>CP139507.1:145344589-145991971 GCA_021014915.2 Artemisia tridentata subsp. tridentata | reverse complement strand
AAGTAAACGAGCTGATTTTCGGGCTCGAGATCGGCTCGAGCTCGACAAGGCTCGGCTCGTTTCGAGCTTTTTATCGAGTCGAGCTCGAGTAGCTCGCGAGTAGCTCGGCTCGTTTGCACCCCTACGTACAACTTATTATCATCTAATTTTCGCGTGGAAGTCAAATATAATATAGAAATTGATTCCCACAGAAGGCCTTATCCAAATTCCACTTTCAAAGCCACCTTTGACCTCAATACTTTTACCCTAATTCTGTCCTGGTTTAACTGTTTTGACACCTTAACTTACAAAAATCGTTTGACTACCTTCCCGACCTCAAACTTGATCGTGGTCGGACTTTTTGGAAAGCTCTTTCTCTGAACTATAATTTAGACATAAAATTCGTGATCTAACTCATTTTCATCTATTAATTACAATCGTATCTTTACAGACCTTTAAATCTGCCAGATTCATGACTCTATAGTTAACAACTTTTAAACCCTAATTACTTCACCAACTATCACAAGATTATTAATTATTGATTCCTACATGTTTAATATTATTAATTTACAGATCTAATTACAAACCCTAGATCCACCATAACTTGTTACATGCATAATAAAAATTAATTACACAATTAGAATTTACTAGACATACATTAAATTGAATTATTGAAACCCAAAAAAATCATCCTCTCCTCTCCTTGGGGTGATTGACCGAATTTTCAACAAGGGAGGAATGAGGGTTTTTGGTTTGTATTTATAGACCTCTAGAAACCCTAAGTGAATAACTTTTCCTCCAAGATTTGTAATCCTAATCAAATTTAGTTTCTATTTTTCTTTTTTTCTCTTTATTCGGCCAATGGCGGAAACGCGAGTGCAACATCATGGATATCATCACAACACTTGGTGTCTAAATAGAGAAAATACTACATGCAAACAAATAGAGCAAAGTACAAACACAAAGTGTCGTAACGATACCCCAATATAAATAATCCAAATAAAATCTCCAAGGAATCTCCATTAAAACAAAGAGTTAAAATGAAAGAAAATCAAGTATCTCAAACAAAATCCATTTTTAATCAAACTAAACTCAATGATAAGCCATCCCCAATGCAATCTAGGTCTCTTCTAATCGCGCCCTTCTATCTTAGCCTTAGAATGCTCACCTGAAAATGATGCTTAAAACGTCAACATAATGTTGGTGAGATTCATAGGTTTAAGACACACAAAACACCTTTATCATCAGTCCACTGTCATTATAAAACATAGCATAGCAGGACAGCAAAGATATATAGTTATTATACACTAGCATGCAATCATAGCTTACGGGACGGAACGTGCCCACCGATCCAAATATAAATTGGGACGGAACGTGCCCACCGATCCAAACACCACATCAATTGGGACGGAACGTGCCCACCGATCTAAGTTCACAATAATTGGGACGGAACGTGCCCACCGATCCAATATAATTACCCTTCCAGCCGGACATAATAATAACGAGTAGAGCCACTAGGGCATCTTCCCACTCGTATAATCACCACAAATAAACACCATAATAACATGTAGTATAAGTATAATAACAATTACACGTCCATGCATTTTATAACCACATAATCACAGTAACTCAAAATAATTTAAACAAGCATCATCTCCATCCCAAGTTTAAAACAAAGTAAAAATTGGGACTATGAACTCACCTCAAATCCGCAGCTTCCAAGTTATCAACATACAAATCTATATCACACAAAAATAACAATCACGTTACACGCGACCAAGCTAAAAGCCATAGTCCATGTAACACACATATGATGGATGTCTAAGGTTCATATAACCCACTATGGATTACCTAGACACCATACTAATCACCACCCAATACTTGACACTCACTAAATCCCTTAATTAACACTTTCAGAAAACGCAGATTTATAGGGTACATTCACCCACATAAAATCACGGCGAATAACGCTTCACAACTCACACCAAAAATTAACCATGATCCTTCATAAGCATACAAGCTTTTCCTAGAATATCATGCACTAAAAACACACACAAGTACCCAATGAAAAATCAAACATGACAACTATCCAGATTCGGATCTGATCGGACATCAAAAAGTTTTGACCTCATAGACCCACCCGCACAACTTATTATCATCTAATTTTCGCGTGGAAGTCAAATATAATATAGAAATTGATTCCCACATAAGGCCTTATCCAAATTCCACTTTCAAAGCCACCTTTGACCTCAATACTTTTACCCTAATTCTGTCCTGGTTTAACTGTTTTGACACCTTAACTTACAAAAATTGTTTGACTGCCTTCCCGACCTCAAACTTGATCGTGGTCAGACTTTTTGGAAAGCTCTTTCTCTGAACTATAATTTAGACATAAAATTCGTAATCTAACTCATTTTCATCTATTAATTACAATCGTATCTTTACAGACCTTTAAATCTGCCAGATTCATGACTCTATATTTAACAACTTTTAAACCCTAATTACTTCACCAAATATCACAAGATTATTAATTATTGATTCCTACATGTTTAATATTATTAATTTACAGATCTAATTACAAACCCTAGATCCACCATAACTTGTTACATGCAAAATAAAAATTATTACACAATTAGGGTTTGCTAGACATACCTTAAATTGAATTATTGAAACCCAAAAAAATCATCCTCTCCTCTCCTTGGGGTGATCGACCGAATTTTCAACAAGGGAGGAATGAGGGTTTTTGGTTTGTATTTATAGACCTCTAGAAACCCTAAGTGAATAACTTTTCCTCCAAGATTTGTAATCCTAATCAAATTTAGTTTCATTTTTTCTTTTTTCCTCTTTATTCGGCCGAAATATATATATATAATATATATATATATATATATATATATATATATATATATATATATATATATATATATATATATATATATATATATATATATATATATATATATTTATCAAATTTATTTATTACACTTAAAACCTTCTATTTTTGATATTTTATAAAACCCCATATCCAAAACCTAATGTCTTACGCGATAAACTCAAATTTTACAACAACCGGAAAAAATATCATTTTCACTCAAAGTTTCCAAAAATAGATTTTTCATAATTATTATTAATATAAACCATAATAACCAACTCCACGTAACTTACTTACGCTCAAAACACTTGAACGAAGGATCGTTACACAAAACCACAAAACTCCAACAAAATACACAAGTCATTTCTACACCACAAAGGCGATCAAAATGAACTCATCCCAAAATCCAACACTACTCAACATGACAAAATCTCACACCAAGGGATTTAGTGGTCAACACACACACTTACACCACTTATATACCACAGATAATACACATATCACAATTAAACAAGTAATACACACCAAGCAAAATTAAATGAGTTGAGACTATAGGTCAAACTAACCTGCTAAAAATCACGGTTGTGACATTAAGATATATCCAAGTGGGAGCTGTAAGTTTATGGATATTAATTAGCGATAATTACAAAAATAGCCCAAGCAACCAAGTGATTTTTCTTATCTACCCCGAGATCGGAAAATATTTTTTTTGTCAAGGGCAACCTACACTTTTTTGGGCAACTGAAATCTGGAAGTGTATTTTTTGGGCAACTTGTGTATTTTTGGGCAACTTGTGTATTTTTTTGGGCAACAATCGACATTTTTTGGCAACTGGGGACACGTGTCATCATATGGGGCGAGTTGCCCAGTTGCCCGGGGTACGGGGTAGAAAAAGAAAATCACTTCGATCCATGGTCTATTTTTGTAATTATCCCTATAAATTAATATACGTATGACTGGATTCGAACACGAGACTTCGGGATTGTACACTTTACGTATGAGATTCAATGTTTAATAATTAATATAAAATGTTATATTTAATTATTAATTTCACAAAATAAATACTTAACGGTCGTTGGTACTTAACGGAATTGACTAACGGTCGTTAACTAAGAAGAGAAATGAATTTATGGAAACCAGCCATTAATGTTCTCGAAACCCTCTTGGGCGCCATATTCAGCCGATCAAGGTGGGTTAGGGTATTCCTACCCTGACTTGGACTCCAAGATATAATTATTATAAATACAATTCACTTTTGTCGTTTCTTTTCTAATCTTGTGTTCACATAATAACCCTAACTTCTATTCTTCTTCCTCCCTTGAGCTAGAACCGATCGTACACCCCTATTCCCATAGGGAATCGATTTTATTTAGCTCAACAAAAGTGTTTAATTGTTTTGTGAATCAAGAACCTAGATTTTCTCATTGAATCGTTAGTAATACGTGTGCACAAGAACGAAGTGCAAACACACTATTGTTTGATAATCCCTGGGTCTACTTTTGTGTGTAAGTCGACATATTGAAACCCTTTGTTAGGGTATATTGGTTCTTGTGTTTATTTGCTAAGGAATTGCTAAAAGGTACGCATTACTTTTACGTTCGGTTAATTATATTACAAGTATTATGATCCTACGCTTCCGCAATGCGTTCATGATGTTTATGTGTTATTTATATGCTTGTCATGATATATAAATTCCAACACAAACGACCATAACTTAAAAGCGATTTAATGGAAGCTGCAACTTGTCCACCGCTCTCAACAAACATACACGTGTGGGCAAAGCAGCATAATCTCGCGCCCAAAAATCCATCATTTGAAACACCAAAATTTGAGTTAGCCCCAGAACTAGATTCTTACTATTGTTTTCAAGCAAACCATCTGAAATACAAATTTTTAGTTTATGTTGTTTCAACATTATGTAAATTTTGAAATTAAACCCCAATCAATAGTCAAATACACTCTTTTTTAAATTCACAATTTTGTTCTAAATTTTTTATATTATTTATTTCTGGTTTTCGTTCTTATGTTAGTCTTTCAATTTTTTTAGTTATCAAAGAAACATATATATGATTGTCCCATAATATTATTGCAAAATGTGCCTTGAAGCAAAAGAGACATAAAATGAGAGACACAATTGAAAGAAAGAAAAAAATCTAAATTTAAGGCGATCCAAAGCACTTTGAAATTAATCCATCTTTTGACTAATGTAAAAATAAAAATAAATTAGCTAAAAGTTGAATCCATAATTGATTTTAGCTTAGAAAAATTATACCAAACTTAAGTCAATGAATTTTCCATAATTTTAAGACCAAGGTCAATGTTATAAACCTCATTCTAGAATTGTAATAACATAGATTTATAACAAGACTTTCATAAATCACACAAAAATATATACTCAATGTACACAGATCCAACAAACACACACTTAAACACAAGAAGAGAAATACCCAAATCTAGCATCAGATTTGATCATCATTAAATGAACTAATGTAAGATAAAATTCATTAACCTACAAAATTTTCAGCGTAGATATAATGATTTGTTAGTAAAACTAATTTGTGTGTGTGTTTATATAATTATACCTTGTTAGCTTTGAATGTATTGTTGAGTTGTGTTATTGTTTCAGATCTCGTGCGAGGCAAGTTAACCAACGGTATCAACCTCCTAATTTTAGAACACTCAGATGCGGATAAAGCTGAAGTGGCTCCCGCATTGTTTGGAGTAACCTCGTTGGTGCTTGATGAAGAACGAGCAACGTAATCCACGTACAACGAATCTGGAAAGTTATCCATTGTCTCAAAAGTTGCTTCTTAATAAGATAATTGTGCCTGTGTTTATTTATTTGGCTTTTAAATACCAAGAGAACTAAGTGATAAAAATTAGTAAGAGCATGAATATTGTGAGTCTAATGTAACAAAAAAATATGCTAGCGTGACGGAAAATGTGAGCACGAGTGTCCACGTGCAATTCATGCACGGTCTTTCATATAGTTCCCGATACCTAGTTAAGTAACTCTAGTCAGTGGGATAATAAACGTGATATTACGGATTGATATATATTACAAGAATATATATATATATATAACTGGAGGTGTACGACGTCATCAATGACATGGAAGTCCACCTAATCATAGATTAAAGCCAAGTCACCACATTTTAATCCACCTAAGCAATATAATGCCACATCAAAATTCAGAATTTTTAAAAACAATTTGCCACTTGCAAGGATTGAACCTAGAGTGTTGGTAACATTAACAAGCATGATTACCACTAGAGCAACACATTTTTTGATTATATTTTGCAAGCCCAAATCTATAAACCTATGCAACCCACCATTTTAATGAGATAAGTATAGAATCCTACAACTTAGGTAACCCTAATCATATAAACATACGTAAAAAAAATGACGGTTCATTCATAATATACTTTTAATCAAAACCCTAATATCTACACAAAAAGGTATGCTTCTTTTCCCTCAAAACCCTAATGATGAAACTTTAATACTGTGTATGCATATGTTGGTTTTTTTGCATTTTTTTTGCAGGTTAAATGTCTTCTTTGCCTAAGTCATCTTCTTTGAACACATGTTGGTGTAATGAATCTTAAAAAAACATGCTGGTCTCTTTAATACTCTCCACGGGTTCATCTTTCTAACATTAACCAATTATATTATATTGAATGTAAGAACGATTTTAAATTTGGGTTAATTATCTCATTTGATTTTGCAGCAAGCTTTGAATAGGCTTTTTTCAATTCACGGTAAGTTTTAGTCTCAATTAAATTGAAGTTCATTTTTTTCTTATACAATCACCAGTGTCATCATCTTTTTTTCTCAGTTAGTATCATTTGTTTTCCCAACATATATATATATATATTTATATATTTATATATGTATATATATACATATATATATTATGATTATGATGACTTGATTTCAAAATGATAGTTTTTCTTTTGATTTTGTAGGTTCAGCTCATTCACAACATCATTATTTGTTTGTACATAACACAATGATTCTTACCAGCAAAGAGATCTGCGTTCATGTGTTTGTCAATATCAATATCATGTAAGTTGTTTCCATATACCCTTTTAATCTTCTATTTTAATTGTTTGCTCAAAAACTTTGTTACCCGTTTAATGATTTTCTAATAATCTGAATCCTCATAGGTACAGTTGCTCTTCATTTGTGTTCATCAACATCAACACTTTGACATCGGCAAGTTGTTTCCAAATAATTGTGTAGGTAGTTTTTTAAGATGTAACTACAGATAGTGCTTATTTTACCACTTGTGTTATTGCATTAAAGACATCCAGGTTCTGCCGTTCTCTTGCTCAAGGTATTTCATGGTTTTATCTATCTTACATGTTAACATGTTTTGTTCATGGCATACATTTTTACTTGGTAAAGTTATGATTGAAAAGTTTGAGATATCATTATTGATGCTATCTATAATCTATCATTAGAGTATATGTACCGCCATACTTCTTTGTTTATCAAACCTAACTCAGTTGCTACTTAATGATCTATTGAACAAGGTTGTTATTGGATATGATGAAAATTGGTCGGTAGGAACCTGTAGTTAGTATGGATAATAGCGGAAAAATTATATGGTGTAAGCATAATGAGATTCATACTGTTAACATCAAGAGTGTGGGAGCTGATCATGAGGTTTGCATTTGGTTCTCCTACAAAAAAATTATAACCATGTGTCTTTTCTGTCTCTTTTCTTTTGAGGTAACTTTTTTTCGTTTCTGATGGAGAAAGGTTACCTTTAGCAGTTAAAGAATTAGGAACATGTGATATGTACCCACAAGTAAGTTGTTTTTGTTCTGTCATATAATCTGATACATCAAGTAAAAAGTAGGTTATGATGGTCATGGTCGTGATTGAGCTCCCATGGATACATCACACTGAAGGGCCTATTTGTAGTTGTACAATAACTAATTAAACTTAAGGATTTATACACGAAGACCAAGTCAATGCAAATCAAGGATTACAGCGTGATTACCACAGAGATTACGCTGTAACATTTCGAAGACTTAGAAGAATTTCGTGACCATGAAGGTTACGCTGTAACCAATGCGAGAAGTTATGGCGTAAAATTTACACAGAATGAGATTGAAGTTATTACGGCGTAACCAGCAAGAAGATTACGACGTAATTATTGCCGTATGAAGATTACGGCGTAACTATCCATCAAGTTACGCCGTAAATATTATTAATCAGATAAGGATCAAAAGAAGATACACTAGTTACGGTGTAACCATACCTAGAGGTTACGCCGTAACTTTGTCGGGCCTATAAATACAAACCCTATTTCCTGCATTTTACATAACTTTCTCACCACAAAAAGTCAGAGAACGAAGTAGGGTTCCACAAGGACGATCACCAGCAGCATACAGAGCATTTTCCAAGGGAGGAATCATGCCATAACATCAATAAGTTTTAGCAAATCACAGTTGATTTATACTTTTGATTTCATGTCTTTCATTATCATGCAAAACATTGAATCTTTTGTACTTTTCGAAATGATCGGCTAAGCACCTTTGGTGCTAGCCTAGTTATGATTCCTTTAATGTTATGATTATGTTTTCGCGCTTTTATTATTGCTTCTAGTGTATGCATGCTTAGTTTATTCGTAGATCCTCTAGCTTTGGTAGTTTTGAAGGGCGGTTATACTTATTACACTAGGAAGAATGGACCAAAGGACCCTAGAGTAGTAGGTTGCGAGGGTTAGTAAGAATTGACCATAGGACTACCACACATTAGAATGAATCTAGCATGTAGCGGTACTTAATGACTTAACCTAGTCTACTGGCGACCTCTTTCAATCCAAAGGGTAGAACCTTTGATATCGGAGTAGGATTCTAGGGGAAATAGGCTAGACGAATTGACCATAGGAGTCTAGTGAATCTAAACCCCACTTGAAGCGATAGGAAGCATTATTAGAGAACATAGTCATTGCATGATAGGATGAATAATTAGGCTAGTAAACTTTCTCCCTACTGCATTCAACTCAATTTAATTTCAGTATTTAATTTCTGTTATTTAGTTTAATTAATCAAACAATTTAAAATCCCTTTTAAAACGTGACATAGACTTAAGTTAGAATCCACACACACATAGCTCTTGGGACGACCTCGGTTTCACTAAATACTACACAACACACGATCGGGTTCTCTGCCCGTTAGTGCATAAGGTATACCATAGGTAAACGAGACTTAATATAAATTTAAAACCTGGTCAGAAATCCTGCATCACTAATCAACAAACCCAAAACTAATGATAACTGAATTAAACTAATTAAAAAGAAAGAAAATACAATTGGTGACTTTTAATGATAGGGAAAAGCGTGTTTACTTTGATTCAATTACTCCCTAGTTATCTCCTATTGATCTGTCGAATTGTCACACCCTTGTTTTAGTTGAAGCGCTGTATTACTTAATATCGGTCGTGGGGAGGTGCCGAAGTCCCCAACTCTATGAATCTTAGTCTCTCCTTGTTGAACCTTAGACCTTGATAGATCTACGAGCACTCTTGGATCGATAGTAATGTTTATGTAATCACAAACACACTAATAGAAAGTCTCTAATACTTGTATAAAGCGGAATATAAACACAAGCAAGAACACGAATAACTAAGAACGATTGATCCTCTATGGATCTTTTATTGATACTAAGAACTTGTTTTTCTAAACTCTTCCATAATACATAATGATGCGTTCCTTTTATAGACAAGGAACCCTAAACAACTCTAAACCGTTTCACAAGAAACGTATAATCTAAAAACTATCTAAGATATGCAATATCACTTTCTAAATAAACTCATGCATATCCTAACTAATAACATAATACGCGGAAACTATCAATCAGCAGAAACACATTCCGCACAATCTATACTTCGGCAGAAACTATCTTCAGCAGAATCTATACTTCCGCAGAAAACATTCTTCAGCAGAAACCAATACTTCAGCAGATTCATCAGCAGTAACCATCAGTAGAATTCTTCCTTAGCAGAATTCCCAACAATCCTCCCCTAATCTTGAATTTGACATGGTTAAGTTCAAGATTTTTGATAGATCTTCCACACTTCAGAATAAGAGGATTGAATTCGAACATCAGCAGCAAAGAATCAAATGAGACACATCTCTATGAATGGTAGAACTTGAAACTTCAGGTCTTTGCAGTAACAAATGACAGATTGTACATCAAAACATTTAAGTTACAGACTATTCTCATCACATCCAGGTGTGTGAACTCCTGTGAGAGGTGAATCATTGAAAATAATGGATTTGATGTCTCTTTACCAATAGCCATCACTACTGGAGTAGCCAAATGTTTAAGTTCGAAAACTATGGTACACTGATAACCATCTGATTTATTAGCAAATCAGCAACTATAAACGGATTTGAGATGTCTTTACCTGTAGCCGTTTGCTCAGGACTAGCCAACTCTTTGGTTTCAACTGAACCTTGGTGAATTGAATACCAAATATGGATACCAAATGTCTTTACCACAAACCATACTTTTGTGGACTAGCCAATTCTTTGGATCCTAGAAAGGGTTACATCCATGGTGAATTGATGACCATTTCAACTCTCAGCAATGAAGCATGGGTGAGTTGAGTACCCTATAGCTTTGAGCAAGCTATTATAGCTATCAACAGATTTGATGTGTCTTTACCAAAGCTGTACCCTTTAGACTAGCCAACTCTTTGATGGACACAAGTCACATCTGGTGAGTTGATAACCATCAACAGAGTTATACAACAAACCTGCATAAAAGTTAGTATACAAAGGATTTTTTTTTTTTTTTTTTTTTTTTTTTTTTTTTTTTTTTTTTTTTTTTTTTTTTAACTAAGAATGAAATAAGAAAGAAATGAAATAAAGAAATAGAACATATACAAATAATACATAATACCAGAATCAAGTAGAAGCTTGTTGGTCCAGAAGCTTGGACTTGATGAACCCAACCAATTGTTCAGCATGTGTCCTATCATTAGCAACTAGATTTGGAGGAATTTCCAACTTCCTTTGGAGCATTCGATTCATCAGTGTCATGGACAATGGATATTGTTGATCAAAAAACATACATACTCTTATCCCAGACTCAGTCTCCACCACATGGACATTGGGAATGGGATAAAATCTCCAAGTATCAACTTTCCACCTATGGGAATTCTTCCAAATCGAATAGCCTTTCCCCTGTGGAGTTTGGGAGTCAAAGAGAACTTGAAGATCTCCCAATAGATATAGGCCAGCACCTTGTGGAGTATGTATAGCATAATACTCAGTGACCAACTTGTAAAGAGTCTGCAGATCTTGCCTATCCACCAAATGAAGAATTTCTTGCAGGAAAGTGAAATTCTTATAGGATTGATCTTGCCTGTAGATAGTATTAAGTTGTCCATCTGTGATAGTCCATCTGATCAACACATTATATGATCCTTCAGGAAAAGTTTCAGAAGATCCTTCTTGAATAAATGTATCATCAGTAGCTTCTAGGTTCACTTGCTTTGAAGAACTCCCCATGTGAGCTCTGAGGACCTGCTTAGCCAATCTAATTGATCTTCTACTTGCAATATGCTTGCCTATATGTGCCATTCTCTTCTTCCTTCGACCAGGGATGTAAATTCCCATAGAAACAGCTTCAGTAGCAATAGAAGAAGTTGGAACAGAATCCCCTGTTACATGTAATCTTTCAGCCATTTCCCTGGCTTGTTTACCCTTAGCAGCTGTTGCAGCAAAAGGTTCAGCAGAATTAGGTGGAGCTTCAGAAGAAACAGGAATCCCAGATGATTGTCTCTCAGAAGCTTCATCAGCAGAAAGAGTAACAATAGGCTCAGCAGATTGTAAGTCTTCAGGAGTATCTTCAGCAATATCAGTAGAAGGACTCAGATGTACTTGATCTCCAGTAGATGAAGTACCTATCTCCACTTGCTTCAGTCTTTTGATACATGGAGCTTCCATACTATCAGCAGTCCTCTTAGGTTGAGTAGCAGAAGAGTGAATAGTCTTCATAATCTGATCATAAATTCTATTCAACTTAGAATCAGACAAAGCCCAAACTTGCTTCTTTGTCAAACCATGGCTATACACAGAAGTATACTGATTATAGACCACATTCCTCCTATATTGTCTCTTTTCTGCTTCAGTCTTGGGTCTATCTCTCTTAGCTTGTGCTTTCTGAGCAGCAATAGCCTTCCTTCTTTCGGCTGCAGCTTTCTTCCTCTGTTGCCCAAGAGCTACCATTTGTTCAGCAAAATTATTACTATCAAAGTTAGCTCCTAAGATACTTTGAGCCAAATTAGGATTGGATGCAGCTTGTTGAGTGTAAGAGTCCCATTGTGCATCAGTGAAATGAGCTGATTGCTCATCTAGCTCTCTTTGCCTTTCTGGAGGCAAATTTGAAGCAAATTAATCTGTCATCTGCTTTGCTAAAGCTTGACTCTTCACAAGATTCTCATATTCTTTAAACAACCTATCTTGCTCCTTTCTTTCTTCTGCACTAACAAGATCTGTACCAAGATCTTCTCCAACCACCCTTCCTTGCTCATTTCCAGAAGTATCCACACTAGTAACTCTGTCAATATCTTCAGTAGAAACTCCAATAGAAGCATCAGCAGAAACATGTTGAGTTGAAGATTCAACATGTGGAGCATTAACTTCATCAGTAGTATCCAAGGCAAAGGATCTTCCAGCAATAAACACTTCAGCAGACACCTTGGAAGATGTAACATCAGCAGAAGCCACATGATCATCATCAATATGTTCTTGAGCAACAGACAAACTTGGCAGTGTAGTTTCCTTGCTCAAGTACTGTCTTCTCCTCTTTCTGTAGAACTTAATCTGATCCCTTTGTAGAGAGGATTCAGCAGCTTTAGGTGAATGAGTAGAAGTCTGCTGAGCAGCTTCAGCCAATAAATCAAGATGATCCCAATAACTATCCTCCTGCTCATCATCAGATGCAAACACAAATTTCCTCTTCTTTGTCTGCCCAAGTTTATCCTCTAATTCTTGAACCCTTCTTTTCAGCACCACAATCTCATCACCAAGTGAGGATTTAGTATCTGCAAGTTCCTTCTTCAACTTCTCAGTTTCTTGAACATTCCTGTTGAGTAAAGTATACAGAGAAGTGAGAGTAATAGGGTCCTCAGCTCCACCAGCAGATGTCTCAGTGGTAAAGGGAGCTTCATTGGGCCTTTCAGAAGAAACATTTATATTCTCAAAATTAGAAGTGTTCTCATCTATTGGGTCTCTAAAGGGGCTAGGAGTGGACAGTCTTGGAATCTCATCTTCAAGAGGTGTAGGAATATGAGTATCAAGAGACTGAATTGTCTCCTCAACCTCAGGAACAAGCTCTACAGGAGCTTCATGAGATTGTGATGGAACAGGTGAAGGTGTAGGTTGGTCAGTAGAAACAATGGGTACTTCAGCAGTTAAGGAGGGTCCCTCATCCCTTTCTACTAATGGAGTACCATCAGCAGTATTGGGAGCTGGTGGAGCATCAGCAGCATTTCCCTCATTAGCATCATCATTGCCATGTGGCAACATAGCTGGTAGCAGAGGATGATGCTCCCCAACATAATGAGTTTTCATAGAAGCAAACAACTTGGCACTAAGGGCTCCTATGGGATAATGTCCTCTATCCTGGGTATTTATGTCTAAAATTATCTGAAGAAACCTAGGGTACATTAAAAACTTATGCTTTTTCTTTTGAATATTTTCTACCAAATTATCAAAAATAAACTTAGAAAAATTATAAGTTAAACCCTGTGAAAGACACACTATACCACAACCCAGTTGAGTAGAGAATTGATCCCATCCTCCAGATTTGTTGCTGATGCATTGAAGTAATGTATGTACCAAAAATCTCCACTTGGGACAAAACTTGTTCTTCAGCCACATAGTCGTATCCACACTTTGATAACCCGCTGCTCTTAAACCAGTAAGAATCTCTTCAGTGTTGGTGTGATAAACCCCATTTTCATCATCCAACTGCAATCTTTCCCTAATCAAAGCTTCAGTCACAACATACTCAGTTCCATCAATCTTTGCTACTATCTCTATATCAGACCGCTTCTCAGCAGATGCCCAAAATTGTTTTACCAAAGATTCATGTACTATATCCGGATAATGAGTCAAAGCAAAATGAATCTTTGATCGCTTTAAGAAATCAACCATAGGGTCATATATTTCCTGTCCCTTCGCTTTTCCCAGAAAAGCAACTTTATTGTGATCTTTCTTGAATTGTAGGGCCTCCATTGAAGAAATTATGAGAGAATGGAGAATAGGTTTAGATTGCTTGAAGAGGGAATTAGTTGTTTTGGGCGAAGATTATATGAATAGGTTATAAATAGAAGTTACCCAATTCTGGTCAAAATTTATCAGAACTAATTGTTGACCTTATCTGACGTGTAAAGTAACTTCACCATTCAAAATCAACCCTTCAGCAGAAATGATGGTCAATCTGCTGAAGTGAAAAGTCAATCAGCAGAAACAACTCAAGAGAATAATATCTTCGGTAAAGATCTTGAGTTTTAATTTGCCACCCAACTCGCATTGATTAGCATTACCACTTGACTTCGCCTATAAAATAACCCCAATTCACAATCCGCACCTACCAATTAACCCTAACTAGCCATCAAACCTTTTGTTAACCTAAACCATTCATCAGCACAATGACAAATCAACCAGAAGTAGTTGATCTGACATCTGAATCATCAGCAGATTTAGCAGAAAACCTTCCTTAATCATCCACACAACCTTCCCATAGAAGGTATGGTATCACCAAAGAACAAGCCCGCAAGAAAAAGCATGATGTGGGTGCTTCAAGCAGACCACACAATCCACCCAAATCTCCATCATCATCATCATCAGAGGATAATCGTCCTCTATTTCGATATCCCTACCAAGACGAGCCACCTACAAGGAAGTCCCCTTTTCTTCCTTCTTCAGAAGATGATAGTGTGGTGGATCCAGATGATTCACCTAGGGGCTCTGATGACTCCACAGAGCGTCTTGAGCCAATCTTCAATAGATTGGTTAGAGAGGAAGAGGATAGGGAAGCAGCACCAACCAGGGAAGAGAATCCTCAACCTTCACAACCCCAACCAAGGCCACCCACCAGAAATCCACCACTCCCAGAGACAAGGGAAGTGGTTATTGGTCTTCCTGCTCCAAGGACTGGTGTTTCATACCATAGAGACACAGGAAAGAGCAAGGGTGCAGAGGTGACTGGAAAGGGAAAGGGTAAAATGGAGTAGGTGATGATGAGATGTTGCCAAGGACCAAAGATATAAAACTAGGTTCTTCAGCATCTTCAATCATGTCTGTTAGTCTTCCTGCTGCATCCGTAGATGATAGGAACTAGAGTCTGTGTAGGTTATCTTGTATAGGATTGGTCTTGTTGAAATTGAAGTTGTTTGTAAGCTGTAATTTCTTTTGAATGAATGAACAACTTTTCTTTGATTATTACTTGAACTCTGTTTCAGTACTTCCATTCAGCAGAAACACTCTTTAAGCTTACTTGACCATGTTCCATTAATCTTGGTGAACATCAACTTAAGATCATCAATATCAAGGCAGTTCTGCAAAACAGACACATAACAACAAACAAACCAAACCAAACAAACTAAAATTACATTAGTGGATTAGTGTGTTAGCAAACATAATCAATAATCTACAAAATATTACAAACTTTACAACCACAATCCTCCCCTGAGGCATATGCCTCCCCTGATGCCTATGCCTCCCCTCAAACATAGCATTTAAGGGTTAACCATCCCAATATGGACCACTAAGTGTTGAAACCTAGGTCCATCAAAAGCTTTAGTCAGCAAATCTGCCACATTATCATCTGTGTGAATTTTAAGCACCTTAATCAAATGTTTTTCATATGCATCTCTTATAAAATGGTGCCTTATCTCAATATGCTTAGTTCTATTATGAAAAACTGGATTTTTAACAATGCATATGGTACTTTTGTTATCAATAAAAATTGTGGTATTCATGAAATTAAACCCATAATCCAACAATTGATTTTGTATCCAAAGAACCTGTCCACAACAATTGGCAGCAGCAACATACTCTGCTTCAGTAGATGAGGTAGCAACAATGGTTTGTTTCTTGCATTGCCAAGAAATCAACCTTCTTCCAAGAAATTGGCAACCTCCAGTTGTGGATCTCCTATCCAGATTTGCACCAGCATAATCACTATCACTGTAAGCTTCCAACTTGAAAGGAGACTCTTTTGGGTACCAAATACCTAACTTGGGTTGGCCTTTGAGATACTTAAAGATCTTCTTTACTGCATTCATGTGGGAAGTGAGTGGTGTGACCTGATGCCTAGAACAAGCACTCACAGCAAATGTGATGTCTGGCCTTGAAGCTGTCAAGTACATCAATGAACCAATCATGGACCTGTATAGGTGAACATTCACTGCAGGATCTGGTTCAAGATTATTCTTTGGTTTCGGAGCTTCATAAGGAGTAGTGGCAGTTCTGACATTTTCCATATCAAACTTCTTCAAGATATCTTGCACATATTTTTCCTGACTTATAAAGATACCATCTTGTTTCTGCTGAACTTGTAAACCCAAAAAGAAAGTTAGCTCCCCCATAGCACTCATCTGAAACTCTCCTTTCATCAATTCCTCAAAATCCCTGCACCAAGCCTCTTTAGTGGAGCCAAAGATAATGTCATCCACATAAACCTGCACAAGAATTATATCCCTGGAATTCTTCTTAATGAAGAGAGTTTTGTCAATAGCACCTCTCCTGTATCCATGCTTCAGCAGAAATGCAGATAGCCTAGCATACCAAGCTCTTGGTGCCTGATGTAGTCCATAGAGAGCTTTTACAACCTTGTAAACATGCTTTGGATGATCTGGGTCTTCAAAACCTTTGGGTTGAGTGACATATACTTCCTCTTCAATTTCTCCATACAGAAAAGCACCTTTCACATCCATCTGATACACCATGAAACCCATATAAGAGGCATAGGCCAAGAAGATTCTAATGGCCTCAACTCTAGCTACTGGTGCAAAAACCTCAGTATAATCAATTCCTTCCTCTTGTCTGAACCCCTGAGCCACTAACCTTGCTTTGTTTTTGACCACAATACCCCTTGCATCTCTTTTATTTTTCAAAATCCATTTTGTCCCAATAGCAAATTTCCCTTCAGGTAGTGGTACCAATATCCAAACCTTCAGATTTTTGAATTGAAGCATCTCATCTTGCATTGCCTCAAGCCAATTTGAATCTTCAAGAGCTTGAGCAACACTGGTTGGCTCCACTTGAGAAAGAAAGCAAGCAAACAGACAATGCTTAAAGTCTGTGTGATTGTTCCTTTGCTGATTTGACACATAGGAAAGAAAAGCAACTTGACCATACTTAGAACCTTTCACAGTACTTCTAGTTCTAATAGGTGCCTGAGGATCACCAAGTATATTGGATTGAGGATGTGAAATGTTGATCCTTGTGGTAGCATTGGGGTTGACATCAATTGAGGTGTCAAGATTGTTCATATTGGGTCCAAACTCACTATCATAGGAGGCTGAGTTGAAGATACCAGCTTTGGGTTGGTGATTTCCAAGATCAGAAGGACTTGGAAAACGTGTATATGGCTCTTCAAGGTCAGTGGACACACTAGGAGAAATAGGAGAACCTTCAGGAGAACTGTCAGCAGAATTGGTGATGTCAGGGGAAACAGAATGCCTATCAGCAGAATCCGGGTTTCCACTGACTGATTGTGCTAACTCCACATCAATTCTTTTAGCTTCTTGCTTGGCTGCATGCTCCTGCTTCTTAAGTCTAGCAAGATCCTCTGCATAGTGTGACTCATCTTCAAGCTCATCAGAAGTAACTTTGGAGCTATCACCTGTAAATTGGTTAGGAGAAAAGGAGGGAACAACAATAGGGTGTTCATCATGCTCAGAATCACTATCTGAGTCACCATCCATGTTACCAACTTTGTCTTTGGGAGACTCTTGAGAACCTGCAGATTGGTTAGCCACATATCTAGTATAGCCTAAGTAATCAGTTAAGTAATCCAGGTCAAAATACCAAGCATGACCTTGACCCTGAACATTAAGCTTATCTTCTAGGAATCTCAGGTTAAGGGTCTCCTCTATCTTTTTAGCATTTAAATTATATACCCTATAAGCCTTACTATGTGCTGCATAACCCACAATATACCCCTCATCAGCTTTCTCATCAAACTTTCCTAGTGGATCACTAGTATTCAAAATGGTCACTTGACAGCCAAAAGGTTTAAGGTAATGAATATCAGGAACTTTCCCAGTGAGAAGTTCATAAGGTGTCTTAAAATGAGGTCTAGTGATGGATACCCTGTTCAAAACATAACAAGCAGTACTTACTGCTTCAGTCCAAAACATAGTGGGTAACTTAGAGTCTGTAAGCATGGATCTTGCTGCCTCTATTAAGGTCCTATTCTTTCTCTCAGCCAACCCATTTTGCTGTGGGGTTCTTGGATTGCTATAGTCCCTTTTTATCCCCTTAGACTGACAAAGTTCTATTAAAACAGCATTTTTGAACTCTGTCCCATTATCACACCTAATACCTTTAACCTTTTTGTTTAACTGGTTTTCAACAAGGGTAATGTATTCTTTTAAAATTGGAGATGTTTCATCTTTAGTTCTCAAAAAGAATACCCAACAAAACCTGCTATAGTCATCAGTGATTACCAGGCAGAAGCATTTGTGATCAATACTTCTGATTTGAGTTGGACCAAAAAGATCCATATGCAGCAACTGAAGAGGTTCTGAGATAGTTCTTACAGCAGTAATGGCTTTGTATGAGGCTCTGTGTTGCTTCCCTTTGTTGCAGGTAACACAATTGTGCTCATTGGTGAATACTTTGGAGGGAAGCCCATGAACCATACCAAGCTTAGAGAGTTTGTTTATGGTCTTGAAATTAACATGAGCCATTCTTCTATGCCACTTAGTAGACTCATTCAGTGATGCTTTAGCCACCAAGCATGTCAGATCACCTTCAGGATGGACTTCATTTAAGTTGAATGTGTATAAGTTGTGGCTTCTGGGAACTCTTAGCAGAATTGTGGTATCTTCTGGAAGCTTGAAGTCTTTAGAGAGTACAAGACATTCATCCTCTGAGAAGAAGACCTTGTTCTTGGTATCACATATTTGTGATACAGAGAACAAGTTGAAGTGTTGCAGTTCCTCCACATAGAGCACATTCACAAAATCCAAGTTAGGTGTTCTGATGGTTCCATATCCAGTGATTTTGCCATCTCCTCCACCAAAAGTCACATTGCCTCCTCCTTGAATGGGTACAAAATCATGCATTATGTCCCTGTTTCCTGACATACTCCTGGAACAACCACTATCTACTATGCCTACATCTTTACTTTTCAAAGGATGATCCTACACATACAACAAAATTATACAAATGTTAGTACACTTTGGAGACTCAAGTCATTACTGACTTGAGCCTGCCTTGTGGATCATAAGCATTAGGCCATGTAGATGTATTAGATCCACCATTATTCTTGGACCTGCTATAAAAATTAGGTCCCTTGTGAGTCCAAAAACAACCTGCTGAGGGCTTAACAGCAGTATCCCAATATCCCATACCCATATGCATTGGGTCAATAAATCCAGGCCAATAACCATTCTGAAAATAAGAACTAGTGGGTTGCACAAATGGTCTAGCAACATATCTGCTCCTAGCAGATTGAGAATGTCTATCAGCAGAATGTCTGGCCCTGTGAGTTGCTTGTGGAACATATGGTGGTATATCCTTAACTTTAGTCCACTTTGGTCTGGGTTTATCTTGACCACTACCTACACCCATTCTTTGCTCATGAAAATTACAATCCTTAATCAAATGAAATTTACTTCCACACACAAAACATTTCTTCTTTTTAGAAGATTTATTAAAAGAAAAGGATGTTCCATTACATGCAAAAGTATTCAAACCATTAACAGAATTGTTTTTGACACAATTAAAAACATTATTTTGCAAAGAATTAAAAGACAAGTCTTCAGAAGAAACTGTCTTGGACTTCACATCCTCAGCAGCAATTCTAACAGGCTTGTAGGGAGTCTTGGGTGTAGACTTAGGAGAGGTCTTGGGTGAGGTCTTGGGAAGGTCTGACTTTTCACTTGAATCACAACTGGTAGTAGACCCTTGGTCAGAGGATATGTCACTAGAAGAACAAGAGACATAGTCAGTAGAATTAGAATCAGGGTCTGGCAAGTCATTTGACTTTTTGCCATAAAGATGGTGTGATCCATCAAAGTCTGAGGTGGTGTTTGTAGTGGGCATGAATTCTCCCCTAATAGGTCCAGGCACAGCATGTAATTTTCCTTCTTTAACAAAGTTTGCTAAGCCTGCTGGTGTAGATTTTCTCATATCAAACCTAGCCTCTACCCCAACATATTTTTTAAAACCGAGACCTATACTAGAGTTTACAGGTTGACTATTATAAAGACAGTTATTTAGCTTATCTCCTGACATTAACCAAGTTTTATGAGTAGCTACTTCCTTGTCTAATTTCTCTTTTAGTTCCTGATTTTCTAACTCTAGTTCAGCCTTTTTCTTTTCACAACATTTTAATTCATTTGTGGAGCACAACAAATCTCTTTCTAACACCCCTATCTTTTCTTCATAGGCAGTCTGATTCTTCTGAAACCAAATTTGTTGTCTTTCTTTAGTTTTTAAAGCCTGTTTGTAAGCCTCAACTTCAACATAACATTCATTATATTTAGGTTTCAATTCATCATATGCCTTCTTAAGTTCATTATATCTTTCACTACAACCAAAAACACAATTTTGTACCTGAGAGATGCCCATTAAGGCAACTTGATCATGTTGATCCTCTGTAGTATAGTATGCCAGTAATCCACTCTGTCCAGTAGCTTCATCATTCTCAGGTTCATGCACATTCCAGTTGATATGATCATCCAGAGTGATCAAAGCTCCAGCTTTCCCAGCTTCCACCTGTTTCTTCTGATAGGTAGTATATCTAACCTCATCACCTGCCTTCCTATCCTTGCATTCTCTTTTGAAGTGACCCATCTGTCCACAAGTATGGCATTTGATCTTCATCCTGTCAAATCTAGCTGGATCTCCTCCCTTGTAATCAAAATTTCTCCCAGACTTCTTCTTAAACCTTTCGACATTCAAAGTGAGCATGGCCACCTGCCACTTCAAGTTCATCTCTTCCAAATCCAGAGGATCTAATTGATCAAAATCCTCAAAAGCAAGTTGCTGCTGATGATCATAATCAGCAACAAAAGAGTGAAGTACATCTTCCAAGACACTACTAGACTGTGGTTTGGAAATTGGTCTGTTGTTGGTGTAAGAAGATGATACTGAGGAGCTTGGGCTTGAAACTTGATTCATCTTATTGGAGGTGGTGCTAACAAATGCTGAGTAGTTAGGAGTGGATGCACGAATGGGACTTCTAACATCAGGCTCAAGAGTCTTAAGCTTGTTGTAGAGATCATCAAATGATAGCATATCCAGTCCACCTTTAGCTTTGAGTGCAATGCTCACTAGCAACCAGGATGGAGGTAAAGATCGTAAGAACTTTGCATTGCAATCCTCATTGTCTGGCCTGGCCTGCAGCTGATTCAATTGGCTCAGAATCTTATGAAACTTATCATACCCCTTGTGAATACCTTCTTCCTCAGAGATTTGGAATTCTTGAAACTGCTGTTTCAGCATCGATTTCCTCATTCTCTTCGACTCCTCATTCCCACCAAACCTAGCCTTGATGGCCATCCAGATATCCTTAGCATCCTTTATGTAGTGAAAGTCACCCATATGATCATCTGGTATAGCCTGAAGGAGAATAGTTCTAACTTTATTCTCTCTCTGAACAGCTAGAATCTCTTCAGCAGTTTTAGGACCAAGGATGGTAATCTTGCCATCAGCATCTTCGGTGTGCCTTTTCAAACTATTTCCATTCTTGACAACTTCCCAAAGATTCCAATCAATATTTGTGATCCAGTTCTGCATCTTCATAGCCCATAATTCATACTCTTCCTTCTTGAGATATGGGAACTTTGCATTGCTGTTTGTGAGATTGAGTTGTTGCATAGATGAAGTTGTGGTGTTAAGGTTGTTGTTATTGTTGACTTCGGATCCATCTTCTGATCCAGGCATTGTTTTGGTTGTTTTGATTGATAGGGTGTGGAAGAAAAGATGTTCTTAGTATCACAGAGACTCTCCCGAGGCTCTGATACCACTTGTTGAACCTTAGACCTTGATAGATCTACGAGCACTCTTGGATCGATAGTAATGTTTATGTAATCACAAACACACTAATAGAAAGTCTCTAATACTTGTATAAAGCGGAATATAAACACAAGCAAGAACACGAATAACTAAGAACGATTGATCCTCTATGGATCTTTTATTGATACTAAGAACTTGTTTTTCTAAACTCGTACATAATACATAATGATGCGTTCCTTTTATAGACAAGGAACCCTAAACAACTCTAAACCGTTTCACAAGAAACGTATAATCTAAAAACTATCTAAGATATGCAATATCACTTTCTAAATAAACTCATGCATATCCTAACTAATAACATAATACGCGGAAACTATCAATCAGCAGAAACACATTCCGCACAATCTATACTTCGGCAGAAACTATCTTCAGCAGAATCTCTACTTCCGCAGAAAACATTCTTCAGCAGAAATCAATACTTCAGCAGATTCATCAGCAGTAACCATCAGTAGAATTCTTACTTAGCAGAATTCCCAACACCCCTAAAAACCTTAAAGTCTATTAAGTTTTCTAGGATCTACAAGCCGTAATTCATGCAATAAATGCAACGAGAAAAACCAATAGTGCACTCTACGGTTGCGTTTCTAAGACGTTCAAGCCAATTATATATAAGAGATCGGCCAGTTTTCTTAGCCTAACGCGAAGCAATCAACTAAACAATAGACGACAAATCAATATTCAACAACTAGGTTTCACTAGATCTAAGCAAACACAAATAAACTTAAGCTAGCATGATAGATAGAAGAAAAGATAAACAAGTAATCAAACAACAAATAGACATATTGAATGATTAAACGAGTAACTTATCTTCAATGAAACATTGGTTTTGAGGGTTGAAAAACACTTACAAAAGCTGCTAAATTCGTCCTTAAACCCTAATCCAAGATGTACCCAAAGATGACACCCTTATAATGAAAAACAAAGGAAAATATATATAGGAATACAACTCTAACGGCGTCAGCTTATGGGTCCTGACGCCGTCAGCTCGCCGTGATTAGGGTTTTGTCTTGTGCAAGTCTCCATTATGACGGCGTCACTTGGTAAGTCCTGACGCCGTCACCTTCAGTCTGACGTCGTCCTTTTGTAAAGTGTCTAGGACGTCTCTTGTTAAATTAAAACGTGACTCTCAACTTCAAATAACACCTGACGCCGTCAGGTTGTGGATCTCCAGAATTTGTCTGAGGTGTCTCTTGTTAAACTTGAACCAAAAATCTAGCATGATCAACAAGTGATGGCGTCACGTTGTAGCTTGTGATGTCGTCGGAGCTCCAGCTCTGACAGTTTTTCGCGACTTCGTTGTTTTCTTCACTTTTTCGTCCAAAAAGTGCCGATTTCCAGATTTCTAGTCCCAAGTACCTAAAATGCAAAAAGAAACGATTTGAGGCAATATTTGATCATATTAATACGATTATGGGTTTAAATGAAAATAAATCCTTATCAAATATCCCTACACTTGGGATTTACTTGTCCTCAAGCAAATATGCTTTTATCATAATCAATTTACATGTTAGGGGTCATTTAACAGTAATATAAAAGTAATTACAACACATGATCGTTCCAAATTAGTCAAAACAAGCACGAAAATTACATACTAGCACCTCTCACAAAGTGTTTGTATCCTCACATCTCTCGGGTGTATAAAGTTATATAACAAATGGAAACGGGAAAATATAACACTCTCTACCTGTCATAGCACATAGATTACCATAGGCTTGAGAACGGATCAAACATCCATCACTTTGGCGTAATCACCTATGATAAACTATCAAAGAGGTCTTTTAAAGGTTGTAATGTTAGGTGTAAGGGTATGAAAAACACGGTTTTGTTGGATAAGGGAAATTTACTGGTGGCAAGTCAATCATCTTAATTAATTACATGTACAATGAGGCATTGCTAAGCCAAGACTCGACTCAACTTGACTCGCTAACTACTAACTCTTTATGTATTTTTCAAGACACTGTTTTTAGTTAAACAAAAATGAAATACGGGATGGTAGTCCGTATGTTTTTTTTTCTCTTTTCTTTTTTTTATCATTTTTTCATTTTTTTTTCTTTTTCTTTTTTTTTTTCCATTTTTTTTCTTTTTTTTATATATATTTTTTCTTCATACACTCTTGCCCTACCATCCAAAATAATACATCAAAGGGATTACTTGCAACCTCCCTACACTTGAACTTTTACATGAATAAAAACTAATTTAACGACCCGAATCAAGATAATAAAAACACGTGGAGTACCTTAAACATTAACGCACATATGGGGGTAATAATTACCCATTACTTCATAACAAACTAGTACTTTTACCCATGAGTCCCAATCATCCCAAAACTGTATTTACAAGATATGACTCGACTTGGCAACCATGTAATCAATTAGATAATTAACAAATGGTTTAACATAAAAGTTGTAACAATAATGCACTAAAGGAGAGTGCATACAAGGTGGGCTAACGCGATTTGGTTGTACATTTGGGGGTGGATTGTAAACAATGTTCTTCATTAGTATTTTGGAATCCACCAAAATATCACGAGAACCGCGAAAAAGATAGGCTCTGATGGGTGTATTAGGGGTATCGTGTACTAAAAGTGAGTACATCACAAAGGTGTGGAAAATTATTTGACTTTATTGGTCAAGTAACTTGGCTCATCGGTCAAGTAATTATAAAACAGGTTTAAAAAGGGGTTATCCTAATCCCTCTTATCATTTAGTAAATCCTAACTACACGAATGTAGCCTCACTAGCGATCTTGGAATGCATCATAAACGCAAGTTCTAGAATCTATATACTACCGGTACACTCATAAGCATTAAAGGTAAATGTTTTTTCCTAAAGATCTAAAGGCGAACCTCACATTTTTAGGGTGAAATTTTTTTTGTCGCAGGGTTTTTGTGCTAGCTATATAATTCCTATCCATGAGACGCTTATTAAAACTAAAGTTTCACTCCTACATGTTGTAAAAAAAATTTTAAATTTGGTGCCAAAATTGCCCTAACGAGTATTTCTTTTAGTTTTATTACACATTTACTCTAAGACAAAACAAATATCAAGCGAAGTTATAGTTTCTAAGGTATCCCATTTTACCCTCCCTACACTTAAATTGAACATTATCCCCAATGTTCTTGAAAAGTATCAAAGTTATGAAAAAGGGAAAAATAAAATAGAGAAAAGAAATTAATACTCCCCTGATTTGCTCGGCATGGACAATGTGAAAACATGATTAAATCCTCCTCCAAGAAAATAAATGCAATAAACGCTCATCATACTTCATCTTTTATCTTCTTGTCCAATAAAACCCTGTAGTTCACTAAGAAAACAAACACAAAACCTCGTATAAAATCGGCGATAAGTGCTATATATATAAAAACTAATTCCTAGAAAACAATTAAGATATAATGCTTGCAAAATAAATGTCTATAGATTCCTGGAAATTTACAATTCTGAAAATTTTCAAAAATTAAGTTCCAGCAGAAAAACAAAATCCTAGAAAACTGTGCTGCTACAGTGCCTGAAGTCGTCAGGTTGTAGACCCTGACGCCGTCAGGTATTACCTGACACTATTTTTGCGTTTTGTTTCTGGAAAATTTCTAGAAAAATCTAATTAATAAAACCTGGAAAACTGCAGAACATTCATTTTGACTCGATAAAAGCATTTGACTCTAACAAACACACAAATATATATGCTAATCAATAATTGTTAACTTTCATGTTCGAATTCGTTCTTGTAAACCAATGTGAGCTTCCCTACACTTATCTTTTTGTAAAATACCTTTGTTTGTGATTAAGACGATGTTAAAAACAAAATAAAGCATTTTCACAAAATTATTCGAAACATGAACGATAAAAAATTATGATGGAGCATATATATGAAATCAAACAAAATAAAAACACATGGGTTGCCTCCTAAGAAGCACTTTTCTTTTATTAACGAGTCTTGTAGCTAGACTCAAAGTCATTTCCTATCTTGTGTCATCTATGCTCACATAACCAAGCATGAGCCATCTAATTGTTGCCTCATCTTTCTTATACTCATCATTCAACTCTAAACATCCATGATAATATCTCTCTTTTTTTCATGTGGATATTTGAGTCCACTCCTTTTATCATTCTCGCTCAAAATCGAGAGTGGAGCAAATCTATTACATGCCTCAATTGAAAAATCCTTAAACTTAGGGTGCGAACAGGGCATTTGATAAACAAAATCCTCATCTCCATCTGAGAATGTAATTAACTCATCCATAAGTTTTTTATCTAACTTAGTTAGCCTCTTAAAGGGTTTTCCAAATATGACTTGTGTCAACTTGTCATCAATAAATTCTCCTAAGTTCTCCATTACCATAAAATCTACCAAGTAAACAAAACTTCCGACAAAAACATGCAATGTTTCAACCCTAGCTACAATATTATCCCCTTGATATTCTAACTCATTTACCATGATTTTATTATAATTAGCACGAGAGATTAAATTCATTGGCAAAGATGAGTTAAGGTAAGCATCAAAACTCCTATATCCGATTTTACAAGGAAATTGCATATTAAAAAGGCTATCTTTCTCAATCCTTTTCCTAGGGTCAACATATTTAAGAGGATCCACATCATCTTCTTTTCTAACCTCATCAATAACTTCTCCATCACCTAAATCCTCATCGGAATCCGTAAAATAGAAAGGGTCATTTTCATGGTCGGTGTCATGATCGGATTCATCAATTTCAAAGTCATTGCCAAAGTGATGGTCGGGTGAAAGGTTTGGTGGGTTTGCGTCCTCCATAACGGGGGCTGGGACGGGTAACTGAAAATTTCTACGAAGAAAAACACGAATAACAGACATATATCACGAACAAATGCACAAAGAGAAGATAGACTACAAGAAAGCTAATAAAAAGAAAACAAAAATCTTACTTGATAGGAATCTAGTGAGTAGACCTAAACGAGATAGAAATTGAACCTAAACAATAACTATTCCCCGGCAGCGGCGCCAAAAACTTAATGTGAGATTTGTAAGACCTCGAAACGAAGTTTTACAATCCTCCAGGCAGTGTACCTGATCGTTGTAGTGTAGTATAGGTAAATCCGGGGAATTGATCGTTCTCTAGGGGAATATTTTCGTTAGGACAAGATGTATGATGAGATAGGTCTAGAGGTGAGGGATGATTCTTTTTTTTTTTTTTTTTGTATTTTTATAATTTTATAAAAGCAGTAAAAATCTCAGGTTTTTAGAAGAGTGGGCGGAATTAGTTGCCAATCAACTAACCCAAAACTAATGATAACTGAATTAAACTAATTAAAAAGAAAGAAAATACAATTGGTGACTTTTAATGATAGGGAAAAGCGTGTTTACTTATATTTAATTACTCCCTAGTTATCTCCTATTGATTTGTCGAATTGTTACACCCTCGTTTTAGTTGAAGCGTTGTATTCATTAATATCGGTCGTGGGGAGGTGCTGAAGTCCCCAACTCTATGAATCTTAGTCTCCCCTAAAAACCTTAAAATCTATTAAGTTTTCTAGGATCTACAAGCCGCAATTCATGCAATAAATACAACGAGAAAAACCAATAGTGCACTCTACGGTTGCGTTTCTAAGACGTTCAGGCCATTTATATATATGAGAACGCCATTTTTCTTAGCCTAACGCGAAGCAATCAACTAAACAATAGACGACAAATCAATATTCAACAACTAGGTTTCACTAGATCTAAGAAAACACAAATAAACTTAAGCTAGCATGATAGATAGAAGAAAAGATAAACAAGTAATCAAACAACACATAGACATATTGAATGATTAAACGAGTAACTTATCTTCAATGAAACATAGGTTTTAAGGGTTGAAAAACCTTTACAAAAGCTGCTAAATTTGTCCTTAAACCCTAATCCAAGATGTACCCAAAGATGTCACCCTTATAATGAAAAACAAAGGAAAATATATATAGGAATACAGCTCTGACGGCGTCAGCTTATAGGTCCTGATGCCGTCAGCTCGCCGTGAATAGGGTTTCTTTTTGCGCAAGTCGTCATTATGACGACGTCACTTGGTAAGTCCTGACACTGTCACCTTCAGTCTGACGCCGTCCTTTTGTAAAGTGTCTGGGACGTCTCTTGTTAAATTAAAATGTGACTCTCAACTTCAAATAACACCTGACGCCGTCAGGTTGTGGATCTCCAGAATTTGTCTGAGGCGTCTCTTGTTAAACTTGAACCAAAAATCCATCATAATCAACAAGTAACGGCGTCACGTTGTAGCTTGTGACGCCGTCAGAGCTCCAGGTCTGACAATTTTTCGCGACTTCGTCGTTTTCTTCACTTTTCGTCCAAATACGTCATAAAAGTGCCGATTTCCAAATTTCTCGTCCCAAGTATCTAAAATGCAAAAAGAAACGATTTGAGGCAATATTTGATCATATTAATACGATTTTGGGCTTAAATGACCCTTTAAAAAGATATCAAATAAATCCTTATCAGTAACAGGTGTAGGTTTGGTGATTAAAGCAGTCAAGTGATGAATGTAGAAGCAGAAAGAGGTGTTAGAAGCAGGTTTATTGTGCTTGGATTAAGAGCCATTGGATACAAAGTTCAACAATAAAAAAGGGGCAAGAACTGATGTTGTGTGCAAGTGTGTAATGGTGAGGTTACATATAATTCATTATTTTCCCATTTTGTTACTGAGTTGCGTATCATTTTTTGGTCTATTTGTGAACCTGATAACTTTTGATTATGATTTGTGAACCCGATAACTTTTGATTTTGATTTGCAGGTCCAGTAGGTTGTGAAGTTTTTGGTTCATCCAACTTTTGGAGTCCTACATTCATCAAATAGTTGTTCATCAGTAGTATGTTTAAAATGTAATTTGAAGTACAACATTTTAGGATGATGTGAATTATTTTAAAATAATGACAACATAATTTGTTTGGGTTTAATGAACATATTTTAGTTTTACTCTGTGTGTTTTTGTTTCAAACATTGTGTTGTATATATGTTGTATTGTCTTATTTTTATTTTGGATAGATGCTTGCCCAAATAACCACTGCGGAGCATCTAAACACCCCCAGATGGTCATAAGCATTTGACCAGTTGGCATGCATTTGAGTTTTTGGTTTACATTTGGACTTATGTTTGACTTTTCAAAGTCAAACATAATTTTTGGGATGTACACACTTGTATTGACCAAATAACCACTATAGAGCATCCAAGCACTCTCAGATGGTCATAAGCATTTGACCAGTTGAGCTTTTAGGATGCATTGACGATTTTGATTGCATTTGGACTAACGTTTGACTTTATAAAGTCAAACATAGTTTTTGGTATTGACCAAATAACCACTGCAAAAAAAATCCAAACACCCTCAAATGGTCATAAATATGCTTTTTTTCAAGTGAGACTTGATATGGGTCTGATAATCAATTTATATCAGCACATAAAGTCTATCGGGACATTATTTCTGATGTTCAATGTCTTTCCACTTCATATGGGTTTGATGTACAAACTTGTAAGAATCCAAATCATACCCTGTTTGACTTTTATGGTAGGAATATAAATATTCATGTGAAAGACTCGGTCACCCCAAGTATCTATTAGCATTAAGTAGCTCATAAGTTTATTAGTATTAGTTTAGTTGTCGTAGTATTCGTGGAGTTGGGTCAGGTCTTTACCCACTGTCAGCTCACTTTACAGCCCACATGGGGCGTTTATGTTTGTAGTATAAATACCCTCTCCCACCAAAGGAGAGGGTTGGAACTTCTCACTTTTTCAACCTAATATACTCTCATTTTCTCTCACTAGAAGTTTCCCTCACTCTCTCTTTCTCTCTCTAAAGTAATCGGCCAAATCACAATCTTATGTGTGTTATATGTTTATGAATATCTTACAATTGGTATCAAGAGCCATGGTTAGGTTCGTTTGATCGTATGTTCTCGGATTTGTAGATTGGTTTTGGGATTTTCTTTTGGTTCGACTAGTTTTTAGTGAAAACACCTTGGTTTGATCTTGTTTGTGGCTAGACTTGAGAGATGTTTATACTTTCATGATTAGGGTTGTTGTATGAGCTTAGTTTAGTGCTTGGATAGCTTGTTTCATCCGTCTATTGGTGTGTTTGTGTCAATTTGAATGTTGTTTTGAAGGTATTCTTAGTTGCGATTTGTGTCTCGGTAAGGATTTCTGGGTTGCGATTTGGGTATTGTTTGTTCTGCAATTTGGCGTTTTACTTAAAAGGGGAAAGAAGACAAATCGCAAGAAAGTGACAGTTTTGTCCGGTTGTGAATTGCAATTTGATATTGCGATTTGAATCCTGCATTTGGCTGCGATTTGAGTCTCTGCGATTTGAGTCACTGCTATTTGACTAGTTGCGATTTGATTAGTTGTGAATTGACAAGTTGCGATTTGACTAGTTGCGACTTTACTAATTGCGATTTGACCAGTTGCAATTTGACATTGCGAGTTGATACTTGCGACTTGACTTATTGCGATTTGGTTAATTGCGATTTGACTTGTTGCGATTTGACTAATTGTGACTTGACTTGTTGCGATTTGATCAGTTGCGACTTGACTTCTGTGACTTGATTTTTTTTGAAGACCAGTATTGCAATTTACCTTTGGTTATTCATTGTGATTTGCAAACCTTATCATATCACACTCAAGTAATCAGTATCTTACGGTTTCTTTTGTTGATTTTATAAAATCCCGCGAAAGATTCGATTTCTTTTCACGGTTTAAAATCACAAGAAGACTAACGACTTTATATGCTTGGGAAAAGTTGGAAATGGGTGGTTAACATTCTTAAATCCATTGATGAAGGACCTTTTCAAATGGGCACCACTAGAGATGTTGTCACTACAGCTGAGGATGGAGCTGACACTCTTGGAATCGAAAGGCCACGTAATTACAACGATCTTAATGAGGAGGAGAAGAAGCATTATGATGCTGACATTAGAGCTTCTAACATTGTGATTCAAGGACTTCCCAAAGACGTTTACAAGCTTATCAACTTCAACACTGAAGCCAAAGCTGTTTGGGACAATGTTAAAATGCTTCTGGCTGGATCTGAACTGACCAAAGAAGATCGTGAATCTCAGTTGTATGATGAGTTTGAGCACTTCAAGATGAATCCTGGTGAAAACATCACTGACTATTATGTGAGATTTCACAAGCTTGTGAATGACATGAGGATCATCAGGATGACAATGCCAAATATCCAGCTCAATTCTAAGTTTATGAACAACATGTCACCCGAGTAGGGATAGATTTGTCACAGCTGTGAAGCTGAACAAAGGATTGAGAGAGACTAATTATGAACAGCTGTATGCTTACTTACAACAACATGAAAAGCATGCTGTCTATGATCGTCAATTGAGGGAAAAACTCAATCCAACAACTTCTAATGATCCACTTGCATTTGTCTCAAATGTTCAGCCGTTCAATCAATCCTCACTTGATCAAGTTTATCACCATCCTTCTTCATCACAGAATCAGACATCATTTGTCCAATCATCTTTGCACCCACCATCTGCTGCGAACACCCATCTGGATTCAGGATACTCTCACACTGACAAGATGATTGATAATCTCTCCAACCAAGTTTCTCTACTTGTCCAACAGTTCAGAGCAACACTCCCTCAAACCAACAACCAACTTCGAACTTCATCAAATCCATGTAATCAAGCAACAGTGGAAGATGGAAGGGTTGTGGTTCAGAATGTTCAGGGTGCGCTGCTCGGGTTATATACAGAACAGAGTTGGGAATGCTAATCAGGGACAGGGAAGGAAACCAAGTGTTACAACTGTGGTGGACTAGGCCACATAGCAAGGAACTGCACTCAACCAAAGCGTCCACAGAACTCTGACTACTTCAAAGATAAGATGCTGTTAATGCAAGCTCAAGAGAATGGAGCAGTTTTGGACGAAGAAGAGTTATTGTTTCTTGCTGGTGATGAGGGGAACACGTTTGATGCTGATGTGGATGATCAACCAGTTCAGGACTTGGCACTAAATGATCCCAACATCTTCCAAGCTGATGACTGCGATGCTTTTGACTCAGACGTTGATGATGAACCCACTGCTCAAACCATCTTCATGGCTAATCTGTCTTCTGCAGTCTCATCACCACAACAAGCTGGTCCTTCCAATGCATCTGTCATATCTGAGGTACCAAAACTGTATGACACATATAACTTGGTAGATGAACAGAAGATTCCCAACAAAGTACATCAAACAATGTTGGTGAATCAGATACTATTGATATGGGAAATAGTAATATTATCCCATATGAACAATATGTGAATCACAACAACGAGTCTGTTGTACCAAGTTGTGCATCCTCTGTTGTTGATAATACTTGTGAGTTGCATGAGAACACCGTGTTTATCCCTGATGACACTTTGACCACTATACTTAACATCTACAAAGATCAGGTGGCCATATATGAACAACGTACTAAATTTGAACTAACTGAACGTGAGCAGAAAATGGATAGTCAAATGCGTACATTCATAACAGAACGTAATTTAAGGGAAGAAACATTGAAAAAGGAGTTATATTCTTTACGAAAACAACTTGATCAATCTGTTAAGCAAAAACAAGAGATCCAAGAAAGTGTAATTACACTAAAACTTGATTTAAAAGAAAAAGAAACAAAACTCCTAAATGATTTTTCCAAACTTAAAACGTTAAAGAATAAGATTGAAAACAAGTTGTACACACAAGACCAGACCAGACAAACTGCTCAAATGATTCAAAAGCATAAAAAGTTGTATGATGAACATAGTGAAATGAATGTAGTTGAACCTTAATCAGCTTTCCTTAGGAGTGCTAAAGTAGCCCAACCTCCTTATATGATGGAAATGAACTACTTAAGCCTGATCATGCTCCTCCTGATGTGTCATCATTTGAAGAGAGTAATGAGATAGAAGTAATAAATAGAGAAAGATTGGCTGAAAAAATGAAGGATCCCAATGTATAGCAAATCGAGTTATAATCAAACCCATGATTACTCTGAGGAGAACCGATTGGCTATTTTTGTACCTCAAACTAAGTTGACTCCAGAACAAATATTTTGGTCCTTAGACTTAGAAGAAAGGAAAGCAGATGAACTTCAAGCCAAAACTCCGCCCTTTAGAAAGATAGCAGCAGCAACGGTGTACCCACCCAATACACCCATGCACTTAGTTCCGTTAACTCTTCCCACAGCATGTAAAATGTTGACATAAATAATGCCTAAAAACATTATCAATATTTATTCATATCTCTATGTTTTGATGATCACAAAATGTAAACACATTAAAACATAAACTTATAAAATAAACAAGTACTTAGTTGTAAATATTCACTTCTACAACTAAAATCACTTAAGGTATGAATGAACTAATGCTTAATGCATTATATGATCAAAGGAACATTTTCTTAATAACTAGATTTTTTATAAAATGTCAAAAACATTTTATATCTTTTAGAAAAACATTTTTGGTAATAAATAAAAAGGTTTAATTCATTATAAATTTATGAATTCAAATTTTTAACCAAAATCAGTAAAAATGTTCCAGAAAAACCTTCCCCACAAAAAGACAAAACTGGGCAACGGTTGGCTTGGGCGGCCCCCTTAATTTTGCTAGGCGGCCCCCTTAAAATTAAGGGGGCCGGCCACGCTCCACTAGCTTCCAGCTGTCCAGTTTTTCTGCCTATAAATACCAGCCTTCCCCTGGATTTTTACTCACCTTTTGCACTAAAAACTTTCTGGTTTAGATCTCATTTCATATTTTCAAAAACCCTTTGATCATATAATTATAAGCTTTTGTTTCAAGTGATCCAAAGCTTCAACCTCTCAAGTGCAAGAGAAGAATACTTCTATCCTTCAAGACAAGAAGTATTACAACTTGGTGTATCTCTTCCATCCAAGTTGTTGGTGTATCATAATTGTAAATCATTCATTCATTTGTGTAAAGTGTGTGTATAAGGTGTAAACATAAGTGACTAGATATGTATAGTGTGTAAGTAGTGAAGAAGGTGTATAAGTAGTTGTGGTGTAAAGAAGTCATGTAGAAGTTGTAAAGCCGTGGTGTAGAAGTTGTGAAGCCGTGGTGTAGAAGTTGTGAAGCCGTGGTGTAGAAGTCGTGAAGCCGTTGCTTAGAAGTTGTGAAGTCGTCATGTAGAAGTCGTGAAGCCATAGCTTAGAAGTTGTGAAGTCGTGATTGAAGTCGTGAGATTGGTTCTAGCTACTATTAGAACTCGACATTTAGCTTTGTGTCGTTAAACCGGTGTAAGCCAAAGTTGTGTAAGGTTTTCTCCGCCATAAGGGAGCTTGTTGAAGTAGTGAAGAAAACTCTCGAGCAAGGTGTGCTCGGGGAGTGGAGTAGGGCAAGGAAGGTGTCCTTGTAGCCGAACCACTATAAATCCCTCGTGTCTCGGTTTGATCTTTCCATCTCTTACTTATTTCTTTATATCGTCATTACTTTCATACATGTAGGCATATATAACTGTTGGTATTAATTAGAAGTTGATTTCACATAAAGATCAATTTAAAACTCCATTCATAAAAAGAAAACTTTTATAACAAATCTAAAAGGATACACATAAAATTAATAATGTTGGTCAAGTATAATTTTTCATATAAACTCAAATCTAAGGTTTTAAAAGGAAACAAAGTTTTCATAATAAAATTAAAAAGACGTAAAACTATTCAACCCCCCCTTCTAGTTTTCCACAATTGGTATCAGGAGCCACGTCAATCAAGATCTTTAAAATATACTGTATTTTAAAACTTGAATCGATCTATGGAATTCAAAAAATATCTAGAAGGGGAATCTTTGCTAAAACCACCACTATTTGAAAACTATACTTTTCTTGAATGGAAAAATAAATTTGAAACTTATGTGAAATCAATTGATCTAGATCTTTGGCATGTCATTTCGATTGGTGATTTTGAAAGTCAAACAAAAAATATTTTGAAAGTCAAACAAAAACGGATTTTGAAAGTAAAACAAAAACGGATTTTGAAAGTAAAACAAAAACGGATTTTGAAAGTCAAATTGAACATTTGAAAACAAAGAATGACATAAATAATAAAGCTAAAATAATTATTTATAAAGCCTTGCCGAAATTTGAATATGAAAGAATATTCTTCTGTAAAACGGCAAATGATATTTGGAAAAATCTCTTAAACTTTCATCAAGATAAATGTCATGCCAAAGATGAAATTTTGATCTTATACATGAATTAGTTATCTTAGAAAATTTAATAGATAAATATTTAGATAAAATAGATACATGTGCTACTAGTTCAAATGCTGTTAATGAAGGTATTAACGACGAAGACTACATGAATCAACTCCAAAGTGAACTCAATCCAAAATCATGGAGTGACACAGAAGAAGGAGAAGATCACCATCCAGTATGTGACGAATGCAAATTAGATAAAACTCTAAATAAGACTCACCTATCATTCACACGTCGATTATTATCTGAGACATTACAAAGAAAAGCTAGGATGTGAGGTAAGTTTTCTTTTTAAATTTCATAAGTAATTACTTCATGCATATAATCTTATTAATGCCTTAGGATACGCTTAGTCTGATAGGTTGCTTTGCCTCTACACTTTAGTTATATTCGTTCTGTGGCTTAATGAACTAGAAACCCTTTAGTTAGCCCCCCTAAGTATTAGTAAACCAAGCAATCTTCATATTTGGTACTCTTCGATAGGTAAATTTAGGAACTTAATTTCTTCTAAAAAGAGAATGACTACTGGAGAATCTATTGACTAGAAACTCAATTTGACCTAACGGTTGAATTACTTCTATGTGAGAAGTTGGGTGTGTGTAACCCGTAAAAACGGTCGTGTTTAGCCTGAATTGAGCACCACTAGTAATAGTCTCATACTCATTCTCCAACTTGAATACATTATTCTTCCTAAATATACCTAACGATAGTTTACTGTTATGAACTTTGCTTTTCACTAGAGCTTTTCATTCCTAGATTTATGTCATCTTGCATATATAAATTTTCTAGATGTTTACTTGCTCCTATGTGATTTGACTGCATGCCTTCGTAATTATTTGTTTAGTTGTTGAATGCATTGTCATTATAATAGCTTTTGTTTTTCTCTAACTACTCTGACATGATGTATTTTTGTATTTAGTCATAATACATGCTTAAATGCCATAGGATATGTAGAAAGAGGTAGCATGTGACAATAGACTTAACCAATACCCTTGAGCATGAGATCTTTTATAAACCACTATTTTTAAACCTATAATTAATGGGACTTATTTTTAAATTTGCAAAAACTTCACATTTTGGAAAAATGATTTTTCAAAAGATTATGACACATTTCTATTTTACATGTTTCACCATCCTACCTTTCTTCCAAACTTGTGTCCATAATTACGTGTTTATCAAAACCAAAGATTGGAAAAATATGTTTTCTTTCCTCATAAAAACATTTTGAAATAAAACCAAAACTATTTCATTAAAATATTTTCACATCCACATAAAAACCCACTTTCAAACATTGTTGAATAATGCCAAAAATATTTCTTTAAATCATGCATGGTGATCTCATATCTGTCATCTATATTTATGTATGTGACATTTATAAGTGAACTAAATTTGAAAATAACCATAATTTATTCACTAAGACCTCACTTGGTACAAGTCTAGAAGTCCATGCTATCACAACTCTACATTCCCATGCACATAGATATTCATTAGGATTATTTAACTAGCTTATTAATCTTCCTAAATATGATACTATGAATTACTTGGTGCTATGTAGTGTTTTCTTGTCTAACATATATATGTTACATGCTAAATGAGTTGTTTGCATGCTAGATAATAATGTCTAATGAATATGCTTAGCATACATAAGTTATTAAATCCTAAATTGCCTCAAAAGAAGTTGGACTTGCTTGAAACTAAACCAAAAAACACAACCCTTTCAACAATTTTCTGCCAAAAACCCATTTCCAGTAACCTGGAAATCAGCAGATTGGCGGCCCCCTTAATTCATTAGGCGGCCCCCTTAATATTTAAGGGGACCGGCCATCTGATGGTCGAAGGTGCTGCTCCCTTTTTCTATTGTTTAGCCCATTTTATCCTATACTTCCCAAAATTCACAAACACATTTTGTCACAAACCACCCACCAAAATTTACCTTCCACAATCACATCATCACTACACCATAAATACCGAACTCCATCATAAATGCTCATCCATATCATCCATCCAAACATGTCATCATCTAACCACCCAAGATCCAAGCCTTCAAGAGTTGCTAAAATCTCAGTGAGGCCCATTTGGAGGAGGAAGCTTGACATTTGCCATAACCCAACAAATGATGTTGTTCAAACTCAACCAACACCTAAACCTCATCCTAATGAACCCTTTCACACACATAACCAATCATCCATATGTCCACCTTCATTCACTCATAATTACCCAAGTTCACAAATGTCTCCACCACCAAGAGTGTCACCACCACTTCCACCAAATAACAACCACTCTCCATTATCATCACCTTCCCACTCAACACTTGAAGTTCATTGAAGAACTCAAGGAAGCCCATGAGCTTAATGCTCTCCTTGCTTTGCACCTTGCTCAAAGCAACTTAGACCCATCACCATCCATCTCACCATTATTACCATCATCACCACATCACTTGAGTCAAATTAAGAAACATGTCAACAATTGTCCTTGTTGCATCTTTCTCCAAAATCAAACCATCGCCTTAAATGAGCGTCTCACTTGGATTGAGTATCTTCTCACTAGATCTAATCCAACACCACCACTTGAACAACATCAAAACCCTCATTCAACATGGTCAAGTCCAAGCTCTCCCCTCCAATTCCTCCATCAACACTCTCTCCAACATCCATACAACCAAACTTACAACCCCATTAATTCAACATTTTTACCCCCTCTTTACCATCATCCATCCAAAATAATTCAAGTTTTTCATGTCTCAAGCAAGTCAAATGGATCTCTTAGGCAATTTAAAATTTTCTACTTATTGTATGCTATAAGCAAAATATGTGTTGTATCAATAATTATGTTTTTAACATAATTATTTTCAACTAATGAATGCTTTATTTCTTGTCTTTAATATATGATTGTTATGCTTATTGCTTTTATACTCAATATCATGATATATATACATGCTTGATGATTAATAACATGCTTATTCCATAATATGTTTTATATGCATGCGTATTTAACATGTTTATGCCACTATTTAATCATTCTTGATGTACATGATTCAAATGGAGCTTGCTGCAAAAACACCGTAAAAATGACCCTTTTCTGGAAATTTTTCAAATTTGGTCGCCTGAGAAAACACAGATGGGCGGCCCCCTTAATTCCCTAGGCGGTCCCCTTAATTTTAAGGGGGCCGGCCTACAATTAAGGGGACCGGCTGTAGGATATTCACTAACACATAAACACAAGATTGGGACTAGTATGGATCGAATAGAGGAGAGTTTAGAGAGAGAGAGAGATGGGAACTTAGAGAGAGAAAGAGTGTGTGTATTAGCTTGTGAAATAATGAGAAGTTTCCAACCCTTCCCTTGCAAGGGAAGGGGTATTTATACTTACTACTTAATATGCCCCTAGCGGGCTGTGGATAGAGCTGACAGAGGGTAAAGACCCGACCCACTCCACAATACTAATAATAATAACTAAGCTACTACTAATATTACTAGTTATCCTACGAGCTATGATGTGCTAATAAGTACTCGGGGTGACCGAGTCTTCAACTGAATATTCATATTCCTAACAATCTCCCCCTAAGGGAGGTCACCCCTAAAGTAATGTTCAGAATTTTTTCACTTCATCCATGTCTCTTGACTTCATAGCTCGTTAAACAATGATTCTTCACAATCCTTGATCATTGTGCAGCATCAACTCTTCAGATGACCTTTTCTTCTGTCTTGGATGATCTTTGTTGATTCGTTGGAGCTATCATCCACCATGTGTTTCCATGTCATCTTTCAGTGGTATGTATCGATGTGATGTGGTACTCATTGAACCGACATGCTCACTCCATTCTGGGTCATGACTTTCAGCATCAGAGTTAGCAGAAGCTGTGTTGAAGGTCATTTAGGTTGTCATGACTTCTTTGATTAAGATGATGATGTAGTGTGAACATGTGGTAGAGGATTGGCATCTTTTCTGCAACTAGCTATAACAGCAACCAGCTACAGCATTCCGCAGCTACAATCGCCAGAAGTTCCTGCATACGACAGTTAGCAAAAAATCGACCGGTACTTACAGGTTCGGACTTCGAGATTGTTAACAGCATAGTGTGAAAACTCTCTCTAATCCTTACCAAGACTGTTCCTAATCGAAAACCCACAGAGGGCTTTTTAAGATCGAACCGTAGCACATCAACGATTAGGTGAGTCACTGGAGATCACTCCACGACTGTAGACCATTTGAAACCGCCGTGACCACTAAGCGTAATTGATGAAGCGAAAAGTGTACCGCTTTTAGGGGGTCATTTAAGCCCTAAATCGTATTTATTTGATCAAATATTGCCCTAAATCGTTCCTTTTGTCATTTTAGGTACTTTGGAGAAGAAAATCTGGAAAAGGAAGCATTTTGGACGTTTTTGGAGCATAAAAGTGAAGAAAACGAAAAGTCTCAAAATCTGCTGGAATAGTACCTTTGACAGCGTCAAGCCCAAGCCTGACGGCGTCAACCCTTGACGCGCCAGAGAGGATTTTGGAGGATTAAAAGGGGACGACTCAAGAAGGCCATCAAGAAACCCTAACCGCGGCGAGGTGACGGCGTCAGCTCTATAACGTGACGCCGTCAGATCTGATTTCCTATATATATTTTCATAATTTTTAGTCATTAGTGTGCAACTTTGTGAGGAGAAACCCTAAGACGATTTTTCTGCCATTTTTAAGGGTTTTATACCCTTGGATCTCCCATGTTCAATCGAAGATAAGTAATCAATTAATCATTCAATATGTCTATGTGTTGTTTGATTATATCTTGTTCTTGTCTTTTATTTAACATGCTAGGCTAGATTTATCTTGTGTTTGCTTAGATCTAATGAAACCTAACTATTGATTATTGGTTGTTGGTGTGTTATTAATTGTATTGGATGATTGTTTATCGATGTTAGGCTTAAGAAAACTGGCTAACCTCCTATACGGTAACTTGCTTGAACGTCTTAAGAAACATGAACCAATGCGTACTAAGGTTTTTATGGTTGTATTTAATGCATGAGCGAATTCTAGTGATCCCATGTTAGGAGCTTCTTAGCCGGCTCGACATAGGAGTGAAGTAGGAGCTTGTAGAGTTGGGGAAGTACGTACGCCACCCCACGATTGGTATTAAGGAATACACCCGTCATCCACGCAATTAATACACACTAATCAACCGGTAAAAGATAGTTAGGGAGTAAGGAAATCTAAGTAAACACATTTCTCTCCATATAAGTTCCACAACCTTTTTATTTTCAGTTATTTTATTTTATTTGTAATTGTAGTTATTTGGGTTAGTTGACTAGCAACTAATTCCGCCCACTCCTTCAAACCCGAGATTTTACTTGCTTTCATAAAAATATAAAAATACAAAAAGAATCTTCTCTCACCCTTAGACCTATTAGAGTAGTTTTTCAATCCTAACGACACTAATTCCCCTAGAGAACGATCAATCCCCCGGTACTTGCCACTTCACTATACTACATCGGTCAGGTACACTGCCTGGTGGGGATTGCAAGCTTCTCGAGATCCCTCGAGAGGTAAAACCTGTTGTAAGGTCGCAAAACCACGCATCAAGTTTTTGGCGCCGCTGCCGGGGAATAGTTATTGTTTAGGTTGAATTTTTATTTTATTAGGTCTACTCACTAGATTCCTTTCTAGTGAGATTTTTATTTTATTTTTCTATGTTTTTCTTTAGTCTATCTTTTTTCTTCGTTTCTTTGTTCGTAACTATTACCATCCGACGTCATGGAAGGTGGTAATATCCTCGATCCCAACAACCCACCACCACAACAACACCCACCTCCTAGAGCCCGTACCTTAGGAGACTACTCTCATCCTAGCCACCATGGCTATCGAAACACCATTGAGCTCACTCAAGGAGCCAATGTCACTCCCTTGCGATCCGACACCATCCGGTTGGTGCAAAGCGGATGCGCATTCCATGGACTTCGTTCCGAAGATCCTAATCAACATCTCAAGGACTTTCTCAAAATCGTTGATTCCATAGACCTTGATGTTGCCACTCGAGAGACGACCCGACTGCGTCTCTTTCAATTCTCTCTGCGGGACCAAGCTAGTCAATGGCTAGAGCGTCTACCCGCAGGATCCATCACCTCTTAGGATGATCTCACCACTCGTTTCCTTGCTCAGTTTTTCCCACCAGGAAGAACTACCAAGCTAAGGAATGATATCTTGATGTTCCAACAACGTCAAGGCGAAACCCTCTACGAGGCATGGACTCGATTCAAGGACTTACTCCAAAAAGTCCCTCACCATGGCATAGAACTTTGGCTCCAAGTCCAAATCTTCTATGACCACATCAATCTCTCCACGAGGCAAACCATTGACCAATCGGCCGGTGGTAAGCTACGTGATCTAAGTGCGGAACAATCATGGGCTCTCCTGGAAGATCTTGCTCTTTATGACAACGAAAGTTGGAATGATCCCCGTGATTTGAATAAAACGGTCAAGGCAATATCTTTGCCTTCGAACAATTCAAGCACTTCCGACCGTAGGATCATAGAACTTGAAGACCAAGTCAAGTTTCTTATGAAATCCTACGAGGCTCCTAAACCTTCAAGCCAAGTGAACAAAATCACTTCTTCGTGTGAATTATGTAGTGGTCCCCACGACACTCGTGATTGCATGGAACTCCCCGAACAAGCTTTTGTGGACTACGCATCCTCGCGTACCGACGGAGCGGGAGACAAGTGGTACACTTTCAAACCCGAGCCAAACCCCTACGGTGATTCATACAACCCCTCATGGAAAAATCACCCAAACCTTAGGTGGAAACAAAACCAAAACGCACAACAAACCAATTCTTCCCACCCACCTAATCGTTTTCAATCAAGTGGTTCATCCTCGAACCGTACTTTCAATAACAGTCCTTCCAACATTATGGTAGTACCAATAATCTTGAAGGATTGATGTCCAAATTTATGGCATCTCAAGAAGCTCGGATAGCTAGATTCGAATCCGAATTCAATCAACAACAAACGGAGATGACCAATAAAATTGACAACTTATTAAAAGCCCTCAATAACCAAGTGCTATCACCTCCACATAAGGACGTTAAGAACACAAATAGCGGACCCTAAGTAAAAGACCCCTCTTCATCCAAACATGTCCACTTCGTCAACATTGTCACTATTAAACCAATTGATAGGAATAAGGATAAAAGTGAACCTGAGGATGAGGTTAAGAAAGTCGAGGTTGATAAAGAAGTTAGGAAAAGTGAGATTGAAAAAGTAGATGATGATAAGGACTACTTTAATAGGCTACCCACTAAGAAAGAACGCGCATATCATACAGACTTATTCGATGACCCCGAGACACCATACTTCCTAGGTAGACCAATTATAGAAATGGGCGATCCTTCTAATCTCAACATACCATGCAACATCGGACATTTACGTGTGTGGAAAGCTTACATCGACCTTAGATCGCCCATAAACATCATGACTAGAGCCCACTACAACTTGATAATGAAAAATCAACTTGGGTATAGGATGCTCCCTGATAAGGGTTGGATGAGTAACTTCACGGGAAGAGTTAAGGGATTACCGGTTTATGTAGGAAACTTCACCTATGCCACCGACTTTGTAATTGTAGAAGATATCCGCCCAATAGTCGATGCATGCTTAACTCAAGTAGTTTTTGGAAAACCATTTGTTGAGGTTTCTAGAATGACTTATGAACCTCTCTTAGGGATAGTTATATTTAAGGATGTGACCGATGAGGTAAACTACCAAATGCCATATAAGATAGAGCAATTCCAACACTTGTCAAATGTTGAGAAGGAGCTTAAGCAAGCAGTCTACTATAGGAACGATGGAGATAGAAGTAAAGGAGTAGACTATGTTATGGAAAGGATATCCGGTTTCTACAAGGATTGTTTGAAATTAGGACCGGAATATAAAACCGGACATGAGAATGGCCTAGAAACCGTGACCAATGATGGATTCACGTAATGTACGGTGACTTTGAGTCTAGCTACAAGACTCGTTAATAAAGAAAAGCGCTTCTTGGGAGGCAACCCAAGCTTTATTTGCTTTGTGTGTTTATTTATTTGTTTGTTTGATTTTATTTGCTTCCGTATGTATGTTTATTTTGTATTATTATTGATTCATGTTCAAAACAAAATTGTGAAAATGCTTTATCTTGTTTTTAACTTCGTCTTAACTACATATAAAGGTAATTTGCAAAAGTTAAGTGTAAGGGAAATCCAAATCGGTTTATTAGAACAAATGAACATGAATTGTAACAATAATAAATTAACATACATATTAGTAATTGTTTGAGTCAAATGCTTGTATCGAGTCATAATGATATTTTGCAGGAATTCCAGGAAGTAAGGTATAGGTTTTTCCAGAAATTTTTCGGAAACTTAACATGAGAATTCTGTCAGATCATTTCTGACGGCGTCAGGCTTTACAACCTGACGGCGTCAGGTTTTAATTTTCTGAAATTTTTGAAAGTTTTGTTTTTCTTCCGGAATCATAAAAAGTTTTTATTAAATCTCTAACTTATAAACTCCAGGAATCTGCAAAATAATCATTCCACAAGCATTATATCCTTATACAGATTTATCCCGCCGATGTTATGCAGGTTTTCGTGTTTGTTTTCTCAGGTTTAACAGTTTATTTTGGACAAGGAAATGTATGTGGAATCTAGCTTTTGGCAATGCTTTAATCTTGAAGCTTCAACATTACCTTGGAAGAAGATCTAACCATGTTACCCCTTTATCCACCGAGCGAATCAGGGGAGTATTTGATTTCATTCTTTTACCTTATTTACTTTTACATCTTGTTATTTGAACATTGGGGACAATGTTCATCTTAAGTGTAAGGGGGGTAAAGTACGATACCTTAGAGAATGCTATTACGCTTGATTTTTCGTTTGTTTAATGGTAGATGTGTAATAAAACTGAGAGAAATACCTGTTAGGGCAATTTTAGTGCCAAATTTAAAATTTTTTTGAGTTATATGACTAGCACAAAACCGTACCACTAAAAAATTTTCCACCCCCAAATATGTGAGGTTCGCCCCTAGAATTGGTAGGAAAAGCATTTATGCTATGATGTGTGTACCGGTAGCACTTAGATTCTAGAACTTGCGTTAGGACCATTCCGAGGCCACAAGTGAGACTACATTCGTGTAGTTAGATTTACTACATGATAAGAGGCATTAGGATTAACCCATTGTTTTACACCTGTGTTTTTGTTATAATTACATTGGCTACATTGGTCAAGTAATTCTCCCACACCCTTTGCGTTGTACTCATTTTTAGTACACGATACCCCTAGTACACCCCTCAGAGCCTATCTTTTCGTTTCTAACTTTAAGCATTTTACTTAAAGTAAGAATTTGTTTACACCCCACTTTAATGTACACCCAAATCGCCTTAGCCTACCTTGTATGCACTCATTTTTAGTGCATTATTGTGACAACATTTGTTTAAACCCCAAGTTAATTATCTAATTGATTACATGGTTGCTAAGTCGAGTCATATCCTTGTACATATTGTTTTGGGACGATTGGGACTCATGGGTAAAGTACTAATGTAATGGAGTAATGGGGAAGAACAACATTATTACCCCCATATGTGCTAAATATTTTAAAAGTACTCCAAGTGTTTCGATTATCTTAATTCGAGTCATTAGAATAGTTAATTGTAAAGTTATGTAAAAGTTCAAGTGTAAGGGGAGAACCGAGGCCCCTATGATGTATTATTTTGGATGGTAGGGCAAGAGTGTATGCAATTAAAAAAAAAAAAAAAAAGAAAAAAAAAAAAAAAAAAAAAAAAAAAAAGAAAGAAAAAAACATACGGACTACCATCCCGTTTCATTTTATGTTTATTTTATCTTTTTATTATTTTTTCATTAGCTTAAGTCGAGTCTAGTCTTGGCTTAGCAACGCCATATTGTACATGTAATTAATCAAGATATTTAACTCGCCACCAGTAAAATATCCTTTATCCAACAAAACAGTGTTTATCATATCCCTACACCTAACGTTATAACCCGTTTAAAAGCCCTCTTTGATAGTTTATCTTAGGTGCTTACGCATAGTGGAGGAGGTTTTTGATCCTTTCCCAAGCCTATGGTAATCTATTTGCTATGACAGGTAGTGAGAGATATTATCCATTTTCATTTATGAGATATACTTTTATGACACCTGAGAGATGTGAGTATCTAAACACTACTTGTGAGGTGCTAGTTTGTAATCTCCGTGCTTATTATGATTAAAGTGGAACGACTATTTGTTGTAATTACTTTTATATTAGCGTTAAATGACCCCTAACTTGTATTTTGATTAGAATAAAAGCGCATTTGCTTGAGGACAAGCAAATCTCAAGTGTAAGGGTATTGGATGAAGCGAAAAGTGTACCGCTTTTAGGGGGTCATTTAAGCCCTAAATCGTATTTATTTGATCAAATATTGCCCTAAATCGTTCCTTTTGTCATTTTAGGTACTTTGGAGAAGAAATCTGGAAAAAGAAGCATTTTGGACGTTTTTGGAGCATAAAAGTGAAGAAAACGACAAAGTCTCAAAATCAGCTGGAATAGTACCTTTGACAGCGTCAAGCCCAAGCCTGACGGCGTCAACCCTTGACGCGCCAGAGAGGATTTTGGAGGATTAAAAGGGGACGGCGTCAAGAAGGCCATCAAGAAACCCTAACCGCGGCGAGGTGACGGCGTCAGCTCTATAACGTGACGCCGTCAGATCTGATTTCCTATATATATTTTCATAATTTTTAGTCATTAGTGTGCAACTTTGTGAGGAGAAACCCTAAGACGATTTTTCTGCCATTTTTAAGGGTTTTATACCCTTGGATCTCCCATGTTCAATTGAAGATAAGTAATCAATTAATCATTCAATATGTCTATGTGTTGTTTGATTATATCTTGTTCTTGTCTTTTATTTAACATGCTAGGCTAGATTTATCTTGTGTTTGCTTAGATCTAATGAAACCTAACTATTGATTATTGGTTGTTGGTGTGTTATTAATTGTATTGGATGATTGTTTATCGATGTTAGGCTTAAGAAAACTGGCTAACCTCTTATACGGTAACTTGCTTGAACGTCTTAAGAAACATGAACCAATGCGTACTAAGGTTATTATGGTTGTATTTAATGCATGAGCGAATTCTAGTGATCCCATGTTAGGAGCTTCTTAGCCGGCTCGACATAGGAGTGAAGTAGGAGCTTGTAGAGTTGGGGAAGTACGTATGCCACCCCACGATTGGTATTAAGGAATACACCCGTCATCCACGCAATTAATACACACTAATCAACCGGTAAAAGATAGTTAGGGAGTAAGGAAATCTAATTAAACACATTTCTCTCCATATAAGTTCCCCAACCTTTTTATTTTCAGTCATTTTTTTTTATTTGTAATTGTAGTTATTTGGGTTAGTTGACTAGCAACTAATTCCGCCCACTCCTTCAAACCGAGATTTTACTTGCATTCATAAAAATATAAAAATACAAAAAAAATCTTCTCTCACCCTTAGACCTATTAGAGTAGTTTTTCAATCCTAACGACACTATTCCCCTAGAGAACGATCAATCCCCCGGTACTTGCCACTTCACTATACTACATCGGTCAGGTACACTGCCTGGTGGGGATTGCAAGCTTCTCGAGATCCCTAGAGAGGTAAAACCTGTTGTAAGGTCGCAAAACCACGCATCAAGTTTTTGGCGCCGCTGCCGGGGAATAGTTATTGTTTAGGTTGAATTTTTATTTTATTAGGTATGCTCACTAGATTCCTTTCTAGTGAGATTTTTATTTTATTTTTCTAGGTTTTTCTTTAGTCTATCTTTTTTCTTCGTTTCTTTGTTCGTAACTATTAACATCCGATGTCATAGAAGGTGGTAATATCCACGATCCCAACAACCTACCACACAACAACACCCACCTCCTAGAGCCGTACCTTAGGAGACTACTCTCGTCCTAGCCACCATGGCTATCGAAACACCATTGAGCTCACTCAAGGAGCCAATGTCACTCCCTTGCGATCCGACACCATCCGGTTGGTGCAAAGCGGATGCGCATTCCATGGACTTCGTTCCGATGATCCTAATCAACATCTCAAGGACTTTCTCAAAATCGTTGATTCCATAGACCTTGATGTTGCCACTCGAGAGACGACCCGACTGCGTCTCTTTCAATTCTCTCTGCGGGACCAAGCTAGTCAATGGCTAGAGCGTCTACCCGCAGGATCCATCACCTCTTAGGATGATCTCACCACTCGTTTCCTTGCTCAGTTTTTCCCACCAGGAAGAACTACCAAGCTAAGGAATGATATCTTGATGTTCCAACAACGTCAAGGCGAAACCCTCTACGAGGCATGGACTCGATTCAAGGACTTACTCCAAAAAGTCCCTCACCATGGCATAGAACTTTGGCTCCAAGTCCAAATCTTCTATGACACATCAATCTCTCCACGAGGCAAACCATTGACCAATCGGCCGGTGGTAAGCTACGTGATCTAAGTGCGGAACAATCATGGGCTCTCCTGGAAGATCTTGCTCTTTATGACAACGAAAGTTGGAATGATCCCCGTGATTTGAATAAAACGGTCAAGGCAATATCTTTGCCTTCGAACAATTCAAGCACTTCCGACCGTAGGATCATAGAACTTGAAGACCAAGTCAAGTTTCTTATGAAATCCTACGAGGCTCCTAAACCTTCAAGCCAACGTGAACAAAATCACTTCTTCGTGTGAATTATGTAGTGGTCCCCACGACACTCGTGATTGCATGGAACTCCCCGAACAAGCTTTTGCGGACTAAGCATCCTCGCGTACCGACGGAGCGGGAGACAAGTGGTACACTTTCAAACCCGAGCCAAACCCCTACGGTGATTCATACAACCCCTCATGGAAAAATCACCCAAACCTTAGGTGGAAACAAAACCAAAACGCACAACAAACCAATTCTTCCAACCCACCTAATCGTTTTCAATCAAGTGGTTCATCCTCAAACCGTACTTTCAATAACAGTCCTTCCAACAAGTTATGGTAGTACCAATAATCTTGAAGGATTGATGTCCAAATTTATGGCATCTCAAGAAGCTCGGATAGCTAGATTCGAATCCGAATTCAATCAACAACAAACGGAGATGACCAATAAAATTGACAACTTATTGAAAGCCCTCAATAACCAAGTGCTATCACCTCCACATAAGGACGCTAAGAACACAAATAGCGGACCCCAAGTAAAAGACCCCTCTTATCCAAACATGTCCACTTCGTCAACATTGTCACTATTAAACCAATTGATAGGAATAAGGATAATAGTGAACCTGAGGATGAGGTTAAGAAAGTCGAGGTTGATAAAGAAGTTAGGAAAAGTGAGATTGAAAAAGTAGATGATGATGAGGACTACTTCAATAGGCTACCCACTAAGGAAGAGCGCGCATATCATACAGACTTATTCGATGACCCCGAGACACCATACTTCCTAGGTAGACCAATTATAGAAATGGGCGACCCTTCTAATCTCAACATACCATGCAACATCGGACATTTACATGTGTGGAAAGCTTACATCGACCTTAGATCGCCCATAAACATCATGACTAGAGCCCACTACAACTTGATAATGAAAAATCAACTTGGGTATAGGATGCTCCCTGATAAGGGTTGGATGAGTAACTTCACGGGAAGAGTTAAGGGATTACCGGTTTATGTAGGAAACTTCACCTATGCCACCGACTTTGTAATTGTAGAAGATATCCGCCCAATAGTCGATGCATGCTTAACTCAAGTAGTTTTTGGAAAACCATTTGTTGAGGTCTCTAGAATGACTTATGAACCTCTCTTAGGGATAGTTAGATTTAAGGATGAGACCGATGAGGTAAACTACCAAATGCCATATAAGATAGAGCAATTCCAACACTTGTCAAATGTTGAGAAGGAGCTTAAGCAAGCAGTCTACTATAGGAATGATGGAGATAGAAGTAAAGGAGTAGACTATGTTATGGAAAGGATATCCGGTTTCTACAAGGATTGTTTGAAATTAGGACCGGAATATAAAACCGGACATGAGAATGGCCTAGAAACCGTGACCAATGATGGAGTCACGTAATGTACGGTGACTTTGAGTCTAGGTACAAGACTCGTTAATAAAGAAAAGCGCTTCTTGGGAGGCAACCCAAGCTTTATTTGCTTTGTGTGTTTATTTATTTGTTTGTTTGATTTTATTTGCTTCCGTATGTATGTTTAATTTGTATTATTATTGATTCATGTTCAAAACAAAATTGTGAAAATGCTTTATCTTGTTTTTCAACTTCGTCTTAACTACATATAAAGGTAATTTTGCAAAAGTTAAGTGTAAGGGAAATCCAAATCGATTTATTAGAACAAATGAATATGAATCGTAACAATAATAAATTAACATACATATTAGTAATTGTTTGAGTCAAATGCTTGTATCGAGTCATAATGATATTTTGCAGGAATTCCAGGAAGTAAGGTATAGGTTTTTCCAGAAATTTTTCGGAAACTTAACATGAGAATTCTGTCAGATCATTTCTGACGGCGTCAGGCTTTACAACCTGACGACGTCAGGTTTTAATTTGCTAAGATCTGCGTAGGACTCTTAAGTTTACAACTGGTGTCTTTAATGTTGAACAACCAGTGTAGAAGTAACATGTGTTCCTATGAGATCTAATTATGCATCTCGTGGCTCTAGACTTGATAGTGCGTTTTGATTTAGTGAGCGAAGGCTGGAGAGAACTGCCACCTTTTCAATATCATCTAACTCGGAGTGAGAGAGACGATAGAAATGTATTGAACTCCGTGACAATTGAAACAAGAATCCTTTGAGGGACCTTGAGTGGCTAGGGGAGGGTTGTGCAGCGTATCACTGGGTCCATGATACTTTGTCTTCAATGTCAGCAATCAACTAAGTGATTCTGACAGCATATGTATTGACCCGGTTTCTGCCTAAAGTGTAAGGAGGGCTTCTTTCTTTTCACCCTTTATCTTTACATTTCTTTTTCATTCTTCAACCCCTTCAGCAGCTTACCGAGACTTCATTACTAGCACCTTGTTGGGTTTGTTCCAGTACTAGCTCCATCTCAGTCGGCACTTTTCCCTTACTCACTTTTCTCCTTTTTAATCATACCTAAGGACTTCTACACTAACTAGTGGATTGTCCCTGGGTAGATCCCTCCGGCTCTGGCGGGATCGTGGGAACTTGTACCTAACCTTACCATCCTTATAACTCCATACATTAATAAAATGGTCGGTCTTTGGTATTCTTCCACAATTGCCATAAACCAAATCCTTGAAAAATCTCTCAAAGTGTTCATGATTCTGAAACACATTTTTGCAAACACTTGAGAGTTTTATATTTTTCAAATGCTCCCCCTCAACATGTGCTCGAATAATTGTTTTATAAATTTGCACATGTCAGGTGAAGCTCGCACTTTTGAATTGATCCACTTTCAGTGAACATGACCGATTCGAGACACGTTTACATCACTAGTTAGACTAGCTTGAAATTATTACCCGGCCTGGTCAAGTCCACAGAAAGTTTCTGAAATGGTACACTCTACTCAGATACGTCTTTTTCGAGACACGCTTACATCACTGGTTAGACCAGCTTGAAATTATTACCCGGCCAAGACGCATCCTTTCGATTGATGACAGTTCAAGTTTCGTCAATTCGATTGTTATGTCTGAGCCACACTCGCATGATATGCCCAATCCTTTATGTTTTGTTAAAAACCATTTGCTCCCCCTTAATATGTGCATCGATATACGAAAGAGTTTAGCACATATGGGAGAGCTTGCTTTTATGACCAAAACATTTTTCTCCCCTCAATATGTGCATTGATATACAAAGCAGTTTAGCACATACAGGAGAGCTTACATTAACTTCCAAATCATCACATTTTATCAGAATTTCATATTTAAATCACATTCTCTCCCCCGATCAAAATTTTCAAACCATTTGAGATTTGTGATCCCAATTGATTTAAATAAGTTTAGAAAATTTGAGAGAAAATGTGGTCAGGTTTAAATGTATTCTCATTTAGGAGCATACTATGCTCCCCCTTAAACCACGAGAGAGTGTCACTGCTGATGTTGCACAAATTTGGCAAGGTGTCAGAAATTTGAAAAAATATTCTCCCCCTCAATTAATGACCCGTTTTCTATTTAAAGAGCTTTTAGTCATTCAATTGAGCGACGAGTATTTGTGAAAATTTAATTCAATTTACCACCTTGTGTAACATCAAGACTCTCTTGAAGAATCAAACAAGATAAAGAGTCTGATGTAAAGAAGACTTCTCTTCTTATACACGAAATGACGCACTGAAACGTACATCAAGTCGGTGAAACATGGATATAAAGTAATCCATGCCCAGGTGAACATCACCCAGTTGGAGGAACAACCGTCTTTTTGGCGACGTGCTTTCCCTAGTGTATAACGCGGGTTGCAGTATGAAGTAACTGCAAGCCATTAAGACATGTTTTAACTGATTAGTATAACTTCTGCTCGAGCTTCATTTAAAGATCCGTGTCATTGTTGAATGACATTTCTAGATCCGTAAATGTTATCGATAAACAGAAGACATGCCTAGGTAGGACTATTTTTGGTATTTTCTTATTTTTTCGATTTTTATGGTTTTTATAGGTTTTATATTTTTGTATTTTCTTTTTGATTTAAGATATATACAACTATGTACAAGGATATAAGAAGACAATCCTTTACTCCTCCTTTTCTTCCTGAAGACACTTGAGGGTTTCAGGTGTCATGCTCTTCATACCAAGGCGTGGGAGAATAAACTGAAACCTATCTCTTGGGAGAGCCTTGGTGAAGATGTCAGCTAACTAAAACTCTGTCCTCACGAAGTATAGTTCCACAATTCCTTTTTCCACCTGTTCCCTGATGAAGTGATGCCTGATTTCGATGTGTTTTGACCTGGAGTGCTGAACATTGTTACAACAAAGAGCAATGGCGCTTTTGTTGTCACAATATAGGGGAATTTTGTTGTATGAGAATCCATAGTCCGAAAGTTGTGATCGCATCCAAAGGATTTGTGCACAGCAAGCAGACATGGCAATGTACTCAGCTTCAGTAGATGATATGGAAGTACTCATCTGCTTCTTAGAAGACCAACTAACCAACTTTTCCCCTAAAAACTGAGCTCCTCCTGAAGTACTGCGACGAGTGTCTTGACATCCCGCATGATCAGCATCAGCATAAGCCGTTAACTCCATTGTTGTGTCCTTAGGATACCAGAGACCCATATGAATTGTGCCTTGAAGATATCGGAAGATCCTTTTCACCGCTTCAACATGCTTCTTGGTTGGCCTGGATTGATACCGAGCACACATACACACAGCAAACAGAAGATCTGGTCTGCTAGCCGTGATGTACATCAAAGATCCAATCATGCTTCGATACTTTGTTATATCCACTGGAATCCCTGAAGGATCTTCATCCAGCTTTGTTCTATCAACCATGGGAGTGTCAACAGGCTCACTTGAATCGAATCCAAACTTTTTCAAGATCTCGTTGGCGTATTTGGATTGATTAATGAATATGCCTCCGGGACTTTGAGAAACTTGTAATCCTAAGAAGAATGACATTTGTCCCATCATGGACATTTGGAACTTGGAATTCATCTCCTTTGAAAATCTATCACATTCACTAGGATCTGTTGAAGCAAAGATGATATCATCTACATAAATCTGAACAAGTAGTAGATGTTTTCTGGACTTCCTGGTGAATAGTGTGGGATCAACAACACCCTTGGAGAACCCATTCACAAGAAGGAACTTGGACAATGTATCGTACCATGCCCTTGGCGCCTGCTTCAACCCATAAAGAGCCTTCTTCAAGCGGTAAACATGAGTAGGATGTTCAGCATCTACGAATCCTTCGGGTTGGCTCACATAAACTTCTTCCTTTAAGTCTCCATTCAAGAAAGCCGTTTTGACATCCATCTGGTAGACTATCATATTCCGACTAGCAGCATTTGCAAGGAAGATTCTTATGGCTTCAATTCTAGCAACTGGAGCAAACGATTCTTCAAAATCAATTCCCTCTTCTTGTCTGAACCCTTTTGCAACTAGCCGTGCCTTGTTCTTTAACACATCACCATGCTCATCAAGTTTCACTTTGAAGATCCATTTTAAAGCAATGATCATTGCAAGTTCTGGAGGAGGCACTAATTCCCATACTTCAAGTCGATCAAATTCATGGATTTCATCCTGCATAGCCTGGAACCAGCAATCTTTAGTCATTGCTTCTTTGGCATCTTTTGGTTCGACTTTGGACAGTACAGAATTGAAAAAGCACCATAGTGCATCAGTGGCTAGTTGATTAGTGTGGATACTGGACGTGAGGGATTGCCTATGATGTTGTCGATTGGATGATCACTGGTCCATTTTCTGAGATGGTCGTGAGGTTGAGGGTTTTGAACAGATGTAGCAGTGCTGTGTTCTTCAAGAGAGGATGTGTCTGATGAATGTTCAGGAGCAAATATGTTTTCAAAAGGAACCTCATCAGCAGGAGCAAAAGGATTAACTTCCAAAGAATGGTTATCTGCAGATTCTTGTAGTACTGGAGAGGATTGAGTATTTGATGATGAAGGCGATTGACTGGCAGCTGGAGCATTGAGACTGACTGATACTGAAGCTGTTGGGCCTTCTGTGCCTTGCGGAGCTTGAGCCTCTGCCATAGGAAGTACCGCTGGTTCACTTGGGATGGTTTCATTCGTTGGCTCAAAGTATTCATCAAACATAGGATCAAATAACTTCTTCAACTCCTCACATGTAGGTGGTACAAAAGAATCCGCAGGCGTGGAATTCTGTACAAGTCCTGAACTAATGGGTCCAGGTGTCAAAAGTTTAAGATCGGGTCCAGAACTAATTTGTCCTGAAGCAAGTTGCTCACTCAGCTCATCGAACGTGACATGAATGGTTTCCATGATTTTACGGGTTCTCTTATTATAGATTCTATACCCTTTACTGTCTGGTGCATATCCAACAAAAATACCTACGTCTGCTTTATCCTTAACTTTCCCAAGTCTTGACTATCATTAGTAGGATAGCAAAGTGCGCCAAACACACGGAGAAAGGAAAGATCTGGTTTCTTGTTATGAATTAACTCGTAGGGAGTCTTTTCATGAACAGGATGAATTAGAGATCGGTTTTGGGTAAAACAAGTTGTTGCTATAGCCTCTGCCCAGAGAAACATCGGTGCCTTTGAAAATATAAGCATGGTTCTTGCAGCTTCCACCAGAGTACGGTTCCTTCGTTCGACAACACCGTTCTATTGAGGAGTGCGAGGGATACTTTTCTGATGCGTGATGCCAATACTTTCATAGAAATTGCGGAGTTGTTGGTTAACAAACTCAGTACCATTATCAATACAGATGATTCTGACAGTTTTATCGAGCCTTACTTGTAGCTGTTTTATCAGTTTAATGATAACCTCTGGAGTTTCATCCTTGGTTCTCAAAAACTTTACCCATGTGAACCGAGAATAATCATCTACTATCACCAGAACGTACTTCTTTCCATTTATGGTTTGTATTCTCATTGGACCCACAAGTCCATGTGGAGGGTATGAAGAACTTCCAAGTTGGTGTTAATGGTTTTAGGCTTGTGGGTTTGTTTCTTGCTTTTGCCCAATTGACATGCAGAGCAGAGATGATCTTTCTCATATTTTAGTCTGGGCATCCCTCTAACAAGATCTTTACGGGAAAGATTATTTATGGTACCGAAGTTCAAGTGGTTCAAACGACGATGCCACAGCCATGATTTTATTTTAGAGGCTTTAGAAAGCAAGCATATGGGAGAGGACTTCAACATTTCTTCAATCGATATGGTGTATAGATTGGTGCCCCGACTGCCCTTGAGGAGATCTATACCATCCAATTCTCTGACGAAACATGTATGTTTTCTGAAAGCCACTTCCAGATCTGAATCACAAAATTGACCCACAGAAAACAGATTTGCCCTAATCCTTCCACATAATATACCCTTGAGATTACACTGTCACCGAACACATAATCTCCATAACCCATAATAGCACCAAAGTGGTCGTTCCCGAATTTAACTGTCCCGATAAACTTTTTCACGAAGTTCTTGAGCCGCGAGCGATCCCCAGTCATATGTTTTGAGCAACCTGAGTCCAAATACCACAGGACGATTTGTACGACCTGCATTTGAAACCAGACAACAATGGATAACTGAAAAATGTGGATCCCCACGTGCAATTGGGGTCCGTTTGGTCAGCACACACATATTCTGGAACCACAGAGTTCGCAGATGCTACTGTCTTTACAGTGGAGACTGTACTAGAGGCAGGACAAGACCTAGGTGGAAGGCATTGTGACACTAAAGGCAAGATTCTACCAGTTGGTCTCCATTCCTTAACCTTCACAATTTTATGCTTATTCATTTTAGGTAATGTGCACTTTTTCCTAAATTGAATTTCCTTCCAGTGGGTCTCCATTGATAGCCTACGCTAACAAATGTTTTTCCTGTTGCTTTCCAAACTTTCTTGCATGTTTCAGTTATCCTAACATTCTTAACATGGGGTGAAGCAGAAGACATCAAGAAAGACACAACACAATCATCATGAATAGCAGAAATTAAACAATTGTCGCATGTTTTACAGACAGCATTAGAATTCGATTTAATAACAGTACTTTTGATACTAGAATCAACACGATTCATCCTACTCATTTCAAACTTATTGTTCCTAGGTTGGGCTTCTACTTTCTTCAAGTGATCATTCTTAGCTGGCGTAGTCCTATCCTTTCTTGCATATCCTCTAGACCTTGACCCGCTAGCTTGGGTGTCACTTTTTACTCCTGTAGAAGCATCGAAGGGAACATTAGTTTGTTTTTCTGTCACATGCCTTCCTGATAATGATGTGTTGGGATCTGATGTTTTAGGTGGCAGATCAAAGGCTACATGCTTGTTCTTAACAGTGGATGATGATGCAACAAATCTATCTCTATGGCTGTTCAACTTAGGGACTGAGCCTATGGCATATTCTAAGTTTTCCTGAATCCTTTTCGTGAGTTTGCAGGCATAAATAACTGCCCTATCAAGTGGTTTTTCAGTTCTATCCTCTTCAACTACCTCACGAAGTGTGTCAAGGCCCTCTCTAAGATGATCGAGATATGTTTGATGGGTAAAGCTATTATTTCTAAGGTTAAATGGAATAGCCCAACATCAACATCATACTTTTTACTAGCAGTAGCCTTTGGTGCATCACAATTACAAGTGGTGCATGGCATTTTACCTTTCACCTGAGCCTTAAGATTCTCAATTTCATTTGTCAAAGAGGTTATCTGATCATTGTGATTGCTTCTTGTAACTTTAATAGAATCATATAACTCTTTGAAATGTTGTTTGACCTTTGAATTTTCTTCTCGATAACACTCATTTTCATGATGTAACTTATTTATGGTGTTTTGATATTGAAAATTCTGAGAATCTGAAGACGAAGGTTTATTGGTGCCATACACATCACACTGGTTGGATTTCAATTGGGCAATTTGGGCCCTCAGCAGTCGAATCGTGTTCGTGTGAGCTTGAATTTTCTCATCTCGTTTGCTTAATTCAAAATAAGTATCAAATTCAGGAGCATCCAAGGATGTCTTGTCATTTGATATTTTATGTTTTTCATTTAAATGTTGATGTTTCATTTGCAAATTTAGATAATCAACTTCTAATTTTGAAAAACGTTTAACCATATTATCATGGTCATCATTTTGAATTTTTTCAAGCAATTTTAAATTCTCCCCCTCAAGCTCAACAACACGATTTTGGGTGACATTTAACGCAATAGCATACTCATTAAATTGACAAGCAGACAATGCAGAATCAGTAGCAGTGTAAAATACATCTTGTGCAATACATTTAGCAATCAAGTTGTCATTAGTAATGAGTATGTTTTTTCTTTCAATCTCACGACTCTTAAGTTCTATTGCATATTCATTCACCTCATTTTCCATGTCTTTAAACACTACTTTCATTTCTTTTATTTCTGTGTTGAGGGCAGTTTGCAGCCCTTCAAAATGTTCTTTGAGTAGTTTAAAGAATGGCATGACCTCAGTTAAGTAACACCTTTTTGCATGTTCAAAACACCTTTCCCCCTCAGTAATGCCGGTTGGTGTGATTCTCTTCTTACATGTTTTATCAAAATCAGCAAACAGTTGCCAAAGCACATATAAGCTAATGAAGGTTTTGCATTCAGTGGGAAGAGACAAAGGCACCAAATTCCTAGGTGTATTGGGAGGATACACCGTTATGGACGCAACTTTTCTAATGAGAGGGGTGTTGGCCTTAAGTTTTTCTTCCTTAAGTTTTTCATTATCTTGTTTCCAGAATATCTGTTCAGGTGTTAACTTCTTTTGAGGAGCAAACACAGTCAAACGATTTTCCTCACTATAGTCATGGGGCTTGATTATTATTCGTCTGGCTATGCACTCGGGATCCCTCATTTTCTCATTCATTCTTTCCCTTGTTCTCTCACTTATCTCCTCCTCCTCTTTAGTGTAGATATGCTCAGGCGGGTCATGATTAGGCATAAACATCACATTAGAATCATTTAATGCAGGTTGGGCTATCTTAGCAATCTCATGAATAGCTAATTTAGATCTACCTACATTGCTTTCACTACATTGGCTTAACATCATGTGGGCAGTCTGTCTGGTTTGGTCTTGTGTGTACAACTTATCCTCAAGCTTATTTTTTAAGGTTTTGAGTCTAGAGAAATCATTTAAGAGTTCCTTTTCTTTTTCTTTGAATTCTAGCTTAAGTGTAGTTATACACTTTTGTACTTCCTGTTTCTGTTTGACAGACTGTTCTAGCTGACTTTTCAAAGAATTCAACTCTTGTTTTAATGTTTCTTCTCTTACTCTAGACTCTTTAATAAGTGTACTCATTTGACCTTCTAATTTCTGCTCACGTTCATTAAGCTCAAACTTAGCACGCTGTTCATACATAGCCACTTGTTCTTTATAAATGTTTAGTCTAGTGATCAAGTTATCATCAGGGACAGGCAAGTTGTTCTCATGGCACTCACATGCATTATCAACATTACACGTAGTATCTAAGACACACACATTACTTATAACACTAGCATTATTATTGACAGAAGATTCACCATTTGGTACATCAGGCGAGTTGTTATGATTCAAATACTGTTCATATGAAATAATATTGCTATTTTCCATGTCAACATTATTTGAGTCAGAAACATCTGCCTGTTGTACTTCTTTGGGATTCTTTTGTTCATCAACTATATCATATGTGTCATAGATTTTTAGTACCTCAGATATCACAGATGCACTAGAGGACCCAGCTAGTCGAGGTGATGCAGCCAAGGAAGACAAGTTGGCCATAAAGATTGTTTGAGCCATAGGTTCATCATCTACATCTGAGTCAAATGCATCACAATCATCTACCTTGAAGATGTTAGGATCGTTGAGTGCTAGATCCTGAACTGGTTGCTCATCCACATCTTCATCAAACGTATTTCCCCCATCACCAGCCAAGAACAATAACTCTTCCTCATCCAATACAGCTCCATTCTCTTGAGCTTGCATTAACAGCATCTTGTCTTTGAAGTAATCTGAGTTCTGAGGACGTTTAGGTTGATTGCAGTTTCTAGCAATGTGTCCCAGTCCTCCACAATTGTAGCACTTGGTCTGTTTCCCTTGCCCCTGATTGGCATTCCCTGCTCTATTCTTCACATAACCTCGACCCATGTTTCTTCCAGCTCTCCCTTGCACATTCTGAACCACAATTTTCCCATCCTCCATCATTGCTTGATTGCGTGGATTGGATGAATTCCTTAACTGATTATTGGTCTGAGGGAGTGATGCTTGAAACTGTTGAACCAGTAATGATACTTGATTGGTGAGGTTGTCAATCATTTTGTCAATCTGAGAGTAGCCTGAGTCAAGTTGAGAACTCATAGCAGGTACTGGTGAGTGAAGTTGATGATAGCTTGGGTTGGATGATGATTGGGTTGTTGGTAGAACATTTGTCATAAAGGCCAGTGGATCATTTGGAGTTGAAGGATTTAACTTTTCTCTCAGCACCCGATCGTAGGCAGCATGCTTCTCATGTTGTTGCAGATAGGCATATAGCTGTTCATAGTTGGTATCCCTTAAACCTTTGTTGAGTTTGACAGCTGTAACAAATCTGTCCCATTCAGGGTTCATGTTGTTCACAAACTTTGAGTTTAGTTGGATGTTGGGCATGGTCATTCTGATCATCCTCATATCATTCACCAACTTATGAAATCTCACATAGTAGTCTGTGATATTCTCTCCTGGGTTCATTTTGAAATGCTCGAACTCATCATACAGCTGTGACTCACGGTCTTCCTTTGTGAGTTCTGACCCTGCCAACAACATTTTAACATTGTCCCACATAGCTTTAGCTTCAGTGTTGAAATTGATGAGCTTGTATACATCCTTTGGCAGACCTTGAATGACAATGTTTGAAGCTCTAATGTCAGCATCATACCTCTTCTTTTCTTCATCATTAAGATCATTGTACTCACGAGGTCTGTCAATTCCAAGTGTGACTGTGCCATCTTCACCAGTAGTAACAACATCTCTAGTGGTACCCATCTGAAATGGTCCTTCATCAATGGACTTAAGAATGTTTGCTCCATTTTCTTTTCCCAAGCAGTAAAGTCTTATTCGTTGTGCCCAAGACTCATAGTCCGTCCTATCTAGCATAGGTGGACGAGTGTCAGATCCTGCTGCTTGAATGTCATCTGATGAGGTGCTTGATATGGTAGCCATAGTAAATACGGGATTTTACAGATCTTGTGATTTAACCGAGAAATCGAATCTTTCGCGGGACTTTCTAAAATCACCAAGAAACAAACCGTAACCTAAGATTAATTTCCCACTACTAATAGACAAATCGCCAGAGACAAATCTCCACAGACAAATCGCCACAGACAAATCACCACAGACAAATCGCCACAGACAAATCGCCACAGACAAATCGCCACAGACAAATCGCCACAGACAAATCGCCACGGACAAATAGCCACAGACAAATCGCCACAGATAAATTACCACAGACAAATCGCCAGAGACAAATCGCCACAGACAAATCGCCACAGTCGCTACAGGACAGAACAGTCACTATCAGAGACAAATCGCCAGACACTAAATGCCAGACAAGTCACTATCGTAGCCGTTTGTCGTTTTTGCCAAATCTGGTAAAGGGACAAATCGCTATCTCGAGAAAACACAAATGGCTACTTTTTCTTTCCAGCAAGACACAAATGGCCACCAAGAATGTCTTAACGAGGGACAAATGGCCACTAAGAACACAAACCTTTTAACCTTCGAATCTTCCAAAAATCACCACACCAAGCCTAGATCTGTGATTCCAAACACTAAACACTACTCCTATGTAATCCCTAAGCTATAAAGTACAAGATTTAACAACTTTTAACCACTAGACAAAGCTTAAATGGAATTTTTAAGAACAACACTTTTCGAACCAAAAACCACCCCAATCTACACGAATCTGTGAATATCAACACACATGGACCTAACCATGGCTCTTGATACCAATTGTAGGATATTCACTAACACATAAACACAAGATTGGGACTAGTATGGATCGAATAGAGGAGAGTTTAGAGAGAGAGAGAGATGGGAACTTAGAGAGAGAAAGAGTATGTGTATTAGCTTGTGAAATAATGAGAAGTTCCAACCCTTCCCTTGCAAGGGAAGGGGTATTTATACTTACTACATAATATGCCCCTAGCGGGTTGTGGAGAGAGCTGACAGAGGGTAAAGACCCGACCCACTCCACAATACTAATAATAATAACTAAGCTACTACTAATATTACTAGTTATCCTACGAGCTATGATGTGCTAATAAGTACTCGGGGTGACCGAGTCTTCAACTGAATATTCATATTCCTAACACCGGCCATCTGGGCAGTAAAATTTACTGTTTTCTTTTGCATCTTGCGACCCCTTTTATCTAGCCCCAGCTACCATTTCTCTTAAAGGATGAACTGGTATTGGAATTTTACCCACAAAACCTCCAAACCTTACCTAAATCAACCATCACCTCCATCAAACACCCATTTTCATTCACCATGCTATCACCAAAATCATCTCTAAGACACCAAAACTCCATCACCACCACCTCAATGTTCATCCCCAAGTGCACCAAATGCACCATCAAAAACACCCTCCACTCATGGCACATCATCTTCATCCATACCTTCCACTTCATCCATCAATAACTACATCAACTCACACCTATCATCACCACCATCAAGAGCATCAACTCCACCTCCTACTCAAGAACCTCCATTCACCCAACTTGTCATTTCCATATCACCAATAACACCTCTTGATGCTCATTTCTCATCATCACCAATACCACCACCATGCTTTCCCATCCCTTGGGCTTTACTTGAAGCCCATGGAGACAATTGCCTTTGTTGCATCCACAACCGAACCATCATCTTTGGTCTTAGAGATGAGATACACTACATGTTTTCATCCCTTGAACACATGCTTAACAACCAACCTCCACCACAACCTCCACCATTTTCACCCACTACACCACCACCACCTTCATTCTCACCAAATTAAGCATATGCAATGCTTAATCAAAAATAATTTTTCAAACCATTTTGTGTGCAAGCCCCATGGAAGATCATGTACTCCTAGAATGATTATGTAGATTGCATTACTTACTAGCTAATGTAGGATTGAATATAATCTTGGTTGGTTGTGTATTGATACACAACATTTTTAATGAATGTCTTTATATGCATGCTTATTTTTGCTATATATATGCTTGTGCTTCTAATATTTTTCTTTCAAGTATTCCATATATCGATTCCTTGGTGCCCTCAAACGAGGGGGAGCACACATCAAGGGGGAGTTCTCGTTCCGACAAATTTTGTCTCTAAAACTTGTCGGCTCAACCTTTTTGATGCTACAAAAAGAGGGAGAAGTGAATATAAACTCACTAAATACTTGTCCAAAAATAACTTTTTGGATTTAATGAGTTTTAGTTTTGTAATCATCAAAAAGGGGGAGATTGTTGACATAAATAATGCCTAAAAACATTATCAATATTTATTCATATCTCTATGTTTTGATGATCACAAAATGTAAACTCATTAAAACATAAACTTATAAAATAAACAAGTACTTAGTTGTAAATATTCACTTCTACAACTAAAATCACTTAAGGTATGAATGAACTAATGCTTAATGCATTATATGATCAAAGAAACATTTTCTTACTAACTAGATTTTTTATAAAATGTCAAAAACATTTTATATCTTTTAGAAAAACATTTTTGGTAATAAATAAAAAGGTTTAATTCATTATAAATTTATGAATTCAAATTTTTAACCAAAATCAGTAAAAATGTTCCAGAAAAACCTTCCTCACAAAAAGACAAAACTGGGCAACGGTTGGCTTGGGCAGCCCCTTAATTTTGCTAGGCGGCCCCCTTAAAATTAAGGGGACCGCCCCCTATTTAAGGGGGCCGGCCACGCTCCACTAGCTTCCAGCTGTCCAGTTTTTCTGCCTATAAATACCAGCCTTCCCCTGGATTTTTACTCACCTTTTGCACTAAAAACTTTCTGGTTTAGATCTCATTTCATATTTTCAAAAACCCTTTGATCATATAATTATAAGCTTTTGTTTCAAGTGATCCAAAGCTTCAACCTCTCAAGTGCAAGAGAAGAATACTCTATCCTTCAAGACAAGAAGTATTACAACTTGGTGTATCTCTTCCATCCAAGTTGTTGGTGTATCATAATTGTAAATCATTCATTCATTTGTGTAAAGTGTGTGTATAAGGTGTAAACATAAGTGACTAGATATGTATAGTGTGTGAGTAGTGAAGAAGGTGTATAAGTAGTTGTGGTGTAAAGAAGTCATGTAGAAGTTGTAAAGCCGTGGTGTAGAAGTTGTAAAGCCGTGGTGTAGAAGTTGTGAAGCCGTGGTGTAGATGTCGTGAAGCCGTTGCTTAGAAGTTGTGAAGTCGTCATGTAGAAGTCGTGAAGCCATAGCTTAGAAGTTGTGAAGTCGTGGTGTAGAAGTCATGAAGCCGTAGCTTAGAAGTTGTGAAGTCGTCATGTAGAAGTCGTGAAGCCGTAGCTTAGAAGTTGTGAAGTCGTCGTGTAGAAGTCGTGAAGCCGTTGTGTTGAAGTCGTGAAGCCGTCGTGAAGAAGTCGTGAATAAGTCGTGAACTAGTTGTGATTGAAGTCGTGAGATTGGTTCTAGCTACTATTAGAACTCGACATTTAGCTTTGTGTCGTTAAACCGGTGTAAGCCAAAGTTGTGTAAGGTTTTCTCCGCCATAAGGGAGCTTGTTGAAGTAGTGAAGAAAACTCTCGAGCAAGGTGTGCTCGGGGAGTGGAGTAGGGCAAGGAAGGTGTCCTTGTAGCCGAACCACTATAAATCCCTCGTGTCTCGGTTTGATCTTTCCATCTCTTACTTATTTCTTTATATCGTCATTACGTTTCATACATGTAGGCATATATAACTGTTGGTATTAATTAGAAGTTGATTTCACATAAAAATCAATTTAAAACTCCATTCATAAAAAGAAAACTTTTATAACAAATCTAAAAGGATACACATATAATAAATAATGTTGGTCAAGTATCATTTTTCATATAAACTCAAATCTAAGGTTTTAAAAGGAAACAAAGTTTTCATAATAAAATTAAAAAGACGTAAAACTATTCAACCCCCCCCCCCTTTCTAGTTTTCCACATAAAACTCTAATTAGTATATATGTTCTTTGTCAACTATTTGCTGATTTCGATAAAACATGTAAGAAGAGAATTACGCCAACGGGAATTACTGAAGGGGAAAGGGGCTTTGAAAAAACAAAACGGCGCTACTTAACTGAGGTTATTACATTCTTTAAACTCCTCAAGGAACATTTTGAGGGCATGCAACAAACCCTTAGAACTGAAGTAAAGGAGATGAAAGAAGTGCTTAAAGATATGGAAAACGAGGTGTCCCAAAATGCGATAGAACTTAAGAGTCGTGAGATTGAAAGAAAAAATATTCTCATCACCAATGAGAATTCGATTGCTAGATGTATTGCACATGATGTATTTTATACTGTTACTGATTGTGCATTAACTGCTTGTCAATTTCATGAGTTGTCTATTGCATTGAATGTTACCCAGAATCGTGTTGTTGAGCTTGAGGGGGAGAATTTAAAATTGCATGAGAAAATCCAAAACGATGACCATGATAACATGGTTAGGCATTTTTCAAAACTAGAGGTTGATAATCTTAATTTGCAATTAAAATATAAACATTTAGAAGAAATAATTAAAATTTCAAATGCCAAGACATCTTTGGATGCTCCCGAATTTGATGCATATTTTGAATTAAGCAAACATGATGAAAAAATTCAAGCTCACACTAACACGATTCGAAAATTGAGGGCCCAAATTGCCCAGTTAAAATCGAATAAGAGTGATGCGAATGGCACCCATAAACCATCGTCTTTAGATTCTCAGAATTTTCACTATCAAGACACCGTCAATAAATTACAACATGAAAATGATTGTTTTCAAGCTGAAAATTCAAAAATCAAACAACATTACAAAGAATTATATGATTCGATTAAAATCACACGTGATAAAACCAATGAAAAAATAACTTCTTTGCTTAATGAGATTGAGAATCTAAAGGCTCAGGTGAAAGGAAAAAGGCCAGTCATCACCAGTGATAATGTTGTTCCAAAGGTTTCTGCTTGTAGTAAGTTTACAATTGATGTTGTGCCTATTCCGCTTCCCCTTAGGAACAATAGGTCTGCTCATCAAGTATATCTCACTCACCTTAAGGATAGCCTTGATGCCCTTCGTGAGATCGTAGAAGAGGATAGGATAGATAAACCACTTGATAGTGCAGTTGTAGATGTCTGCTTCCACACTAAACGATCTCAGGAACTCTTAGAATACGTCATTGGCACATGTCCTAAGATTGATAACAAGCGAGATAGGTTTATTGCATCATCCCCAATGACTAAAAACAAGCATGTAACCTTTTATGTACCACTGAAAACATCTGAACCCAGCACATCAAAACCAAAAAAATAAATGGCAGTGAAACAAACTAATGTTCCCATCATTGCTTCTACAGGAGTAAACAGTAACACTAAAGCTAGCGGGTCAAAGCCTAGTCGCAATACAAAGAAAGATAGGACTGCGCCAGCTAAGAGTGCTCATGAGAAGAAAGTAGAAGTCAACCTTAGGAACAATAAGTTTGATTTGATCAAAAAGAATCATGTTGATTCTAGTATTAGCTATAAGCGTACTATAATTAATTCGAATTCTAATGCTATTTGTAAGACATGTAATGAATGCTTAATTTCTGGTAATCATGATGAATGTGTTGTGTCATTCTTGATGTCTTCTCAACGATCCCCAGTTAAGAATGTTAGGAAACCTAAACTGATTAAGCAAATTTGGAAAGCAACAGGAAAATTGTTTGCTCATGTTGGTTATCAATGGAGACCCACTGGAAGAAAATTCACTTTAGGAGATCAGTGCCCCTTAACTAGAATGACTAATCATAAAGTAGTGACTGTTAAGGAATGGAAGCCAACTGGTCGAATTTTCCCTTTAGAGACACAATGCCCTGTAACTAGGTCAATTGCCGCTACTAGTGAAGTTTCCACTGTGAATACCATGGCATCTATGAATCCTGTAGTTCCAGAGTTTGTTTGTGCTAACCAAACGGACCCCAGTTGCACGTGGGGATCCACCTTTTTCAGTTATCCATCGTTGTCTGTTTTCAAATGCAGGTCGTACAAATCGTCCTTTGGTATTTGGACTCAGGCTGCTCAAAACATATGACCGGGGATCGCTCACGGCTCAAGAATTTCGTGAATAAATTTATCGGGACAGTTAGATTCGGGAACGACCATTTTGGGGCAATTATGGGTTATGGAGATTATGTTTTTGGTGACAGTGTAATTTCCAGGGTATACTACGTGGAAGGACTTGGGCACAATTTGTTCTCTGTTGGTCAATTTTATGATTCCGATCTTGAAGTTGCTTTCAAAAAACACACTTGTTTCGTTAGAGAATTGGATGGTATTGATCTTCTTAAAGGCAGTCATGGCACTAATCTATACACCATCTCTATTGAAGACATGATGCGGTCCTCTCCTATTTGCTTGTTGTCAAAGGCCTCAAAGAACAAGTCATGGATTTGGCACCGTCGTTTAAATCATTTAAACTTTGGCACCATAAATGAACTGACTCGCAAGGATCTTGTACGAGGCATGCCCAGATTGAAGTTTGAAATGGATCATCTTTGTTCTGCTTGTCAACTGGGCAAAAGCAAGAAGCATACTCACAAAAACCCAAAACTGTCAACACCATTATGGAAGTTCTTCACACCCTTTACATGGATCTGTGCGGACCAATGAGAGTGCAGAGTATAAATGGGAAGAAATATGTTCTTGTGGTGGCCGACGACTACTCTCGGTTTACATGTGTGAAGTTTTTGAGAACCAAGGATGAGACTCCAGAGGTTATCATCAAACTTATCAAACAACTACAAGTAAGACTTAACAAAACCGTCAGAATCATTCGCACAGACAATGGAACTGAGTTTGTTAACAAACAACTCATTCAATTTTATGAAAGTATTGGCATAATTCACCAGAAAAGTGTCCCACGCACTCCTCAGCAGAACGGGGTTGTTGAAAGATGAAATCATACTCTTGTGGAAGCTGCACGAACCATGCTGATATTTTCCAAGGCACCGATGTTTCTTTGGGCGGAAGCAATTGCTACAGCTTGTTACACCAAAAACCGATCCTTGATACATACTCTTCACAACCAAACTCCATATGAGCTGATACATGGCAAGAAACCAGATCTTTCTTTTCTGCGAGTGTTCGGTGCTCTATGCTACCCGACAAATGACAGTCGGGATCTGGGAAAACTCAAGGCTAAAGCAGACATTGGATTCTTCGTTGGGTATGCACCAGATCGCAAAGGATACCGAATCTACAACAAACGAATCCGACAAATTATGGAAACCATTCACGTGACATTCGATGAGCTGACTGAGCAAACGGCTCCTGGGCACACAAGTTCTGGACCCGCACCTAATCTTTTGTCTCCTAGACCAATTAGTTCAGGTCTTGTACAGCATCCTACTCCTGCAGTTCCTTATGTACCCCCTACTAGTGAAGAGTTGAAGAATTTGTTTGATCCGATGTTTGATGAATACTTTGAGCCACCAACGGGTGATACTACAACTGAAGTTCCACCTTTACCTCTAGTTGCTGATGCTCCAATTCCACAAAACTCAGAGGGTCCATCTGTATCTATCTCAATCAATCAAGATGCACCATCTGCCAGTCACTCACCATCATCATCAAATATTCAATCTCCTTCAGTACAACAAGGCTCTGCAGTTGATAATTCTTTTGAAGTGAATCCTTTTGCTCCTCCTGATGATGCTCCATTCGAGAATATATTTGCTCCTGAATCTTCTACTGAGACATCTTCTTCAGGGGATCCTAACACGGCAACATCAGTTCCCTACCCTCAACCACATGATCATCTCAGAAAATGGACCAATGATCATCCGATTGACAACATCATTGGAAATCCTTCTCGTCCGGTATCCACACAAAAGCAACTTGCCACCGATGCATTGTGGTGCTTCTTTAATTCCGTACTATCTAAAGTCGAACCCAAAGATTTCAAAGATGCTTTGTCTAAAGACTGTTGGTTTACTGCAATGCAAGAAGAAATTCATGAGTTTGATCGACTTGAAGTATGGGAATTAGTGCCTCCTCCAGATTGTGCAATGATTATCGCTCTAAAGTGGATCTTCAAAGTGAAACTCGATGAGCATGGTGATGTTCTGAAAAATAAGGCACGGCTTGTTGCGAAGGGGTATCCTCAAGAAGAGGGCATAGACTTTGAAGAATCATTTGCACCGGTTGCTCGAATTGAAGCCATTAGAATCTTTCTCGCTAATGCTGTCAGTCAGAATATGACAATCTACCAAATGGATGTAAAGACAACATTCTTAAATGGTAATTTGAAAGAGGAAGTCTATGTCAGTCAACCTGAAGGATTTGTGGACCCTGATCATCCTACTCACATCTATCGCTTGAAGAAGGCCCTCTATGGCTTAAAGCAGGAACCTAGGGCGTGGTATGACACTTTGTCTAAGTTTCTTCTGGAAAACAGATTCTCCAAAGGTGTTGTTGATCCTACACTATTCACTAGGAAAACGGGCAAACATCTACTTCACGTTCAGATCTACGTAGATGATATTATTTTTGCCTCCTCTGACCCTATGGAATGTGATCGATTTTCTAACGAGATGAGTTTTAAGTTCCAAATGTCTATGATGGGACAAATGTCGTTCTTCTTAGGTTTACAAATCTCTCAAAGTCCCGGAGGCATCTTCATTAATCAATCCAAATATGCAAATGAAATATTGAAGAAATTTGGATTTGATTCAAGTGATCCTGTTGACACTCCTATGGTTGAGAGATCAAAGTTGGATGAAGACCTCTCTGTGATCCCTGTTGATCAAACTAAGTTTTGAAGTATGATTGGATCCCTAATGTATCTCACCGCTAGTAGGCCAGATCTCTTGTTTACAGTATGCATATGTGCTCGATACCAGTCTAAGCCCACCAAAAGGCATCTGGAAGCGGTAAAGCGGGTCTTTCGATACCTTCAAGGGACTATTCACATGGGTCACTAGTATCCTAAGGACACCACCATGGCACTCACGGCCTATGCAGATGCAGACCATGCGGGGTGTCAAGATACTCGTCGAAGTACGTCGGGAGGTGCTCAGTTTCTGGGGGAAAAGTTAGTAAGTTGGTCATCTAAGAGTCAAATGAGTACATCTATATCTTCCACAAGGGATAAATACATTGCCATGTCTGCGTGCTGTGCTCAAATCCTATGGATGAGATCTCAACTATCAAACTATGGCTTTGCATACAACAAGATTCCTCTGTATTGTGATAACAAAAGTGCTATAGCTCTTTGCTGCAACAATGTCCAACACTCCCGATCAAAGCACATCGATATCTGGCATCACTTTATAAGGGAACAGGTCGAGAAAGGGGTTGTTGAACTTTACTTTGTGAGAACTGAGTTTCAATTGGCTAATATCTTCACTAAGGCACTCCCGAGAGAACGGTTCCAATTTATTCTCCCGCGACTTGGCATGAAGAGTTTGATGCCAGAAACCCTCAAGCGTCTTCAGGAAGAGAATGAGGAGTAATGGATTTGCTTCATATATCCTTGTATATATTTTAAACCAAAAAGAAAATAGAAAAATATAAAACCTATAAAACCATAAAAATCAGAAAAACACAAAAAAATACCAAAAATAGTTCCTCTAGGCATGTCTTCTGTTTATCAATAACATTTACGGTCCTAGAAATGTCATTCAATAATGACACGGGTCTTTAAATGAAGCTCGAGCAGAAGTTAAAATAAACTGTTAAAACATGTCACAATGGCTTGTAGTTACTTCAGACTGTAACCCGGTCTTTGTTATGGGGAAAGCACGTTGCCAAAAAGACGGCTGTTCCTCCCACTGGGTGAAGTTCACCCGGGCATGGATTACTTTATATCCATGTTTCTTCGATTTGATGTACGTTTCAGTGCATCATTTCTCGTATAAGAAGAGAAGTCTTCTTTACATCACAAACTCTTTCTCGTCTATGATTCTTCAGGAGAGTTTTGGTGTTTCACAAGGTGGTAACTGGACTTAAATTTTCACAAATACTTGACGCTCAATTCAATGGCTACAGCTCTTTAAATAGAAAACGGGTCATTAATTGAGGGGGAGAGTATTTGTTCAAATTTTTGACACCTTTTTAAACTTTGTGCAGCATCAGTAGTGATCCGACACTCTCCCTCTTGGTTTGAGGGGGAGCATTAGTATGTTCCATTATCAGCCCATATTAAACCTGACCACATTTTCTCCCATACTTTCTAAACTCATTTAAATCAATTGGGATCACAAAATCTCAAAAGGTTTGAAATTTCTGATCGGGGGAGAGAATGTGATTTAAATATGCAATCTGATAAAAATGTGATATTTTGGACCTAAATGTAAGCTCTCCCATATGTGCTAAACTCTTTCGTATATCGATGCACATATTGAGGGGGAGCAAATGGTTTGTGATAGCAAAAAGGATGTGGCATCTCATGTGAGCGCGACTCAGACTTCACTAATGAATTGACGAAACAAAAACTATCATTAATCGAAAGGACATATCCTGGCCGGATAATAATTTCAAGCTGGTCTAACCAGTGATGTAAGCGTGTCTCAAAGAGGACGTGTCTGAGTAGAGTGTACCGTTTCGAGAAACTTTCTGTGGACTTGACCAGGCCGGGTAATAATTTCAAGCTAGTCTAACTAGTGATGTAAGCGTGTCTCGAATCGGTCATGTTCACTGAAAGTGGATCAATTCAAAAAGTGCAAACTCTACCCAACATGTGCAAATTTATAATTAAAACATCTGAGCACATGTTAAGGGGGAATATTTAAAAAATACAAAACTCTCAAAGTGTTAGTAAAATGTGTTTTATAACTATAAACACTTTGAGAAATTTTTCAAAGATTTGGTTGACGGAAACATAGGATAGTCATGAAGTTATAAGGTGGCTAAGGTTAGGAAAACCGTCCTATGATCCGCCAGAGCCGGAGGGATCTACCCAAAGACAATACCGAATAGTTAGTATTAGATAGTCCTTAGGTATGATTATGAAAAAAAGGAGTAATATGAGAAAGGAGAAAGAAGGGGTTGAAGAATTAAAAAGAAATGTAATGAGAAATAGTGAAAAGAAATAGCCCTCCAAATATTCAACCTTAGGGCAGAAACCGGGTTCAATTCATATACTACTGGTTGTTACTAAGGTGACGCCGGTATTGAAGACAAGACATCATGGACCCAGTGACGCACTGCACTAAACCTTCTAACCACTCAAGTTCTCTTAAAAGGACTTGTTTCATTCTCATGGGGAACCCTACATAATCTATCAACCGCTCATTACGAGTCATGTTGATATTGAAATAGGAGACACCGCTCCAGTCTCCGACTACCAAAAATGCACTTATCGAGTCTAGAGCCACGAGATGCATCATAAGATCTCATAGGAACACATGTTACTTCTACACTGGTTGTTCAACATTAAGGACACCAGTTGTAAACTTATGAGTCCTACGCAGATATTAGCAATCTGCCAGAACATTTATGAGGAAATTTACAAATGTAATTCTCAGTGATTGAATGGAAATTCCTGCCAGGGTCAACATCAAATGGCCCTGAAAGCAGGTCACTTCGGTAATTCCTTGTGGATTATGCTTAGTGGCCGCGGCGGTTTCAAAGAGTCTACAGTCGTGGAGTGAACTCCAGCGACTCACCTAATCATTGATGTACTTCGGTAGATCTTGTAAGCCCTCTCGGGGCTATCCGATTTAGGAACGGCCTTGGAAAGGATTCGAGAAAGTTTTCACACTATGTTGTTTACGATCTCGAAGTCCGAACCTATAAGTGCCGGATGATTTGTTGCTAACTGTTTGCTTGCAGGAATCCCTGGCGGTTGCAGCTGATTGCTGAAAAGATGCCGATCCATCACCCCATGCTCACACTTCCCCATCATAAAGAAAGAAATCATGATAATTGAAAGGCCTTCAACATTGCTTTCGCTACTCTGATGCTGAAAATCATGATCCAGAAAAGTGTGAGCATGTCAGTTCAAAGATCACTACATCACATGGAAACAATACTGCTACAAGATAACTTGAAGACGTATGTTGGATGATGACCTCAAAGAATCCTCAAAGATCATCCAAGACAAATGAACATTCGTCAAAAGTTCACTGTTGAAAGTACAAAGATTAAAGACTTAGAAGAATCAAAGACTACGAGCTAGGAACTCAAATCTATGTAATGGAATGCTAGAATTTGAAATGTAATTTTCGGGGTGACCTCCCTTAGGGGGAGATTGTTAGGAATATAAATATTCATGTGAAAGACTCGGTCACCCCGAGTATCTATTGGCATTAAGTAGCTCGTAAGTTTATTAGTATTAGTTTAGTTGTCGTAGTATTCGTGGAGTTGGGTCGGGTCTTTACCCACTGTCAGCTCACTCCACAGCCCACATGGGGCGTTTATGTTTGTAGTATAAATACCCTCTCCCACCAAAGGAGAGGGTTGGAACTTCTCATTATTTTCAACCTAATATACTCTCATTTTCTCTCACTAGAAGTTTCCCTCACTCTCTCTTTCTCTCTCTAAAGTAATTGGCCAAATCACAATCTTATGTGTGTTATATGTTTATGAATATCTTACATTTTATGAGTCAACAAATATGTAAAAGTAAATCATGGCATCTGCTCTTAACCAATTACCTAACACCAAACACACCCCTTGTTGACTAACGCTTTATCTGCCATGAATTTCTCATACTTCAAACCCTTCCATATTGTTCCAACTATACTAACAACTTCTCCCAAACACCCCTTAACTTTGTCAATTCGTATGGATATTTCTAGATAAATGATCAACTAAGTAAACAAACATCAATAATCAGTGGCAAAACTAAAAATAAAAAAAAAAAAAAAAAAAAAAAAAACCTTAATGATCCTTAAAGAGGATCAAACAAAAAAATTCCATTAACATAGATTCATGGGTACAAAAAGGAGGATCAACAAAAACTACCTAAAACACAAACATATACAACATACCATGAAAACAAAACTACCCTAACCTAACCTATGATTCCTAGTTCCAATTTACCCAACAAGTATTTCTTTACACGGGCACTTAAATGAGATTCTACCACCTGAATCTGAAGCACGCCATTGCCTGTTTAACATCACTTTTTTTCATATCATTCATAAGACGAACGGTTGAACATGCCACACAACCACGTGTTGTTTCTGGTACTTCAATTGCTTGTTGCCTAGCTTTTATGGCTGCAGTGATTTCGAGGCATAGTTGTTTCAATTTTTCCTAGCGTTGCTTGTCTCTTCAGCTTCTCTACTAAGAAGTCTAGTTACAAACTCTGCCATTCTCGACTTTTGATCGTGCGTAGCAGCCATTTACAAAAGTGTAATTAGGTAATAGGAAAAAGTTTATGGGTGGTGTGCAAAAGTGTAATTGTAACACCCCCAAAATCATGTCTAGCGGAAGCATACAAGTACAAAGAACGGTTTTCATCTCAACCATTTAGAATAAAATTCATTAACAAAAAGTGTTAAATTTACATTATTCAAAAGTAGTGCAGAAATAGGCCCATAATAATAAAGCGGTCCCAAATATATATCAGAGTTGTCTATGACCGTGCCCCTTGCCAAGTGCCTTCCAACCGTTTGTTATTGCCTTAAACATGAGAATACATGCTAAAAGTGTCAACACTAGGTTGGTGAGTTCATAGGTTTTAGTTAAACAAGTAACAATAGTGGACCAAGATAGGAGATTTGCTACACTGGACTAAGTTAAATATAAATCACAATTTCCACATATATCAACAATCACAAACAATCCAGTAACAATATGATAGGTCACAATAGCCCTCTCTCATATTGTCAGTCACAGTAGGGCCCTAGGATGTATTTGACCTTAGCCAGGCAACACGTTATAGCAAAAGGTATCCGGGTTATTTGCTACCCTAGTCTAAGACAAATATCTGTTGTAAATATCTAACCTTAGCCAGTCAACACGTTATAGCAAATCATAAAACAATAGTTAGGTCCATTCAAAACGGTTTTGCATGTTTCCTCACCCCAAGGTTTCAATAAACAGTTCACGAGTAAAAGTGGGGTTGTGAAACTCACATGCATATCAGTTAATCACATAACGCCTTCAAATAATTAAATCAAATATTTCAGCCAAACAGTCAAATCTTGAGTAAACAGTTCGCATATTCCAAATAAACTCGTCATTGAGTTTAGTTAAAAACGTGCATATATTCTCCCCCAAAACAGTTATAAAACAGGTAAAAATAAGGACCATGAACTCACCTTTGCCACAACAATGCAAAGATCACAATAGACACAACTGGCATCTAAAGCTAATCACAACGGTATCCAGGAGACAGGCACAACGGTACACGGAGGTACAAGCACAACGGTACGAGATTGGCACGACCTAATACGCATAAGGTTATCTCAAAATACGTCTTGTACAAAAATTAAGTCTATAAAAGACAACGTGTCTTAGTTTTCGAGTATTCTTCTCATTACTTATAAAAGTTTAATATCAACGTTTCGTGTGGTGGTAAGAAAACATTGACTCAAGACATGCACTCCAAAATGAATCAACACAGACAAGAAAAGTACTGACTAGAACTCAAGTCGGGAAGACATGATACGGAGAAGTCAAGAATACAACGACCAAATAATACGTCTACAAAATAAGTCAATCTGTACGTTTCGGTATTTTCCCCAAAATCCAAAATAGCTTTGAAAAGTAATCAATGAAGTTTCAGAAAGTTAATTTAAGTTTTGTAAGAAAACTCAAATTAGTATTTCAATTAGCAAAGTTTTACAAGTCAATAAAACCATTAGTTTTCAATTAAAAATCTTCTCAACACGATTAAACAAAAGTATCCATTGATTATTGGTCATTATTTACTTATTGTATATTCGTTGCGAATCAAATATATTAAATTCGTTATGAGTCTAATATATTGCATTCGTTTCAAGTCCAATAAGTCCAAATTGTCCAATAGTCCAAGTATTTCAAGTCTCCGTTCAATATTTATAATCCGTTAAGTATCTGTATTATCCAAATCCAAGTCACAATCCCAAGTTCAATTTCCGAAACGTACAAATATCACGAAAGTCAAAACCAAATAGATCACGTTAGTCCGATATTCGTATTCGATAAATGTCAAACATTTTACTTACCAAAATAATTACACATACTAATTATAAACTCAGAACCAAACACAACTCCATTGGGCCTTGGGCCCATTACTACTCCAAATGCACCCAACTTGGGCTTGCGACCCATAAACCAAACAAACACACTCACATTGGGCTATTGAGGCCATGACCAAACTAAACGCACCCTGGTTAGTTGCAACCACAAACAAAACGCACCCTAATGTGATAATCTAACGCACCCTAACTGTGATTACTAGTCACTACTCAAACCAAAAACAAACACCCATGTGTTTGTCACTTACTCGAGACAAAACGCACCCATCGTGGGTGGTTCCTTTGCTAGACCAAACCAACAACAACCCTTGTGGGTTTCTTTGGTACACCGTGAGTAACCACAAACATAAACAAATGAGCACCCATAGTGAGTCTGGACATTCCGTGAATGCAAATAACAGAAACAAGACAACCACAACCTAAAAATAAAACGGATCTGACCCGACCCTTATCCCACAACAATAACAACCACATCAAAAACATCAAAACCAATCCGTGACCCAAAACCTTAGTCGGTTATGAACCGACCCGAGACTACCCTACGAGTTTGACCCGAGAGCAAAACCAAACACTAGCTCAATAAGCACTTCGACACCAAATATAACCACACGAACGAGATTTAAAATCATGATTCAATCCGTATTTTAATTCCACAAAACTTAATAACTCGTTTTTATCCATTTAGATCCACGAAAACATATAACTCGTTTTATTAATACATGTTAAATAAAAATAAGGAAGAGGTGAGTGACGTGTCGAGTATACCACCAAATTCGAGAGAGAAAGGAGATAGAAGGTGGTAATGGCGATGATGGCGCGGCTGAGGTGATGACTTACGAACCAAACGGATCCAAACGACGCCCTAAACAACTCTCCTTGATCTACTCTTCTATCTCTGCACACGGCGGCGATGGTGGCAGCTCACGGTGGTGGCGGCGGCAGCAGGTGGGAGGCGGCTGAATGAGAGGGAGAGGATTAGGGTTTGGAGGTGATGACATTATGACCAAATGAAACCCTAGCAAGGCTTTTATAAACACGTAGGACTAGAAGTGTAAATATCGAGGACAGGGGTGGTGGGGTAATATTAACTGAAGGGACTATATCTGTAATTTAGGCTATCTTTCACGAAATGAGGTTTGGGGCTCGTTTATACTAGTAAACGGTTGATTCAAGACACGAGAATTACGCTATCGTGCTCAGAATAATTTTTCCAATAAAAATGACTATTCATACATGATGCGTGGTTTTGCGACCTTACAACAGGTTTTACCTCTCGAGGGATCTCAAGAGGCTTGCAATCCCCACCAGGCAGTGTACCTGACCGATGTAGTATAGTGAAGTGGCAAGTACCGGGGATTGATCGTTCTCTAGGGGAATAGTGTCATTAGGATTGAAAAACTACTCTAATAGGTCTAAGGGTGAGGGAAGATTCTTTTTGTATTTTTATATTTTATGGAAAGCAAGTAAAAATCTCGGGTTTGAAGGAGTGGGCGGAATTAGTTGCTAGTCAACTAACCCAAATAACTACAAATGCAAATAAAATAAAATAACTGAAAATAAAAAGGTAGTGGAACTTATATGGAGAGAAATGTGTTTACTTAGATTTCCTTACTCCCTAACTATCTTTTACCGGTTGATTAGTGTGTATTAATTGCATGGATGACGGGTGTATTCCTTAATACCAATCGTGGGGTGGCGTACGTACTTCCCAACTCTACAAGCTCCTACTTCACTCCTATGTCGAGCCGGCTAAGAAGCTCCTAACATGGGATCACTAGAATTCGCTCATGCATTAAATACAACCATAATAACCTTAGTACGCATTAGTTCATGTTTCTTAAGACGTTCAAGCAAGTTACCGTATAGGAGGTTAGCCAGTTTTCTTAAGCCTAACATCGATAAACAATCATCCAATACAATTGATAACACACCAACAACCAATAATCAATAGTTAGGTTTCATTAGATCTAAGCAAACACAAGATAAATCTAGCCTAGCATGTTAATTAAAAGACAAGAACAAGATATAATCAAACAACACATAGACATATTGAATGATTAATTGATTACTTATCTTCAATTAAACATGGGAGATCCAAGGGTATAAAACCCTTAAAAATAGCAGAAAATTCGTCTTAGGGTTTCTCCTCACAATGTTGCACACTAATGACTAAAAATTGCAAAACTATATATAGAATTTAGGGGCTGACGGCGTCACGTTGTAGGAGGTGACGCCGTCACCTCGTCGCGGCTAGGGTTCCCGGATGGTCTTCCTGACGCCGTCCTTCTTTAATCCTCCAAAATCCACTCTGGCGCGTCAAGGGTTGACGCCGTCACAATTGTGCTTGACGCCGTCTCTCTTTAACTTAAACCGTGACAGCCTTGATCACCTTAAAGGGTGACGCCGTCAGACTTCCATAGTAAAACTTTCTGGCGCGTCACGTGTATTTGTCATATCCACCTCTTTTGCCAAGACGTGACGCCGTCAGGAGCAATCCTTGACGCCGTCACGTGTACTTTTCCACCAGCTTTGGAGACTTTGTCGTTTTCTTCACTTTTATGCTCCAAAAACGTCCAAAATGCTTCCTTTTCCAGATTTCTTCTCCAAAGTACCTAAAATGACAAAAGGAACGATTTAGGGCAATATTTGATCAAATAAATACGATTTAGGGCTTAAATGACCCCCTAAAAGCGGTACACTTTTCGCTTCATCAAATACCCTTACACTTGAGATTTGCTTGTCCTCAAGCAAATGCGCTTTTATTCTAATCAAAATACAAGTTAGGGGTCATTTAACGCTAATATAAAAGTAATTACAACAAATAGTCGTTCCACTTTAATCATAATAAGCACGGAGATTACAGACTAGCACCTTACAAGTAGTGTTTAGATACTCACATCTCTCAGGTGTCATAAAAGTATATCTCATAAATGAAAATGGATAATATCTCTCACTACCTGTCATAGCAAATAGATTACCATAGGCTTGGGAAAGGGTCAAAAACCTCCTCCACTAGGCGTAAGCACCTAAGATAAACTATCAAAGAGGGATTTTAAACGGGTTATAACGTTAGGTGTAGGGATATGATAAACACGGTTTTGTTGGATAAGGGATATTTTACTGGTGGCGAGTTAAAGATCTTGGTTAATTACATGTACAATATGGCGTTGCTAAGCCAAGACTAGACTCGACTTAAGCTAATGAAAAAAATAACAAAACATAAAATAACATAAAATGAAACGGGATGGTAGTCCGTATGTTTTTTTCTACTTTTCTTTTTCTCATTTTTTTGTATTTTTCTTGATTTTTTCGATTTTTTTTTTTTTTTTCATACACTCTTGCCCTACCATCCAAAATAATACATCGCAGGGGCGTTGCATTCCCCTTAGACTTGAACTTTTACATAACTTTACAATTAACTATTCTAATGACTCGAATTAAGATAATCGAAACACTTGGAGTACTTTTAAAATATTTAGCACATATGGGGGTAATAATGTTGTTCTTTCCCATTACTCCATTACACTAGTACTTTACCCATGAGTCCCAATCGTCCCAAAACAATATGTACAAGGATATGACTCGACTTAGCAACCATGTAATCAATTAGATAATTAACTTGGGGTTTAAACATATGTTGTAACAATAATGCACTAAAAATGAGTGCATACAAGGTAGGCTAAGGCGATTTGGGTGTACATTTAAGTGGGGTGTAAACAAATTCTTACTTTAAGTAAAATGCTTAAAGTTAGAAACGAAAAGATAGGCTCTGAGGGGTGTACTAGGGGTATCGTGTACTAAAAATAAGTACAACGCAAAGGGTGTGGGAGAATTACTTGACCAATGTAGCCAATGTAATTATAACAAAAACACAGGTGTAAAACAATGGGTTAAACCTAATGCCTCTTATCATGTAGTAAATCTAACTACACGAATGTAGTCTCACTTGTGGCCTCGGAATGGTCCTAACGCAAGTTCTAGAATCTAAGTGCTACCGGTACACACATCATAGCATAAATGCTTTTCCTACCAATTCTAGGGGCGAACCTCACATATTTGGGGGTGGAAAATTTTTTAGTGGTATGGTTTGTGTGCTAGTCATATAACTCCTATCCATGAGACGCTCATTAAGATCAAAGTTTCACTCCTATATGTTGTAAAAAATTTTAAATTTGGCACTAAAATTGCCTTAACAGGTATTTCTCTCAGTTTTATTACACATCTACCATTAAACAAACAAAAATCAAGCGTAATTGCATTCTCTAAAGTATCGTACTTTACCCCCCCCCCCCTTACACTTAAGATGAACATTGTCCCCAATGTTCAAATAACAAGATGTAAAAGTAAATACGGTAAAAGAATGAAATCAAATACTCCCCTGATTCGTTTGGTGGATAAAGAGGTAACATGGTTAGATCTTCTTCCAAGAGAAAGTAGAAGCTCCAAGACTAATGCATCGCCAAAAGCTAGATTCCACATACATCTCCTTGTCCAAAATAACCTGTTAAACCTGAGAAAACAAACACGAAAACCTGCATAACATCAGCGGGATAAATCTATATAAGGATATAATGCTTGTGGAATGATTATTTTGCAGATTCCTGGAGTTTATAAGTTAGAGATTTAATAAAAACTTTTTATGATTCCGGTAGAAAAACAAAACTTTCAAAAATTTCAGAAAATTAAAACCTGACGCCATCAGGTTGTAAGGCCTGACGCCGTCAGAAATGATCTGACAGAATTCTCATGTTAAGTTTCCGAAAATTTCTGGAAAAACCTATACCTTACTTCCTGGAATTCCTGCAAAATATCATTATGACTCGATACAAGCATTTGACTCAAACAATTACTAATATGTATGTTAATTTATTATTGTTACGATTCATGTTCATTTGTTCTAATAAACCGATTTGGATTTCCCTTACACTTAACTTTTGCAAAATACCTTTATATGTAGTTAAGACGAAGTTAAAAACAAGATAAAGCATTTTCACAATTTAGTTTCGAACATGAATCAATAAAAATAAAAATTAAACATACATACGGAAGCAAATAAAAACAAACAAATAAATAAACACACAAAGCAAATAAAGCTTGGGTTGCCTCCCAAGAAGCGCTTGTTTTTGTTCGAGTCACGAGCCTGACTCTACCCTTATTTAACGAAAATAGGGGAGGTTTTCCCTACACTTAGGATTAAGTGTGGGTGAAAGTAGCGATACACACCCTTAGGGTGGAAATATGCCACGTGAGGAAAGAGTGACGGGTGAATTATATGCTCAAAGGTGCGGGATCCTATCATCATAACCTTACCTAATTCAATTGGGTTAGTGGGCGGATTAAGATTTTCTCCTAGAAAGGGATCATCTTCTATCAACTTCGAGAGACTCCAAGTTAAGAATCCACTTTGACCTAATAAACCCGGTTTAAACCCATAATGTTTCTTGTGATCAATCATAAATGGGTGATGTAAGTATGTAAGGTCATGGTTCACTCCTATGTTAGCTTCCTCTCTACAAGGCCTAGAGTCTACTACCTTAATCTTAACATTACCCGGACTACATGGTTTGATGGGTGGATCGGGACCTAATTCAATTCCTAAGTTCACATCTAAGGATGGAAGATTAGGTAACGGTTTTGGTTTAGGCTCCGGTTCTTCAAAACTAGGAACTTCCATAGAACTAAAAGAAAGGTTATGACTACAAGTATTCAAACCTATTTCTTCTAGTTTTGTTTCTTCCAAAGGTTCTACTTCAATTGGGGTTCCTATAGTCCCTTCTACTTCTTCGGGGTAAGTCACGGGCGGTGTGTATGCCTCGAATGATGGTAGGACTTGTGGGGTACTTTGTAGGTTTGTGTTATTTACCTCATCCTTCCTTGTCTCTATATCAATTATATCCACATCATGTGTTTTAGTAGAATCTAACCCAAACATGTTCCTAAGTATCTCAAATCCTTCTCTAGCCATTTCAAGTTCTAAGTCCGATTCATAAGAATCTTCCCCGATAACATGATTACTATGTTCAATTTGCCTAAAGGATTCATCATGTGTTCCTTGAGATTCAAAGTCATTGATCATAAAACCAAGGTCTTTTTGCTCAATATGCTCATGTTTGGCTAAATCCTCCTCAATTGTTTCCTCAAGTTGTGATGTATACGAACCCATTAATTCATTAAACTTATTGTTCACGGTTAGGAGGCTTTCCTCAAAAATTTTCCAAAGGGTCTTATTAAAAGGAGTTGATCCTAACAATGATTGTTTAATAGAAGCCACACATGCACATAATTCATCAAACCTATCAAACTTTATACCCATCTCCTCTTGTATATATCTAAGATCACTTAAAAATTCATTGGAACAACAGGAAGCAAATCTATCCATGTAAAGTAATTGTTCCTCTATTGTTAATGATCTAAATGGAATTTCATCCGCCATGGTGACAATTGAAAATGGTTTTACAAACAAAGGGCACAAAGAAAAAGATAGACTAAAGAAATCTAATAAAAAGAAAAATAAAAATCTCACTAGAAAGGAATCTAGTGAGTAGACCTAATAAAATAAAAATTCAACCTAAACAATAACTATTCCCCGGCAGCGGCGCCAAAAACTTGATGCGTGGTTTTGCGACCTTACAACAGGTTTTACCTCTCGAGGGATCTTAAGAGGCTTGCAATCCCCACCAGGCAGTGTACCTGACCGATGTAGTATAGTGAAGTGGCAAGTACCGGGGGATTGATCGTTCTCTAGGGGAATAGTGTCGTTAGGATTGAAAAACTACTCTAATAGGTCTAAGGGTGAGGGAAGATTCTTTTTGTATATTTATATTTTATGGAAAGCAAGTAAAAATCTCGGGTTTGAAGGAGTGGGCGGAATTAGTTGCTAGTCAACTAACCCAAATAACTACAAATGCAAATAAAATAAAATAACTGAAAATAAAAAGGTGGTGGAACTTATATGGAGAGAAATGTGTTTACTTAGATTTCCTTACTCCTTAACTATCTTTTACCGGTTGATTAGTGTGTATTAATTGCGTGGATGACGGGTGTATTCCTTAATACCAATCGTGGGGTGGCGTACGTACTTCCCCAACTCTACAAGCTCCTACTTCACTCCTATGTCGAGCCGGCTAAGAAGCTCCTAACATGGGATCACTAGAATTCGCTCATGCATTAAATACAACCATAATAACCTTAGTACGCATTGGTTCATGTTTCTTAAGACGTTCAAGCAAGTTACCGTATAGGAGGTTAGCCAGTTTTCTTAAGCCTAACATCGATAAACAATCATCCAATACAATTGATAAACACACCAACAACCAATAATCAATAGTTAGGTTTCATTAGATCTAAGCAAAACACAAGATAAATCTAGCCTAGCATGTTAATTAAAAGACAAGAACAAGATATAATCAAACAACACATAGACATATTGAATGATTAATTGATTACTTATCTTCAATTAAACATGGGAGATCCAAGGGTATAAAACCCTTAAAAATGGCAGAAAATTCGTCTTAGGGTTTCTCCTCACAAAGTTGCACACTAATGACTAAAAATTGCAAAACTATATATAGAATTTAGGGGCTGACGGCGTCACGTTGTAGGAGGTGACGCCGTCACCTCGCCGCGGCTAGGGTTCCTGGATGGTCTTCCTGACGCCGTCCCTCTTTAATCCTCCAAAATCCACTCTGGCGCGTCAAGGGTTGACGCCGTCACAATTGTGCTTGACGCCGTCTCTCTTTAACTTAAACCGTGACAGCCTTGATCACCTTAAAGGGTAACGCCGTCAGACTTCCATAGTAAAACTTTCTGGCGCGTCACGTGTATTTGTCATATCCACCTCTTTTGCCAAGACGTGACGCCGTCAGGAGCAATCCTTGACGCCGTCACGTGTACTTTTCCAGCAGCTTTGGAGACTTTGTCGTTTTCTTCACTTTTATGCTCCAAAAACGTCCAAAATGCTTCCTTTTCCAGATTTCTTCTCCAAAGTACCTAAAATGACAAAAGGAACGATTTAGGGTAATATTTGATCAAATAAATACGATTTAGGGCTTAAATGACCCCCTAAAAGCGGTACACTTTTCGCTTCATCAATACACCTCGTTTCTCACAAATAATAAAATAATCAAATCAAATCGTTGGTTGTGCCAGTACGCGTTGTGCACGGTTTCCACATTTCGCGAGATAACTTCACGTTTTTAAACCAAATGAGTTCAGAAAAGTTTGTATATGAAAAACAAGGATAATCTCGTATAGAAATACGTCTAGAAAATTACGGGGTATTACAGTCTCACTTCCTTAAAAAGGAATCGCGTCCTCGCGATTCAATTCAAGTTACCTGTTACAGTCGAAAAGGGATGAGTATATACGCACGAGGATTCATCTTCACGTTCCACGTGAATTCAGGACCTTTTCACGAGTTTCGATGAGTTCTATCAATAGGGATACGACTTTACTAAAGTCGTTTGATTTCACGGTTCATCATCTTGATAGGTTTCTCAACAAGGTTTAAACATTCATCAATCTGGATCTCTCCCGGAGGAATAGAAACTGCCTCATCGGCAAGTCATTTCTTCACATTGCACATAAAAATGTTGCGAACACTGCTGAGTCCTGACGGTAGCTCGAGTCTGTGAGCTACCGGTCCAACTCTAGCAAGGATTTCAAAAGGATCAATATAGCGAGGATTAAGCTTTCCACATTTACTAAACGTATCACACCTTTTCATGGTGAATCTTTAAGCATAATCTAGGCTTTAACTAGGAATTCAAGAGGTTTACGTCATTTGTCAGCATAACTCTTCTGACGATTCGTGAGCAGCTTGCAACTCGGTTCTGATCTGAACAATCTTCTCGGTAGTCTCATGAACAAGTTCAGGGTCAGTAAGTTGGGTATCCCCAACTTCTACCCAACAAGTCGGCGATCGGCACTTGCAACCAGAAGGTGCCTCATACGGTGCCGTTGAAATACTAGAGTTGTAGGTATTATTATAAGAGAATTTGGTCAACGGGAGGTGTCTATCCCAACCATTGCCACACTCGATTACTCAGGTAGAGGTGCGGGATTCGCTTCTGAGGTCTAGCTTATGATATAGTAGCAAAAAGGGCAAATCGACTTACAAAATGATTTGTGAAATGGTTTATGAAACGGCTTATAGGATAATAGGAAAACAATTCATCGTTTATAAAATTTGTAGCAAAGTCAAAATTTTGATTTTCAGTTTGATTCATAGCATCGTAGCAAGGCAGCAAAATATTTTATGAAATCTATTTGCTAAACGATTTGTAGAACAGTTTACGGGGTAACAGGAAGACAGTTCGCCATTTATAAAATGGTAGTAAGATCAAAATTTTGATTTTTGTGAAATAACAGTAAAACATTGTGTAGGATGACCACAAGCAGGTCGGTAGAAAAATCAAAGGCAATTTGTAAATTAATGGCAAAACAGTTTATTATCCTATAATAGGTTAGCAAAGATAATTGTATTCCCGAGGGACGAGAGGAGAATTAGGTGATTGTCCCAAGGAACGCGGTTCAGGTTACTCCTTAAGGTCTTAAGATTTCTGTTGGTCGTGGAATCTCTGCCAAATGGAGAGTTTAGCGAGTTCAGAGTACGACTCTGAGGGAGGATGTTGATTGCTACTAGCAATCAGTCGGTTGAATCAGTAATGTACATAGTACTTAGAGTAGAAGGTACAACATTGATTGAACAACTTCGATTGAACAACATCAATTAAGCACAAGGCTTAGGGTAGAGGCGACTATAACAAGACCACAACAAAACAATGCCGAATAACAATTCCAAATCCGGAATGAGGTCCAAAATCACAAAATCCAGCGATCCAAATTCAGACATAGCCAAAACCAAATCTAACATAACCAAAACCAAATCCAAACGTAGCCAAAATCAAATCCAAACGTACCCAAAATCAAATCCAAACACTCCAATAGCTCAAATGGGATAATTACAATCTCAAGGAGTTACAAATAAGCAACTTGGATTCAAACGGTGCTAATCGGGTCTAGCCCGTCCTGACGTAAAATATGATCAGACGGCAACAAATAGGAATTCCATATAAACAGAGAAGTATAGCGGTGCCAGGAGTATTACGGTTCATGAGGTGTTGTGATGCCAGTGTGTCGTGTGTGTGTGGAAGTAATATTCAATGCCCGTGTACACACGCAAAACTTTACCATTCCAAAAATAAAGACAAACCCGAACATAATTCCATTATAACTACTCCCAGTATCGCAAGATTCACCTCTGAGTCGGACATAGGTGATCAGGCCATGTCCCACTGTCCCTGGTTGAATATAGGTGATCAGTCTATATTCACCCGAGGTTCACTGAATTTTGAAATACTCAGCCTAGTTATACTAGCAATATGTCCCTTACATCCAAAATCATTCCAAAAAACCACGACGAGTGTACAAAATCGAAATCAAATAATTAGATTACGCAAGGAAATAGCGTAACTCTGTGACAGGTTTGGTGCGTGCATAAGCATATGGAAAATGCTTATAGTGAACAAATAAACAGGCGGATATACATTAGCCAATAGTCAGGCACACATCTCAACAAATGTATCATCAATTATCTCGTCACATATACCATCAAACGTCTAATCACATATACCATCAAGCAAAATCATCAATGAGGCTTCGGCTTGGCAGGCAGGCACGTGGCGGTCATAGAGTTAAGTTTTCGCAAAAGTGGTTATAGTCAAGGTTTTAAAAATATACTAGTTCTCTATAACCTAGGCTCTGATACCAATCTGTAACACCCCCAAAATCGGGTCTAGCGGAAGCATACATGTCACTGGGGTGCTACTAAATTGGTATCACAACACGAGTACAAAGAACGGTTTTCATCTCAACCATTTAGAATAAAATTCATTAACAAAAAGTGTTAAATTTACATTATTCAAAAGTAGTGCAGAAATTGGCCCATAATAATAAAGCGGTCCCAAATATATATCAGAGTTGTCTATGACCGTGCCCCTTGCCAAGCGCCTTCCAACAGTTTTTTATCGCCTTAAACCTGAGAATACATGCTAAAAGTGTCAACACTAGGTTGGTGAGTTCATAAGTTTTAGTTAAACAAATAACAATAGTGGACCAAGATAGGAGATTTGCTACACTGGACTAAGTTAAATATAAATCACCATTTCCACATATATCAACAATCACAAACAATCCAGTAACAATATGATAGGTCACAATAGCCCTCTCTCATATTGTCAGTCACAGTAGGGCCCTAGGATGTATTTGACCTTAGCTAGGCAACCCGTTATAGCAAAAGGTATCCGGGTTATTTGCTACCCTGGTCTAAGACAAATATCTGTTGTAAATATCTAACCTTAGCCAGTCAACACGTTATAGCAAATCATAAAACAATAGTTAGGTCCATTCAAAACGGTTTTGCATGTTTCCTCACCCCAAGGTTTCAATAAACAGTTCACGAGTAAAAGTGGGGTTGTGAAACTCACATGCATATCAGTTAATCACATAACGCCTTTAAATAACCAAATCAAATATTTTAGCCAAATAGTCAAATCTTGAGTAAACAGTTCGCATATTCCAAATAAATTCGTCATTGAGTTTATTTAAAAATGTGCATGTATTCTCCCCCAAAACAATTATAAAATAGGTAAAAATAGGGGCCATGAACTCACCTTTGCCACAACAATGCAAAGATCACAACTGGCATCTAGAGCTAATCACAACGGTATCCAGGAGACAGACACAACGGTACACGGAGGTACAAGCACAACGGTACGAGATCGGCACGACCTAATACGCATACGGTTATCTCAAAATACGTCTTGTACAAAAATTAAGTCTATAAAAGACAACGTATCTTAGTTTTCATGGATTATTCTTCTCATTACTCATAAAAGCTTAATATCAACGTTTCGTGTGGTGGTAAGAAAACATTGACTCAAGACACGCACTCCAAAATGAATCAACACAGACAAGAAAAGTACTGACTAGAACTCAAGTCGGGAAGACATGACACGGAGAAGTCAAGAATACTGTTAGTGCAAATATTACGATATTTAAACTAAACGGTTCCTTCGGTTTTAATAATGACAAACATGTAACATGTAATGCATAACGTAAAATGCGCAAGTTACTTGTAAACACAAATCATCAACGAATACTTACATCAACAACTCTCGACGTATTAAGTATGCCTCAACAAAATCGATATGAATGGAAGATGCCTCTGTAACTCTTTTTTCTACAACGTAAATCACTCAAGGTATGAACAAACAAATTTAAACTTGTCGGATGATCAAAGAAATAATTTTTTTTTTGTTCTAAACTTCACATTTTTAATGTGACAAAACATTTTTCAAAAATACATTTTACAAATTATTTTTGAATGAAAAAGAAATGTTTTAATTGGAAAAATAAGTTTAAAAATCTCAACAGCTATTTTTCCCCCCCAAAACAGCTCCAAACTTCCCCAAATAAACTTTCACCACTAAAAACAAAAATGAGAGCATTTTTTTCTGGCACGGTACCACTAAATTTAGTGGTACCGTGATATATTTAATGGTACCATCCCTCGGTAACGGTCAAATTTTCTTTGCCTATAAATAGTGGACTATTTTACACTTCCAACTTGATTTTTTCAGTCAGTTTTCTCTGGTCTAATCCCTTATTAGTTAGATCACTTTCTTTGATCATTTAGAGAGTTTTTTTTTTTTTTTTTTTTAAGAGTGATTCTTTCATCCAACCAAAGATCACCTTCATTCCTCTATTAGTCCAAGAGAAGAACACAAAGTATCAAGAAGATACAAGGTGTTAGAGTCATTATGTAGTGCACTTGCATTACTTGTTGTTTACTTGTTGTATCTAGACATACATCAAGTTGTCACTGTCTTGTTTAGTCATTTTGTGTGGATCATTGTGATTTTGTAGAGATCGGGGAGATCTTGTGTAGCTTGTGTTGATAGTGAGTAGATCGGATAGATCGTGTAAAGATAGGGTTGATCGTGTAGATCGTGAGTAGATTGGGTAGATCGAGTGTAGATCAAGTGGATCTTGTAGCTTGTGTGATTTGTGAGGATCGGGTAGATCATGAGTGTGATTGGTACTAGCTATATTAGTACTCGACATCTAGCTTAGTGTCGGAAAATAATGTAAGCGACGCGGTTTATGTGTTTAGGCCTTAAAACACAAGGTTTGTTATGTTGGGCCATAAAATATAACGGGTTTGGTCTACCCGAAGAAGAACTCGACATCTACCTTAATATCAGAAATTATTGTAAGCAATGTTGTATGGTTTTATCCGCCGAGAAGGGAGCTTGTAGATTAGTGGAGTAATTCTGGAGTTGGGTACTCGGGGAGTGGAGTAGGGCGAAGAGGAGCTTCGTGACCGAACCACTATAAATCTTCGTGTCCGGTTTGTGTTTTCTTTACTTATCTCTTTACGTTTATTCTTGCATTTACCGCTTTACATTTATACTTTGCATTGCATTTATATTTGTGTGGTTTGTTGCTTATATTGTGTTAGTTGTGTTTGTGTCATGGCATGTTATTTATAATATGTCTAAGCTTGTGTTATTGAGACATGCCTTATTTGTTGCTTTATAATATCTCTAGTTCTTGTAAGACTAGAGTTGACACTTTTCATATTAAGTCACACTTGATCGGGTGTTTGATACGAAAAGATTCAAGTTTTTAAACGGGTACGTATTCACCCCCCCCCCCTACGTTTTCCACAATTGGTACCAGAGCCACGTCGCTCAAATTTTTAAAACAAATGGTTTTCAAAATTGAGTACGATCCATGTATCAAATTACCCATGAAGGGGAATATAATATGAAAAGTATTTACGTGCTTAATACTTACAAGTTTTGTTGTTAAGTATACTTTGTCATACTAGCTTGAAAGTTTTCTTAAACAAATAAAAGAAAAGAGTTTGTAAGTGTCCGGTCATGTCTTTTAAACGAGTCGTAAACTGATGCGGTTTTGAAAGGATCGTTTGGGACAACTCTTTGTTTTATAGTAAATATATGTTTGTAAATGTTTTTCTTAGTCCTAAACATGGAAATGTTACTTAACATATTCTACATGTTCAGTATCTAGTTTACGAAGTTTTACATCTCTTCGTTACGTCGAAACAAAAATTCAGTCTGAGACAGAACTATAACAACAATTGACGGTACCATTAAATATAGGACGGTACCATTATATTCAAAGGTACCGTGGGGTATTTAAAGGTACTGTGCATCTGTCTGTCTGTTTTCAGAATTGGGTCATTTTCATAAATTCGTATAAAATCAACCGTAAGTCCATAGGAGTCGTGCCCTCTATCGTTTTAAACGTAATTGAGTCTATTTTCATTTAAAAATATCTTTATGAATTGTTTCTAAATGAAAATATATTAAATCCTTGATTTGCAACAAAAGATCTTTTTTGTTATGCCGTTTGCGCACATTTTTGGCCAAAATGAAAAAGGGCGTTTCAACCTTTGAACATTGTTGTATTTTCAAAGTGACTTGGTAAAAATCTATGAAATAGGGAGGAAACCAATTCATTTAAAAGAAAATAAATAAATTCAAGCTAGGTATACATTGTTATACTTAATACACAAAATGACGATAAGTATTTTTGTGTGTTATGCTAAATAGTTATTTGTTTTTCTTTGTGTCCTAGTATTGTTAGTTAATATTTTTTGAGTGCTTATAGTTATCTTTAGCTGAGCTAATTATATCTATAATCATAAGCGTTTTACATGCTTCTTGTTATGTGTTGATTAATAGTTTTTCGGTTTATGCGTCAATAGGACTTAGACTAGACTTCTTGCACTAAGTTGCGTAATTGATTTTGCATTGCATATAGGCATAGACCACTTTTCTTGCATATGTGTTTTCGACATCTTGCAAGTTTTAAAATGCTTTAGTAACCTTCTTAGGAATGGAAACTAAGTTAGTTGATCATGTGTATCGAAAGATATTGTCTTACACAGTTATTTTTCCAAAGACTTAAGTGTAAAAAATAAATCACCTCAAAATATTTAACAGTTTCATTAAATCCGTAACATGATCTGTAATACCTAAAAATCCAAAATGTGCAAAATGACCAAAATGCCCCTACAATCTTAAAAATTTATTTAAAAGCTTAAAAATCGCCAAATAAATTCCAAACCTTCGGGAATGAACTAGATATGAATCAAAATAATTTTTGTGAATACATTTTAATATTTAGAAAAGTACAAAAATACAAAAAATATTTATTTTTCCGAATATATATATATATTTCGTATATATTTACGATTTAAAAATACAAAATAAATAAAATAAATACAAGATAAATGCAAATAAATTTAGGAAATTAAACAATCAGTATTTGAGCTTAAATAAACTTTATTGGGCCGAAATTCATTGATCTTTATCATCTAAACACGTTTTTATAATTTATGTATATATATAACACAAACCGAAACCCTAAAAACCCTTTACACAAAATCGATCAGCTCTCATTCGATCAGATAAAATTCTTGTGTTATTTTTCTGGGATCCTACATAACCTAAAGAAGCTAGGAAAATTAATTGGAGGTCGTGGGTTTAGTTGGTTCGATCGTTGCAAAATTGTTTTGTCAAATTGAGCCTAGCGAGAGGTATAAATTCTTATTATCCCTTTTACAAGTTCGATCTTATATATAGTAATTTTCTTATGTTAGTATGATCATATAAGAGTCAAATAAATTATATATAACGAATCATGCAAGTATATAAGTCGTACCAAATTTTGAGAGCTAAAACGTACGTTAAATCCATAATAAGCTATACGATTTATCTAAGTGTTACAATTATTTATTTTGAACACTATATGACATATATGATCTGGGAAAAATGTTGATTCGAATTGTAGAAGCTTAGATCGATCGTGGTTAATTATTCTTTGAATCGGGTTTCATGTTAATCGAATAAGAAAATAAAGAAAACCCTAGATCGAATTAGGGTTAGGGTTTGAATGATGAATCTGGTCATTTAATGCTTGCTAATCATGAGGTAATAATTGTGGAATAGTTAGATGTGTTAGGGTTTCGATTTGCATATTAAACATGTTATACGATTTGAAAATTAAATAAGAAGGACTTGTTTTGTCAACTTTGAAACTTAAAGGTTATTTTTATAATGTTAATTAGGTCAGTATAAATGTGTAAAAATTATAAGATGAGGTCCTTATGTGTAAAATTTGCAAGATCATGGATTAATTATTAAATATTGGTTCGAATTACAAATAAATTAATTAGAGGGACTAAAAGTGTAAATTCAGGGAACTTGTGATTATTTTGTGTAAATAATACTATTAGGGAGGTAATATGTAATTTTGGTATTTATGGGGCTATTATGTAATTAAAATAAAGTAAGGATGTAAATTGTAATATTTATAAACTAAAGGGACTAATTGTGTAAATAAGTGAAACATGGAGGTGTAATTCGTACCATATGATAAATGTGAGGTTATATTCTAGTAACTTAGAAAGTATCAGGGCTTATGATGTAATTATAAATATAGTGAGGGTTAAATTGTAAATTATGTAACTATAAGGTTCATTTTGTAACTTTAATAACTAAAGGGGTGTAAAGTGTAATTAATGAAACTTAAAGGACTAAAGTATGATTCTGAATCCATTATGTGTTAAAACTAGTAATTTGTAATAATTTCATTTTAAACCCTTAACTTTGATATATTTTCATTTAAAACCCTAAGTTATGGAAACTTGTCATAATTAGCCCTGAACTATCATGAATTGTTGAAATGTACCCTATGTCCTTAATATTCTTAATTTATGACTTAACCTAAGTTATAATACCTAAATCTTACTAATTATGGAAACTTACTAAATAAGAAAACTTACTAAATATGGAAACCTGTTAAAAATAGAAAGTTACTTAAAATGGAAAGGCAAGTTAAAAAGAATACTTAAGAATCAATTGTAACTCTCTTCTACTCCATTAGGTGTGAAGAAGGAGAAGTCTTAATCCATTCAGTTCTTTCAGTTCTTGTTTGCTTGCATTCGAAATAAGGTACAGATATTCTGCCCTTCTTAGTAAGGTGCCTTCGTTCTCTTGATTTCTTATCTTGATTCGTTTAGGATTTCCCAAAGCCATTGCTATGTTCCCTATTCTTTGATCTTTTTGACTTGATTAGATATATACCCTTTGCCATGAACCTTTGATAGTTGGACTTAGACTTCTTGGACCTTTGCTTTGACCTAGACTTTGACCTTCAGTAGTGATACCCGAGCCAAGTTCGTTACCTAGCCATGAAGGTAACATGGCCGTGTCATTGATGCACCAATGGCATGACTCCAGTGTGTTCGAGTGATGTTACACACCGTCCCCATATTGTTTGTAACATGCGCATTATATTTATTATTGGCCTATATTATTGTCTGGGGGGCGTATGGATGCATCCTAGGTTCGAGTTTGTATTAATGATTATATTGTTCGGTGATTGATGCTGTGTGCAATACACGTCCTTCACATTTGAGAGGACTCCCCTCTCTGGTTATTACTTGGTTTGTTTGGGCTCGTGGGGGATTACGGATCTTTTATTTCTTCCTTCTCATTTCATATTATTATACTCTTTGCCTTTGACTTATATATATTCCATTACACTACAATATACTTGTTCATTTCATTTGTTTTCGTTTTCGTTTATCGTATATATCTGTTCACTGGGCTTTTTAAGCTCAGCCGCATTTCTTTTCCTGCGGCAGGTATCTAAGCTAGAAGCTGGGATTTTCGCTATGGGATTGAGAGTAGAGATTAGAAGAAGATTCTACCTTAGTTACCACCTTTATTAGACTGGATTTCATTTCATTTTTATTTCCTTGGATTATTTATTATCATTGACTCATGTTGGTTTTAAGCCGTGTTTGGCTGGATTTCTTTAATGAATTTGTTTAAGACTTCCGTTGTGTATTATGTATGTTTGCTTTGATTTGACACCATAATGTGACATCTCTACCCTTGGCGGGTTGGGGTGTTACAATTTATGGTATCAGAGCCAGGTTTGCGACCTGCAGTACATAATGTCATGGCCTGTGAGTCATATGGACCTTAGGATTTGACCCTTAGGACTTAAGATTTGACTGGTGAGGATTTGGGTAGACGTTAGGATCCTGTTTCTTCTTTCCATTCGTGCTTAATCTTCCTATCTTTGCTAATCATTTTCGTGATCGTTCAGATGGTGAATACGCGTTTTACCCAGTATACTGATGGGCAGGAGGTCCCTGATTTCGACGCAATGATAGCCGCTGCTTTGGCTAATGCTCTTCCTGAGTTGGTGACCCAAATCACCAATGACATCAGAAATGGTGCGGGTTCATCAGAAGGTCATGGTGCTGGTCCATCAGGTGGTGGTGGTGTCGGTGCTCCACCTGCTGGTATTCATGTTTGGATCGAAAGGTTCAATAAGCTCAAACCTCTTTCTTTCCGATCTGCTGCCACTCCCACAGAGGCAGAGGACTGGATCACTCATGTTGAGAAGCTGTTCAGAGTCTTGGGTTGTGCTGACGAATTCAAGACACGTTTGGCCACATTTAAGTTTGAGGGTGATGCGCTGAGTTGGTGGACAGCGTATGTTCAGTCACAGGAAGAGGATTTCGCGGATACTTGCTCATGGGAGGATTTTTGTGGCATATTTTATAAGCAGTATATTCCAGTGTCTGAACAGCAGAGGTACGAACGAGAGTATGGGATTATTAGTCAGATGGATCAAGAGTCGTCTGGGGAGTTCATGCGGAGGTTCATGAGGCTGGCTAGTTTTGTTGGGCCAGATGTTACGGGGGATGCTCAGCGTCAGGCTAAGCACTTTAAGTGGGTATTGGATCGTATTGTGAACACTGAGTATGAGGATGTTGCTGCAGTTGCGAATGATGCTCGTAACATTGAGTTGTTGCATGCTGCTGAAGGAGGTTCGAATAAGAGAGACAGGGATGGAAATCGTGTGGACTTTAAGGGACAGGGTCGTCAGGACCAGAGGCAGGATCATAGAGGTCGTCAGGACCGGGGATATGATCAGAGGCGCCAGGATTTCAGGAGTCAGGATCAGCGAACTTTTGGTAGAAATGGAAATGACCGGCAGGGTCAAGGTAGTAGCAACCCGCGTCAGCTCAGAGATCAGTCGACTCGGGGTTCGCAGCAGAATTATCATTCAGGTTCTTCTGGTCAGAAGAAGTCTTTTGAGGCGTTGCCTCCTCCTCCTTCTTGTGCTACTTGTGGGAAGCCTCATCCAGGGGTTTGCTACAAGGCTACTGGTGCTTGTTTCAATTGCGGCTCTACTACTCACAAGGTGAGGGATTGTCCACAGGAGAAGCGGATTGTACCAGTGAATTCGTCTAAGTCAGCTCCCCTTCAGGTCGTGTGTTTGCCACTACTCTTGATCAGGCGGCGAATTCTTCAGGTACCATTACCGGTTTTCTTTACATTGGTGATCGTATTGTTTTCGTATTATTTGATACCGGTGCCACTCATTCCATCATATCTAATTCGCTTGCCAATAAACTAAATATAACCCTGATGAACTCAAATAAGTACATTTTATTACTATCATTTATCCTATTAATTTGACTTGTTTTACTATATTATGTATGAGGATTGATACTTAATCGTTTACTTTTGTAATTCTCAGGTAAAAACAAGCATTTGGTGAAACTTGGCGATTTTGGACTAATAATGGAGCAAAACGTACATAAAGTGGAAGTCTACTGACATGGACAAGATCAAGTCAATTCTGCTCCAGATGCGCCGCATCTCACTATCAACATGCGCCGCATCTCTATCAAGATATCACCAGATACGATCCAAGATACAAGAGGACATGCGCCGCATCTAATAAAGAGTTACGCCGCATCTTCTGGCGGTGTACGAATATTCCTGAATATTATAATCTTGGACCCCACGCGAAGTTAAGTACATGCGCCGCATCTACTTAAGTAGATGCGCCGCATCTTCCCTCAGACACAAACTATAAATACCCCTTAGACCAGACGCATTGAGAAGTTCGGAGATTCAGAAGTTCGAAAACCTAAAGACCGAACAGAAGAGAAGGACGAATTCAGTCAAGAAGGCAGCACAAGACACACCCAAATCGAAGATACAAGAGCTGTAAGAAGGTGCTGCATGTATTTAATTCATTAAGTAGTTTTGTTTTATTGTTTTAGCAAACTTTAATTCATCAGGATTGGTGGCTTGTGTAATGTGACAACGGAAATATTGCACTCCCTTTAATACTTGCTTTCCCATCAATTAAAGTTTATATGTTGATGTCTTTGGTTACTACTTATTAGTGCATTGACCACCTCTGTGTTTATTAGTGGCTTGCGGGCACCCGACTGCGGGACAAGGTGTGGCTCCCACGGTTGTTTCTAAATTGATCACTTAGGAATAACTTTTAGACATAAGTCGTCATTAAGGGTTTACTCGCCGATGAGAATAGGACCAACGAGAAAGGGTTAATTACATACACTTCATATAAAGCTATCAATAAAACAAGTGACAATCTACTTAATCATAAGGACAGCCCTCTTATTGTCTCTAGTATCTATCTGTGTACGTGTATGCTACTTGCTGATTCGTGCCTATTGTTTATTTTATTATTTAATTGCAAACAAAACTGTGCCAGCCTCTCAGGCTGAAACCCCCTTGCGTTAGGATATTAAAATACTGATTAGATTAACTAGATTATACGTTCCACTCTTAGTGATCGACACTCTACTTACCATTATCTTCATACTGACCGGGTACACTGCTCGTTAAGTGTGTGTGTTATTGATAAGTCGGCTAAATATAAATTTAAAACTTGAGTAGGCATTAAAACTGCTAAACCGCAACGACACATCACGCGCATCAAGTTTTTGGCGCCGTTGCCGGGGAGTGAATTGTTATTTTCTGTTAATTTGATTAGTATTTTAATTAGGTTTTTCTTTTTATTAGATTAATTGCATCATTGTACTATTTTGCATATTTGTTGTATTGTATGTTATTTGTTTGCTTTTGTTTTTATTTTTGTGTGTTTTTATTTTTTGTTTGTGTGTTTAATTTTTGTTTTTATTTTTCGTATTTTTCTGTTCTGCTATCGTTGTACTGTGCTAAATCGAACGATACGGCGCATCTGATCTCTCAGATACGGCGTATTGCGTTTAATTTTTTTAATACAACGCGTTTAATTAATTCGATACGACGCATCTTTTCCCCAAGATACGGCGTATCTGTTTTTAATAAGAAAATTTTTCTAAGCGATAAAGTAATACGACGCATCTTCTTTTGAAGATACGGCGTATCTGATTTTGATAAAAAAAAATTTTCTGAACGTTAAACGCCATACGACGCATCTGCTTTCGCAGATACGGCGTATCTATTATTTTAATTAAAAACAGTTTGCGAATTATTAAACAGATACGACGTATCGATCTCTATCGATACGGCGCATCTTACTGAATCAAAAATCTTTTATTTTTAAACATAACGAAAATACGGCGCATTAACTTTCGTTAATACGACGCATTTAATTTTAATTAGATAAATTGATTTTTGATTATTTAATTCGATACGGCGCATTCTTAAATTTAAAGCGGCGTATCTATTTTCTGAATAAAGTCTGATTAAATTTTTAACGATTATAAGATACGGCGTATCCAACTTTTTGGATACGGCGCATCGTCTGCAGATATCAGTAACTTTAATTTTTCGTATTCCGTTTTCGTTATTAATTATCTGATATATTACTTTCTCGAGCATACCCTACTGATGCTTTTGTGATTGATTTCAGGAAGTGCATGACCAGGAGTTCTACGAGGAACTTGATTCAACCTTTCGAAGATCCTGAACGAGCCCTACATTCGCTTAAAAGGCTTTTCAACACAAGAAGCTTTGATCTTTCAAGTTCACTCGAGCTTGATTATTTTTCTGAAGAAAAAGAGGAAGTTGAAGCAGAAACAATGGGCGAAAACACTACTATGGAGGAATACATGAACAATACCCGTGCTGATTACACTTCAGGAGTTGCTAGACCTAAGTTTGATGACAAGTCAAAATTTGAGTTGAAGGGACAATTTCTCAAAGAGCTTAGAGAGAATGCTTTCAGTGGGACGGAACAAGAGGATGCTAATGAGCATGTTGAAAAAGTCCTGGAGATTGCAGATTTGTTTACTACAGAAAGTGTCAATACCGATCAACTCATGCTAAGAATCTTTCCAATCTCGCTAAAAGGAGCTGCTAACAAGTGGCTAAGGAATGAACCTGCTAGTTCAATCACTACATGGGAAGATTTGAAGAGCAAATTCCTGAAGAGATATTGTCCACCTGCTAAGACTGCTAAAAAGATGGAGGCTATCAATAGATTCAAGCAAGAGCCTGATGAAACTCTTTATCAAGCTTGGGAACGATTTAAAGATTTATTGATAAAATGTCCTCAACACTATCTAACCCCTATGCAGGAAATAATATTGTTTTATCAGGGATTGGACGTGCCTACAAGACAGATTTTGGATGCTAAGGGAGCTGTACCTCAGATGAGTGCAACTAATGCTAGGAAAGCGATCCAAGATGCTGCTGATCATTCTCAGAAATGGCACGATGGGACCTCTACTAGATCTAAGAGCAGCACTAATTTTGACGGGATTGCTGCTATTCAAGCTCAATTGGATAAAATCAGTAGAGAAATGAAGAAGCGCGATGAAAGAGCATATGCAGCCCAAGTTGGATGTGAAAAGTGTGAAGGACCTCACTACACTAAGGATTGCCCGAGCAAGAATGAAAGTGAGACGTTTGAAGAAGCTTATTACACCCAATTTGGACAACCATTCCGACCTTCAGCAAGATTTAGGGAAGCTAGTCCGGGATTCTATCAAAAGAACAACTTCAATCCCGCTTATCAAGAGAGGAGGCAGACTTTGGATGATACTTTAAAGCAAATTATGGCCGATGCTGCTAAAAGACATGAAGAGAATACTGCTATGATCAAGGAAATTCGAGCTTCAACGGACACTACTACAAGAAATCAAGGAGCTTCGATCAAAGCATTGGAACAACAAATTGGTCAAATGAGCAAAGTTCTTCAAGAAAGGGGATATGGAAGTTTACCGAGCTCAACTGAAACCAACCCAAGGGATCATGTCAAGGCCATAAGCACTACTGAAGAAGTCACTCCTAATATACCTAGAAGATCGATGAATGGTGATGATGGTGCAAGACCCAAATTTTTCTTTAATTCTTCGATCAGCTTAAGGAGACTACTAAAAGAAAAGACAAAGATTGAAGAGGAAATCAAGGCAACAATGAAAGAAGAGAGCCCTGCAACCGATTCAAATGCCTTGCCTCATAAAGAAAGAGACCCAGGAAGTTTTACTCTACCTTGTTCTATTAATAATATATCTTTCAATAATGTGTTGGCTGACTTGGGAGCTAGTGTTAGTGTTATGCCTCTTAAGACATTCGCTACCCTAGGACTAGGAAGATTAGTACCAACTAAATTACTTATTGAACTGGCTGATAAAACAGTAAAACGACCTGAGGGGATTGCTAATAATGTGCTAGTTAAGATTGAGCAATTTATTTTTCCCGTAGACTTTGTTATACTAGACATGCCCGAGGATGTTAAGATTCCTTTAATCCTCGGAAGACCTTTCTTGTCTACTGCCCATGCTAAGATTGATGTGTTTAAGAGAAAAATTTCATTAAGGGTAGGGAATAATAAACTAGTCTATAAGTGCCAAGATCCAGTTAAAAGCATAATTAGAGGTGTTTATGTGCTAGGATTAAGAGAGCGTATGGACCTCGATCTTGAAGCTAGACTTATGGGAGAAACATTGATTCAAAACAACTCAACTAATCCTAATCATGAAGACTTTGAGGAATTCATTGACCTTAATGTACCTACCGAACTTAGACGCGATGTTGTTAGTGATTCTGATGATGAGTGGTATGATTGTGTAGTAATTAATAAACGTAGGAGAATAGTTGAGAATACGAATTTGAATAATGATATGTTTATTGAACTACCACCCCACCTTGCTTATTTGTGCCTGTATGATAATAAGAATTTCCCGTCTATCATTTTGTCATCTCTGCCCGAAAGGGACAGGACATTGTTTATACAGATATTAAAGAAAAACGGCGTGGAAATTAAGGACGAGCAAGGAGTGTTCAATATTACTAAATTGGCGATGAAGGAGCGCGATGTTTCCGACTCCTTCAATGATCGATACTAAAGAGCTGAACGTGAGTCTAACTTGAAGACTCTGGAATAAAGACAAGTGCTGACCGGGAGACAACCCGGATTTATCTTTTATTATTCTGTTTTCTGTGTCGAGTCAGTCCAGGCCGCACGAAGATACGGCGCATCTCAGTCCTGAGATGCGACGCATCCTCTGCAATGGTCATATCTTATTTTATTTTTCTGCATTTTTATTTTCGACTTTAAAACTTTTTATCAGTTATTTTAATGCGGCGCATCCCTGGTTAAGGATGCGGCGCATCTTTATTCTGATCCGTATTTATTCCAGGCTCGATACGGCGTATCTTCTTCAATAGGATACGGCGCATCGACTGACCTGATGATTTTCAGTTTTAATTTTTAAGTTTTATTTTTACCTAACTACTAATGTATTATGCAAGTTGAACCTTTCTTATCTTAGGTGTGTTTTAAAGTGTTGGTGGTATTATAGTTTCCTGAATTTCCTGTGAATACATCAAGCATGAAGCTTTAACGTTCTAATCCACAAGAAAGATGATTTTTGCTCATATACAAATGGAGGATCATACCGAGCAAATCTCAGGGGAGTTTTTCCGTTCTAATTCTTTTATTTCCAGTTTTTAACCTTTTATACAAACAACGAGGACGTTGTTTAACTTAAGTGGGGGGATAGGAGAATTAGAACACTTAACACTTACTTGTCCTAAACTTTTTCAAAAATTATGCTTAAAATGTGCTTAATATATCAAACTTAAAAATTTTTAGCATGTTTTTGTTTAAGATCTAAGTTGCATAACTGCACACATGACATTATTTTCAAAAATTGTGATTTTCCAAAATTCACAAATCTATGAGTGTGCCGGTGACTTGTAAACTTTAGAACTTGGCTTGTATACTATTCGAGACCACCATAATGAGTATTATTTATTTAATTGGAATGACTTGTCTAACTTGGTAAAATTCTAGGATTACACCCAAAAAGCCTTTATATGTTATGTGTTATTAGCTAACTACACTGGTTAGTTAACCCCCGTATAAAACCTTTTGTTACTCTCACTTTTAGAGTAAGATACCCCTAGAAAAACACTCAGAGCCATTCCTTTCGTTTCTTACACCTATGTTTAAAATGTTTCGTTACACCTTAAACCTTAGCCTACCCTGTAGATTAAAGTCCGTGGTTGGTTAATTGCTATAGGCAGAGTGTGTTTCCTTACATTACCTGTGTTCGCGTGCGTAATTCATTATATATGGTTAGGTCGGGAAATTGCACAATGCAATTGGAGTGAAAGTAAATATTGTATATTTTAGAGTTTATTTTTCGTGTGTTTACTACTTTCACTATTTACCATTATTTCTGAAAGTATGAAAAGTATAGAAAAATTATCCGGAAAGAAAGTTATAGTGATGTGGTGAAATTTTACACATCTATGTTTATGTTTCAAGTAAAAAAAAAAAAAAAAAAAAAAAAAAAAAAAAAAAAAATCGAAAAAATGAGAAAAGAAAAAGAAAGAAAAAAAAAAAGAGTTGGATGTTTATTTTAAGCCAACGATGTAGAGTTATGTAAGTGGTTCATATGGCCACTATTTGTTGTATTATATCTATGGATTGAATGGGAATTGGCAGTTATGGGAATGCCAATTAAGGATTATTCTTTGATTAAGATTTTGTTGAGTATAATTCGTGTCTACCTAAAGCGTGTGTTTCAAGTGTTAAAGCGTGAGTTATTCAATGATATGAGTCTTATTCATGGGATGGTTGGGATAGTGATTAACCACACTTAGGATTTTAATTTATTTGTTTTGTTTATTTTTATTTTTACACCAATTTATATCCCAAATGTTATCCATACCCTGTATTGTTCTTTATCCAACCAAACCTTTGATTTATTGAGATTAGGGATTTGAGCAATCTTAAGTATCGTAGTCGTGGATTCGGCTATGTATTTATGATTTTGTCGCCCTTTTTGATATATTATTATTGGTGAAGTTTGGACCTATCTTTAGCCTATTCGAGTTAAGGATTTGAGCAATTGCAAGTATCGTGTTCGTGGATTCGATCATGTATTTGTGATTTTGTCGCCTTTTCTGGAATTTGAGATCGATAGTGTAAATAAGAATAATTAACCCTTAAGCCTAAAAACCCTTTTTACCGCTTTAGACTTGTTATTCCTTAGCTTTAGTGGTGGAGATGTGTATACTTGCCAAGCCTATGATAGAATATTCGTCGCGACTGGACAGTTAAACGATTAGGTTTGCTTTTATCGACTTATTTTATTTTACTTATAATTCGTTAAGTGTTTAGTTGTGTGATTATGAAATAAACGAATACATGCTTAAATATAAAAATAAATCCTAACATCTTTTAGGATACATTTTCATAAGTTTTAATCTAAGGTTTACTTGGGGACAAGTAAAGTTCAAGGTGGGGGATATTTGATGAACTCAAATAAGTACATTTTATTACTATCATTTATCCTATTAATTTGACTTGTTTTACTATATTATGTATGAGGATTGATACTTAATCGTTTACTTTTGTAATTCTCAGGTAAAAACAAGCATTTGGTGAAACTTGGCGATTTTGGACTAATAATGGAGCAAAACGTACATAAAGTGGAAGTCTACTGACATGGACAAGATCAAGTCAATTCTGCTCCAGATGCGCCGCATCTCACTATCAACATGCGCCGCATCTCTATCAAGATATCACCAGATACGATCCAAGATACAAGAGGACATGCGCCGCATCTAATAAAGAGTTACGCCGCATCTTCTGGCGGTGTACGAATATTCCTGAATATTATAATCTTGGACCCCACGCGAAGTTAAGTACATGCGCCGCATCTACTTAAGTAGATGCGCCGCATCTTCCCTCAGACACAAACTATAAATACCCCTTAGACCAGACGCATTGAGAAGTTCGGAGATTCAGAAGTTCGAAAACCTAAAGACCGAACAGAAGAGAAGGACGAATTCAGTCAAGAAGGCAGCACAAGACACACCCAAATCGAAGATACAAGAGCTGTAAGAAGGTGCTGCATGTATTTAATTCATTAAGTAGTTTTGTTTTATTGTTTTAGCAAACTTTAATTCATCAGGATTGGTGGCTTGTGTAATGTGACAACGGAAAGATTGCACTCCCTTTAATACTTGCTTTCCCATCAATTAAAGTTTATATGTTGATGTCTTTGGTTACTACTTATTAGTGCATTGACCACCTCTGTGTTTATTAGTGGCTTGCGGGCACCCGACTGCGGGACAAGGTGTGGCTCCCACGGTTGTTTCTAAATTGATCACTTAGGAATAACTTTTAGACATAAGTCGTCATTAAGGGTTTACTCGCCGATGAGAATAGGACCAACGAGAAAGGGTTAATTACATACACTTCATATAAAGCTATCAATAAAACAAGTGACAATCTACTTAATCATAAGGACAGCCCTCTTATTGTCTCTAGTATCTATCTGTGTACGTGTATGCTACTTGCTGATTCGTGCCTATTGTTTATTTTATTATTTAATTGCAAACAAAACTGTGCCAGCCTCTCAGGCTGAAACCCCCTTGCGTTAGGATATTAAAATACTGATTAGATTAACTAGATTATACGTTCCACTCTTAGTGATCGACACTCTACTTACCATTATCTTCATACTGACCGGGTACACTGCTCGTTAAGTGTGTGTGTTATTGATAAGTCGGCTAAATATAAATTTAAAACTTGAGTAGGCATTAAAACTGCTAAACCGCAACGACACATCACGCGCATCAAACCCCAACTCCATTAACTAATCAAATATCTATTTCCAACCCAATGAAAACCCATGTAATTATTGATAGAGAATATGTGAATTGTCCCCTACGTTTTGATGACGGTGTTCGTCCTGTTAATTTGCTCCCGATCGATATGATCGATTTTGACGTTATTTTGGGCATGGATTGGTTGACTGCTCATAGGGCCACTCTTGATTGCAGTGCAAGAGATGTGATCTTTGGTAATGTTCATCAACCCGACTTTGTTTATCACGGTTCTCAACCTCTGAAGTCTGTTAAGATCATCTCGGCTATGAAAGCCAGAACTTTGATTTCCCATGGTTGCCTTGGTTTTCTGGCATCCATTAAAGATACTTCTTTGGAAGTTCCAAGCATCGAGAGTCTTCCTATCGTTCGTGATTTTGCCGACGTGTTTCCCGAAGAACTTCCTGGTCTTCCTCCGGCTAGGGAAGTTGAGTTTAGCATTGATCTCGTTCCAGGTGCAGAACCTATCTCCAAAGCTCCGTATCGCATGGCGCCCATTGAGCTAAAAGAGTTGAAGGAGAAGTTGCAGGAACTCTTGGAGAATGGATTCATTCGACCAAGTGTCTCTTCTTGGGGTGCTCCTGTTTTGTTTGTGAAGAAGAAGGATGGAAGCATGCGTCTTTGTATTGACTACCGCGAGCTTAACCGTATTACGATCCGAAATCGTTACCCTCTTTCGCGCATTGACGACTTATTTGATCAGCTGCAAGGAGCGAAGCATTTCTCTAAGATTGATTTGAGGTCCGGTTATCACCAGCTTCGGTGAAGGAGCAGGATATTCCCAAAACTGCGTTTCGAACTTGTTACGGTCATTATGAATTTCTGGTTATGCCTTTTGGTTTGACCAACGCGCCTGCTGTTTTTATGGATCTTATGAATCGAGTATTCCATGAGTACCTCGACAAGTTCATTATTGTCTTCATTGATGACATCCTTGTGTATTCGAAGTCTAAGGAGGAACACGAGCAGCATCTTCGGATTGTTTTGGAAATTCTTAGGCAGCAGAAGTTGTATGCAAAATTTTCTAAGTGCGAGTTTTGGTTGAGTCAAGTTGCTTTCCTTGGTCACATTGTATCGGCAGATGGTATCACCATGGATCCATCAAAGGTTGAGGCTATCACCAAGCGGCCGAGACCTACCAATGTGACAGAAGTTAGGAGTTTTCTGGGGCTTGCTGGTTACTACAGAAGGTTTGTTGAAGGTTTCTCGCGTTTGGCTTTGCCATTAACGCAATTGATGAGGAAAGGAGAGAAGTTTGTTTGGACAGAAGAGTGGGAAGATAGTTTTGAAGAGCTGAAGAAGAGATTGGTGTCCGCTCCTGTTTTGACTCTTCCATCGGGTTCTGGAGGTTTTCAGATTTATAGTGACGCGTCAAAGAAAGGATTGGGTTGTGTTCTTATGCAGCACGGGAAGGTTATTGCTTATGCTTCGAGGCAATTGAAACCTTATGAGGAGAATTACCCGACGCATGATTTAGAGTTAGCTGCTGTTGTTTTCGCGTTGAAGATCTGGCGGCATTATCTGTATGGCGAGTCATGTGATATCTTCACTGATCACAAGAGTCTCAAGTACATCTTCACTCAGAAGGAACTTAATATGAGACAGAGACGGTGGTTAGAACTTCTGAAGGATTACGACACGAACATTCAGTATCATCCGGGTAAAGCTAATGTGGTTGCCGATGCTCTTAGTCGAAAATCTGGAATGATTGCCAGTTTGGAGGTAGAACCTCATATTCTCAAGGACTTAGAACGTTTGGATGTTGAGTTGTGTATTCATCGCGATGTCGGTTATTGGGCTAGTCTTAAGGTTGAGTCTAATCTCATCTTACGGATTAAGGAAGCCCAGAAGGATGACGGTGAATTGTGGTCTGTGGTTCAGAATGTTGAAGAAGGTAAGCAGACAGAGTTGAGTGTAGATGATTTTGGCGTGGTGTGGTTTGAAGATCGTCTTTGTGTTCCAAATGATCCCGAGCTTCGTGAGGCTATTCTATCTGAGGCACATAGTTCCCCATTCACTATTCATCCTGGTTCCACCAAGATGTATAGAGATCTGAAGCAGCATTTCTTGTAACACCCCAACCCGACAAGGGTAGAGATATCACATTATGGCGACATTTCAAAGCATTCATACATATACACAGCGGAAGACATAAAACATCATAAATAAATAAGCCAAGTCAACATGACTTGAATCCCATACAAAAGTCTCACAAGATAACGAAATAATTCAAAGGAAATACATAATGAAATGAATCCATGATCAAAATGTCTAAACAAATGGCAAGACTAGGGTAGGACATCATCTAAGGTAAAAGCATCCAACTAACTCTCATCCCAAGCATAAAATCCATCTCCCAGCTAGATACCTGCCGCACACGAAAAAGAAAACGTGCGGCTGAGCTTACAAAGCCCAGTGAACAGATACATAATACAAGCAAAGATAACGAAACCGAAATATAATGAGGCACTGGGGGATATCAAAAGGTATAATCAAAGCAAAAGAGTAATAAGGAAATATAAGATAGTTATCTACCACGAGCCCATAAACTCAAAGTCATAATCTCGACATCATAGTCTCAAAGCCATAATCTCACAATCAGAGGGGATACCTCTCAGGCAACCAGATAATATGAGGGGTGTCCTCATGTATCAAAAGGGTGGAGTAGCTAACTCCCATAAATGTGAAAGGCATGTATTGCACACAGTACCAATCACCTCAAAGTCATACTCAAAGTCATAGTTAAATCCACTAAACATACAAATCTAGGATTGCAACCCATACGCCCCCAAACTCAAAGTCATCCCAAAATCATAGTAGCCATGGCAGAAAATCATAAAAGGGACGGTGTGAGAAATCACTCCCCCACACGGGAGTCATGCCAGTGGTGCATCACGGATATGGCCAGGTTACCTTCCTGGCTAGGTAACATAAAATGGCTCGGGTATCAAACTAAGAGTCAGGTCTCAATGTCATGTCAAAGGGTGCATCTCTAGGTCATAATCAGAAGGTATATCTCAATGTCATATCAAAAAGGTTCATGTCAAAAGGTTCATGTCAAAAGGTTCATGTCTAAAGGTTCATGGCAAAAGGTTTAAATCATAGCTCAACATCAATGCATAGGTGAAAAGACACCCTTACTAAAAAGGGTAGAGTATCCGTACCTTATGAAGAAAGCACAAATAGAAATAAGCACAGAAATAGGGGACAGCTCAAAGTCTCTCCTTCTTCACACCACAAAGAGATTCGAACGTGTAGAATGGTTGCACGAATTTACTTTCTTGCGGTATGGCCAAAACGAGTCAAAAATCACCACGACTCCACGAACGATCTTCAGACCTTAGTTATGGACGCGCGAAAAGGAATTTATTCCTCAAAAATCGAATTCGACCCAGAACAGCTCCAACACTATTTTTCATGGATCACATATGATGTGAGGAGTGTTAGAAAACTGAGAAACGAGTATCATGATGATCGAATGAATTGATACGAATTATACCTTTCTTTTCAACTAGCGACAAGAGGAAATTCACCAAGATCGAATCGTGCAAAGAACACCTTCACAATGATTTTTCTAGGACTCTTGGATGATGATCAATCTCAGAAAAATGCTTTGGGAATTTTAGATTGTCGAATGGAAGGCTAAGGAATTGTTTTTGTGTGTTTTCTATTCTCTTCGGCAAATTAGGGTTACAAATAAAAGATGTGATTGATTTTTAAAATAGGAAAACCAGTCATGGGGAGGGCTTGGACCAAGAATTTCGGCAAAATTGATTGGCACATTAAAATTATTGATTTCTACATTTAAATGCATTTACTTCACTTTATATAATTTAAAATGTTAATAAAAATGTCATTCGGTTCTATGAGGGTATTTTGGTACTTTTGTCACTTGTATAAATGTTAATTGAAGTTGTTAAAATTATTTGGGATCATAACTTGTGCATTGCCAGAAGTTTGGAATTTATTTGATACTTATAAGCTTTTAAATAACTTTTAAACTTGTAGGGGCAATTTGGTCATTTTACATGCTTTCAGATTTTAGGTGTTACAACTTCTTCCCCTCTAAAAGAAAATTTTCGTCCCCGAAATTTGCAAAGAGTCAAGCATTCATACATATACACAGCGGAAGCCATAAAACATCATAAATAAATAAGCCAAGTCAACATGACTTGAATCCCATACAAAAGTCTCACAAGATAACGAAATAATTCAAAGGAAATACATAATGAAATGAATCCATGATCAAAATGTCTAAACAAATGGCAAGACTAGGGTAGGACATCATCTAAGGTAAAAGCATCCAACTAACTCTCATCCCAAGCATAAAATCCATCTCCCAGCTAGATACCTGCCGCACACGAAAAAGAAAACGTGCGGCTGAGCTTACAAAGCCCAGTGAACAGATACATAATACAAGCAAAGATAACGAAACCGAAATATAATGAGGCACTGGGAGATATCAAAAGGTATAATCAAAGCAAAAGAGTAATAAGGAAATATAAGATAGTTATCTACCACGAGCCCATAAACTCAAAGTCATAATCTCGACATCATAGTCTCAAAGCCATAATCTCACAATCAGAGGGGATACCTCTCAGGCAACCAGATAATATGAGGGGTGTCCTCATGTATCAAAAGAGTGGAGTAGCTAGCTCCCATAAATGTGAAAGGCATGTATTGCACACAGTACCAGTCACCTCAAAGTCATACTCAAAGTCATAGTTAAATCCACTAAACATACAAATCTAGGATTGCAACCCATACGCCCCCAAACTCAAAGTCATCCCAAAATCATAGTAGCCATGGCAGAAAATCATAAAAGGGACGGTGTGAGAAATCACTCCCCCACACGGGAGTCATGCCAGTGGTGCATCACAGACATGGCCAGGTTACCTTCCTGGCTAGTAACATAAAATGGCTCGGGTATCAAACTAAGAGTCAGGTCTCAATGTCATGTCAAAGGGTGCATCTCTAGGTCATAATCAGAAGGTATATCTCAATGTCATATCAAAAAGGTTCATGTCAAAAGGTTCATATCAAAAGGTTCATGTCAAAAGGTTCATGTCTAAAGGTTCATGGCAAAAGGTTTAAATCATAGCTCAACATCAATGCATAGGTGAAAAGACACCCTTACTAAAAAGGGTAGAGTATTTGTACCTTATAAGAAAGCACAAATAGAAATAAGCACAGAAATAGGGGACAACTCAAAGTCTCTCCTTCTTCACACCACAAAGAGATTCGAACGTGTAGAATGGTTGCACGAATTTACTTTCTTGCGGTATGGCCAAAACGAGTCAAAAATCACCACGACTCCACGAACGATCTTCAGACCTTAGTTATGGACGCGCGAAAAGGAATTTATTCCTCAAAAATCGAATTCGACCCAGAACAGCTCCAACACTATTTTTCATGGATCACATATGATGTGAGGAGTGTTAGAAAACTGAGAAACGAGTATCATGATGATCGAATGAATTGATACGAATTATACCTTTCTTTTCAACTAGCGACAAGAGGAAATTCACCAAGATCGAATCGTGCAAAGAACACCTTCACAATGATTTTTCTAGGACTCCTTGGATGATGATCAATCTCAGAAAAATGCTTTGGGAATTTTAGATTGTCGAATGGAGGCTAAGGAATTGTTTTGTGTGTTTTCTATTCTCTCGGCAAATTAGGGTTACAAGGAAAAGATGTGATTGATTTTTAAAATGGAAAACCGAGTCATGGGGAGGGCTTGGACCAAGAATTTCGGCAAAATTGATTGGCACATTAAAATTATTGATTTCTACATTTAAATGCATTTACTTCACTTTATATAATTTAAAATGTTAATAAAAATGTCATTCGGTTCTATGAGGGGTATTTTGGTACTTTTGTCACTTGTATAAATGTTAATTGAAGTTGTTAAAATTATTTGGGATCATAACTTGTGCATTGCCAGAAGTTTGGAATTTATTTGATACTTTATAAGCTTTTAAATAACTTTTAAACTTGTAGGGGCAATTTGGTCATTTTACATGCTTTCAGATTTTAGGTGTTACAGATCTGAAGCAGCATTTCTGGTGGAGTGGTATGAGAATGATGTAGCTTCTTTCGTGTCTAAGTGTTTAACTTGTCAGCAAGTCAAGATTGAGCATCAAAGGGCAAGTGGTTTGTTGCAGCCTTTAGAGATTCCGACATGGAAATGGGAAGAGATTTCTATGGATTTTGTATCAGGATTACCTCTTACCAAAAGAAAGCATGATGCGATTTGGGTAGTTGTTGATCGACTAACCAAGTCTGCTCATTTCTTTCCGATTCGTATGGATTACCGTGTCAGTAAGTTGGCAGAGATTTTTCGACAGTAGATCGTAAGACTTCATGGTATGCCGACGGCTATTATTTCGGACAGAGATCCACGGTTTACTTCTCGTTTCTGGAAGGGATTGCAGAATGCTTGGGGTGAACGCCTTAAGTTTAGTACGGCTTTTCATCCGCAGACAGATGGTCAGTCAGAGAGGACCATTCAAACCTTAGAAGACATGTTGAGAGCGTGTGCTTTAGAGTGGACGGGAAGTTAGGATGAGTATTTGTGTTTGGTGGAGTTTGCTTACAACAATAGTTGGCATGCGAGCATCCGAATGGCTCCATATGAGATGTTGTATGGGTGAAAGTGTAGAGCGCCAGTTTGTTGGAACGAAGTAGGTGAACGTCTTATTGAAGGTCCGGAAATTATTGAGATCACTAACGAAAAGGTGGATGTTGCGAGAGAGAAATTAAAAGAGGCTCGTGCTCGTCAGAAGAGCTATGCAGATAAGCATCGTCACGACTTAGAGTTTAATATTGGAGATCGTGTATTCCTTAAAGTTTCGCCGTTTCATGGAGTTAAACGTTTTGGAATCAAGGGCAAGCTTAGTCCTCGATTTATCGGACCATTTGAGATTCTTGAATGCATTGGAGAAGTTTCTTACCGTTTGGCTCTACCGCCTCAGTTATCGCATGTTCATAACGTCTTCCATGTATCTCTTCTGAGGGGATACAATTATCATCCTTTGCATGTGGTATCCTATCCTTTTGATCAAATTCGGCCTGATATGTCTCTTCCGGAAGAGCCGAAAGCTATTTTAGATCGTCAAGAGCGAGTCATGAGAAATAAAGTTATTCCGTTCGTAAAGATTCTTTGGAGGAATCACCCAGAGCGTGAGGCTACCTGGGAGACCGAGGAATCGATACGAGCTAGTTATCCGCACTTCGAATTTTGATCCGGTATGTCTTACTCGTTTTTCCGTTCTATTTCATTTCCGTTTCCTTTGCAAATTTCGAGGATGAAATTTCTCTTTTTAGAGGGGAAGAAGTTGTAATACCTAAAAATCCAAAATGTGCAAAATGACCAAAATGCCCCTACAATCTTAAAAATTTATTTAGAAGCTTAAAAATCGCCAAATAAATTCCAAACCTTCGGGAATGAACTAGATATGAATCAAAATAATTTTTGTGATTACATTTTAATATTTAGAAAAGTACAAAAATAAATAAAATATTTATTTGTCCGAATATATATATATTTCGTATATATTTACGATTTAAAAATACAAAATAAATAAAATAAAAACAAGATAAATGCAAATAAATTTAGAAAATTGTCACAATCAGTATTTGAGCTTAAATAAACTTGCTTGGGCTGAAATTCATTGATCTTTATCATCTAAACACGTTTTTATAATTTATGTATATATATAACACAAACCGAAACCTTAAAAACCCTTTACACAAAATCGATCAGCTTTCATTCGATCAGATAAAATTCATGTGTTATTTTTTTGGGATCCTACATAACCTAAAGAAGCTAGGAAAATTAATTGGAGGTCGTGGGTTTAGTTGGTTCGATCGTTGCAAAATTGTTTTGTCAAATTGAGCCTAGCGAGAGGTATAAATTCTTATTATCCCTTTTACAAGTTCGATCTTACATATAGTAATTTTCTTATGTTAGTATGATCATATAAGAGTCAAATAAATTATATATAACGAATCATGCAAGCTATATAAGTCGTACCAAATTTTGAGAGCTAAAACGTACGTTAAATCCATAATAAGCTATACGATTTATCTAGGTGTTACAATTATTTATTTTGAACACTATACGACATATATGATCTGGGAAAAATGTTGATTCGAATTGTAGAAGCTTAGATCGATCGTGGTTAATTATTCTTTGAATAGGGTTTCATGTTAATCGAATAAGAAAATAAAGAAAACCCTAGATCAAATTAGGGTTAGGGTTTGAATGATGAATCTGGTCATTTAATGCTTGCTAATCATGAGGTAATAATTGTGGAATAGTTAGATGTGTTAGGGTTTCGATTTGCATATTAAACATGTTATATGATTTGAAAATTTAATAAGAAGGACTTGTTTTGTCAACTTTGAAACTTAAAGGTTATTTTTATAATGTTAATTAGGTCAGTATAAATGTGTAAAAATTATAAGATGAGGTCCTTATGTGTAAAATTTGCAAGATCATGGATTAATTATTAAATATTGGTTCGAATTACAAATAAATTAATTAGAGGGACTAAAAGTGTAAATTCAGGGAACTTGTGATTATTTTGTGTAAATAATACTATTAGGGAGGTAATATGTAATTTTGGGTATTTATGGGGCTATTATGTAATTAAAATAAAGTAAGGATGTAAATTGTAATATTTGTAAACTAAAGGGACTAATTGTGTAAATAAGTGAAACATGGAGGTGTAATTCGTACCATATGATAAATGTGAGGTTATATTCTGTAACTTAGAAAGTATCAGGGCTTATGATGTAATTATAAATATAGTGAGGGTTAAATTGTAAATTATGTAACTATAAGGTTCATTTTGTAACTTTAATAACTAAAAGGGTGTAAAGTGTAATTAATGAAACTTAAAGGACTAAAGTATGATTCTGAATCCATTATGTGTTAAAACTAGTAATTTGTAATAGTTTCATTTTAAACCCTTAACTTTGATATATTTTCATTTAAAACCCTAAGTTATGGAAACTTGTCATAATTAGCCCTGAACTATCATGAATTGTTGAAATGTACCCTATGTCCATAATATTCTTAATTTATGACTTAACCTAAGTTATAATACTTAAATCTTCCTAATTATGGAAACTTACTAAATAAGGAAACTTACTAAATATGGAAACCTGCTAAAAATAGAAAGTTACTTAAAATGGAATGGCAAGTTAAAAAGAATACTTAAGAATCAATTGTAACTCTCTTCTACTCCATTAGGTGTGAAGAAGGAGAAGTCTTAATCCGTTTAGTTCTTTCAGTTCTTGTTTGCTTGCATTCGAAATAAGGTACAGATATTCTGCCCTTCTTAGTAAGGTGCCTTCGTTCTCTTGATTTCTTATCTTGATTCGTTTAGGATTTCCCAAAGCCATTGCTATGTTCCCTATTCTTTGATCTTTTTGACTTGATTAGATATATACCCTTTGCCATGAACCTTTGATAGTTGGACTTAGACTTCTTGGACCTTTGCTTTGACCTAGACTTTGACCTTCAGTGTGATACCCGAGCCAAGTTCGTTACCTAGCCATGAAGGTAACATGGCCGTGTCATTGATGCACCAATGGCATGACTCCATTGTGTTCGAGTGATGTTACACACCGTCCCCATATTGTTTGTAACATGCGCATTATATTTATTATTGGCCTATATTATTGTCTGGGGGGCGTATGGATGCATCCTAGGTTCGAGTTTGTATTAATGATTATATTGTTCGGTGATTGATGCTGTGTGCAATACACGTCCTTCACATTTGAGAGGACTCCCCTCTCTGGTTATTAATTGGTTTGTTTGGGCTCGTGGGGATTACGGATCTTTTATTTCTTCCTTCTCATTTCATATTATTATACTCTTTGCCTTTGACTTATATATATTCCATTACACTACAATATACTTGTTCATTTCATTTGTTTTCATTTCCATTTATCGTATATATCTGTTCACTGGGCTTTTTAAGCTCAGCCGCATTTCTTTTCCTGCGGCAGGTATCTAAGCTAGAAGCTGGGATTTTCGCTATGGGATTGAGAGTAGAGATTAGAAGAAGATTCTACCTTAGTTACCACCTTTATTAGACTGGATTTCATTTCATTTTCATTTCCTTGGATTATTTATTATCATTGACTCATGTTGGTTTTAAGCCGTGTTTGGCTGGATTTCTTTAATGAATTTGTTTAAGACTTCCGCTGTGTATTATGTATGTTTGCTTTGATTTGACACCATAATGTGACATCTCTACCCTTGGCGGGTTGGGGTGTTACATGATCTCTAAAACATTACATCATTTTGTCTTGCTTGACCATGGGTTGTCTAAACAAGATAAAATATCATATTAATGCATTATTATTTAAGTAAAAGAAAATGTATTAAACTTGCATTGATCTAACGCACACACAAAATGTTTTAAACATTTAGTATTTTACGTATGTTGTATAAAAATAGTTGAGATAATTATTTTTATACTTATGATATGTCGAAAACTAAGAATATTATACTTGATAATAAATAGTTTTTCGCACATAAAAATAAATGACAATCTCAAAGTAGTAAGTTAATATGTCATTAACCTCACACATACAACTAGTATTAAAATAAATGGAACACACTCCTTAAATTTTTATTTTCCTTTTAAAAGGAGTGATCGTGAGGGTCAAGAAAGATTTCGAGTACATATCAATTCATTATTCAAATTATGATTGATATCATCATCGAATCTAATTGACAAGTTTTCGAGTATGGACATGAAATTGGGGTCATTATTTGTCTAGCTTCAAGATAACATCAAAATATAACAAAATATATTATCTTGAATCTACATACTCAATCACACTCGGTTGTTATGAAAATAATGACGTCCTCTCAAGACAAAAATAATATGCATCGGATCATAACTCACACTTGTGTTGAAGATGCCATATTGAGTCTTCTTGTCCGGTTGTTGTGTTCCAAACATTAAACTAATATGTTTAAAAAGATGCATAAAATACACAACTAAGTAGGATTGACAACTTGGATGTTTCATCCGAAATATTCAAGTAATTTACTTTGCAATGCAATTAGTAAATGTGTCATTTCCGAAAAACCAAACACGAACAAACAAACAACATATGTAAACTTTGCTCATGAACGACTCAACACTCAAAATCACATGTCTAGTAAAAGTGTCACACATAATATGTTATTAACTATTATGTACGACATCAATCTTCGAGAAAATCACATGTATTTCTCTTATCAAAAGATTGACAAAGGATAATTTATATCATATGCATCTCATTCCCTTTGTAACATGAATGGTTGTGTTACAAGAGAATACATTGCATCTTGTTAACAAATATAGGATATTAGATTTGAATAATAACCCAATACAACATGTGTCATTGAATAAACAAGTAAAATTGGTCATACACTAAAATACTTGTTTTACTAAGCATTCGTAAGAGTGATAAGTTTCCTCTTATAAAAGCATATTTGTTGAAATATACAATATGTCTCATTTCAATCATACATCATATTATACTCACAAGATCTATTGAGGTAAGTAACATTTACTAGATTCTTTTCTCAAAATATGCAAAGGAGCATTCTTGAAACACTCTCGATGTAGTAGATCCTACATTGTATCACATTAAAGCATCTCTTGACTCTAGAAAATCAAATCGTGTTAAAATAACATGTAACGACTCAACAAACAAAAATGTCATCCATGAGATCTTAAAATGCACCATCTAAACCAAATAATCTCTAAATCTCAAACATAAAATTGAAACGTGTTTGCCTTTGTTAGGATATTGTGTAAGACATGTCTTCCTCTTCACCGACTTTTAAAATATGGTTAGTTGAGTCATACTAGGCCATGTATTAGCGAAATAAGCTAATGTCATCTTTGCTACACTTCGATAGGAAAATATAGGAATTTGAATTTTTCTAACATGAGAATGACTACTGGAGAACCTATTGCACTAGAAATTCAATTTGACCTAACGGTTGAATTGCTTCCAGGAAAGAAGTTGGGTTCATGGTATAACCCGTAAAAATGGTCGTGTTTAGCCTGAATTAAGCACCACTAGTGATAGTCTCATACTCATTCTCTAACTTGAAAATTTTTCATTCCTACATTTGACTAAAGATAGTTTACATCGATGAACTTTATCTCCCATTAGGATTTCATTTTGAACAAGTAGTAATTAGGATCCTCCTTAGCGAACCTAGATTACTTGCATCCCACATATGTGTTTCAAAATGATAACATGTTCTCGTAAATATGATTGAATGTCTTCATGCTCTTAAATGCTAAATGATTACCATGTTTTGCATGATGTTTGCATTTATTCCTTATGTGCATTTTACATGATTTTTTTGTAAATTTTGCACCCACGCTATGTCATTTTGGCACATAATGAGTTAGGTATGCCTATCACTATGAACTCTTAGACGTCATATAGTCATACACTAGTGTCAAAATCTATAAGTTAAAGTAGTCGCAAAATTGTCCTAATTCCTTGGTCATCATTTCGCTTTCTTCCAAGTAATACACCCTTTTTGTCATGGGGAGGTTATATACAAACCTAGTAGAACTCGGAGTAGGTTTGATAACTTAAATATTTCATCGAAATATTCAAGTAAGTTTAACTTGCAATGCAATTGTTAAATGTCATGTCCGAAACATCATATTCAAGCCTTTTAACAACATATGTTAAAACGCTCATCCAAATGCTAAAGGCTAACATCAACCTTTGGGTGACAAAGGACTCACGAGTTACTACTTAAGTGATTAGTAGTTCCTTTCATCCTCGTGTGAATATACACTTCTTAATACCAAGTATATTCATTTCCGGTAGTTCCTCTTATCCCCATAGGTTTGTCATTGTGTTTTGTCGTCAAGCTCACCTCATATATAATGAGGATTGAACTTTATCCATTGGTTTTAGGGTAGAAAACCAACGTATCATCCTATCTCGCCAAGAGTCCGTTGATACTCTCTTTCTTCTGAATAACGGGCAATATGCCTATACGAAGATTGATATTTTTGAGTCTCTTCTTTTTCGTTGTCAATCGTGATCACCTACCAACGTGCAGTGATCTCACAACAACAATGGATGTTCATCCCAAAAATCTCATCAATCACCCTAAAAACACCAAACCTCAATCAACTTTAAGCCATCCTTATGTTCCAAATCGAGTCTCACCCACACATCTACCACAGTTGTGTCAGTTAAATACTTCATTCTTTTAGATCCTCAACCCTGCTGTGAATCAGCACCATAGGTCTTGATTTACACCTTTCAAAACCCCGTACAACACTCTCGTATGAAAAACATCGAAATACGTCATCACTTCCTTCGCGATAACATTTAAAAAGGAAACATTTCTATCGAGAAAGTTCCTTCACAAGACAACATCGCCGACATACTAACCAAACCTTTCAAACGAGAATCCTTCGACTCTCTACGTCTAGGTCTAGGAATGATGGAACACATTTCGTGAATTTCATAATTTACGTGTGTTCAAGAACATCTTCCGAATTTCGTCTTATGACTATCTAAATATTTCATTGGAAATATTAAAGTCATCCTTCATATCCCTCTAATGACTACTTACGTATTTCCTTGGAAATATTAAAGTCATCTCTTCTCGTCTAGTCTTGTTCATCTCGTAAAAAGAATTTATTAGGTATAAATTCTCTCCTCGTGTCAAAAAATCTCACTAAATCAGCGAGATTTATTCGTAAAATCCTCTTAAATTCCAATGACAACTTAAATATTTCATCCGAAATATTTAAAGTATATTTAATTTGCGAAATGCAATTAAATGTCATCTCTCGTTCTCGATCAACGTTCATCGAATCCCGTTGGATTCATTCATAAAAGAATTTATTTGGTATAAATTCCTTTAATCTAAGGTCTAGAAAAATCACAACATATGTGAAATTTCTTTGTCAAAAATCAAATTCTGGGTCAGTTTATTTTGTTTTCAATTCTCACAGTTTCAAAAGCACTATCAAAACCCACTCGCTGTAGTCTTGAACCAGAACCGTCTCCTATCGGAATAGATTCTGCCTATCTTCTGATTCCTTAGCTTTTTCCCCTTTCACTTCCGCATGGTACTAAACACACCATATGTTTGGTTACTTCCGTATCCATCATCTTCTCAACTTATCTACAATTCTCAACCTTCGTTCTACACTACCAATGCTTCCGAATTCCACTCATCTTCCACACACTTCCAGCGAAGAACCGCTAGGATAAGTTGAGATAACCCGTCTTCATCAACATAGTTTCTTCTATCAAAGATAACCCCACTAGAACCTTATCACTAACTCCGCAACCTTGAAGATTCTATCTTCTTAACCCTTAGCACATTTCTACGTAATCACATGCCTCATCATATGAATGTTCTATGAATATTCACAATGATTGAGAAGAGCTACGTGACTTCAAAGGTGAATTTTATTGTATGCTATCCACCACTTGTCATGACGTTACTAAGCTCATCGCTTCCGTCAACGTTTGTTTTCCTCTTTAGCTTTGATTTTTCTTTCAACACATCTTGTCCGGATGGTCATCGATTAAGGGGGAGAGAAAACACACTCATACACATACAGTCCTTCACCAAACACTCTCAAGAACACAAAAATGTGGTTCTTATTCCCTAGAATTCTCTACTAAAACACTCACCTCCTAAGTACCCACTACTTAGCAAAACCTCAGTCACAAAACCAAAATCGGTTCTAGCTTCCTAACCTCTACTCTTTGTGACCACCTAGATATTTGTTCTATACAAACACCTTTAACCCTCACATCAACCCTCACATTAATATCATTCATCATCACACTCAACCTTTACAACTAAACTTCACTCTTGATAGGGATATTTAGTTTAAGAACCTTCAACCCATCGATCATTACACTCAAACCTCACAACTATCATTCACTCTTGATAGTGATAGTTAGTTCAATAACCTTCAATCCTCACAATCATTATACCCAATGTGTATAAACTACACAATCACACAAAATCCTTCTTACACCAAATCATCTCTAACTCACAACTAGGATCATCCAAAACTAGAACTCTAGAACTTCGTTACCTCAACCCCGTTAGAGAAATTTACCCTCCATAGGATCACATGCACATCCTTTTCTCCTTTAAAATATATCATGCATCTCATTGTCAGTGCAAATGATATATTAATCTGAACCGTCTTTGCCCACCTTTTCTCAAAGGTCAAATCCAACATTTTCCCGTCTTATGGAATTATTTCCATTCGCATCTAGGTGCGTGTCGCTCTCGTTTTCATTTTTCTTTATTCTTCGATCTATATTATGACATGACTTGTCATAATATTAGTGACATATATCTACCTCATTTAGAGTATGTCTTATCAACAAACTATCCTTAACACCAATCATCTTAGGTAGATGATTATGTCATTCAAAAGGTGTGTTAGAACTCACCTTCCTAATGACAACTTGGAAGAAGTTATTTTGTGTGTCAGTCAATGAACGAATCTCGTTCTTGTTTGTGTGATTGATTGAACAATTACACCTTAGGTTGTCGGTCAGGTTGTGACACTCAAGTGTCTTTGAATTGCAATATGCATTCATTTTTTTTGGTCGCTCAACTTTCTTGGGCTTTCTTCATTGCTTTCATCCTTTTAGCATGCTTTCATCACGTGTCTAACCTCTAGCATACTTTGATATGCTCACGTACCTCATCAAACTCTTTTTTTGTAGCTACACTTTAACTTAGTTTAACCTTTGCATGTCTTGCTAAAAGTATTCTATCCCTATAATGTTGCTCCTATTCTTTTATATATTATGTTGCACGGAGCTAACCCTTGATTTAGGAAAAGCCTTTGTAAGAATTTGATCCATGGATCCGCTAGATACTAACTTAAATAAACAAGGGGACTCAATCACCATAGGGGAGCATTGAGCTAGGGGGAGCTCGAAAGTATTTGAATACATAGCATGGAGTCGTCTTAACAGTGGTAATATAATACTTCACTGGGATGATGCAAGCTCGCCTTTCTGGGGAGAACGAAAAGTAGTGTAATAAGGGGGAGTAGGGTGTGAGTTCAAGGGAGAGCTCAACTACCTTTTTGATAAGACAAAAGGGGGAGAAGGGAGTGTAAACAGGTAACTTTTACATTTTACTGTGTGTTACGGTTTACATATTTGTCATCATCAAAAAGGGGGAGATTGTTAGTGCAAATATTATGATATTTAAACTAAACGGTTTCTTCGGTTTTAATAATGACAAACATGTAACATGTAATGCATAACGTAAAATGCGCAAGTTACATGTAAACACAAATCATCAACGCATACTTACATCAACATCTCTCGACGTATCAAGTATGCCTCAACAGAGTCGTAGATTTTCATCCCGACGTAAATCACTCAAGGTATGAACAAACAAATTTAAACTTGACGGATGATCAAAGAAATAATTTTTTTTTGTTCTAAACTTCACATTTTTAATGTGACAAAACATTTTTCAAAAATACATTTTATAAATTATTTTTGAATTAAAAAGAAATGTTTTAATTGGAAAAATAAGTTTAAAAATCCCAACAGCTATTTTTTCCCACAAAACAGCTCCAAACATCCCGAAATAAACTTTCACCACTAAAAACAAAAATGGGAGCGTTTTTGTCTGGCACGGTACCACTAATTAGTGGTACGTGATATATTTAATGGTACCGTCCCTCGGTAACGGTCAAATTTTCTTTGCCTATAAATAGTGGACCATTTTACACTTCTAACTTGATTTTTCCAGTCAGTTTTCTCGGTCTAATCCCTTCTTAGTTAGATCACTTTCTTTGATCATTTAGAGAGTTTTTCTTTTGTTTAAGAGTGATTCTTTCATCCAGCTAAAGATCACCTTCATTCCTCTATTAGTCCATGTAGTATATTCACTTAACTATAACACATAAAAGGTACAAGATCTATGGATCGAATAGAAGTATTTTAAGAGAGAAGTAGAAGAGTTGGAACCTTAGTGAGAGAAAGAGAAGTGAAATGTATTAGATTGTGAGAAAAGGTCCAACCCTCTCTTTTGGTGGAGAGGGCTTTATATACTACTACATAGGGTGCCCCTAGTGGGCTGTGGAGCAAGCTGACAGTGGGTAAAGACCCGACCCACTCCACAATATTAATAATAACTAAACTACTACTAATATTACTAATAATCCTACAGCTATGGAGTGCTAATAAGTACTCGGGGTGACCGAGTCTTCAACTGAATATTTATATTCCTAACAATCTCCCCCTAAGGGAGGTCACCCCGGAAATAATATTCTGAATTCTAGCACTCTATCCTTGGATCTTGACTTCATAGCTCGTAGACTTTGATTCTTCTATATCATCAATCTTTGTGCCTTCAGCAGTGAACTTTTGATGACTGATCTTTTATCTTGGATGATCTTTGAGTATCCTTGAAGTTATCATCCATCATATGTCTTCACGTCATCTTGCAGCATCGTCTTTATGTGAGGTTGTGATCTTTGAGCCTTCTTTGAGATCATCAGCCACCGTAAATCTCTGAGCTCATCCATTGTAGTAATGCCTCCATGTGATTTGTTGTAACCGTTGGGCTCGCATGCTCACACTTTTCTGGATCATGATAGATTTCATCAGAGTTGCAGAAGCGGTGTTGTAGGTCTTTCAACTATCATGATGTCTTTGATAATGAATTGGAAGTGTGAGTATGGAGTGTGGATTGACACGTCTCTGCTGGAATCAGGAACCACCATCGCCATCTTTATATGAATCTGAAATAAAACAGTTAGCAATAAAGTTGGAGAACGAATATGGCTTTGTCATTCGTTCGATGTGGTGGTTGGATTTAACCTTCGGTTCTGTGAAGACCGACCTGTGATCAGGTAGAATCCCCTTTAAAGAAGGTTCTCCTTGACAGGAATTTCCAGCTTGTAGTAATGAATCTTCCAACAAATTAATGTCAGAATCATCATACAAAGCATGTTCTCATACCAGAACGTCTCAAAGCAGACAGCACGGTAGAGTGAATCAGTGAATTAAATACCCACTGATTGACGAGAAATTGATTAGAAAAAATCACTTGCGTGTCACCGGATAAACATTTTGTGCAACACGACAAGGGTTTTATAAATTGAAATCACATTTCTGTCAAAAATACTTTTGTTTGAAAATTTTCCACAATCAATGTGCTCGAAACTTTGTTGGTGAGCACATTGAAAGGTTTTCCAAAAGTATCCGTCAATCCATATCCTGGAACAAGTTTGATTCAAATTTGAATCGCCCCATCGTTTCTTTCCAGTTGTCACAAGCTTGATCCATGAAGGATCTCACATGTCACCCACCAAGAGCTTGTTAGATGTTGGCTCTAGAAGGATTTCCATCTTCATTGTGAATACTTTACGTATCACTCGGATGTTCTGGCAATACCACAAGGATAATGCGTAGGACTCTTCATATATATTTTTCTTGCTATTCACGGTGTATGAAAAAGCAAGCATATTGGAAATGTGTCCTAATGAGATTAATGGATGATCTCTTGGCTCTAGACTCAATAGTGCGTTTTGATTTAGTGATCGGAGGCTGGAGAGGACTGCCACCTTTTCAATATCGTCAAACTCAGAGTGAGAGAGACGATAGCAATGTATTGATCTCCGTGACAAGTGAAACAAGAGTCCTTTGAGGGACCTTGAGTGGCTAGGGAGGGTTGTGCAGCGTATCATTGGATCCATGATACTTTGTCTTCAATGTCAGCAATCAACTAAGTGATTCTGACAGCATATGTATTGACCCGATTTCTGCCTAAGGTGTAAGGAGGGCATCTTTCTTTTCACCCTTTATCTTTACATTTCTTTTTCATTCTTCAACCCCTTCAGTGCTTACCGAGACTTCATTACTAGCACCTTGTTGGGTTTGTTCCAGTACTAGCTCCATCTCAGTCGGCACTTTTCCCTTATTCACTTATTCTCCTTTTTTGTAATCATACCTAAGGACTTCTACACTAACTAGTGGATTGTCCCTGGGTAGATCCCTCCGGTTCTGGCTGGATCATAGGAACTAATACCTAACCTTACCATCCTTATAACTCTAATACATAAAGTAAAATGGTCGGTCTTTGGTATTCTTTCACAATTGCCATCACAAATCATTTGCTCCCCCTCAATATGTGCATCGATATACGAAAAGGTTTGGCACATATGGGAGAGCCTACACTTGAGTTTCAAAAGATCACATTTTTTATCAGAATTCCATATTTAAATCACATTCTCTCCCCCGATCAAAAATTTCAAACCACTTGAGATTTGTGATCCCAATTGATTTAAATAAGTGAGAAATTTTGGGAGAAAATGTGGTCAGGTTATACTGTGTTCTGATTATGGAGCATACTATGCTCCCCCTTAAACCACGAGAGAGTGTCACTGCTGATGTTGCACAAATTTGGCAAGGTGTCAAAAATTTGAACAAATATTCTCCCCCTCAATTAATGACCCGTTTTCTATTTAAAGAGCTGTAGTCATTCAATTGAGCGACGAGTATTTGTGAAAATTTAATTCAATTTACCACCTTGCGTAACATCAAAACTCTCTTGAAGAATCAAAGAAGATAAAGAGTCTGATGTAAAGAAGACTTCTCTTCTTATACACGAAATGACGCACTGAAACGTACATCAGATCGGAAAACCATGGATATAAAGTAATCCATGCCCAGGTGAACATCACCCGTTGGAGGAACAGCCGTCTTTTTGGCGACGTGCTTTCCCTATTGTATAAGCGCGGGTTGCAGTATGAAGTAACTGCAAGCCATTAAGACATGTTTTAACCAATTAGTATAACTTCTGCTTCGAACTTCATTTAAAGACCGTGTCATTGTTGAATGACATTTCTAGGTCCGTAAATGTTATCGATAAACAGAAGACATTCCTAGGTGAAACTATTTTTGGTATTTTCTGATTTTTTGATTTTTATGGTTTTTATAGGTTTTATATTTTTCTATTTTATTTTTGATTTAAGATATATACAACTATATACAAGGATATGGGAAGTCAATCCTTTACTCCTCCTTTTCTTCTTGAAGACACTTGAGGGTTTCAGTGTCAAGCTCTTCATTCCAAGACGTGGGAGAATAAACTGAAACCTTTCTCTCGGGAGAGCCTTGGTGAAGATGTCTGCTAACTGAAACTCTGTCCTTACGAAGTATAGCTCTACAATTCCTTTCTCAACTTGTTCCCTAATGAAGTGATGCCTGATGTCGATGTGTTTTGACCGGGAGTGTTGGACATTGTTACAACAAAGAGCTATAGCGCTCTTGTTGTCACAATATAGAGGAATCTTGTTGTATGAAAAGCCATAGTCTGAAAGCTGTGATCTCATCCATAGAATTTGTGCACAGCAACCAGACATAGCGATGTATTCGGCCTCTGTAGAATATATCAACGTACTCATTAGCTTCTTAGAAGACCAACTCACCAACTTTTCCCCTAAAAACTGAGCTCCCCCGAAGTACTTCGACGAGTGTCTTGACATCCCGCGTGATCAGCATCAACGTACGCAGTTAACTCCATTGCTGTGTCCTTCGGATACCAGAGACCCATATGAATTGTGCCTTGAAGATATCTGAATACCCTTTTTACTGCTTCTAGATGTTTCTTAGTAGGCTTGGATTGATACCGAGCACACATGCATACGGCGAACAGAATATCTGGTCTACTAGCAGTGATATACATCAAGGATCCAATCATGCTTCTATACTTTATTTGGTTGACTGAAATCCCCGAAGGATCTTCATCTAGTCTTGATCTATCAACCATGGGAGTGTCAATAGGCTCACTCGAATCAAATCCAAACTTTTTCAAGATCTCATGGGCATATTTGGATTGATTTATGAAAATGCCTCCGGGACTTTGTGAGATTTGTAATCCTAGGAAGAATGACATTTGTCCCATCATTGACATTTGAAACTTGGAACTCATCTCCTTTGAAAATCTATCACATTCACTAGGATCAGATGAAGCAAAAATAATATCATCTACGTATATCTGAACATGAAGCAGATGTTTGCCCGACTTCCTAGTGAATAATGTGGGATCAACAACAACCTTCGAGAACCCATTTGCTAGAAGAACTTGGACAATGTATCATACCATGCCCTTGGTGCCTGCTTTAAACCGTAGAGAGCCTTCTTCAAGCGGTAGACATGAGTAGGATGTTCAGCATCTACAAATCCTTCTGGTTGGCTCACATAGACTTCTTCCTTTAAATCACCATTCAAGAATGCTATTTTGACATCCATCTGGTAGACTATCATATTCCGACTAGCAGCATTGGCAAGGAAGATTCTAATGGCTTCAATTCTAGCAACTGGAGCAAACGATTCTTCAAAATCTATGCCCTCTTCTTGTCTGTATCCTTTTGCAACTAACCGTGCCTTGTTCTTTAAAACATCACCATGCTCATCTAGTTTCACCTTGAAAATCCACTTGAGAGAAATAATCATAGCACACTCTGGAGGAGGCATCAATTCCTATACTTCAAGTCGATCAAATTCATGGATTTCGTCTTGCATAGCCTCGAACCAGCAATCTTTAGTCATTGCTTCTTTGGCATCTTTTGGTTCGACTTTGGATAGTACGGAATTAAAGAAGCACCACAGTGCATCAGTGGCCAGTTGTTTACGTGTGGATACAGGACGAGCGGGATTGCCAATGATGTTGTCAATTGGATGATCGTTGGTCCATTTTCTGAGATGATCATGAGGTTGAGGGTTTTGAACTGATGTTTTCGTGCTGTGTTCTTCGAAAGAGGATGTGTGAGTTGAAGATTCAGGAGCAAATATATTCTCAAAAGGAACATCATCTATAGGAGCAAACGGATTAACTTCCAAAGAATGGTCATCTGCAGATTCTTGTTGCACCAGAGAGGATTGAGTATTTGATGATGAGGGTGATTGACTGGCAGCTGGTGCATTGAAACTGATTGAGACAGATGCTGATGGGCCTTCAGAGCCTTGCGGAACTTGAGCATCAGCATTAGGAAGAACAGCTGCAGCATTTGAGGTCGTTTCATTTGTTGGCTCAAAATATTCGTCAAACATAGGATCAAATAACTTCTTCAACTCCTCACTAGTTGGTGGTACATAAGACTCTGCAGGCGTGGGATTCTGTACAAGCCCTGAACTAATTGGTCCAGGTGTCAAAAGTTTAAGATCGGGTCCAGAACTGGTTTGTCCTGAAGCAGGTTGCTCCCTCAGCTCGTCGAACGTGACATGGATGGATTCCATGATTTGTCGGGTTCTCTTGTTGTAGATTCTGTACCCCTTGTGATCTGGTGCGTAACCAACAAAAATACCTACGTCTGCTTTAGCTCTTAACTTTACCAAGTCTTGACTATCATTAGTCGGATAGCAAAGTGCGCCAAACACACGAAGAAAGGAAAGATCTGGTTTCTTGTTATGAATTAACTCATAGGGAGTCTTGTCATGAATAGGATGAATCAGAGATCGGTTTTGGGTGTAGCATGTTGTTGCAATAGCCTCTGCCCAGAGAAACATCGGTGCCTTTGAAAATATAAGCATGGTTCTCGCAGCTTCCACCAGAGTACGGTTCCTTCGTTCAACAACTCCGTTCTGCTGAGGAGTGCGAGGGATACTTTTCTGATTCGTGATGCCAATATTTTCATAGAAATTTCTGAGTTGATGATTAACAAACTCAGTTCCATTGTCAGTGCGGATGATTCTGACAGTTTTTTCGAGCCTTACTTGCAGCTGTTTTATCAGTTTGATGATAACCTCTGGAGTTTCATCCTTTGTTCTCAAAAACTTTACCCATGTAAATCGAGAGTAATCATCTACTATCACAAGAACATATTTCTTTCCATTTATGGTTTGTACTCTCATTGGGCCACACAAATCCATGTGAAGGGTGTGAAGAACTTCCAAGTTGGTGTTGACGGTTTTGGGTTTGTGGGTTTGTTTCTTGCTTTTGCCTAGTTGACATGCGGAGCAGAGATGATCTTTCTCAAATTTTAGTTTGGGCATGCCTCGTACAAGATCTTTGCCGGAAAGATTATTTATGGTACCGAAGTTTAGATGGTTCAGACGACGATGCCACAGCCATGATTTTGTCTTGGAGGCTTTAGAAAGTAAGCAAATGGGAGAGGACCTCAACATTTCTTCAATCGATATGGTGTATAGATTTGTGCCCCGACTGCCTTTTAGAAGGTCTACACCATCCAATTCCCTGACGAAACATGTGTGTTTTTTGAAAGCCACTTCTAGATCTGAATCACAAAATTGACCCACAGAAAACAGATTGTGCCCTAATCCTTCCACATAATATACCCGTGAGATTACACTGTCACCGAACACATAATCTCCATAACCCATAATCGCACCAAAATGGTCATTCCCGAATCTAACAGTCCCGATAAACTTTTTCACGAAGTTCTTGAGCCGTGAGCGATCCCCAGTCATATGTTTTGAGCAGCCTGAATCCAAATACCAAAGGACGATTTGTACGACCTGCATTTGAAGACAGACAAAGATGGATAACTGAAATATGTGGATCCCTACGTGTAGCTGGGGTCCGTTTAGTTAGCATTCACAAATTCAGGAGCAACAGAGTTTGCTAATACTGAAGTCTCTACAGTGGGAACAATCCTAGAGTCAGCGGATGGCCTATTTGGAAGGCATTGTGTTCCTAGAGACAAAATTCGACCTGTTGGCCTCCATTCTTTAACTTTCACAAACCTATGATCATTCAACTTAGGCAATGGACTTTTATTTCCTAAACTGAATTTTCTTCCAGTGGGTCTCCATAGATATCTAACAGTAGCAAAAGTTTTTCCTGTTGCCTTCCAAACTTTCTTACTTCTTTCAGTTTTCCTAACATACTTAACTTGGGGTGGTGCATGAAATATCAGAAATGACACAACACAATCATCATGATTAGCTGAAATTAAGCATTTGTCACATGTTTTACAGACCGCATTAGAATTCGAATTAATTACAGTACTTTTGATACTAGAATCAACAAGATTCAATCTAGTCATTACAAACTTATTGTTCCTAGGTTGGGCTTCTACACTCTTCTTGTGATCACTATTAGCTGGCGCAGTCCTATCTTTCCTTGCATTGCCTCTAGGCTTTGACTCGCTAGCTTGGGTGTCACATTTCATTCCTGTAGAAGTAATGATAGGAACATTAGTTTGTTTCACTGTCACATGCTTTCCTGATTTTGATGTGCTGGGTTCTGATGTTCTTGATGGCAAATCAAAGGTTAGATGCTTGTTTTTAATAGTGGATGATGATGCACCTAATCTATCTCTTTGGTTGCTAGACTTGGGACCCGTGCCAATGGCATATTCTAACTGTTCCTGGATCCTTTTTGTGAGGACGCAGGCATAACCTACTGCCATATCAAGTGGTTTTTCTATTCTGTCCTCTTCCACAACCTCACGAAGAGTGTCAAGTCCATCCCTAAGGTGAACAGAGATACATTTGATGGACAGGTCTGTTGTTTCTCATGGGAAATGGAATAGGCCCCACATCAACATCGTACATTTTACAAGCAGAGACCTTTGATGCAACACAATTACAAGAGGTGCATGGCATTTTTCCTTTCACCTGAGTCTTAAGATTCTCAATTTCATTTAACAAAGAAGTTATCTTTTCATTATGACTATTTCTTGTAACTTTAATTGAGTCATATAACTCTTTGTAATGCTGTTTAATCTTAGAATTTTCTTCTCTAAAACACTCATTTTCATAATGTAACTTATTGATGGTGTCTTGATATTGAAAATTCTGAGAATCTGAAGACGAAGGTTTATTGGTGCCATACACATCACACTTGTTGGATTTCAATTGGGCAATTTGGGCCCTCAACAGTCGAATCGTGTTTGTGTGAGCTTGAATCTTTTCATCTCGTTTGCTTAATTCAAAATATGTATCAAACTCGGGAGCTTCCAAGGATGTCTTGTCATTTGATATTTTGCATTTTTCTTCTAAATGTTGATATTTTAGTTGCAGATTTAGATAATCAACCTCTAGTTTTGAAAAACGTTTAACCATGTTATCATGGTCATCATTTTGAATTTTGTCAAGCAATTTCACATTCTCCCCCTCAAGCTCAACAACACGATTCTGGGTAACATTTAAAGCAATAGCATACTCATGAAATTGACAAGCAGATAAAGCATAATCAGTAGCAGTATAAAATACATCTTGCGCAATACATCTAGCAATCAAGTTGTCATTGGCGATGAGTATGTTTTTCCTTTCAATTTCATGACTCTTAAGTTCTATTGCACATTGAGTTACCTTATTTTCCATATCTTTAAACACTACTTTCATTTCATTTATTTCGGTATTAAGGGCAGTTTGCATCCCTTCAAAATGTTCTTTAAGTAGTTTAAAGAATGGCATGACCTCAGTCAAGTAACACCTTTTTGCGTGCTCAAAGCACCTTTCCCCCTCAGTAATTCCGGTTGGTGTGATTCTCTTCTTACATGTTTTATCAAAATCAGCAAATAGTTGCCAAAGCACGTATAAGCTAATTAAGGTTTTGCATTCAGTGGGAAGAGACAAAGGAACCAAATTCCTAGGTATATTGGGAGGATACACCGTTATGGACACAACTTTTCTTAGGGATGGGGTGTTGGCTTTAAGTTTATCTTCCTTTAGCTTTTCTATATCTTGTGACCAAAATATTTGTTCAGGTGTTTAACTTCTTTTGAGGAGCAAACACAGTCAAACGATTCTCCTCATAATAATCATGGGCTTGACTATTACTCGTTTGGCTATGCACTTGGGATCCCTCATTTTCTCATTCATCTTTTCTCTTTTTCTCACTTCTATTTCATTACTCTCTTCTGACGATGAGTGGTCAGGTGGGGCATGATCAGGCATAATCATCACAATAGCATCATACAATGCGGGTTAGGCTAATTTAGCAATCCTAAGGTACGCAGACTTTGGTTCACCTATGGTTTTCTCACTATGCTTATCACTTAGCTTTATGTGCTTATAAATCATTTGAGCTGTCTGTCTGGTTTGATCTTGTGTGTACAACTTATCTTCAAGTTTATTCTTTAATGTTTTGAGTCTAGAGAAATCATCTAAGATTTTAGATTCTTTTTCTTTGAATTCTAGCTTAAGCCTATTCACACAATTCTGTACTTCCTGTTTTTGTTTAACAGACATATCTAGCTGGCTTTTCAAAGAATTCAACTCTTGTTTTAATGTTTCTTCTCTCACTCTAGAGTCTTTTATAAGTGTACGCAACTGACCTTCCATTTTCTGCTCACGTTCAGTTAGTTCAAACTTAGCACGCTGTTCATACATAGCTACTTTTCCTTATAGATTTTAGTCTAGTGATCAACACTACAAGAATTCAGGCGAATAGCCATGGACAGATTTTGTGGGTAAAAGGGCCAAATACGTGGGTAACTGATGAATACCCACGGATTATCCATGATTCTGTTTTAATGGGGAAAACCTTCGAGGGTAATTGATTAGCCACGACTTTTTTAACATGTGGGTAAAGTTAACCACGACATTGTTTGTGGGCATTTTCATTCAATCCATGGGTAAATGGTGCACGGGATTTTCTAAGGTACCACGAAAATACCCACAATTGTCATGTGGGTAATCTATGGGTATATTTAGCCAACACATAATCCGTGGGTGTGTTCATTAAATCGGTGGTAAAATGTTTCATGGGATTTTTTACCTTACCACAAAATACTCACGAAAGTTTTGAGGGTAATTCAAGGGTACACATAACCCACGATATAGTCGTGTGTAAATATCCAATGGTAAAAAGTTCCGTTTTACCCATGATAATTTATGTGTAAATTTAACCACGGATATTTAAGTGTGAAAAGCCAAGGGTAATATTAGAAGTTTACCCACAACAATTGGTAGGAAAGCAAAGGGTAATATTAGAAGTTTACCCACAATAATAGGTGGGTAATATTAACCACGAAAAGTACCGATAAAAGTTGTGGGAATTTTTCGACAAACGATTTGATTGAAATTAATATGAAATATATGCACAAATTTTGAAAGAGCTGTAAAATATAAATTAGGCGGACAATATAACAAACACAAACCAACTTTATTAAACTTAACGTAAACATAAAATATCCGAAAGGAACCAACAACCTAAATTATCCAAAATTAAGCAAACAGAACGCAAACCAAAATAACCTGAACCTAAAATACCAGTCACACAGAAAATAAATTAACTCAGGTTTGTCGATGTCCTAGATGTCTTTCTTTTCAATCACTTGAATTTCTTGCAACCCGCACGCAGTCCCTTTCTAACACACAACTTTACCACATTCTTGTATCTTGCAGCTTCTTCTCTCCATCTCTCTTGAAAGAAGATTGGTGTCTTGTGTAGCTTCAGTATGTCATCCTTTGACAGATTAATCACATGCAAATAGTCGTAAACACGAAGAATGTCTTTGTCATCAGTGCCTTCCATGACTGCCTCTGCAGTATCAAAATCCACATACCACCACTTGAGATTGCCAAGCACATTATGTGGCATCTTCTTCAACGGTACTTTCTTCAGACACTTGACCGGTTTATAGAACATCTTCATCCATGGACCACCAGTACGCAGATCCACACGACTCTCATCTACAACTCTTTTACCTATCCTCGGCTTCACATACTCATACTTGTTCAATCTGACTTCTCTCCTGATAATCCTAGCAAGACATTCAGCATAACCATCTCTGCTTGGATTAATCAGCTCCTTCCATCGTAACTCTTTCATTTCACACTTAGGCAAAGTATTCAAAGCCTTCATAGTGCGCTTCAAATACTAAAGTCCATCAAACCTCTTTATCACAAACAAATTCAGCTCTTTATCATAAAACCAGCTAATAATTCCCTTGGAAAGTTCTCTGACTTGAGATACATCATACAGTTTCCTCATAGTCAGTTCTTTAGTCTTGGTCTTCTTGTCCCACCATAGACTCTTCAAACTTTTCATTGAATTATCAGACATGTCACCTTCAAACGAACTGTCTTCAATATCATACTCAACTCGTCCTCTGATGTTATCTAACACTTCTCCCAAATCCTCATCAATCACAACATCAGTCATTTGTTGTTCTTCAACCACATGTTCATTGATATCTACATCTGGATTTGGTAGAACTTCATCATCCGATTTCCAATCCGCTATCTCATCAGGAATAAACTCAACCTTCTTCCAAATCATCTACATCATCAGAACTATCAGAATTCAATCCCAAGTCTTTAAACACTTGATCAAAATTTCCACCATGAGTGTTAAAGAACTCATCAAAAGTCGCATCCTGATCACCCAATAATTCGAAATCCATAGGCTTCTTCCCTTGAGACTTTTCGGTTTCCTCTGTCACTTGAACACCTAAATTGGACTCCCCCTGAGTTGTAGCATGCACACCAAGAGTTGTTGAAAAGCTTGGTGGTTCACTACCCCGTGAACAGTTAGGGTCATCGTCCTAATCTTCTCTTATTTTCGTTCTCAGCTCATCACCTTTGCATGATGTCTCCCCCTGAGCCATCAATCTTTTCATCAAATCATTGTTCTGATTTAGTAGAGACTCTATCAAAGCGCGATCATGAGCTTGAGCCTGCTACTGCACCTCATTATACTCCACCATCTTGGTAATTGTCTGATTGGTAATCACCACCTGTGCATTCAACTCAGCAACCCTGCATTCTAACACTGTAATCCTCTCCCTATCAGGTAAACTTGTATCAAATGAAAAGTCTAAGGCAGAAGGATCAAACTGTAAATCAGCAGAGAATGTAGATGTTAATGTAGTAACAGTAGTAGAAGTCATAGGCACAATAGAAATCGGCTCTGGTGTAACGACAGTAGTAGAACTATACCTTTCTGCTTGACGCCATATAGCCCCAAACATTGGTGTCTCTTGTGGTCGCTCATGTGCAGGTCGTTTCATGTTGTGAGTACGACAATCTGCTAAACCGCGGCGATCCACAGTTCCAACTTGAACAAATGGTGGTACATCGGGTAAGTTTGGAATCAGATGCTTAATAATCAAAGTCAAAAACCTTGGATACAATAAGAATCGTTGTATCCCAATGTGACTAGATATGGTTATCTGAATATGATCGGCTAGACAATGTGACTAAATATGTTATGGATGCTGAATACAACCTGAGGAACTTTTTGGTAGTTGGAACAGACATTTGAAAGCTCAATACATCTAGTATTTGGTACTCCATCTCCAATACCTGCTATGTGAAACCTCAGTTATAAATTTAAGATATTTTACATAAAGTTAATGATGCAAAATGAAAAGGGAAGAGCTCACAAGTGACTAATGCATGCCCCAACTGTAAACAAAATGCAATCAGGGATTCAACTGGAGTAGGAATAACCAAATGAAGAAAAAGCACCAAAAAATCTCCAGCTAGAAACAGTCAAATTGAATTTTTATCTTTTTAGACAATGTAAGGGAGTTATAAGTGGATGTCGTTATGTTTATCTCAAACAGGTCAAACGGCCATAAAAAGCTAAAAATGAAACAAGTAAATTGGGTTGAACACTTGAAGTTGTATCAATGTCAACACGCAGCTTCAGCCTAGCCGCGACCTCTTTATCCATTTTATGTAAACTATGCCTTATCAAACTTTATTAAAACAAGATCTAAAAAATTCTATAAATAGATACATGTTCTTGGAAATTAAGCATTTAACAAGAATATATACACGAGAATACCTTGTGGTGAGCATCAATTGTATCAAAAAGCATGTTTCAAACTCATATAGATTCGGGTTTACATGAACCCTAATTCCTAAAAATCACCCAAACACGAAATTGACACATAAAGACCTCAAATTGATGATTAAATTAAATATATAACACGTTACAATACCTTATTTGTGGATATATGACATAAAATCCAAACCTTAGATCCAAAATGGTGAGCCTGAGATGATGGATGATGAAAGATGGCAGCAAGGTATTCAACAACCGAGATCCGATTTTTATGCGATTGTTATCATCTTAAGATTTATCTTATTAAAAGGCGCCTTACTTTCCCGCTACACCCTTATCATTTGCCGCTTAATTTTCAATCGCCGCTTAAATCGCAATTTGCCGCTTTGCTGAGTTTTCATTTGCCAGCTTAATAGTGACAGGTTTATGTGATTGTGTAAAATGTGAATGGAGGAATGGACCAGACCTGCTTAATAGTGAAAGGGTTATCATCTTAAACATAAGAAAAACTTAATAAAACTTATAAATATATGAAAATGAAGAAAAGTATAGCATAAAAACTTTAATAAAACTTATAAATAGATGACACTAAAAACTTATAAATAAATGACAATGAAGAAAAGTATAGTTAAAGGGTTTTCATCTATTATTAAATAATGAAAGGGTTCTTTGTCTTTTTGAGTATAGCATAAAGTTTTGGCTATCAAATATTCATTTTTACTATCAATATACGATTTTCAATCATATATTTAGCGTGCGTTTGGTATGCTGCGAGGAATGACAATGGGTATGAGTTTGATAGTAGTGGTGGATCCCTCAACTATGAAAGATCCATTCCCCCCTCAAGAGTTGTATATGGAGTATGTAATATATTAGACTTTCATAGTCATAGTTGTGGGCCCATGCATCCTAAACAAACACAAACTATCACTTTCATAGTGATAGTTTGATTCCCTTAGGAGGAAACCAAACGCACCCTTATTAGTACTCACATTTCTTAATGTGTGTTAATCGGGTTTGGGTCAAACGGTCAAGACTGAAAATAACATACGCAAACCGACCTTATTTGAATATGATTTAATTGGGTTCGTGTCAAATCAGGTCGGATTCACTCGAGTCAGGTCCGTGCGCAATCGGGTCACCCCGAATATGAGTAAAATGTAATAGAATTGTCTATTTGTACTTGTTTAAATGATACGCAATTGGGTTAACCCGAATATGAGTAGAATGTAATAGAACTGTCTATATGTACTCGTTTAAATGATAATTTATAAAAATTATATTTTTAAGTATTTTAGAAATCCTAAGGAGGTCCACAGGTTGACCCAAACCCGAGTTAGCCAAATAAAATTATTGACCAAGTAAGACGAGTAGACGACCATAACTGACTTAATCGGGTTCAGTTTAGGTTCGAGTACGGGTCCATATGTACGTAAGTTTGATAGTTTATGCTGATTGATTAATGATGTTGTTTTTAAGTTTAAAACTTGTATTGTTGAATTGTATGTGTCTGATGTTCTATAATATATCAACGAACACACGGCGCATAAGAAAATAAACAAATAAAATGCACTTATAGTACACGACGCACAATCAAAAACCACGTTGCATGAAGAACCGGGTTGACCAGACTGTCGAACCGGTAAACCGGTGATTTGACCGGGTTGATTTGAGACCCGGTTTTCAAAACAATAGTTATAGCTATATATACTTTGTAAACACTCGAGTTGAGCTCAAACTTTGTGAACAAGTCTCGAAAACAAAGGCGGCGATCGAGTCGTGTTCACACAGACCTATTCGTGTTGAATGGCTTGTATAACCGGCCTCAACTTGAATGGCTGGTATAAACACTCGATTTGATTAAGAGATGAATTTTGGGATTTGGTTCGCGAGATTCAGGGGTCAACCCTTTGGGAAAAAGTCAATGTGCAAATCACAACACAATTCGATGTAAGAATCCGGATAAGAGATACCGGGTCGTTTCCCAACGAGGCGTGAATCGAGGATGTCGTTTGAGGTTTGGTATTAAAATGCTTGAAATATGATTTTGTTTTTTATTTCTAATTCTAATTAAGGCTAGGAAAGTAAATAAGCAACGAGAATAAAGCAAAAATCAAATCACGCTAAAAACGTAATAGGGAATAAAAAACAAGCCTAAAAATCAAAATCTTTAAAAATTAACCCGACGGATGCAAATTTAATTTTCCTAAGTCCTAAATGTTAAAATAAAATTTTGAAAAAAATAATTATATTTTTTTGAGTATTATATTTTTTATTATGAATTAAAAACTACTTTTAAAATAAAAATTAATTAAAAATACTAAATGAAAATGTAAAAATCTAAAAATTTACAGAAAAGTCCTAAATGATATGCTGAAATTAAGAAAAATAAGAGTTGGGTGCCAGCTTATTTGGATAAGCTGTAATAAGCAAATAAAGGAAGATATGTTAAACTAGAAAATGATATTAACGTTGATGTCAGTCCCAATGATTTTTCCATCTTGCCCTTATTAAGACACATTGCACATATCTGACTAATGGTCTAATATTATCATTAAACAATGTATAAGTTCAAGGATTGCACTATATTTTTTACTAAAAGGAGCAAGGTTTTTTTAATTCTTTTGATACTATTTATGAGTTGTTGCTCTGGATTTTGGCAAACCTCAACCACTGAAACTGTTAAAAGACAATCGTTTGGAAAATACTATGGATTCGCATATTCAGAAACAACTGTATTAAAGCAACATCATCAGCAAAAAGAGTTGATTTCCAAGAGTAGCAGTGTAACTAAAGCTTGGTGCATGTCCGATTTGTACAATGGTTTACCGTAGAGGTGGCAAATGGCCAAGGGCCCGAAAATGGGTCAAAATGCATAAGTTGTGGTACAGGTCAAATCGGGTCAACTGAGTCGGTCGGATTGACCCAAGTCAATTTTTCTAAAAATATAATTTTTTTATAGTGTGACATAAGGCTCTATCATTGTTTAAGTGGGCAAAATAATTTAGGCACAAAAGTTAACCATCGCCATAATCATGGGCATATTTTTACCCACAAATTACACGCACCAAATTACCCACGAGCACAAAGGATGACTCTAATAAATGGGTAATGTAAATTTAGCCACGTAAATTACACTCGAGATGTTAAATGGGAAACCGGGTCTGTGAAAAGCTACAAATATAAATGTTACCCATAAACCACCCACAAATATTACCAACGAATACAAAAGATGTTTGTAGTCTGTGGGTACAAAAAAATTTTCCCACAAAATTAGCCATGACTTTACCCGTGATGAAAAAATTGTGTGTAATATGTGAGAAATATTTTGGCAGGAATCATTTAGCCACAAACTACACACGATATATTATTTAATGGGTAAATTTATGGGTAAAACTATGGGAAAATCGAGGGTAGTTTATTCTAGACTTTGGATTTGCTAATTGTGGGTAACTAATGGGTAATATGAGGGAAAATACACACGTATCAATGTACGTGGGTAATTTCCGTGGGTAAAGCCCTGTTTTCTTGTAGTGCAAGTTATCATTAGGAGCAAGTACAGTGTTTTCATGCCACTCACATGCATTATCAACGTCACATGTATTTTCTAAGGCACACACGTTATTAACAACACAAGCATTATTATCAACAGAAGATTCTCCATCTTGTACATCAGGCATGTTGTTGTGAGTCAAATATTGTTCATATGGAATCATATCGCTATTTTCCATGTCAACATTATTTGAGTCAGAAACATCTCCCTGTTGTACTTCGTTGGGAATCTTTTGTTCATCAACTACTTCATATGTGTCATAAAGTTTTAGTACCTCAAAAATCACAGATGCATTTGAAGAACCAGCTTGTCGAGGTGATGAAGCCAAGGATGACAAGTTAGCCATGAAGACTGTTTGAGCCGTTGGTTCATCATCCACATCAGAGTCAAATGCATTACAATCATAAGCTTTGAAGATGTTGGGATCGTTGAGTGCTAGATCCTGAACTGGGTGCTCATCCACATCTTCATCAAAAGTATTTCCCCCATCACCAGCCAAAAACAACAATTCTTCCTCATCCAATACAGCTCCATTCTCTTGAGCCTGCATCAACAGCATCTTGTCCTTGAAGTAATCTGAGTTCTGAGGACGTTTTGGTTGATTGCAATTCCTGGCAATGTGTCCCAGTCCTCCACAATTATAACACTTGAGTTGTTTCCCCTGCCCCTGATTGGCATTCCCCGCTCTGTTCTGCACATTACCTCGACCCATGTTTCTTCCTGCTCTCCCTTGCACATTCTGAACCACAATTTTCCCATCCTCCACCATTGCTAGATTGCGTGGGTTAGATGAGTTTCTTAACTGATTGTTGGTCTGAGGGAGAGATGCTTTAAATTGTTGAACCAGTAATGATACTTGGTTGGTGAGGTTATCAATCATTTTGTCGGTCTGAGAATAGCCTGAGTCGAGTTATGAGCTCATAGCAGAATATGGTGAGTGAAGTTGATGATAACCTTGGTTTGGTGATGGTTGGGTGTTTGGTAGAGCACTTGTCATAAATGCCAGTGGGTCATTAGGAGTTGAAGGATTGAGCTTTTCTCTCAGCACCCGATCGTAGGCAGCATGCTTCTCATGTTGTTGCAGGTAGGCATACAACTGTTCATAGTTAGTATCTCTCAGACCTTTGTTGAGTTTGACAGCAGTAACAAATCTGTCCCATTCTGGAGTCATGTTGTTCACAAACTTTGAGTTAAGTTGGATGTTGGGCATAGTCATTCTTATCATCCTCATGTCATTCACCAACTTATGGAATCTCAAATAGTAGTCTGTGACATTTTCTCCTGGGTTCATTTTGAAGTGTTCAAACTCATCATACAATTGTGATTCATGGTCTTCTTTTGTGAGTTCTGACCCAGCTAGCAACATCTTTACATTGTCCCACACTGCTTTAGCTTTAGTGTTGAAATTGATGAGTTTGTAGACATCCTTTGGCAAACCTTGAATAACAATGTTTGAGGCCCTAATGTCAGCATCATACCTCTTCTTTTCCTCCTCATTAAGGTCATTGTAAGTGCGTGGTCTGTCAATTCCAAAGGTGATTGTGCCATCTTCACCAATAGTAACAGCATCTCTGGTGGTACCCATCTAAAATGGTCCTTCATCAATGGACTTAAGGATGTTTGCTCCATTCTCTTTTCCCAAGCAGTAAAGCCGTATTCGTTGTGCCCACGACTCATAGTCCGTCCTATCTAGCATAGGCGGACGGGTATCGGACCCTGCTGCTTGAATGTCATCGGATGCGGTGCTTGTAATGCTGGCCATAATGTATACGGGATTTTACAGTTCTTGTGATTTAACCGAGAAATTGACTCTTTCGCGGGACTTTCTAAAATCACCAAGACACAAACCGTAAACTAATGAGTATCTTGCAAAATAGAATTTTAAGTCCTAACTCAAGGAAACACAAATCTCAATTGATCAAATCGCAAAGATTCAAGACACAGCTTGACAAATCGCAACAAGACAAATCGCAAGCTTATCAAATCACAATAAGTCAAGTCACAAGTGTTAGCTTGCAACGTCAAATCGCAATAGATCAACTCGCAACTATCAAATCGCAATGAGTCAAGTAGCAACTTGTCAAATCGCAGACAATCAAATCGCAATTTGTTAACTATGAGTCAAAACGCAAAGTTCAACTCGCAATTGCTCAAGTCGCAACTCACTATATCAAATCGCAACAGACAAATCGCAACCAAGGAAACTGGTCAAGTCGCAACTGTCAACTCGCAACTCTAACAAGTCGCAACCCTGACTGACACAAGTCGCAACTCCCAAATCGCAAATCACTACAAGACAGAACAGTCGCTATCTTTGACAAGTCGCAACTCACAAAACGCCAAACCTGTCCCTTTCCTAGTGATTTGTCTTTTTTACCAAAACCAGTAATAAGCCAAGTCGCAACTTCGAGAAACCTCAAATCGCAACTTTCACCTTCCCAACAATACACAAGTCGCTACTTAGAAACTTTTACCGAGGGACAAATCGCTACTATGAACACCTTTTCACAACACCACGAATCGACCAAAAACCACCACAAAGGTCGAAAACAGTGATTCCAAACACCAAACAATACCTCTCCACTAACCCTAAGCAAGAAAGTACAAGATTTTACTACTTCTAACCACTAAACAAAGCGCAAAATAGAGATTTAGGTGAAACTCTATTCGAACCAAAAGTACCCCAAAACTAAGCAAATCCGTGAATATAACCATACATGAACCAAACCATGGCTCTGATACCAATTGTAGTATATTCACTTAACTATAACACATGAAAGGTACAAGATCTATGGATCGAATAGAAGTATTTTAGAGAGAGAAGTAGAAGAGTTGGAACCTTAGTGAGAGAAAGAGAAGTGAAATGTATTAGATTATGAGAAAAGGTCCAACCCTCTCCTTTGGTGGAGAGGGCTTTATATACTACTACATAGGGTGCCCTTAGTGGGCTGTGGAGCAAGCTGACAGTGGGTAAAGACCCGACCCACTCCACAATATTAATAATAACTAAACTACTACTAATATTACTAATAATCCTACGAGCTATGGAGTGCTCATAAGTACTCGGGGTGACCGAGTCTTCAACTGAATATTTATATTCCTAACAGTCCAAGAGAAGAACACAAAGTATCAAGAAGATACAAGGTGTTAGAGTCACTGTGTAGTGCACTTGCATTACTTGTTGTTTACTTGTTGTATCTAGACATACATCAAGTTGTCACTGTCTTGTTTAGTCATCTTGTGTGGATCATTGTGATCTTGTAGAGATCGGGGAGATCTTGTGTAGCTTGTATTGATAGTGAGTAGATCGGGTAGATGTTGTGAAGATAGGGTTGATCGTGTAGATCGTGAGGATCGGGTAGATCGTGAGTAGATCGGGTAGATCGAGTGTAGATCAAGTGGATCTTGTAGCTTGTGTGATTTGTGAGGATCGGGTAGATCGTGAGTGAGATTGGTACTAGCTAGATTAGTACTTGACATCTAGCTTAGTGTCGGAAAATAATGTAAGCGACGCGGTTTATGTGTTTAGGCCTTAAAACACAAGGTTTGTTATGTTGGGCCATAAAACATAACGGGTTTGGTTGTACCCGAAGAAGAACTCGACATCTAGCTTAGTGTCGGAAATTATTGTAAGCAATGTTGTATGGTTTTCTCCGCCGAGAAGGGAGCTTGTTGATTAGTGGAGTAACTCTCTAGTTGGGTACTCGGGGAGTGGAGTAGGGCGAAGAGGAGCTTCGTGACCGAACCACTATAAATCTTCGTGTCCGGTTTGCGCTTTCTTTACTTATCTCTTTATGTTTATTCTTGCATTTACCGCTTTACATTTATACTTTGCATTGCATTTATATTTGTGTGGTTTGTTGCTTATATTGTGTTAGTTGTGTTTGTGTCATGGCATGTTATTTATAATATGTCTAAGCTTGTGTTATTGAGACATGCCTTATTTGTTGCTTTATAATATCTCTAGTTCTTGTAAGACTATAGTTGACACTTTTCATATTAAGTCACACTTGATCGGGTGTTTGATACGAAAAGATTCAAGTTTTTAAATGGAGACATATTCACCCCACCCTCCACGTTTACCACAAATACAACGACCAAAGAATACGTCTACAAAATAAGTCAATCTGTACGTTTCGGTATTTTTCCCAAAATCCCAAATAGCTTTGAAAAGTAATCAATGAAGTTTTAGAAAGTAAATTTAAGTTTTGTAAGAAAACTCAAATTAGTATTTCAATTAGCAAAGGTTTACAAGTCAATAAAACCATGAGTTTTCGATTAAAAATCTTCTCAACACGATTAAATAAAAGTATCCATTGATTATTGGTCATTATTTACTTATTGTATATTCGTTGCGAATCAAATATATTAAATTCGTTATGAGTCTAATATATTGTATTCATTTCAAGTCCAATAAGTCCAAATCGTCCAATAGTCCAAGTATTTCAAGTCTCCGTTCAATATTTATAATCCGTTAAGTATCTATATTATCCAAATCCAAGTCACAATCCCAAGTTCAATTTCCGAAACGTACAAATATCACGAAAGTCAAAACCAAATAGATCACGTTAGTCCGATATTCGTATTCGATAAATGTCAAACATTTTACTTACCAAAATAATTACACATACTAATTATAAACTCAGAACCAAACACAACTACATTGGGCCTTGGCCCATTACTACTCCAAATGCACCCAACTTGGGCTTGCGACCCATAAACCAAACAAACACACTCACATTGGGCTATTGAGGCCATGACCAAACTAAACGCACCCGGGTTAGTTGCAACCACAAACAAAACGCACCCTAATGTGATAATCTAATGCACCCTAACTGTGATTACTAGTCACTACTCAAACCAAAAACAAACACCCATGTGTTTGTCACTTACTTGAGATAAAACGCACCCATCGTGGGTGGTTCCTTTGCTAGACCAAACCAACAACAACCCTTGTGGGTTTCTTTGATACACCGTGAGTAACCACAAACATAAACAAATGAGCACCCATAGTGACTCTGGACATTCCGTGAATGCAAATAACAGAAACAAGACAACCACAACCTAAAAATAAAACGAATCTGACCCGACCCTTATACCACAACAATAACAACCACATCAAAAACATCAAAACCAATCCGTGACCCAAAACCTTAGTCGGTTATGAACCGACCCGAGACTACCCTACGAGTTTGACCCGAGAGCAAAACCAAACACTAGCTCAATAAGCACTTCGACACCAAATATAACTACACGAATGAGATTTAAAATCATGATTCAATCCGTATTTTAATTCCACAAAACTTAATAACTCGTTTTTATCCATTTAGATCCACAAAAACATATAACTCATTTTATTAATACATGTTAAACAAAAATAACGAAGAGGTGAGTGACGTGTCGAGTATACCACCAAAGTCGAGAGAGAAAGGAGATAGAAGGTGGTGATGGCGATGATGGCGCGGCTGAGGTGATGACTTACGAACCAAACGGATCCAAACGACACCCTAAACAACTCTCCTTGATCTACTCTTCTATCTCTGCACACGGCGACGATGGTGGCAGCTCACGGTGGTGGTGGCAGCAGCAGGTGGGCGGCGGCTGAATGAGAGGGAGAGGATTAGGGTTTGGAGGTGATGACATTATGACCAAATGAAACCCTAGCAAGGCTTTTATAAACACGCAGGGACCAAAAGTGTAAATATCCGAGGACAGGGGTGGCGGGGTAATATTAACTGCAGGGACCATATCCGTAATTTAGGCTATCTTTCACGAAATGAGGTTCGAGGCTCGTTTAGACTAGTAAACGGTTGATTCAAGACACGAGAATTACGCCATTGTGCTCAGAATAATTTTTCCAATAAAAATGACTATTCATACGCCTCGTTTCTCACAAATAATAAAATAATAAAATTAAATCGTTGGTTGTGCCAGTACGCGTTGTGCACGGTTTCCACGTTTCGTGAGATAACTTCACGTGTTTAAACCAAATGAGTTCAGAAAAGTTCGTATATGAAAAACAGAGATAATCTCGTATAGAAACACGTTTGGAAAATTACGGGGTATTACAGTAATTAGGTTAGAAAAAGTTTATGGGTGATGTTGAAGTTCACTGGGTTGATTTAAAAACTAATAAGGAATCGAAGTTGAAAGGTTTTATGAAATTGGAACATTGTTTGATCTGATTATGAATCAGATGAAAGATATACAAGAGTTGTATTCATTGTTGCAATTTATGTCCCTGTGAATAGGGCCGCATCGGGAGTGTAACCAGTTATGTGGGTGAGTAAATTGACGGGAAATGTGAAAAGACTAAAATACCCAGACGTTGTCCTCAAACTAACGTAAGAAAATAACGCTCGTTAGGCCAAGGGACACAAATTGCATGAAAAGATCCAAAATAAGGACATTTTTTGCTGTTTTGTCTTTTCGGTGGCTAAAAATACATTTTTGACTATGCTCATGAACATGTTTTGCAGTCTACCCTAACAAGAAAACACAATCTAGTTGTATTTAAGACGAGTGAATTCTCGTTTTATGTTATGAGACAACATGAGTTGGAAGATCTCATCCCAAGTGGATATAGCAAATGTTAATACAAATGTGAAACATGACAACCCATATATGTTATCTTGATAAAAAGGTAGGGTGTTCACAATTCGGGTACTATCCCACGGGAACCGAAAACCAAAACCGAATCAAACCGAAAAACCGCATCGAATATGTCAAAATCGAACCAAACTGAAAACCAAATTCATATATATATATATATATATATATATATATATATATATATATATATATATATATATATATATATATATATATATATATATATATATATATTATGTCTATATACATCGAAATACCATTAACTTATTTTGTATAAATTAAAAACTTTTTAAGTCCAGAGTTTTTTTTCTTCTAAAAATCTATTTAATTAAATTAAAAAAATATATAAATTATTTAATTCAGGTTATTCGGGTCAACCTGAAAACCGAACTTAGTTCAAATTCAGTTTTCGATTAGGTTAAGTACAGGGTTCTGACTTATGTTAAATTTGTATTCTCATACGACTTGATCAAAGGAAAACCTTTTTGTCAACTAACGAGTATAATAGACTCGTGTGGCGATACGGCGAGATTGTTTTTCATACACCGTCCAAGTGGTATAAGTATTTTTATGCATCTCTTTGTGTAATTTAAAAAAAAAAAAAAAAAAAAATAATAATAATAATAATAATAATAATAATAATAATAATAATAATAATAATAATAATAATAATAATAATAATAATAATAATAATAATAATAATAATAATAAACATGGCATCTTATGTTATTCGTCTGATTTCATCGTGCAATATTTTTAAGTGTCCCACTGACACCCGTTTCATATGCTCATACAACGGGCATCCATCTCCCTCCTATATAAAGGAGTGTTGCCCTACAAAATCTCCCCCAAAAATCTTAATCAACTGCCACGTGTATATTCCTGATTTTTTATGACCGTCAGATCTTGTCATTCACACTTTGGGCGGAACAACAAAGCATCTATCCATTCCAAATCTCCCATCTCAAAAAAAAAACACACACACACAATTAAATCCTCTCAAACCATCTCCCACAAACCCTAGCCGATAGAAAGATCCATGGAACTTCAATCTTTATCCATTTTCATAGTTGTTTCCATCGTTCTATTTGATCTCATTTATAAAACCCTAACCGAAATTAACTCCTCTGATCCGCTCCTCTCAATTGAATCCGAAAGAAAAAAAACACAAGCAACAATTCCTGTCACCATTTCACCATTCAATCTAATCACTTCATCATATTCCAAAATCAATTAAACGGGACCAATATTTGGGATACATTAAGAACACTGAACATATCAATGTATCGGTGGAAGTGATTTGCTGTTGATTATAATTTTGGTTTTGTATTAGGGATTAGAAGGTACCATTTCTGATGGATTAGGTGTATCGATTATTGACGGCAAATTATTCCGGCGACCAGATTGGCGTCAACTATTTTCTGGCCAACATGAGTGGTGATAATGCTAAGTGTGTATGAATTACAGGTTATTCATCTTATTTTGATAAAAAAAAAAATTCAATTACATGTTTTTTTTATCTTTTGATGATTTTAATTTTCATGTTTTTTTATTATAATTTTTTTTAATCATTTTTGGCCAAGCTGGATTATGCTAATGTTCATGTTTGTTGATCATTATGATTTTTGTTTAACATGGTATCTGTTATCAACTTTACATCTTCCTGTTTATTGATGATGATGATGATTTTCCGGTCAATAATTTAAAACTGAATCATTTCATAATCGGATATCAATTACAATCAGATAACCATATTTGATTTTTAAAATTGTATACGTTCAAAAAAATAAAAAATGATCATATCTATAATTTTTGCAAAAAAAACGTGTAAGTTTTAAAAGGTTACCGAAATTAAAGCTAAATTTTAATTTTTTTGAAACTGAAATATCATTTCCTAAATTATAGTCATATATTAACCGAATTAGTGATGGTGACCATATATCATCAAGTTCTTCAAAGACTAATAAGAAATCATGGAAATGCAATAATCATGGAACTATTTTGTTTTATGGTAGTTTTACGCTATGAATTCTTGATTATATTGTTTACTTTTTTACAAGTTTGTTCACATTTTATAGATCAGTTTGCACCGAATTAGTGATTATATGAAGTTGAAACAGCAAAGGTTGAGCTTTGTGACTCACTCACCAACACAAAAGGCTAAGGTAAGTAAGTAGCCAAGATGACAAAATAATTCGTTAACTTTTGCATAATATAATCTAATTATATCTTACAATTCCATTTTGTCGATAAATACTTGTGCAATTGGCGGTGAGACTAAAAAAACAATCTTTAATGCATCTATCGTGTAGTCAGGTATAACACTCTCTTCATTTGCTTTGAGGGTATGTGATGGTGTAGTTGGGCACAAGTAGTAAAAGTATATTGGGTGTATACTTTCTTTAATATTTTGTTTGGACCTTTACCCTCTAAAATGAAGGTATCCAGATTACTAATGACAATGGTGTAGGTTTGTACTAATGATCATAATATATATATTGTGCAGGTTTACATTAATGGGAGATGATTTGTGGTGGGTTATGATGATGACTCGAGGTATGCTACCACATGGCCACATTTTTTAACAATTATACTTACTTCCATGCTTTAGTTTTTTTTTTAAAGAGAAATGGTTTGCTGTTTTGTTGCTTTGCATTGTGTTCATGCCTTAAGGCACATTCAAGCTCATTTTTTTGATCATTTTGCATAAAAAATAATGTTGTAACGTTTTGAAATGCTGAAAAGTTAACGATATTACAAATTGTAGTTGAGTATGCGCTCAGTCAAAGTATAATGACCTAAAGACTCTACTGAAACACGACATATGACCTTTCTCTAAGGATGGGTGTTATGAGAATTTTGCTAATTTTTCCTGGTATGTTATGTGTTAAATGTAAGTGCATGCTTAGGTGTATGAGTTTTAGTAAATAAAAAGGTGTTTGGGCTTTACGACGTTTGCTCTTTTACTAATTATTGTGACCAGTTTGCTAAAGTCAAGCTAATACCATAGAGATTATAGTTGATAAAGTTAGGAATAATTAGGCAATAGTCCAATAATTAGTTAGTCGACTTCTAAGTTTTTGAAGGCATGGTTTGAAGCTTTTTAATCCATTGTAACATGTATATGCACATAGGGAAAATATATTTTTTATTATGTTTGATGAGATGGTCATCTTGCATCAGTTCCAATAGTTGCATACCAAAAAATTGTCGGTCGTAAATAATTAAATAAAGTTGTTTTGGATTATCAAACATCTTAAAAAAAACTCTTAAAATGCATATAAGATATTTCAATATGAAATCCCAAACACCCCTAAGTTATGAATATGTGCAAACAGGTTGTGCACAGCAGTAGGTGTACTAATTCTTGAGTTAATGAAAAAAATTAAAACCGTTACTATTTTGATTAGTGCTAATTGCAACTAATATGCATGATATTGTGTTGGGTGTGCTTGGTGATTATATCGATTATGAAGTATCATGCTCCTCAACGTGGTAAGTTCTATACTCTAATACTCAAGTTATTATTTTTTGCTAAAAGGAACTAGCGACGGCAAACCTTTCACAAATGATACAGAAGAAAACTTAATGCGTTCGTAACACTTTGATTCTTTTATTATTTGAATGGATTTAGCAATATGGACAGGTTCTCGAAAACGAATGGATCGAAGATGTCGCTAAAGTTTGCGTTCAGGTATATTCATCTCTGTGCTAAAACATAAAATCTAATAAGCTACTGTCTCAAATGTAAAACTTATATTGCACGTCTAAACCTTTAGGCACTGCAAATTTAGGAGGCGCAATTCGATATCTACATACAGATGAGTGTTTTTGTATCTTATCGAAAGATCGACTGTTGTTTTCAAACTGGATATCTCTACATTATATATAACAGGAGGCGTTACAAGTAGATAATGCCACATAAGTCCACGTCATTGCCATGTAATTGTCATTAAAAGCCATGTCATCACATTTAGTCCACCTAAGCAACTATTAATTTTTTTAAAAAATTAAGTACATAGGTTCGAACTTGGGACATTTTGTACATTAGGAAACTTGCCAACCACTAGAGCAACACAATTTTTTTATTAAACTTTGCAAAGCCAAATCTATAAACTCAAAAATAAAAAAAAAAAAAAAAAAAAAAAAAAAAAAAAAAAAAAAAAGAAACTAATTATTTACTCCGTACTTTAATATAACCTAGCACAACTCATCACATATCATTCTTACGTATCCTTCTGCAACCCTAAAAATCATCCCTAAATCTCTATCTCAACAGAAGTCCACATATCGCAGTCATGGATTTATTAACATATAACACGCATGATGAGGGTCTGAATTTCTATCTCAACAGGCACACTCTACAATTCGGTATTGGGTTACATCATGCAGGATTGAATGTCATCTTTGGTTGGGGAACTCTTTGCAAACAACAAGATCCAAGTAATAATCAATCACCTTGGTTCTCATTATATTTTATATAAGTTTACCTTTGATTATTTATCTGACAATCAACTAACCATGCATTGAGTTAAGCTATTTGACATGCTGCGTGCTCTTTAGAGTACCTTATTCTATGTTCATCTAATGGACCATTACTGTTTCAGGTATTGGTTTGTACAAGTACATTAGCTTGGGGAGTAAATCTTCCGGCTCATTTGGTTATAATTAAGGTTAGTTTTCCGTCTGTATTTGTTAGTCTTTCATGCATGTACAAGCGTATGTTATTCAATATACCATGAAATAAACATTAGTTCACAAGTTGCATTTGGTAAGTATTATTGAGTTATCGTTTTATTTTTTCATATGCAATGCTTCTGTATCACGTTTGCTTCTATGATAACCAGTTAACCACCACAATAAATTGGTGCTCATAAAATTTAATAGAGGTTTGTCTACAACTCTACAAGATGCCACATATGTGTCCGATAAGAAAAATAATCGGGGTTAATCAGTCCTTGCTTGGAATGGGTTGGGAAGTAAGTCTCTTTGTTTGAAGGGTGTGATTATAATCATTGGTTGATCACTATGGATTTTCCGAAAGACCCGCAACCGACACCCGGGGAAATGGTTGAGACGTATGTTCAGACTGCTGCGAAAATACTTGGAAGGTTGTCTTAGATTGTTTTTTTCAAGTGTTTGTTTGTCTAATCGTGGTTATGTTTAATGTTTATTATATGATTATGGTTGTTTTACCTATTCGTCCCGTAAATAAGTGGAATTGTGAAACATATTAATGCGCTATGTTACTGCTGATTATTTTCCTGTTGTTTGTTTTAAAAAAGCATGAGTGGTTTAAAGGGGTGTCTTTTGTAGCTTATTTGATGAACCTACGAGGTTATTGGAAATTTGAAAAGCCAATTGGCTCTTCTTTTATGGCTACCACTTTGAGCTTATGAACTTAATTAAACTAAGTCCAAGTTGATAAGCTTATAAGCCATACAAATGAGCTTATTGACTTCTACAGTATCTACTATATTAATATAACTAATCGGTTGTTACTTTGCAAGGTGTGTTGGTTGAAAAGAATTTTGGCATTAGTGATGAAGCAAGCGGGGCGGAGAAAGTAGTTGTGAAAAACTATACTGTAAAAGTTGCTGCTACTTTGGAAATCCGACTCTATTGGGCTGGAAAAGGAACAATCAATGTCCCATATCGAGGAATATATGGACCTCTTATTTCTTATTTCTGTCAATACAAGTAAGCTATTAACCTTCTATATTAATGATCAGGTATGTAAGAAACTCTTACACCTTAAGTGTTTTAGCAGCTATCATGGTGTTTGTGTCCTGTATAAGGGGTGTGTGGATGTGTGTTTGCTGTTTAGAGTTCTAACAATGGGATATTCAGATAATGACCCACTAAAATGTTTGAAAAGCTCTTTTCGTTTAAGGATTGGAAGATTAAAATAAAATTTTACCAATCTTTTCGTTTAACTATTGCAAGTGAGGAACTTAAGGTACGTAATAAAGTGGTCGAGTTGGGCGGTTGAGTAATGGGTCGAAATTCAGTAGACTCAGGTTAGGTGTTCAGTGACATAACTATAATCTATCTGGTAGCAATTTTGTACTTCTTTCAGTTATATGCTTATATAAGAAATCATTTGAAGTCTTAAATTTATGTGGCTCTACAAAGTTACATTCATGAATCTTTGCAGATTAATGACATGAGAAAAATAAGTGTGGTCATGTGGCCTGGCAAGAATTTTCTACCTTAAATATCTTGCGAATTTCTTAAATATCAAGAAGAACATTAACCAGATTGTGCGGTGTCCATAATTTTTTCAAGGTAATGCGTTTTTTTTTTTTTTTTTTTTTTTTTTTTTTTTTTTTTTTGTGTATAATCTAAAATACTTTGATTCTTTTCTATCTTTTAATACATTCTTCAATTATACAAAATATTATTGTACCCAATTGATTTGAGAATACATGTTTGTTGCTTTATATTTTTACGTATTGAGCCAAATGACATAACTATAAAGGATTGGTCAAATGGGTCGAAAGCAAATCATGGTTGTTCATATTCTTTTTTTTTTTTCAGTTTCACATGTTATATTGTCCATTTCTTAGTGCTTATGTTAAGCATAATATCAATTATAGTTGTCAGGCCTTACTCCAACTACATTTAAACAAACTTACTCATTAATATTTGTAGTTGGCAATGAAAATAGAAATTTTTTAAGCTTTATGGGATGGGTTCTAAAATTGGGACCAATTCTACTACATTAAAGTTGCAATCGCCTTTTACATGCTGCATCCGATGATTATCCCAAACCTGACTTTTTTGTTGAGAATTTACCCTTAGTGAGCACTGATGTAACATTGTTTCAAAACGGCTTAATCTGTGAAGAAACTATCCTTTATGGCTGGAAAGAACTTGGACAAAAGTTCTTAAAAACATATCCACGGTGGCTAAATAATAATGTCATTAGAGGTGGTAATGTAGGCGGGGTGGCGGAATGGGTAAAGGGTGAAAATGGGTGATTTATAGGTGTGAGCTACTGCACATGTTACACCCTTATTTAGATACGTATACTTGACGTTTGATCATGTTTAATAAAATAAGAGCACAACGTCTTTCATTCATTGTTGGGTCTTGGTAAATAAAATAAGAGCTTGGTAGTTATAGCATTGAATTTATCAAGAGCACAAGTACAACCCCAATTTACGAGTTGTGATATTTTGTTTGAATGTTTTAGTTAAGCTTTGTAAAACTATTTGTGGTTTTCGATATTCGAAGATGGTATTTTCTGATTTTCGCATCAAATTTATGGCATAACCTGGTGTCTTTTGTTGAAATTATAGTGTTATGAGACAAACAAAGGTGCAGAAAGCAAAAAGATTGAAGATATATAGGTGCAGAGATTTGATGGAAGTTGTGAAGATTAAAATAGGTGCTATTATTCTAAATTTTTTTAGTATATGTTTGTCTTAAGTAAACATGAAATTTATATTTTAATGTTATGATAGCTTTAGTTTGAAACTTGGTGACATTATTCATTTTAAAATGGAATCCTACATGTATAAGTAGTTTTGTTAAATTGTATTACAACAAACTTATTTTGCTTTAAAGTGTGCTTCACATGATTGAATCTACATTATAATCACTTTTGTTAACTGAAAATACGTTATACTCTTTATTTCTTGCCCTTGCATATGACATGTAGCATTCATAAAACAAATGAATTTATAAACATGTGTAATATAAACTTACGAATAGATACCATATTTCTGTTTCTTTTGCCATGACTATAAACAAAAGTCAAGGCCAAACATTGTCTATATTTAGAAAGATCTGTTTTTTCCCACGGACAACTTTATGTAGCCGTCTCAAAAGTAAAAAGCAAGAGAGGTCTAAAAGTGTTGTGTTGTGACAAAGACGGCAACTACACCAACTCTACAACCAACGTTGTATATAGAGAAGTTCTTCATAGATTATAAACTATATGTAATTCGGTTATTTTAAACGTTATTATTTTCTTGATAATGGCATCTTTATTTTATTCATTTTCGTCTCATGGATGTGACTACACGTTCATACTTATTTTACTATTAATTTTGTCATATAATCAAATTTTTATAGCTAGCCGCCCCACCGGGGCGGGCCTTGGATCTAGTTTTGTTATATGCTGAAGCTACAAAATCAAAATATTTTGAATTTTTTTTTATCTATTTTTAACTTGTACTTTTTTTCTGGTATAATGTTGTTAGTGTATATATATATATATATATATATATATATATATATATATATATATATATATATATATATATTGTTAAGACAATGTTTGTTATTCTCTTGTCCTTAGCAAATAATTTAAGGGTAAAACTAAAAATTGCGAAAAGAACTTGCTAAACTAACCTTACTTTAAGGGGTATTAATGAAGATTTTTCTCTTAAGTTTTGCAATGCATGAAGCGGTGTAGTTTACTTCACCTAATGTATATATGAATTGTAGGTAGGGTTGAGCAAATTCACTCAAAAATCGACCCGAACCGATAGACCGACCGAAACCGGACCGAATCGAACCGACCGTATTCGGTTCGGTTTCGGTTTGATTCGGTTTTTGTCGGTTTTTCGGTTCGAAATAGCTAAACCGACCGAACCGAACCGAGTTATTCGGTTCGGTTTCGGTTTTGATATGTATTTCTCGATTCAGTTCTCGGTTCGACTTTTTTCCTTTGTCGTTTTTTGGTTCGGATCGGTTTTTGTCGGTTTTGGTCGGTTTTGACCCGATGCTCGCCCCTAATTGTAGGGGTTTGTTGGTTACCCACATGGTCAATAAAACATGCACAACGGAAAATTAAACACACAAAGGCCATGCATACAAAACCCTAATTAGTCAGATCTCATAATATAACACGTATAAAGGGTGTTTATAAAGAACTTACTTGTTCCTGCAATCGTGTAAGCTTTAAGACCAGTTACATTGCGCGAAATCACCTTCTTCTTTTCTTCTCTTCTTGGTTCGATCAATTTAGGGTTTTTTTCTAAGGAAATTCGAACTAGGACTGCGTCAAGTATCCACCAATATTGCACAGGTAGAATTAGAGCTTCAAACCTATGCAAGTTGGTGAGTACGAAACGAGGTAAACTAGTCGACGAGTAAGTCGACTTGAAGAAGTCGACAAAGGGTTTTAAACCATTTGGTCGACCGATCGATTGAGAGGAGGAGAGGTAGAGAGATTTAGGGTATGTGTGTGTTATGTGAATCAACAGAATTTCATTGGTATTTATAAGGCACCTAGAAACATTCTAGTAGGAGTATGATTCACTTGTAATTATCCTTAAGCACTCCTAGTTTAACAATAAATCAAACTCAACCCTTCCCTTCCCACAAGGGGGGTCAGCTGAACCCAAAACCCTTTTTAGGGTTTGTGGTTTTGCTTTTAGTGCTTATATATTATCTCAGATAAATATATAATCCCTGGATAATACCGTTTTACCCCTTAATGAAACTACTACTATATTTTTATTTCCTCACGACTCTCATTTCATTTCGTGACTCATTTCTCATTTTCACTTGCCTATTCCGTTTAGTGTGCATCGGTGTGACCTTTCGGCATTTCTGTGAAAGATTGTTGTTTCTTTGCACATAATCCTTTTAGACTCTCACTTGTGCAAAGCAACAACGTGAGAACCACTTTCATGATACCAAACGGTTATAAACAAAAATTGAAGTACCCAACTCATAGAAACCGACTCAAGCATCACCCCAACTGAGTCAGGGTATATGACTATATCCCTTAGCAATTTTCAATATTTTTAGAAAGTACCAGATATGGAATTATTAATCCCGTAATACTTTCATCCTTTCTTGTTATCGTGAGTGATTTGTCTCCTATAGTGTCCCAAGTCCCAACTACTTATCGTACGGCCTAGCCACTAATCGTACGGTTGTACTTTACACAAATCATCTCACACCTAATGGGCTCGGAAAAAAATATCCTTTCTACAGTCGTTTTCCAACTTGGAGTTGCAAATTGTCATCTTGATTATTAAATCATATTTTCTTACCTCCCACTGAATCCAACATTAAGGGTCTTTTTAGAAGTAGTCATTTCACTCTTATGGTGTTACATTTTACATTACACTTCCACATAACTGGCTTCGATATAATTGAGGGATGTTTGGCTAAGCTTATGAATTGGGCTTATATAAGCGATTTATGGCTTATATATCATGATCTAATAAGCCTTTACTAAGTATTTGACTTAGTTTATCATAATTAATAAGATAAAATGACAAAAAAATACATGAACATTAAATGGTGTAGTTATTAAATGAGGTTATAAAAGTCTTTTTATATAATATTGTTATATAAGTTCACCTCTCCTCAAATAAGCAACAAACTTTAGGCTTATCAAAACCCTCTTATATAAGCTCAAAGCCCATTCATATAAACTTAATCAAATACTTACTTTAGGCTTATTTAACACATAAAAACTAATAAGGTTATAAGTCCATCATATAAACTTAGCCAAACACTTCTGAGTATTGTTGTCGTTGACGTGTGACATTGCCGATAAAATACATGTTAAACATTTTTTGGTGCTAAATACTTTTAAATATAAAAAAACAAAAATAAAATATATGTTAACCATTTTTGGGTGCAAGCATTTAAATTAAATGAAAAAAAAAAAAAAAAATAATAATAATAATAATAATAATAATAATAATAATAATAATAATAATAATAATAATAATAATAATAATAATAATAATGATGATGTGTGGTGTAGGGGCGATTATGGAAATTTCCGGATCGTCTTTTCCTCGATCGTCTTCTTCCATGGCAACATCACTGATATGATTTAACATCTCTGTTACATCATCTATTCAACATCTTTGTTGGGTTTCTTTTCTTTCTTCTATTTGGGTTTTGGAATTTTAGGGTTTCGTTCTTGAAACCCTTCTCTTCTCTTCTCCTTTATAGCTGTTGCCTTTTCCGTGGTAGTGTTTTGATTTAGATTGGATTCTCTTCTTCTCTGTGGTTGTGTTTCTCCTTGGATATCATCTTGCAGGTTTATTTGGTTTCTTGGTTGCGTTTTGACCTCGAGTTTGTTGGCTTGCGTTTTGCTTAGTGGACCCCACCTTTTTCAAAAAAGGTCCTGCGTTTTGGTGGTGATAACCTGCGTTTTGACCATCTGGTTGAGTGCTTTGCGTTTTGACCATCTGATTGAGTGCTTTGCGTTTTGACCATCTGACTTTGCGTTTTGACCATCTGGCTTTGCGTTTTGGTGGTGATAACCCTGTGTTTTGACCATCTGGTTGTGGGCTTTGCGTTTTGACCATCTGACTTTGCGTTTTGACCATCTGGCTTTGCGTTTTGACGATCTGGTTATGGGCTTTGCATTTTGACTATCTAGTTGCGGTTTGAGAGGCCCTGCGTTTTTGCTGGTGATTTCCTAGACACCGGTTACTATGGTAATCATACGGTTTCACTGTCCTTTTGTCCGTTTAAGTGGTTGTCAAGATGGTGGTGGAAATGGGCTCACCAAAACCTCGTTGATCTCTCATCTTCGTGATCGTCATTTCAGTGAGGATGCGCTAGCCACCACCAAACTTTCCTTGGCCACTAATCTTGTTGTTTTTGAGGCGGCTGAGGTCACGTTGAAACGTATGGGTCTTTGGTTATGTGGAAATTGTTTTAAGACGCATACTCTTCGTTTGAAATGTCGGCATGGACCTGATTTTGTGTCACCCCCTGATTGTGGTGATGGTGTTGTTAGGTTTGTGTTGTTTGATCTCGCCAAACCACAAGTCCCTTGACACCTTTCTTTCTAAAGGGTTGCACACGGTCAAATCCATCCCCTCCAAAGTGACGTTTGGGATTGATCCGTGCTAAATAGTGTATATAAATATTATGCAGACGGATACACATGAATAAATACAAATCACCCCTTTGTGAAAAAGGATACTTGCAAAAACTCACGTTTGTGTGTGTAGTGTGAAACCAGGTAAGTGATTTCCCAGATCGTTTCCCAACGAGGTGTGAATGGGCAATTGTTTGAAGTTTGGAATTAGAGTGACTGATGATTAGAATATGGATTTTTTCTTTTTAAGATGTTCTAATTAAATAATGAGAAACAAATTCTCAAAATAAAATTAACGTTAACACAATTATATTAAAAACGGAAACAAGGAATCTGAAAACGGGATAAAAACTGAAATATTAGAAAACTAATCTTACAAGTGCACAATTATTTTTCTTAAATCCTAAATAATAAAAGAAAATTTTACAAAAAAGATTTATATTTTTCTGATTATTATTTAATTTATTATGAATTAAAAACTATTATAAACTAATTAAAAGGAATTAAAAATAGTAAATGACTTAGGAAAAATCTCAAAAAATCAGGTTAAGTCTAAATTAATATTCTAAGTCTAGGAAAAATAAAATCAAAAGTTATCTAAACCCATAAATTTAAGCAGTTTGGGAATAAGCCCAAAAATAAGCTAATCAGCACCTAAAATTACCAAGAGCTCAGAAATAGTTCAACCAACTTAATTAAGCATAAAACAACTTAAATCAAACAGCTTAACTCACTGAATAAGCAAAATAAGCAATTGAGCAGTTTCAAGATTATGCAGAAAAATCAGTTAAAACCACCAACTTGCAGAGCAATTTTAAGCACTCAAATAAGCTGAAAAGTGGAAGATTATGGGGGCAAAAGCTTGCTAGTACTACTGGCTACTCAAAAACACTAAAATCCCCAAATTTAACAACTCAATTGAACCCTAATTGGAGGCTAGATCAGATGCTGAAAAGAACAAAAAGTTATTGCAGCCCTGAATCAGTCCTAAGGGCTTTATTGCAGACTTATTTTAAGCAATCTAATAAGCTTTAAAGTGAAATACCAAATGATTATCTTAAAGCTAGCTATGTGAACTAATTATAAACCAAAAATCAAAAAGTGAGCTTAAGTAAATAAGCAGATAAACAGCTTAGATTAGCAGCTAGAAAAATGGTGTTTTGCTCAGTATATACTGAGTCTGTTGTGCAGACTTGCACAGATGTGCACAAACCAAAAGAGCAATTAACCAGGTCTCTTCTTTACACTAGATGGACTAGAAAGACCTCAAAGAAGCCAGAGAAAAGGTCCAAAATAGCTTATGGCTTAATATGGCTTATTTGATCCTTTCATGGATGAAATGATCACAATCCACTCAAATCTAGAAAATCTATATAATTGGCTAATTAGAACTTAGAAACACCTTATTATATCTAAGATAAGTTGGATCAAAGTTGATGAGGTGGTCAATGCACAGTAACAGCTAGTTTGACCAGTTGACTACTTAAAGCCAAACACCCCTTTCAAGGGTCTGTGTTGGTTTTTCAGTTTGAAACAGACTTTTTAAGCTTGGATTTTTAATGAACTAAGCTTAATTAACTAATTTAAGTACTAATTAGTAATTATAACTAGAAATAAGCTTATTAATAAGCAGTTACTATATAAAGGCTATTTTTGGCTTTTTATGAGTTTTTTAAGCAAATTTACGAAATGACTAAATTAAACAAGTAAAACTGATGAAATATAGTTACAAACTAATAATAAGCAATAAATTATGAAAATAATGCTAACAATAAGCTATTGTACAGTAAAAGTAGAACTTATGCAAAATATAGAAAAATGCTTACAATTGATAGGCAATGAAAATTGGAACTAACTGATCAGAACACATCTAGCTTGTTAAAAACAAGCTAGAAACCCAATTTCAGCTTTTCTGAATAGCTTATTCCTTCAGAAGAGCTTATTGAGAGCTTATGTTGACTTTCATTGACTTTTCTTGGAATTCTTGATTAGAGCTTATAATCACTATATAAGCTTACATAAAGCTATGACAAGCTTTCATAAGCTTATAGGAAGGGTGCGGATTGTTTGTGTTTGATTATTAATAGAACTTGAGCTTAATTCGAATTAACAAAAAACTTGCATTTCTATTATCACTGAAACTGAGTACAATACTGAATTACAAGAAAGTGAATAACCTCAGAACAACTTGAATTAACAACTGGAATTGAAAATTACAATAAGTAAATGACTGATAATTAAAAACGATTAATAAAACTTAACTACTGCCTTTTTAGGCTTACAAAGAGGTCCTATATATACAAAACTAAGATGGGATATCTCTCTTATCTTCTTCTGATCATTCTTGTACCCTTGGATTAGCTTCAAATGATCTCAGCCCTTCAATAGGATTTTGGCGCCAAAAATGAGATAGTGGAAAAATCCACTATCTCTGGTTGAGTGTACTGAGGAAGAAGCATTAAATGCCTTTTGGCATGTTAGGTGGAGTGCTGAGGAGGAGGGGGTGGAGTTGCAGAGAAATACTGTGGGTGAGGGGTGGTTTTGGTTTTGGCGGGGTGGTATTGAAGGGGATGAGTTTGACCGAAGTCAAACTTCTGATTAACTAAGGGAGTCGGGTTTGGGTTTATTTTTAGTGGGTTGGGCTTGTGGGCTGGGTGATGGTTGGACTTGGGTTAAGATATTAGGATTGGGTTTGGCTGGGTTTAGTTGGGTAAATGGGTTTGGGTTATTGATTGATCCGGATTTAACCTTAGGGACCATTTGTGTAATTTCCTGAAATATCCAAGGACCAATGCTGCCAAAACTCAAAACTATTTCCAAGGGTTATTCATGCCAAGTTTCAATAATACAAGGACCATAAAAGATAATTTTCCATTTTTGAAAATCGGGGGACTTGTTTTGCCATTTTTGAAACTTCAGGGACTGAAACTGCCAATTATGCAAACTTTGTTTGTTTTCACCTGTTTTCAATCCTTTTGCACTTGCAACACATAAAAACACAATCAAATGATATTTCCTGTATTTTGAAGCATATCTGCATGTTTTTCAATGTTTTTGCAGTCTAAATGTGACAGAAATGATGAGTATTTAGATACTCATCAATCCCCCACACTAAACTATTGCTAGTCCCTAGCAATCTTTTATGAAAATTTAATGGATTTTTCTCTTTACCAGATAGCCATTACTTCTGGAGTAGCCAATGTTTTAGTATGTGATACTATGGTACATTAATAACCAAATGATTTTGAGCAAACCATCAGCTGTCAACGGATTTGATTTGTCTTTACCAAAAGCCGTTTGCTTCTGGACTAGCCAACTCTTAGATAAAATACAGTTATTATCTTTGGTGAGCTGATTACCAATCATGGCTTTCCAATGCCTTTACCACAAGCCATAACCTTGCGGGCTAGCCAACTCTTCACTATCAAAGATATGGGGAGTTGAATACCATACAATTTTTGGCAAATTGTAAGCCATAAACGGATTTGAGATATCTTTACCAAGAGCCGTTTGCTCTCGGATTAGCCAGTCCTTATGTGGGTTAGACATGGTGGACTGATAACCATTTGTTGTGTTAGTGCAAAGCACTTCCACCAAATGAAAAAAAATTTAAAATTTTGGCCAAAACGGGGGAATAGGGCACTAGAAGGTACAATGTGACAAAATTCGCCAGAATTCCCCCCCCTACACTTATAATTGAATATTGCCCTCAATATTCAAAGCACCGGCTATTATGCCGAGACTTAGAACGTAAAAAGGAAATACTACTAGCCAAATGTGGAAACACAACAATTATGATGATTTTTTTTTTAACTTATATATTATATAAACAGCAGGGGCAACTCCCCCACACTTAGGTGTTAGAAAAGAGAAAGAAGTCAGAGACATGGGTGAAAACCCATGTTGTGCTAATGTTTTTGTTCACCGAGTCACTTAGCTTGACTCGACCCCGCATTCATTTGTTCATGGGGAAAGTTTGAAGATCCGGGACAACCATGGGTGGTATATCCTCTCCAAAGTAGTGTTTCAAACGATGACCATTCACTTTAAAATTTGGACCGTCATTTTGAGATAACTCAACGGTACCATATGGATAAACCTTTGTAATAGTGAATGGACCAGACCAACGGGATTTGAGTTTGCCTGAGAAGATCTTTAATCTTGAATTGAAAAGAAGGACTCGATCACCAACGTTAAAAACGCGGTTCTTTATTTTTGAGTCATGAATCTTCTTTGTCTTTTCTTTATAGATCAAAGAGTTCTCGTAGGCCTGATCACGCAGTTCATTTAATTCATTCATTTGAACTTTACGGTGATCACCCGCAGTTTGGATGTTAAAGTTAGCATGTTTCAAGGCCCAGTAGGCTTTGTGCTCTAATTCGATCGGAAGATGACATGCCTTTCCGTACACAAGCTTGTAAGGCGTACACCCGATGGGTGTTTTGTAAGCTGTACGGAAGGCCCATAGTGCATCATCCAACTTATCCAACCAGGATGCACGGTTTTCTCCTACAGTCCTTTCCAGGATTCTTTTAATACCCCGATTTGAAACTTCCACTTGTCCACTTGTTTGTGGGTGATACGCGGTAGAAAGACGGTGAGTAATACCGTATTTAAGCATGACTTTTGCAAATTGTTCATTGCAAAAGTGCGTACCGCGATCACTAATGATAGCACGGGGAGCTCCAAACCGAGAAAAGAGTGATTTCAAAAATTTACACACTACTCGGGCGTCGTTGGTGGGGAGAGCTTTCGCTTCGACCCATTTAGACAAATAATCGACAGCCACGAGTATATACTTGTTCCCTCGTGAAGACGGGAACGGGCCCATAAAGTCAATGCCCCAAACGTCAAAAATTTCACAAACTTGAACGACGTTTTGTGGCATTTCATCTCTTTGAGAGATCTTCCTTGACGTTGACAAGAGTCACAAGATTTGACTAAGTCATGGGCATCACGGTAGATTGTAGGCCAATAGAAACCGGAATCAAACACCTTCTTGGCGGTGTAATTGGCACCATGATGTCCCCCTGTGGGTCCATTGTGGCAAGCCTTAAGAATATCAACGGCTTCTTGGCCGTGAACACACCGCCGGATGACTTGATCCGCACATACTTTAAACAAGTAGGGGTCGTCCCAAAAGTAATGCTTCACATCTTTGAAGAATTTATTCTTTTGTTGGGTCGACATCCCTTTCACTATGAAGTTACCCGCATGGTAATTTGCGAAGTCAGCAAACCATGGGGTAGTAGAATCTCCACGAAAAGCAACCGCATTGAGTGTCTCGAGAGGAAATGTTTCATTTATTTCCTTTCTCTCGAAAACATCTTGGTGTGGGTTCTCTAATCGGGATAGATGATCAGCAGCTAGGTTCTCAGCTCCTTTTTTATCACGTATGATGATATCAAATTCTTGCAGGAGGAGAACCCAACGGAGCAATCTCGGCTTTGCATCTTGTTTTGCAAAGAGATATTTGAGAGCCGAGTGATCCGTATACACTACACATTTCGTCAAGATCAAATATGGCCGAAACTTCTCAAAGGCATACACCACAGCTAATAATTCTTTTTCTGTAGTGGTGTAATGAGTTTGAGCTTCAGTCATTGTTTTACTTGCGTAGTGGATAGGCTGAAAGTGTTTGGCTTTTCGTTGCCCCAGGACTGCACCGATAGCAAAATCACTTGCATCGCACATGAGCTCAAAGGGAAAATCCCAGTCGGGGGCAACCAGAATGGGTGCTTCAGTAAGCTTTTTCTTTAATGTTTCAAAAGCTTCGATGCACTCGGGTGAGAAGATAAAAGGAGCATCCTTTTCAAGGAGATGAGTCATAGGCCGGGCGATTTTAGAGAAATCTTGTATGAATCTACGATAGAAACCGGCATGACCCAGAAAACTCCTAATACCTTTGACGGTAGTGGGATGAGGTAATTTAGCAATGACATCAACTTTAGCTCTGTCAACCTCAATCCCGTTCTTTGATATCTTATGGCCGAGGACAATGCCCTCTTTGACCATAAAATGACTCTTCTCCCAATTTAGACAAAGATTGGTGTCTTCACACCGTTTCAACATGTTTTCTAAATGGGAGAGACATGTTTTGAATGAATCCCCAATGACCGAGAAGTCATCCATAAAGACCTCCATAGTTTTCCCGATCATGTCGGAGAATATGGACATCATGCACCTTTGGAATGTCCCTGGAGCATTGCATAAGCCAAAAGGCATACGTTTATAAGCAAAGGTTCCATAGGGACATGTGAAGGTGGTCTTTTCTTGATCTTGTGGATCAATGGGAATTTGAAAGTAACCTGAGAAACCATCAAGGAAACAATAGTACTCGTTCCCTGCTAATCTCTCAAGCATCTGGTCCATAAAGGGCAGAGGAAAGTGGTCTTTTCGGGTGGCATCATTTAACTTACGATAGTCAATGCAAACACGCCACCCCGTAACCAATCGAGTTGGGATCAACTCATTCTCATCATTAGTGACAACAGTTATGCCACCCTTTTTTGGAACACAGTGAATGGGACTAACCCAAGGACTATCAGAGATGGGATAAATCAATCCTGCATCAAGAAGTTTGAGAACCTCTTGTTTGATAACATCGTGGATTTAAGGATTCACCCTTCTTTGGTGTTGGACTGCTGGTTTAAAGTCATCCTCCATTAAAATCTTGTGAGTACAAAATTCAGGGTTGATACCCTTTATGTCGGAGAGTTTCCAAGCAATGGCTTGCTTGTGTGACTTCAAGACCTTTATTAGAGCAGTCTTTTCCTCATGACTTAAATCTTTAGCAATAATGATGGGTAATTTATCATCACCCTCCAAAAATGCGTACTCAAGATGAGGTGGTAAGTCTTTGAGTTCAACCTTAGGAAATTCATCGGTTTTCTCAACTGATTTGATTTCCTCATTATGAAGTTCAACGGGAGGGAGTGGAGGAGAATTGTCCTGATTCAACAATTTCTCAAGAAGAAGAATATCTCCCTCCAGATCAATCTCAGCGTTATCAATTCCTTCTAGAAATGAATCACACTTGAGAAAAGCCTCGATCTCTTCCAAAATGAAATCACTTCCCTCAAACGGAGTAAGAGAAGGGGAAGAGTCGGAAATGATAGGCAGAGAAGATGTGGTGGGGTTCCCACTCACAGAATTATGAGAATAACCAAGAAACTCTTGAGAGTACTCCTCTGCAACAACATCAATGACATCGATTCGGTTAACCGATTCAGAATCATAATTTGAGGAGTACCTCGAAGTTTGATCAAGGTTAAAGGTAACAGCTTCATTACCCACACGTAATGTAATTTCATGCTCAAATACATCAATGAGAGCATGGCCCGTTCTTAGGAATCCTCTTCCAAGAATGAGAGGAACCTTTTGATCTGCGTCGAATTCAACAACCACAAAGTCAGCTGGAAAATGGAACTTCCCTACTTTCACAAACACATCATCGGCAATGCCGAGAGGAAGTGATATAGTACGATCTGCAAGCTCAAGAGTCATGCAGGTAGGAGTGAGTTTAGGAAGAGAAAGTTTCTTCCACACTGAATGAGGCATCAGGTTGATGCTTGCACCAAGATCGGCCAAGGCATAGCATTCAACCATTCCCGGAAATACACAGGGTATTAGAAACTTTCCAGGATCTCCAAGCTTCTCGAGAAGCTTTTTCAAGATAACTGCTGAGCAGTTCTCATTTAATAGAGTTCTTGCCATTTCAAACAGTTTTTCCTTGTTGCTTAACAAGTGTTTGATTGTGGATGCAAACTTGGGCATCAGAATGATAGCATCCGCAAAGCTTATGTCAAAATGTAATTCTTTAAAGATTTGAAAGAATTTATATATCCATTTGTTGACTAGCCTTATCACGGAGCTTTTGCTCATTTAAACGTGATGGGTAAGGAATAGAAGGTTTGGATTTAGGGTTTTCAACAGGGATTTCATGCGGTTCAAAGACAACTCCAAGTTTAGTCTTGGGTTTCGGGACAACTTGAGGTTGGACGTTATCGGTACCTCCGTTATTAGTAGGAAGTACCTTGTCCTTAGTCACCTCAGGTTCACTTTTCACTACCTTGGGGGGAGAAGAAGAAGAAGTGGTAGTAGGAATAGTGGGTCCATCATAAGCTTTACCACTGCGTGTGGTGACAGCCTTGAGTTCACCCTTTGGGTTGACAACAGTGTTACCAGGGAGACCTCCCGAGGAAGAAGGTGGATTGAGATGGTTCATGAGACTAGCAAGCATATTCTTAACTTCGCTTTGAGAATGATCAATTTTGTTTGAAAGCTCATTCTTTAGCTCAGTTCCTTGCTTGTATATTGAAGATTGAAATTCATTCTTCAAATTAGAGATTTGATTTTGCATTGCCCTCATTTTGGTCTCATTAACTTTGATGTAGTTATCAAGTTCATTTGAGAGAGGTCCTTGGTAATTAGGAGCTGAATACCCTTGATTACCCCTTTGGGGTGGGTATTGATTGTTCGGGGCATGAAATTGATTTTGCATGTTTTGCCCTTTTGTTGATTAGGATTAATCCTATTTGGATTGTTGGGTGGAGGAAATCCGGGTGGTCCAATTTGGTTGCTAGCACGGTAGTTTGGTTCCACTTGAGGACGGTATTGATTACCTCCTTGATTGGAAGTTCCGGCTATAGCATTAACATCAAATGAAGTGCCATCGGTGGCAGTACAATTGTAGTAAGCGTGAGGACCACCACAAGTGACACAAACTTCTATCTTTTTTACTTCAGCAGTGTGAGAAGTTTGTGGAGCAGAATCTTTCTTTTGTGAGGAGAAAACCAAAGCTTGAATAGCCTTCGTGAGTTCAGCAAGCTGAGTATCAGTACTAGAAGAACTCACGGGAGATGAAGTGGAAGGACCAGCACTAGCCTGGGAATTATATGGCCTGGTTCGTGCAGTGCGGACCTTAGACTTATTTTCAATAAGTGCAATGGCTTCCTTAGTGGATTTGCTCAGAAAATTACCTCCAGCTGAGGCATTGAGAGAATCTTGGTCAGATGGGTTTAACCCATTGTAGAAAGTGTCCATTTGCATCAAATCGGTGAAACCGTGATGAGGACATTTGCGGAGCAATTCTTTGAAACGATCCCATGCCTCTCCAAATGGTTCATCAAACCTTTGAGAGAATTTCATGATTTCATTTTTAAGATGCGTGGTTTTAGAAGGAGGAAAGAATTCATTTACGAACTTTTGAACCAAATCTTCCCATGTTCCAATTGATCGAGGGGGTTGTTTATCAAGCCAAATCCGGGCTGCCCCATCGATGGAAAACGGGAAAAGAAGAAGTTTGATTGATTCCTCAGGGACATTTTTGCATTTGATGGTGGATGTGATTTTATTGAACCATCGAATGTGATCTTGAGGATCGTCCCTTTCAAAACCATAGAATTGACGCGATGTTACAAGGTTTATCAACCCGGTTTTAAGCTCAAAATTCTCAGCCACGATGGCTGGAACAATAATGGCATCTCCATAGCCCTCGGTGGGAGCTTGGAGAAGCTCATTCATAGGACGGTCTTCTGCCATGATGACAGTGGTTTTGGGATCAGTTCGTATCTCGGGTACGACTGATGGAGCAGAACATCTACGACGTCTTTGAGGTATGTTTACAAGCTCACGGAAAGGGCTTGATGACCTAGAAGAACGAGTGCGCATGCACTCAATAAAATATATTCAATTAAAACAAGATCGAAGCAAAACACAAGGAACTTAAATCCTTAAATCAACCAGCGTACGGTAGCTCTCTGACTGAAAAACGCACAGAGTGGCGGAGAAGCAAAGGTGGGCAATTAATGCTCCTTAAAAACCCGCTTCTTTCAGTTCGACAATTTAATGTCAAACTATCCTTAAACCTCCGTTATAGTTTGTTTATCAATAAAAGGTGAGCCGAATTCGCAAGTGACACAAAGGCAAGTTTTAATTTTGGTTTGGGAACTTATTATGATAATACCCAAGTTGAGGAATATTATATTGATTTTGCTTTTAATCTTTTATTTTAACAATAAAACGGAAAATGTTTTTTGGGTTTTTATTTTTTATATGATATTATATATATAAAAGAAAAAGAAAATATTTTTGTATTTTATATGGTTTATGGAAAATAGGAACTTCACAAGGAAGGTCTCAAATCACTAATCGCTTAAACTCTAAACAATATTGTCGCAACACAACCTCCCCGACAGCGGCGCCAAAATTTGATCCGTGCTAAATAGTGTATATAAATATTATGCAGACGGATACACGTGAATAAATACAAATCACCCCTTTGTGAAAAAGGATACTTGCAAAAACTCACGTTTGTGTGTGTAGTGTGAAACCAGGTAAGTGATTACCCAGATCGTTTCCCAACGAGGTGTGAATGGGCAATTGTTTGAAGCTTGGAATTAGAGTGACTGATGATTGGAATTTGGATTTTTGCTTTTTATGATGTTCTAATTAAATAATGAGAAACAAATTCTCAAAATAAAATTAAGGTTAACACAATTATATTAAAAACGCGAAACAGGGAATCTGAAAACGGGATAAAAACTGAAATATTAGAAAACTAATCTTACAAGTGCACAATTATTTTTCTTAAATCCTAAATAATAAAAGAAAATTTTACAAAAAAGATTTATATTTTTCTGATTATTATTTAATTTATTATGAATTAAAAACTATTATAAACTAATTAAAAGGATTAAAAATATTAAATGACTTAGGAAAAATCTGAAAAATTCAGGTTAAGTCTAAAATAATATTTTTAATCTAAAAATAAAATCAAAAGTTATCTAAACCCTAATAAGCAGATGGGCTAATAAGCAGTTTGGGAATAAGCCAAAAATAAGCTAATCAGCACCAAAAATTACCAAGAGCTCAGAAATAGTTCAACCAACTTAATTAAGCATAAAACAACTTAAATCAAACAGCTTAACTCACTGAATAAGCAAAATAAGCAATTAAGCAGTTTCAAGATTATGCAGAAAAATCAGTTAAAACCACCAACTTGCAGAGCAATTTTAAGCACTCAAATAAGCTGAAAAGTGGAAAGATTATGGGGGCAAAAGCTTGCTAGTACTACTGGCTACTCAAAAACACTAAAAGCCCCAAATTTAACAACTCAATTGAACCCTAATTGGAGGCTAGATCAGATGCTGAAAAGAACAAAAAGTTATTGCAGCCCTGAATCAGTCCTAAGGGCTTTATTGCAGACTTATTTTAAGCAATCTAATAAGCTTTAAAGTGAAATACCAAATGATTATCTTAAAGCTAGCTATGTGAACTAATTATAAACCAAAAATCAAAAAGTGAGCTTAAGTAAATAAGCAGATAAACAGCTTAGATTAGCAGCTAGAAAAATGGTGTTTTGCTCAGTATATATGAGTCTGTGTGTGCAGACTTGCACAGATGTGCACAAACCAAAAGAGCAATTAACCAGGTCTCTACTTTACACTAGATGGACTAGAAAGACCTCAAAGAAGCCAGAGAAAAGGTCCAAAATAGCTTATGGCTTAATATGGCTTATTTGATCCTTTCATGGACTGAAATGATCACAGTCCACTCAAATCTAGAAAATCTATATAATTGGCTAATTAGAACTTAGAAACACCTTATTATATCTAAGATAAGCTGGATCAAAGTTGATGAGGTGGTCAATGCACAGTAACAAGCTAGTTTGACCAGTTGACTACTTAAAGCCAAACACCCCTTTCAAGGGTCTGTGTTGGTTTTTCAGTTTGAAACAGACTTTTTAAGCTTGGATTTTTAATGAACTAAGCTTAATTAACTAATTTAAGTACTAATTAGTAATTATAACTAGAAATAAGCTTATTAATAAGCAGTTACTATATAAAGGCTATTTTTGGCTTTTTATGAGTTTTTTAAGCAAATTTAAGAAATGACTAAATTAAACAAGTAAAACTGATGAAATATAGTTACAAACTAGTAATAAGCAATAAATTATGAAAATAAGCTAACAATAAGCTATTGTACAGTAAAAGTAGAACTTATGCAAAATATAGAAAAATGCTTACAACTGATAGGCAATGAAAATTGGAACTAACTGATCAGAACACATCTAGCTTGTTAAAAACAAGCTAGAAACCCAATTTCAGCTTTCTGAATAGCTTATTCCTTCAGAAGAGCTTATTGAGAGCTTATGTTGACTTTCATTGACTTTTCTTGGAATTCTTGATTAGAGCTTATAATCACTATATAAGCTTACATAAAGCTATGAAAAGCTTTCATAAGCTTATAGGAAGGGTGTGGATTGTTTGTGTTTGATTATTAATAGAACTTGAGCTTAATTCGAATTAACAAAAAACTTGCATTTCTATTATCACTGAAACTGAGTACAATACTGAATTACAAGAAAGTGAATAACCTCAGAACAACTTGAATTAACAACTGGAATTGAAAATTACAATAAGTAAATGACTGATAATTAAAAACGATTAATAAAACTTAACTACTGCCTTTTTAGGCTTACAAAGAGGTCCTATATATACAAAACTAAGATGGGATATCTCTCTTATCTTCTTCTGATCATTCTTGTACCCTTGGATTAGCTTCAAATGATCTCAGCCCTTCAATAGGATTTTGGCGCCAAAAATGAGATAGTGGAAAAATCCACTATCTCTGGTGAGTGTACTGAGGAAGAAGCATTAAATGCCTTTTGGCATGTTAGGTGGAGTGCTGAGGAGGAGGGGGTGGAGTTGCAAAGAAATACTGTGGGTGAGGGGTGGTTTTGGTTTTGGCGGGGTGGTATTGAAGGGGATAAGTTTGACCGAAGTCAAACTTCTGATTAACTAAGGGAGTCGGGTTTGGGTTTATTTTTAGTGGGTTGGGCTTGTGGGCTGGGTGATGGTTGGACTTGGGTTAAGATATTAGGATTGGGTTTGGCTGGGTTTAGTTGGGTAAATGGGTTTGGGTTATTGATTGATCCGGATTTAACCTTAGGGACCATTTGTGTAATTTCCTGAAATATCCAAGGACCAATGCTGCCAAAACTCAAAACTATTTCCAAGGGTTATTCATGCCAAGTTTCAATAATACAAGGACCATAAAAGATAATTTTCCATTTTTGAAAACCGGGGGACTTGTTTTGCCATTTTTGAAACTTCAGGGACTGAAACTGCCAATTATGCAAACTTTGTTTGTTTTCACCTGTTTTCAATCCTTTTGCACTTGCAACACATAAAAACACAATCAAATGATATTTCCTGTATTTTGAAGCGTATCTGCATGTTTTTAAATGTTTTTGCAGTCTAAATGTGACAGAAATGATGAGTATTTAGACACTCATCAGGGATTCTATCTAGTATTGAAAGGAGCCCTTGATAAGGTGATCTGCATACCTGAGGACATTTCTTGTTGGGTTAGCCTGTTAGTCTTGCCTCTTTGTCTCCTTAAAACCTTTTGCCTGAGGAGTAACATGGAGTGTAGGTCTGCTATTAAGCGCCAACACCAAGAAGAATATATCGCTAATGCCATTCGATCTGGGGGTATGTCTGGTGGTAGTTTGCAGCTTGTTAGAGAGGTTTTAGCTGAACCCTCCCCTGCATGGCTAATATTGATGAGGAAAACTTGGACTTGGGTGAGCGTAATGTCAAGCTATGTAAGAGGAAGATTTGTGATGGGCATTATACTGCGGCTGTCAGAGTTCTTTCTTCTTCAGGTGTTGCTCCTTATAATGATACTACTCTTGAGGACTTAAAGGCTAAGCATCCCTTCAAGTCTGCTCCTTCTCTGTCGGATATACCTATTGATCATCATAACCTCGTTGCATCTCCTGCTGTGGTTCTTGATATGATTAAGAGTTTCCCCCGTGGTACATCTTGCGGTCAAGATGGCTTGCGCGCCCAACACCTTTTGGATTGTTTTACTGGTGCTGTTGTGGCTATTTCCGATGAGTTAATCATTTCTATCACCCACGTGGTAAATCTTTTTCTTGATGGTAAATGCCCCAGGGCATTGGGCGAGTATATTGCTAGTGCTCCTCTCACCCCGCTGATCAAGCCTAGAGGTGGTATCCGTCCCATTGCGGTGGGGATGGTTTGGAGGCGTTTAGTCTCCAAGGTTGGTGCTTCTATGATCGGCCATTCCTTAGACGGTTATTTAAATGATCTTCAGTTTGGTGTCGGGATACCTGGAGGAGGGGAGGCTATTCTTCATGCTGTGAATAGGTTTATTGAAGACCGTGGCGGCGAGGAGGGTCTTTCGATGTTATTGGTGGATTTCAAAAACGCTTTCAATTTGGTGGACCGTGGGGTCATGTTACAGGAGGTTCGCTTGCGGTGCCTGCCATTTCACGTTGGGTGGAAATTTGTTACTCCAGCCTGCTAGATTATACTACGGAGAACACACGTTATGGTCGCACCAAGGGATACAACAAGGTGATCCTCTTGGATCTCTTCTCTTTGCCCTAGTGTTACATCCTCTGGTATGCAAAATTAGAGAATCCTTTAGTCTTTCCCTTCAAGCTTGGTATCTAGATGATGACACTATTATCGGAGATACTTTGGTCGTGGGGAAGGTTTTAGAGCTTATTATGATGGATGGACCACGACGCGGTCTGCACCTCAATGTTGATAAAACTGAGGTTTTTTTTGCCAAAGGAAGACCCCAGAAGCATGCTCACAGGTGTCTTTCCGCCTAATATTGCTCGAACGTTACATGGTGTTAAATTATTGGGTGGGCCTGCTAGTATGGACCTTGAGTTTAGCAGTGAGCTTGTTATGAAAAGGGTTGCCAAAACTATTGAGCTCATGGATGCTATCGCTAAGCTTAAGGACCCTCAATGTGAGCTGTTGCTCCTTCGTGCTTGTGCCGGCATTTCCAAGCTATATTTTTCTATGCGCACATGTTCTCCTCGAGTATTTGAGCGTGCTCAGATTTCATTTGATGCGGCACTTCGTTCTTCTCTGGAGCGTATTGTCACCGCTTCTGGACCTGGTTTTGGTGAGTGGCAATGGAGACTGGCCACACTACCTTTTGAATTTGGGGGGCTTGGTGTATACTCTGCAGGTGATGTCTTGAACTATGTTTTCCTTGCATCTAGACTCCAATCTGCTAGTTTACAGACTAAGCTCCTCCGACATTATGACATTGTAACCTCTGGATCTTCTTTTGATGATGCCTTGTATGCTTTTAATGCGAAAATGGAGACCGACCTTTTGGGTAGCTCATGTGAGATCGCTGCCCCCAAACTCATGAAGAAATTAGCAGATATATATTTCACATGTGCCGCCAAACTGGCTGAATCCACATTTCGCTTATCTACTAGACAGATGGCCTTATGGAGATCGCAAAGGGAGGACTACACTTCAGACTGGCTTAGGGTGGTCCCGATATCTGGGCTGGGACAGACCATGAATGCCAGAACTTACCGATGTGTGTTATGCTATCGGCTAGGTGTTCCCCTATTTTCTGCTCAGATGCCGTGTTCAGCTTGTTCCAAGGTATTTGCGGGAGACATTTATGGGAACCATGCAGTGTCGTGCGCTGGTATTATTGGTATTAAGCATCGGCATAATGTGGTACGCGACACTCTCGCTGACATTTGTTCTCGGTCCGGGATCTCGGCTCGTAAAGAGGTTGACATCGGTTTTTGTAGAGAAAGGGACAAAAACTTACGCCCAGCTGATATATTGCTCTATTCTTGGGATAGTGGGCAAGATGTTTGTGTCGATTTGACAGGGTCGTCTCCTTTGACGCAAACTGATATGGTTGATTTTGTGCCAAGACGAGTGGTGTTTGAAGCAGCACAACGCAAATGCGTCAAATATGAGACCAAGTGTGCCGATATTGGATATGGGTTTCTCCCCTTCTCATTTTCTTCCTTTGGGGAACTTGGCAAGGATGCGGTGGCCCTACTGAAGCGGATCCGAAAGTTCTCTGTGACTCAGGACATTGGAGCGCGTGCCGCTGCTCATATTTTTAGTAGGATTAGCTTTGCAATAGCTAGAGGAGTGGAGACTCAGTTAGTATCTCGGCTCCCCTCTAATTTCTTGTAGATATTATGAGTTTCTAATAAAGCCCTGTTTTTATTTAAAAAATAAAAAAATAAATATTGATAAAATAATAATAATAATAAAACAAAATAAAACAAAAACAGAAGGTCAGAGTTACATCTCCTCCGTATAAACCCTTTGGTTATTTTTCACATAAACCCTTTGGCCGCCACCACTACTCTTTCTACATCTCCAGCACCTCAAAATGGAGATACTTGTACGTATATACATCTTATTATCATGTTATTTATTAGTATAATTTTATAACATGAACTCAATTTATTTGCAGGATTTTTCTGATGAGCTTGAAGTTAAAGTTAAAAGGTATCAGAGAGGTGAAGCTGCTAATTTGGAGGTAATATTATTATGTTAATGTCATTTATTAAAAAAATTAAGGTTTTGTTAATGTTGTATAGTTTAGGAATAAGTTTTTGTTTTTTGGTTTTGTGCAGGTATTGAAAGATAAGAAGTTAAAGGGGCAGCTTGCTGATAGAGAAGAGCTGTATAAGAAGTCTGCTAATGCTGCTGCTAAAGCTGAGAAAGTGAGCTTTTTTCGTCTTTCGCTTTATATGATTTTTTGTCAAGTAGAAGAAATGTGGTTCATTTTTTATGTCAAAGCCGGATAAATATATTTTTGAATGATAGTACTAGACAAGGAGTAGTCGATTATTGGTAGCTCGTGTTTCTTCCATTAAGGCGGTTGAGCTTACAGTGAAGATTTTGCTTGTTAATGATATGGGATTGTTTGGATGTGCTTTTAAAAGGGTTATTGTGATTTGAAGTCGTAACAGTGAGGTTTTAGCATTCAGGTGATCTTCTGGTTGTTTCGTGTCAAAATGAAAAAAGTTTTGAGTTTTGTTTGGAATTTGCTAGTATAAGAAATCTGATCTTCTGTTTTAGTAGATGATTTCGAAGACCCCTATGCATTACTTATTTGCTTTATTATTTGACAAAGAGTTGCATATTTAATATCAAATCAGATTAAATTACCCTTGAAGTTGATCTCTAATGGATGCAATAGTCACCGACTGTTTTGCTCTGGTTTCGCTATCTAAACTAATATGAACTGAAAGCAAGCTACGTGTGCTCAGAATGAGATAGCTGGGCAACTTTTCTTTATCTGCAGATGATATAGACAAAATAACTAATCACCCTAGTTATACGAATGCTGTTGAAATGACAATTTTATAATTTAAACATAACATAAGATTCGTTTGACGGACATACACATTTACATGCATTGTTAATTTGTTTTTGTTTAGTGGCTTATGCAAACTGAGGCTGGCCGGCTTGAAGCTGATGGCATTGCGAAGACTTGGAGGTTTGATCAACATGAGGAAGTGGATGTTGCCAGTAGAAAGAATCAGTTCGATCTTATCTTACCAGGTCTGCGGCATCTCTATCCTATTTATATTTTGCTCAACTGAACTGCCAATAAAAAGTTATCCAGTATCATATAAAGTGATAGAATCGTATGTTATGTTTATAGTTATTATCTTCCCTCTGAAATTGGATACAAAAGTAAAATTCCATGTTCAAGAGTCTTAGGATGTGCTATCAATATGGTGATTAACTGATTATGTGATACTTGATAATGGTAATAGATAATCCGCTATATTATAACGGGCGTAGAAAATAGTGTTTGAATGTGTTCTGCTGTTTGGAGCAGTAATAATCACATAATCAGATGTTTGACTGGCAAGAACCATGCTTTGAAAGAAGTGGCAGTTCGTATTCTAACTGAACTGCTATGTTAAGATAAGGGGTAAACAATTACCTCTAGCTTACCTGAAATACTCAGTTTTGTCGTAGTTGATTAGACTAACTGACATTTTGACCCCCTTTATTAGAAACTGTTTATCCGACAGCATAACTAATCATTGCAACTTCAGTTTGCACTAATTTGATAATCAGTTCCATAACGCAATTCCAAACACCTCAATTTTTGCTATTGCAAGTTCTTATGCAACTATAAATTATCTGTTTTTTCTGATTAAATTTCATTTCTTGTACTGCATGAACAGACCTTGGTCCATACACTCTTGACTACACCGCAAGTGGTCGATATATGGTGGCAGCAGGTCGCAAAGGCCATGTGGCACTTATAGACTTACATACAATGAAACCTATTAAAGATATGCAGGTATGATAAATCTTAAGTACCCAGCAGTTTGATTTCTGCTACAGGTTTAATTACTATTGATTTTGGTAAATAAAGGTTATGGTTTCATATAGCCTGTATTTTTAATCATAAGGTTTCATTAACTTTTCACAGTAACACTGGAAATATTGATTTGTGTTCTGTAAGATAAACATGGTGAGTATTTTGTGTAGGTTAGGGAAACTGTTCGAGATGTGGTGTTTTTGCACAATGAATTATTCTTTGCTGCTGCACAAAAGAAGTAAGGTTTCTAATATCTTTGCTAGCAGTTTTAGATATTAATATATCTATATAATCTCTTCTGCATCTATGATTAATTTCATAATCGAAATCTACATACAGGTACACTTATATTTATAATCAGGCAGGTGCAGAACTTCATTGTCTCAAGGTTAGTACTTTGAACTCTCAAAAAAATTAATTATTATAGTACCTGCTACTAACCATCCTAATCTACATAAAAATATTTATAGTAACAAAGTGCATGTTTATGTCTCTTAGGAACATGGATCAGCATTGAAGCTTCAATTTCTCAAAAACCACTTCCTCTTATCATCCATAAACAAATTTGGGCATTTACATTATCAAGATATCACTACCGGTCAAATAATAGGAAATTACCGTAGTGGCCTTGGTCGTTCAGATGTCTTACAAGTAAACCCATACAACAGTGTTCTCTGTTCAGGCCATGCCGGTGGTACAGTAAGCATGTGGAAGCCCACTAGTGCAGCGCCACTTGTCAAGATGCTTTGTCATCGTGGTCCAGTTACTGCTATTTCATTTCATCCAAATGGTCATCTCATGGCCACAGCTGGCATGGACAAGAAAATAAAAATTTGGGATTTAAGGAAATACGAGGCTATCCAAACGCTACCTGGTCATGCAAAGTCGTTAGATTTTAGTCAAAAAGGGTTGCTTGCAACCTCAACAGGATCATTTATACAAGTCTTGGCAACTTCTGATTCACAAGACTATTGTCGGTACATGATCCATACTATGGCAAAAGGATACCAAATTAATAAGGTTTTGTTTAGACCATATGAAGATGTTCTGGGAATAGGACATTCAAATGGGTTGTCTTCGGTTCTCATTCCTGGATCAGGGGAACCCAATTTTGATTCATGGGTTGCAAACCCGTATGAGACGTCTAAACAGAGGAGTGAGAAGGAAGTGCGGGTTCTTCTTGACAAGCTACCACCCGAGTCTATCATACTAGACCCCACAAAAATTGGGACTTTGAGTACAAAGAAGAAGAAAGAGAAGCGAACAAAACAAGACTTGGAGGAGGAAAAGGAGGCTGCGGTTGCGGCTGTTAAGAATGTTCATCTAAAGAAGAAAACTAAAGGTAGGAGTAAACCGAGTAAGATGGCAAGGAAGAAACAAGAAGGAATTGAACAAGCAAAGAGATCGTTTGTTGAGAAAAACGAGGATGGGGAAGCGAACAAAAAGCAAAAGAGAATCACGGAGATGAGTAATTTACCAGTTGCTTTGCAACCGTTTGCTAGCAGGAAAACAAGCTAAAATTATCCCCATATCTTGTTATACTGTTAGTGTTGATTTTAGTGATGCCAGGAGAACAGACATTTTCAAGAGGGAAACAAATTTCGGTACGATATAACAAAGATTCAGTTTTGCTAGAATTAATTACGTTGATGTGAGCTAAATGGTGATTTAAAGTATGTTCTTTTAATTTTTTAATTCCTGTTGAACATTGCTTATAGTAATTGTAATGGCGAAATGAAGTGGGGAATTTGAAGGTACATCAGGTAGATACATTTATTTTGAAATCTGTAGGTGTCTAATTTATGTAGTTTATCAATTTAAGGTTGAAAATAAATGTCAGAAAAGCTGGTTACATTAAGCTATTGTGTGCTAAATTACTTGTCTATCACTTATCATTACGTGGCCTCCGAGTCAGGGACAAGCCTCCTCTAGCCACAACTTGTCTTATCAAGTTTGTTGCGTATGTTGATTTGGTTATAAGCGTGGGTGTGTGGACTTGGTTATAAGCCGCGGCTTGCACTTGGGCAGCTACTCGGCTATACCCCATGTAAATACGATTAACTGTAAAATCCATTATCTAAGAAAAATCATTACTTCTCCATATGTGCCCGGTAAGACGGTTACAAGTAACAACAAAACAAAGTTTGATGTGCTCGAAACTATATACACTCGTCTTAGCTCGATTACAACCCCTAGGTACGCACTTCACTTTTCAACTATATAGACTCGTCTTAGCTCGATTACAACCCCTAGGTACGCACTTCACTTTTCGATCGTTGGCGTTTATTGAACTTTTACTTTGAATTATTGCATGTTAATGAACTTAAGAGAAAGCGTTTTGAGAAAGAAAAAGTTAAACGAAACCAAGAAAAATCACCCAAAAATCATTATAACTAGGGTTTATAAAAAGTTTGTATATTCTATATATGAAAAGGTTATATCATAAATTCATTAAAACACAAAACTAAACTAAAAATTATTGTACAATATTTGAGGGGAGTTTGTTTAATCTCATTAGCTTATGAGTTTATGTTATTGCGGCTTATATAAGCTTAACTTTTCTTGTTTATTTTGAAATTTATCGACTTATATAAGTTTGCTAGATCATTAGAAATAACAATCAGATTGGCTTGAGTGGGGCAGCTGTAACACCCTCTAAATTATGAGATAACAACGGAAGACTAATTGGGGTATTACGGTGAGGATCGAAGTCATAATCATAGAAAACGGCTCAAAAGAGACATTTTGAAAGTTATTTGTCATTCAAATAATACTTTTGTTCAAAAGGTGAAATATTTGATTTATAAAATCCCATGAAAGGGTGTGATAGTTTGGAAAGAATGACATATTTGATTTTACACCATGTAATTTATCAGAGTTAAAATGCCCTCTCCGTGTCTTGTCCTGCTCCGTTAATTACCTGAGATAAACATGCTTAAAGTGTCAACACAAAGGTTGGTGAGTTCATAGAGTTTGTAATATGTAATCAGTTTGAAACACAAGTAATATTGTATTGGAAATACAATCAGTTGAAAAAGTAATATCGCAGTCATATTTATATATTGTTCTAAGTCTCATGATATTCAAACGTTAACAATGTACCGCACAAACAGCATGAAATATACCGCACAAACAGCATGAATTATACCACACAAAGCAGCATGAAATATACCGCACAAACAACATGAAATATAATAGTAACTTAGGCAATATAAATCAGGTATAGTATACAGAAAATACTTGTGATCAGTTTATAGCATGTATCTCCCCCACGGAGTATAAAGTTATTAAATAAGTAAAAGTTTGGCTATGACTCACCTTGAGCGTATCTGGCAAGGTGGAATTATGAAATCAAGTAAGATTATAGGAACGATTACGGAAACGGCTTCAACACGAGACCTGAATATAAGGGAAGTCTGAGTATTTGAGTTATTACGAATAACGAGTGTGAAAATGAGAAATCGATAATGATTTGATCGGTGACGTGAGAGTGATATGCTTAAAATGCCTAAGGTTCAAAAATAACATTATTCATAATATTATCTTGTTTTTATGTCATTGAAATCCAATACTATCGTTTCCTCAAAAGTGGTGAAACGAAACGGGAAATTAAATCGTTTAAAACGCTTTATATAAGGGGGATAGCTTGGCTACATTACAATGTAGCCAATTGGCTACATTTTTTTTAAAAAAATGGTAGGGACAGGGGGAAAACATGTGTCAGGGACTTACCGCAGGGACTGAACTGTATATTTTTAAAACTTTTTTCAAAGAAAATGTAGCCAATTGGCTACATTTTTAATGTAGGTATGATTTTATAAGAATATAACGGACGTTGTGTATTAAGTAAACGAAATATACAAAAATGCACGTTACGTGACGGAAATTCGTAAAATGAAATATGGAAATGAAAATATTAATCATGTTCTGTTGGTCCTTGCAATCTTACTGTTTTTACACTTTACACCCTAACGGCGTTAGCGTTGCACCGTTAGACCTTAATTATGTTTAAATTGCATTTATAGTCCACTACATGTCCAAAATAACTTTCTGAGCTTGGAATATGATAATATATCAATTTCTACCCTAATGTTTCTGTTTTGTTAGTTTCAGTTCATGTTTTAAATGGTTGGCAGTTTTAGTCCCTCAAAGTGTAACTAGTTTGCATTTTTAGTCCAAACGTACAAAAATTATGGGGAGAAAGCATCCGAATTTTTCTGGAGTTTATTGAAGCTTATTAAAACTTATTTCAACTGCTTATTTGCCAAAATAGTTTATTTTTCACTTAATGGGCTTTTAACGAGCTAATTAAAGGCCCGTTAACGTTTAACGATCCGTGAGTTTTGAGACAAGTTGGGCTTATCCATAGACTCATTTTTAATGTTCTATTCTCATATCAAAAGAGCTTTTAGGTCCAGCTTATGCGGTTTGCTTAAAAAGAGCTTATTGGGCTTTTAATCCAATTTGAAAATAATAAACTGTTTTGAAAATGGTGTTGGTCACTTTACTTTGGCCAATTTCAAGGGGTCAAACGAGCTTATCATTACAAAGTATAATACGAAACTTGTAGCTTGTAGCAAGGTCTATTAGATGGTGTAAAAATATTGGGGTGTCGTTAAGTTGGATTGAGTTTTACGAGGTCATTTAGGTCACGGATTGGGTTAGTTTTCAAGTAGTAAAACACTTGGTAAATTTTCTAAGTATTTAGTTTTTGACGTTTTGATCATGGTACAAAATAAGTTCGTATAATGCATGTAACGATAATATAAACGTGAAGTGAGTGTTTTTCGTGATTCCTAGGCCTTCCACAAGGGAGGCAAATCACTTTTTGTGTTCTAAATATAAACATGGTGCGTACAAATAAAGAATAAGTATATACGTTTTGAAACAATTGATACTTGATGCATGGCGTATAAATAACGTGAGAAATGAATTAGAGATGATAAAGGAGGACTTACAACACCTCTAGGGTGGTGAGGGAATGCGTGAGAGTGACTAGAACACAAGGGATAATTCTCACGATCACTATAACCAATATATACGTTTTATATGAACTTTAACCCTTTCGAATAGCTTCCTACTGAGCTTGCTATTACTTCTGGTCGTCTTGGGGTTTCTAAAGGATGAAAAGGGACCGAGAAATATGCAAAGGAGCTAAGTGGGAGAGGTGGTGAATGAGAAAGGAGTTGTACGTGTGTATATGTATACGTATAGTATCATATGGGTTTTAAAATCAAACACAACTTGTTCCTACTATTCAAGGGTCAGAGAATGTTGGGATTTTGAGGGGATTTTACTGACAATGAGACTTTAAGAGCCATGTGAGGGTGAAAGAAGCAAAGTGGGAATTGTCTAGTTGATATATATGTCGACTAGGACATAATATGGTTCAAAAATTGGTTTTAACGTGAAACCTTGGTATCCTTGATGATAAATACTCTTAACAACTCACAAATGATCAAATATAATCATTATAATGGGGTGGAAACAAGTTGGAGTCAAAACGGATGATTTTGTTAAATTTAATATATATTGAATGGGTTGTCAATGACCATTTACTTTGGCCTTGTTAAACGTATTAAACATTGACATTGGGAGCTAGAACTTTGCATCCTATTTCTTTGGTGGGAGAAAAAATAGGAGGTACAAAAATATATACATGTCGTGTTTAATAGTTGGAAGAAAACTGGGGCGTTTGGAGGGTGTTTAGTCGACTGGAAAATGAAATAAATATTAGAAGTTGGGCCTGGTGTGGGCTGCGTGAACAGTGGACCGGATTTAGGGATTGGGTTGAGATTTTTGAGCCCACTTGGTAATTTTTAGTATATAATTTGATTTCGTGATTTCGCGTGTGAGCTCGTCCCGTTATTTGGTAAATTATGTGATAACGTGTTCGAGCTAAAATAATATAATAAAGAAAATTTTAAATTTTCCCGTAAAAATGGTAATTAGAAATAGTGGCGGAGATTAATATATAATTAAACGTTGTTAATTATAGTGAATTTTTACAGTTTGCTACAATACCCACTCGTCATTCTGAACTCCGTCCCGGAATTCAAGTTTAAAGTGATTGCTAGGGTAAAGGGTTATCGAAAATAGAGAAAACGAAATCTTGTTAGATTTATTCGTACTAGATGAAATAAATTTAAATGTTGCAACTAATGAATCCAAGGGCTGTGAATAGTGAAAGTAACGGTCAGGAATAGTGAAAAATCAACGGCTGATGAATAGTGCTCCAACAGTCGGGAATAGTAAATTCCAACGGTCGTGAATAGTAAAATAACGGCTAGTTTTTCCTTATATATACCCCATTTTAATTTCCATTCTTCCACCAACTATATCTTTCTCATTAAATACTCCAAAATACCGCACCTCATTACTATACTAGCGATTGTATATGTCGTTCTTGCGGTTACCTATTTGGCGTATGTCCCTGACGAAGATTACGTATTCTTGGTCTGCGTTCTAGGGGTTCTTATTCCAATTGTGATCTTTGCTATCGGCGTGGACAAGCTATGGGGGTAATAGTCTCGCGCTAGGGTTGTTGAAATGAGTCCTTGTTATGTTTCTATGTAACCCTTAATAAAAGTGAAATAAAACTTATTTGTCTTTATGTTTAAGAACTAGTCTTGCCATTGTTTTTAATGGTTTGTTTGTATTTATCATACAGAATAATCAAGGTGATACATCCTGTGGTGGCTCTCGCTATTGCTGGGTTGGTGGTGGTTTTTGTTGCTATGGCGGGTTAACCTATTGGCGATTCAATGCCTTTTCTTGTAATCATTGTAACATTAGCACTTCCGATGCTAATTATATCACTATGTATTAACTTCCGTGGTTTCTAATAAAATTTGTGCTATTTGTGTTTTTCGATAAGTCTTTGTGAATTCTTAGGGTTTTCATGTTTGTACTTTTGTCGGTTTCCTATCATAAGGTGATGGGTAATAGGTGTAGATATCTATTGAGGTTTGTCAAAAGTGATGTTTATGAACATTTTATTTTGTCTCAAAATTTTGCTTTTGAATGAAGATTGTTATTAGAGAATCTGAAAAGATAACTGTTCCATTTATGACATGATTCTTCCTAAATTAGACATAGGTGATCAGGCTATGTATAATTGAGGACCAAATGATGTGATGTTTGACTCAGTCACTGTGGTATTTATACTTTTCAAAAAGTTTTAGATGGTGTTCAACGTGTTGTTTATGTAAAATAACAACATAATTATTTTTCAAAAGAAAGTAGAAAATCTTGGTTCACACTACGGTGATGAGTCAGGAATTTCTAAGGTGAATATAGGATATCCTTGGTATAAACTTAGGTTTTTGGTGAGAATTCTTACAAGGTGGTAATAGTCTATTGTTCGGTCAGAAATGATATTAGCCAAATTTCTAATAGAATAACAGTGTATTGTTACGTAATGACTATGAATAGGGTAAATGAAATAGAAACTGAAAATAGACGTAGGTTGTGATTATTACAGAAATAATACAAGATAGAGATTTCATACGGCAGAAAGGTAGTTGTTACACTTAGGTTACATCCATCGTACCTAAGGTAAAGTACAAAAGGAAATACAACTTAGAGAGTTTGAACTATGATTTATTTATTACAACAGGAATTTCTTCTTCTGTTTAAACATTGATGTCATCCTTTGACTTTGTTAAGGTTCTAAAGAGCTTCCATTCTCTTCCACTGGTCTTTTTTTTGTCCTAAGTGGTATTCTGGGTTGGGCACTGATTCTTGTAGGGTCCCGTTTAACTTTTTGGTCTAGAAATCCTCGGGTAATGGTGATGGTATGTTTAGTTACTTCTCATGTACCTTTAAGGTAAGTTGGGTTACAACCCATGAAACTTTCATGGGTATGCTTATAAGACGCAGTCGTTTTCTTTTCTCCGGTTGTCCTATTGTTGCTACTCGGACGAGCTACTATAGTAACTTCGAGTACTACTGCAATGATGTTGGTTACTAACTTCTGGATAGCTTCAGGAGTCATAGTTGTGGTAAGTGCTGGTGGGGTATGTGTACTGCTCATGCTGGCCATTTTCTATCAATATCCCAAGAAACACGGATTTAGAATCCACTTAATGGACATGTTAGAATAATTCGAGTAACAAGGTATTTGTATACTAGTCTTAATAATGTGGTCACAATGCGAAATCATAACCAATTGAGAATCATAAAATTACGATGTGTCTGGGTAATATCGTAGTTAAATGATCAATTCTTGGTATGGGACTGCTAAGGAACAAACTGATTTCATCTATAAAAGCTGAAGTTCAACAACTTTCTCTTCATTCATCAAGTTTTCTTCTGAAATTTGTCTTAGAGAATTCTATGGCTATAGTCCAGTTATGGCAAGTATAAGGATTCATAACAATCGTAGGTAATATCACGGTAGGTCTGGATATAATCACAGTAATCAACATAATATTAATTACTTGATTGATTGTTTTTGCAAAACAAACGATACAAGGTCTTTTATTAATGCTCCATTGATTTGCGTGGAGTCATTTGTCTACCAAAAAGAGTAACAAATGGTGAGATTTTGCATGAGGGAATGGGGAGTCGTTACATGCATGCATAGCATCATGATAGGGTATGATAGAAGGAATTTATTCACCACAGAAAGATATAACAAAAGGAGGTTGTTATTGATTAAAATCGGTTACAAGTTCTGAGAGTTTCAGGATTATTGGAAAATACGTCAACACTAACCAAAAACTATTTGGTTTAGTGGGTACAACAATAATACATATGAACTTAAGATCGGTTACGACCTTGACGTAGGCGTTTAACTTCTGCCTCAAGTTCTAGTTGTGCAGCTTTCATGTTTGAGAAGCGTTCCTGGGATTCCTGGTACATCCTCATTTGATTAGCCAACATGGTTTCTAAGGCGGAAATCTTCTGACCCTAGTTTCTTGCCGTGTCTCTGGCCATCCATAGGGTCCTTTCAATGTCTTCCACTCTACCATGTGTCTGACCGTGTTCTCTTCTCGAACAGCGGATTCTGGAATCCAAGCTTCTAAGTTCATTGTTGTAAGTATCCTTCATCTTATCAACCTTCATTCCTAAGTCAAACACTGCTCGTCTCTCGGCATCGGCTCTTCTAAACAAAGTGTCAATGTTACGGTCGTACCATTCGAAAAGTAATGGTTGTAACCCTTCCAGCTATTCAGTGTGAATGTCTAGGGTGCTGGCTTGTTGATAAAGAAGAGTCCATATTGAATCACGAGGGTTTAAATTATAGTCAGGGGAATTAGGTGAAGATACATCGTCTGGGATGTATGGTATTGAGGAATCTGGAGTGTCAGGTAGTGGAGAGTTTGGCTCAACATTTTTCCAAATCGTTTCTTAGCGTGAATTTTGTCCAACCTCGAATGTTGCCGGACAACCAATTAACTCTTCATCTGAATAAGATTCAGTAGCTCTCCTGAGTCTCTGAAGTAGGGGTGAGTAAGTAGGTAATGTTGGGAGTGGTAATTGAGTAAGTTATGTATTAGTCTGGGGTTGAGATACTAATACACAGGGATCTTCACCATCCGGGGTGATCTGATAAGTAGGTGACGTACGAGTAGTACGGAGGGTAAGTTTGGTAATATCAACGGGTTTGGAAGACATGGTACTGTAGTAATCCACAAATAGTAATTATAAGTAATTCATACGTTAAAGGTGTAACAGTAAGTGTGAAATAATAAAGTGTGTAACGTATGTAGAGAAAATATCAAGCGTATAAAGATTAGTGTAAAACAATCCTAATAGGTAATGTATTGAGCACGGTGACATGCAGACACGGAGGGCGTAAAATGGTATGGTGTAAAATCATTCATTTTGAAGGTGTAGTTATAGTCCAATGTTTGAAAACATTTGGTTCTCTATAACCATGGCTCTGATACCAATCTGTAACACCCCCTAAATTATGAGATAACAGCGGAAGACTAATTGGGGTATTACGGTGAGGATCGAAGTCATAATCATAGAAAACGGCTCAAAAGAGACGCTTTGAAAGTTATTTCTCATTCAAATAATACTTTTGTTCAAAAGGTGAAATATCTGATTTATAAAATCCCATGAAAGGGTGTGATAGTTTGGAAAGAATGACATATTTGATTTTACACCATGTAATTTATCAGAGTTAAAATGTCCTCTCCGTGTCTTGTCCTGCTCCGTTAATTACCTGAGATAAACATGCTTAAAGTGTCAACACAAAGGTTGGTGAGTTCATAGAGTTTGTAATATGTAATCAGTTTGAAACACAAGTAATATTGTATTGGAAATACAATCAGTTGAAAAAGTAATATCGCAGTCATATTTATATATTGCCCTAAGTCCCATGATATTCAAACGTTAACAATGTACCGCACAAACAGCATGAATTATACCGCATAAAGCAGCATGAAATATATCGTACAAACAGCATGAAATATACCGCTCAAACAACATTAAATATAATAGTAACTTAGGCAATATAAATCAGGTATAGTATACAGAAAATACTTGTGATCAGTTTATAGCATGTATCTCCCCCACGGAGTATAAAGTTATTAAATAAGTAAAAGTGGGGCTATGACTCACCTTGAGCGTATCTGGCAAGGTGGAATTATGAAATCAAGTAAGATTATGGGAACGATTACGGAAATGGCTTCAACACGAGACCTGAATATAAGGGAAGTCTGAGTATTTGACTTATTACGAATAACGAGTGTGAAAATGAGAAATCGATAACGATTTGATCGGTGACGTGAGAGTGATATGCTTAAAATGCCTAAGGTTCAAAAATAATATTATTCATAATATTATCTTGTTTTTATGTCATTGAAATCCAATACTATCGTTTCCTCGAAAGTGGTGAAACGAAACGGGAAGTTAAATCGTTTAAAACGCTTTATATAAGAATATAACGGACGTTATGTATTAAGTAAACGAAATATACAAAAATGCACATGACGTGACGGGAATTCGTAAAATGAAATATGGAAATTAAAATATTAATCATGTTCTGTTGGTTCTTGCAATCTTACTTTTTTTACACTTTACACCCTAACGGCGTTAGCGTTGCACCATTAGTCCTTAATTATGTTTAAATTGCATTTATAGTCCACTACATGTCCAAAATAACTTTCTGAGCTTGGAATATGATAATATATCAATTTCTACCCTAATGTTTCTGTTTTGGCAATTTCAGTTCATGTTTTAAAGGGTTGGCAGATTTAGTCCCTCAAAGTGTAACTAGTTTGCATTTTTAGTCCAAACGTACAAAAATTATGGGGAGAAAGTATCCGAATTTTTCAGGAGTTTATTGAAGCTTATTAAAACTTATTTCAACTGCTTATTTTCCAAAATAGCTTATTTTTCACTTAATGGGCTTTTAACGAGCTAATTAAAGGCCCGTTAACGTTTAACGATCCGTGAGTTTTGAGACAAGTTGAGCTTATCCCTAGACTCATTTTTAATGTTCTATTTTCATATCAAAAGAGCTTTTAGGTCCAGCTTATGCGGTTTGCTTAAAAAGAGCTTATTGGGCTTTTAATCCAATTTGAAAATAATAAACTGTTTTGAATATGGTGTTGGTCACTTTACTTTGGCCAATTTCAAGGGGTCAAACGAGCTTATCATTACAAAGTATAAATACGAAACTTGTAGCTTGTAGCAAGGTCTATTAGATGGTGTAAAAATATTGGGGTGTCGTTAAGTTGGATTGAGTTTTACGAGGTCATTTAGGTCACGACTTGGGTCAGTTTTCAAGTAGTAAAACACTTGGTAAATTTTCTAAGTATTTAGTTTTTGACGTTTTGATCATTGTACAAAATAAGTTCGTATAATGCATGTAACGATAATATAAACGTGAAGTGAGTATTTTTCGTGATTCCTAGGCCTTCCACAAGGGAGGTGTCACAACCCGTAATTTCAGGTCCTTTTTCAAGCTTCAAAATCTAACTATTCATCTCGAGAAATTACTATTCATGGGTTACTATTCACCATTCACTATTCATCATTTTTGAAGTCAGTTTGAGACTTTGAGAAGTCGTCAAAAATTTTACTATTCACGTGACACTATTCATTCCCGGAGAAAAATCACTATTCATTGTCATCATTCATCATTACGTAAACTAGGTTTACGGGTATTCAAATTCGCGTAACCAGTAAGGTTTAGCTGTGTATTCATGCATCATCAGTAAGGACACTCCATATAGACTAGAGTAGTCTGCATATCATCAGTAACATCATTACCATATTAAGTCATGCACGGGTTTGTGTGATTTTCATTAACGTATGCTTAATTGTTTAATTAACGTTACCACTCAGTCATTACTACTAACATTATACCCAATACTCCCGACTATGATCTTAACACATTTTCAAACTAATTATAATGATATTGAGATTATATTATTACTTTACCCGGTATTTTTAAACCAATTGCTATATTTTCCGTTAGTAGCTTGTAACTCCGTCGGTTTGCGATATTTCAATCCGATAATCATTCTAACACCCGATTCTTGCAAGGAATATGATTTCACAATTTTTACAACTTCGTCGTATTTTATTTCAACTCGTCACGACTTGTTTCTAGTTATCTCGGTACCCGGTAACATCTAACGTATACACTAAACAACTAATACTTTCTAAATTGGGGGGACAAGATCATTAAATGAGCTAATATCTCTTCTTTTCCTTGCACACGCCGCCCCCCCTAGAGTCCCCTAAGACTTCACTTGCACTTGATGTATAAGACCATAATTAATGAAAAGGTTCTATATGTTTTGTGAATTATTTTCCATAACACACATACAACACAAATCAACTAACAAATAAGCTCAAGTTTCTCTCTTCTTCCTCCCATTTGGTTCGACTACATCAAGAACACAACAAGAACCCATCAATTTTTTAAGATCAAGTATCATCTAATCTCCATTTGTGTCACTAGTTAAGGTTTTGGAATAAAACCTCAAAGTTTCTTAAGCATTTCTCACCAAATCTCATCAATCTTCAAGTAAGTGTCTACATATACTTTTCAAACTTTTCATACCTTCCATTTGATGTATTTTCAAGATCTATTAACAAATCATACAAATATATATATATATATATATATATATATGTTTCATACTACTCAAATGTTTAATTTTTCATTTTTAACATAGATCTATAGATCCATGGATTTTTAGTTGTATCCTCATGAAACCCACCATGGTTGGTGATATTTAGGACCCCATGACACCTTAAGAAGGTGTATGGTAGGATTAGATAGGTTGTGGTGTTGATTTGAAGTGGTTTGATTAAGTTTTGAACTAGTCTTGAACCTTAAACATTGATTTTTCAACAATAGAAATAGCTACTGTCCAAAATCGTGTAATCTGGAAAAATCAGTAACCCAAGGTATATTTTGGCCTTCATATTCAGAAAGGTCTTTCAAAAACGAAACCGTGGCCGCAAGAATGAGTAAAAACCGACTTACGATGAGAAAGTTATGATTTTTCAAAGTTAGACAACGAAAACTAATTTCTGAAAATTTAGCGTGCTGTTCGCCGAGATTCAAAGGACAAAACGAGATGTTAGACATGATCTAGAGGAGCCGACCTACTGAGATTATGTTAGTTCATGTTTATACGAAGCCGGGGATATAAAGAACGTAGCAAACGAGCTTATAACGACCGAGATATGCACGTTTAAAGCCCGACAATTCACAAACTATTTTGACAGCCACTATATGAAAATAATTCTAAGTATAGAAATTGTTTTTACAAGGCACTATATTGATAGCCGATTTTCCCATTGATCGTGACGCGTATGATCAAAATGACAAACATATGAATTCAAAATAAAGTTATAAGGTTTCTAAAAACGCCAAGCTTATTTTCTAACACATAACGTACAACATTTCGCGACTAGCTTTTGCGAGGCCATTTAGGCATATTTTTCAAGTTGTGAAACATAGTAAATTGCGACGAAAACATTATATTTGCCGATAGAACATCAAACAAGGATCGTGGAGTACCGTTTCAACATATTTACACGAAAAGTAGTTTATAACTTAACGAGACGTCAAAAATGTATTTTTCGTCGATAAACGTTATTTTCAAAACTTGCGAGTGGTATCGTTAACATACGTATTTGCATGTGTAGCATCATTTCATTGCTTACATTAGATCCTATCATTCATATTAGGTTGCGGTTAGAGATCGTGCCTCATTTCAGTGTATCCATTTTTGTCATCATAGCTATTGCATCAGGTGAGTTTCATAGCCCCTCCTTTAACTTGTTTTGTAACTGTTTTGGGGGAGAATACATGCTCATTTTTCATTAAACTCTATGCTCGTTTTTCATTAAACTCTATGCTCGTTTTACATTTAAACTCCATGCTTGTTTTTCTTGAGACGTGAGTTGTCTTTCAAACATTATTGATTGGTTAAAATACTTGAGTCGTTGCTCGGAAGTATTTTGTGTTTACATTGTTCACCCTTGATCATTTCATTATGGACACTAGTACATTAAGCTATTTCATATTGCCTATGTTATGGACTGTTAATTTCGTATTATTTTAGTTATATGACGACATTGTCAGATATATATATATATATATATATATATATATATATATATATATATATATATATATATATATATATATATATATATATATATATATGGCAACATTGTCATGGCGACACTGCTAGATTAGATTATATGGCGACATTGTCAGGATTTATCTTATGACGACATTGTCATGGCAACATTGTCAGATTTATTTATACGGCAACATTGTCAGATTTATTTATATGGCGAAATTATCACACTTACCTTTATATGGAGACATTATCACACTTACCTTTATATAGCGACATTGTCACACTCAACATTAAATTTTGTGGTCCATAAATCATTTGACGTTCACTTAAACCAAATCATATTTGGTAGTGGGTTGTAAACACACAGGTTGCAAGTCTTGTATGGGCGGGGCTTGGAACTGGGTGGATTTATAACGCCTTTGCTGGGAAATCATTTTCAAATGCTTTACATTTTTCAATAAACTCTATGAACTCACCAACCTCGTGTTGACACTTTTAGCATGTATTTTCAGGTATTAAGCAATAGCACGCTACTGGAGGCATTTGGCAGGGCATGGCATGGTCATAGAAGACTCTGATAAACATTTGGGGACCGTTTTAATTGTTTTTAGGGCCTATTTCCGTACTACTCTTATCAATGTAAATTCAACACTTTTGTTAAACAAATTTTAATCTAAATGATTGAGGTGAAAACCGTTCTCTGCACTTGTGTTGTGATACCAATTGAGTTGCACCCCAGCGACATGTATGCTTCCGCTGGACCCGATTTTGGGGGTGTGACAGATTGGTATCAGAGCCTTGGCTATAGAGAACTGGGTGATTTTAAAACCTAGACTATAGCTACATTTACAAAAACTTAACCCTATTACCGCCATGTGCCTGCCTGCCAAGCTGATGCCTCATTTGTGGTTTGTTGCTGACATATTTAATGAGATTTGTGTCTTATTATCAAATCGTTTATACCCACTTATTCTAGTTGATTACTATAGTTGTCTTTCATATAAGCATGCTCACATATCATACACGTCGCAGCGTTATGCTTTTTCCTTGCATAGTTTCATCATTCGACCTCGAGTTTGGTCACTTGCTATAGTCTTTCAGAACGTCTTTTCAAATGTGAAGGACATAGTATTAGTATAACTGAGCTGAGTATTTCAAAATTCATTAAACCTCGGTGGAATATAGACTGGTCATCTATATTCGACCCGGGACAGTGGGACATAGGCTGACCACCTATGCCCGACTCAGAGATGAATTTTGCAATACTGAGGACAGTTATAATAGAATTATGTCCGGGTTGCATTCCTACTCGATTTCTAAAGGTTTCAAAATTCATGTGTGTGTACACAATCGTTGCAAGAGCCTTCACATCTACATCACCTCGTGAACCCCCGTCTAGAAGCAAGCCAGATAATCATAACGCAACTTCCAATTTTCATTGTATGACAAGCCACTTCAGATCACCTACTTTCGAAAACGTCTTATTTACGTGTCACTCTTCTTTTCTTGTTTTGAAGAATCATGCCACCCAAGAGAGCTACTACTACTATGACACCAGCTGAGATCAGAAAGCTTGTTGCCGACAGTATAGAGGCAACACTGGTAACTGAAAGAGGTGCCGTAGCTGCAGCCGCTGCTGAAGCCGCTTCATGGGCAGAAATCGCAGAAGCTGCAGGAGCAACTACTGATGGAACTAATGGACGTAAATGTACATACAAGGACTTCAAGAGTGGAGATCCTCCAAGTTTCAAGGGCACTGAAGGAGCCACTGCTATGATTCGCTGGTTTGAAAAGATTGAATCTGTGTTTCTTTTGTGTAACTGCCCAGAGGAGTACAAGGTAAAGTTTGCTACCCATACGCTCGTTGGGGAAGCTATGTCATGGTGGAATTCGTATGCAAAACCCAGGGGAATGGAAAATGCTCACAAGCTTACGTGGGATGAATTCAAGAAATTGCTGACAAAGAAGTTTTGCCCACGAACTGAGGTGAAGAAAATGGAAACAGAGTTTTATGAGCTAGTGACAGCAGGAAATGATATCGAGGCATATATCAGAAGGTTTCAGGAGTTGGCAGCATTATGTCCTACAATGGTTCCGGATACTGAGAAGCTGATAGAAAATTTCATTGGTGGACTACCTAACAACATCCGTGGAGATGTGATTTCTTTTGACCCGCAAACATTAGATGAGGCAATCAGGATATCTCAGAAACTTATGGCTCAGGTAGTGAAGAAAGGGACTACTTCAAACAACAACAACAACAGCAACAACTCCAACAACTACCGAAACAACAACAACAAGAGGAGTTGGGTCAACAATCAGAGTGGCGATGCTACTCAACCACAACCAAAGAGGCAAGAAGTCGCCAAGGCCTATGCTGCAGGTTCAGCTGAAAAGAAAGGTTACCAAGGTACCCTACCCAAATGCAACAAGTGTCAAAATCATCATAACCCTGGACATTGTCTTAATCCATGTGGCAACTGTAAGAAGATTGGTCATGCGACTAGGGAATGCCAGTTTCCAATCATTGCCGGAAATCAGAAACCTCCAGTGATATGTTTTGGCTGTGGAGAGATAGGACATTACAGGAATGAATGTCCAAAACAAGGAAATCAAGGGAATGGGAACCAAGGCGGAATAGCTCGTGGTAGAGCCTAGGTCATCAGAGGAGGGAATTGTCAGCACACCAACGACGTGGAGGACGACAACAATGTTCAAGAACCAAGAACTTCTGCCTTGAAAATAAACCAAAGCCTAAACTCTCTGGTGTTGTATTTCTTTTGTGTTTCACTTTAAGTTCTATCGTATGAACTTCATGTACTATTACGAATCCTTATCTAATGGATGTTTTATCTTTTATCACCGCAATGTGACTTCAATATCCACATCTCTTCACCGAGTCCACTTCAGAGGTCAACATTAACTGAATTCAGGGACTGAATTCCTTTAACGGGTAGAGTCTGTCACAACCCATAATTTCAGGTCCTTTTTCAAGCTTCAAAATCTAACTATTCATCTCGGGAAATTACTATTCATGGGTTACTATTCACCAATCACTATTCATCATTTTTGAAGTCAGTTTGAGACTTTGAGAAGTCGTCAAAAAATTTACTATTCACGTGACACTATTCATTCCCGGAGAAAAATCACTATTCATTGTCATCATTCATCATTTCGTAAACTAGGTTTACGGGTATTCAAATTCGCGTAACCAGTAAGGTTTAGCTGCGTATTCATGCATCATCAGTAAGGACACTTCATATAGACTAGAGTAGTCTGCATATCATCAGTAACATCATTACCATATTAAGTCATGCACGGGTTTGTGTGATTTTCATTAACGTATGCTTAATTGTTTAATTAACGTTACCACTCAGTCATTACTACTAACATTATACCCAATACTCCCGACTATGATCTTAACACATTTTCAAACTAATTATAATGATATAGAGATTATATTATTAATTTACCCGGTATTTTTAAACCAATTGCTATATTTTCCGTTAGGAGCTTATAACTCCGTCGGTTTGCAATATTTCAATCCGATAATCATTCTAACACCCGATTCTTGCAAGGAATATGATTTCACAATTTTTACAACTTCGTCGTATTTTATTTCAACTCGTCACGACTTGTTTCTAGTTAACTCGGTACCCGGTAACATCTAACGTATACACTAAACAACTAATACTTTCTAAATTGGGGGGACAAGATCATTAAATGAGCTAATATCTCTTCTTTTCCTTGCACACGCCGCCCCCCCCCCCCCCTAGAGTCCCCTAAGTCTTCACTTGCACTTGATGTATAAGACCATAATTAATGAAAAGGTTCTATATGTTTTGTGAATTATTTTCCATAACACACATACAACACAAATCAACTAACAAATAAGCTCAAGTTTCTCTCTTCTTCCTCCCATTTGGTTCGACTACATCAAGAACACAACAAGAACCCATCAATTTTTTAAGATCAAGTATCATCTAATCTCCATTTGTGTCACTAGTTAAGGTTTTGGAATAAAACCTCAAAGTTTCTTAAGCATTTCTCACCAAATCTCATCAATCTTCAAGTAAGTGTCTACATATACTTTTCAAACTTTTCATACCTTCCATTTGATGTATTTTCAAGATCTATTAACAAATCATACAAATATATATATGTTACATACCACTCAAATGTTTAATTTTTCATTTTTAACATAGATCTATAGATCCATGGATTTTTAGTTGTATCCTCATGAAACCCACCATGGTTGGCGATGTTTAGGACCCCATGACACCTTAAGAAGGTGTATAGTAGGATTAGATAGGTTGTGGTGTTGATTTGAAGTGGTTTGATTAAGTTTTGAACTAGTCTTGAACCTTAAACATTGATTTTTCAACAATAGAAATAGCTACTGTCCAAAATCGTGTAATCTGGAAAAATCAGTAACCCAAGGTATATTTTGGCCTTCATATTCAGAAAGGTCTTTCAAAAACGAAACCGTGGCCGCAAGAATGAGTAAAAACCGACTTACGATGAGAAAGTTATGATTTTTCAAAGTTAGACAACGAAAACTAATTTCTGAAAATTTAGCGTGCTGTTCGCCGAGATTCAAAGGACAAAACGAGATGTTAGACGTGATCTAGAGGAGCCGACCTACTGAGATTATGTTAGTTCATGTTTATACGAAGCCGGGGATATAAAGAACGTAGCAAACGAGCTTATAACGACCGAGATATGCACGTTTAAAGCCCGACAATTCACAAACTATTTTGACAGCCACTATATGAAAATAATTCTAAGTATAGAAATTGTTTTTACAAGGCACTATATTGATAGCCGATTTTCCCATTGATCGTGACGCGTATGATCAAAATGACAAACATATGAATTCAAAATAAAGTTATAAGGTTTCTAAAAACGCCAAGCTTATTTTCTAACACATAACGTACAACATTTCGCGACTAGTTTTTGCGAGGCCATTTAGGCATATTTTTCAAGTTGTGAAACATAGTAAATTGCGACGAAAACATTATATTTACCGATAGAACACCAAACAAGGATCGTGGAGTACCGTTTCAACATATTTACACGAAAAGTAGTTTATAACTTAACGAGACGTCAATAAACGTTATTTTCAAAACTAACGAGTGGTATCGTTAACATACGTATTTGCATGTGTAGCATCATTTCATTGCTTACATTAGATCCTATCATTCATATTAGGTTGCGGTTAGAGATCGTGCCTCATTTCAGTGTATCCATTTTTGTCATCGTAGCTATTGCATCAGGTGAGTTTCATAGCCCCTCCTTTTACTTGTTTTGTAACTGTTTTGGGGGAGAATACATGCTCGTTTTTCATTAAACTCTATGCTCGTTTTTCATTAAACTCTATGCTCGTTTTACATTTAAACTCCATGCTTGTTTTTCTTGAGACGTGAGTTGTCTTTCAAACATTATTGATTGGTTAAAATACATGAGTCGTTGCTCGAAAGTATTTTGTGTTTACATTGTTCACCCTTGATCATTTCATTATGGACACTAGTACATTAAGCTATTTCATATTGCCTATGTTATGGACTGTTAATTTCGTATTATTTTAGTTATATGACGACATTGTCAGATATATATATATATATATATATATATATATATATATATATATATATATATATATATATATATATATATATATATATATATATATATATATATATATATATATATATATATATATATATGGCAACATTGTCATGGCGACACTGCTAGATTAGATTACATGGCGACATTCTCAGGATTTATTGTATGACGACATTGTCATGTCGACATTGTCAGATTTATTTATATGGCGACATTGTCAGATTTATTTATATGGCGACATTGTCAGATTTAGTTATATGGAGACATTATCACACTTACATTTATATAGCGACATTGTCACACTCAACATTAAATTTTGTGGTCCATAAATCATTTGACGTTCATTTAAACCAAATCATATTTGGTAGTGGGTTGTAAACACACAGGTTGCAAGTCTTGTATGGGCGGGGCTTGGAACTGGGTGGATTTATAACGCCTTTGCTAGGAAATCATTTTCAAATGCTTTACATTTTTCAATAAACTCTATGAACTCACCAACCTCGTGTTGACACTTTTAGCATGTATTTTCAGGTATTAAGCAATAGCACGCTACTGGAGGCATTTGGCAGGGCATGGCATGGTCATAGAAGACTCTGATAAACATTTGGGGATCGTTTTAATTGTTTTAAGGGCCTATTTCCGCACTCTCTTATCAATGTAAATTCAACACATTTGTTAAACAAATTTTAATCTAAATGATTGCGATGAAAACCGTTCTCTGCACTTGTGTTGTGATACCAATTGAGTTGCACCCCAGCGACATGCATGCTTCCGCTGGACCCGATTTTGGGGGTGTGACAGGAGGCAAATCACTTTTTGTGTTCTAAATATAAACGTGGTGCGTACATATAAATAATAAGTATATACGTTTCGAAACAATTGATACTTGATGCATGGTGTATAAATAACGTGAGAAATGAATTAGAGATGATAAAGGAGGACTTACAACACCTCTAGGGTGGTGAGGGAATGCGTGAGAGTGACTAGAACACAAGGGATAATTCTCACGATCACTATAACCAATAATATGAACTTTAACCCTTTCGAATAGCTTCCTACTGAGCTTGCTATTACTTCTGGTCGTCTTGGGGTTTCTAAAGGATGAAAAGGGACTAAGAAATATGCAAAGGAGCTAAGTGGGAGAGATGGTGGAGGAGAAAGGAGTTGTACGTGTGTATATGTATACGTATAGTATCATATGGGTTTTAAAATCAAACACAACTTGTTCCTACTATTCAAGGGTCAGAGAATGTTGGGATTTTGAGGGAATTTTACTGACAATGAGACTTTAAGAGCCATGTGAGGGTGAAAGAAGCAAAGTGGGAATTGTCTAGTTGATATATATGTCGACTAGGACATAATATGGTTCAAAAATTGGTTTTAACGTGAAACCTTGGTATCCTTGATGATAAATACTCTTAACAACTCACAAATGATCAAATATAATCATTAGAATGGGGTGGAAACAAGTTGGAGTCAAAAAAGATGATTTTGGGAAATTTAATATATATCGAATGGGTTGTCAATGACCATTTACTTTGGCCTTGTTAAACGTATCAAACATTGACATTGGGAGCTAGAACTTTGCATCCTATTTCTTTGGTGGGAGGACAAATAGGAGGTACAAAAATATATACATGTCGTGTTTAATAGTTGGAAGAAAACTGGGGCGTTTGGAGGGTGCTTAGTCGACTGGAAAATGAAATAAATATTAGAAGTTGGGCCTGGTGTGGGCTGCGTGAACAGTGGACCGGATTTAGGGATTGGGTTGAGATTTTTGAGCCCACTTGGTAATTTTTAGTATATAATTTGATTTCGTGATTTCGCGTGTGAGCTCGTCCCGTTATTTGGTAAATTATGTGATAACGTGTTCGAGCTAAAATAATATAATAAATAAAATTATAAATTTTTCCGTAAAAATGGTAATTAGAAATAGTGGCGGAGATTAATATATAATTAAACGTTGTTAATTATAGTGAATTTTTACAGTTTGCTACAACATCCATCCCCAAACCCAATTACCTAATTCATCCCTAAACCCGACTCGGGCGCTATGATGGAGCGAGATGTTCCTCTAAACTCGTCCCACTCCCCATTGGGGATCTTGTCGGGTTGTCTTTCTTAAGGTGATGCTCCACCAAACTCGTATCGGTCTTAGTTTATTATTATTTTTACACCATTAACAATAAAATTATTGGACTCATGAAATTTTTAACAATAGTATTAAATATAAATAACGATATGCTAAATCTCAAATTCTTTAATATATTTTGACACAAAACAAGCTTTTATGATCACAATTTGCAATATTACAAAGATAAAAAATAACGAAAATTAAAGAAGTATATTTTTAGTACGTACATACTAACACAATATTTTTATGTATATAAAAATATGTATATGTATATATGTTTCGGGGTGGGGCGGATATGTTACATCCGCCCAAACCCAATAAGAATCTTCTTAAGGCCCCAAAACCTGTCTTGTAACCCGGTAAGTATGCTCGGTCCTACCCAAAAGGGTTTAGGTTTCGGGTTTCCCTGTCAAATTCGGGGTTTTTTTCATCCTTATAAATCATAATAAGCTTATATAAGCTCGTAAATCTCAAAATAAAACAACAAAACTGACCTAAAATATAAACCGAAATGATTAAATAAGCTTAAATAAACACTAGCCTTGCCATTTTCTGCATACTGTATAAAGACCGAACTCATCTAAACCTTTGTACTTTATATCAGCTACTGTTTATAAAAACCAACACACACAACAACCCTAAAACCCTCAACGCCGCCGTGAAAAACCAGTCATGTCTCCAGCCACCACCACCACCAAAAACCCAAAACCCAGAATCCAAAAAGCAATAAACTCCCTACTCAAATGGAAACAAACCCAACTAAACTCAAATCCAAACACCCCCACTGATGACAACCACATCTACTTACTAACAACTCTTACAAAAACCCCACGTAAAGAATACACAAAAACCCCTTTCAAAATCCCTTTAAAACACCCTTTAAATATCTCACCAGAATCTTGCAGGACTTGCTTAATTATCGATGACAGGCCAAAAACCAGGTCCAAAAAGCTCACATTTGAGTTTGCTAGTAAAAAGATTCAATCTTTAGGAATACCCATATCACAGATTGTTAAATTTAGCAAGTTAAAGTCGGATTACAGGTCATTTGAGTCAAAAATGGAATTTTTTAACGCGTTTGATGTGTTTTTAGCGGACGAGAGGGTGATCGGGGTTTTGCCGGGGGTTTTAGGGAAGGTTTTTTATAAAAATAAGAAGAAGATTCCGGTTTCGGTGGATTTGGGGTATGAGAAGGATTGGAAGGAGGAGATTGAGAAGGGGTTTAGTTGCGGGTTGTTGTGGTTGAGTAATGGGACTTGTAGTGTGGTTAAAGTTGGGAAATTTGGGATGGGGGAGAGCGAGATTGTGGAGAATGTGGTGATCGCGGTTAGTGAAGTGGCCGAGGTTGTGCCGAGGAAATGGGATGGGGTGCAGTGTATGCATTTGAAGTTTTATGATTCTTTGGCTTTGAAGATTTATGAAAAGAAGAGTAAAAAGTCATTAGGCGAATAGGTAGGTGAATGAATGAATGAATGATGCATTTTTTGAGTTTTGTGTTTCTTTGGTTTGTGTTTGGATTGTGTTGGATAATATCTTTTTGTGGCTTAATGCATATATAAATGGTTAGATGTTTTTGTTATGTTTGTTAAACGAATTGCCAACATTACTTGTGTTTTTAGATGTATAAGTTATAGAACTTTGTCATTCTTGTTGGTTATCGGTAAAGACAGGTCGTATGATGATTTACCGACATATTCAGTTGCTTTGAAATGTATACGTTTGGGGAGTTTTGTATTTCTTGTAAGGTTGCTAGGAAAGATTGATTTAATTATCTACCATCATTTGTTGGTGTTTTAGTATGAAGCTCTTTGGAATTTTTGTAATTTTTGGTTTGTTATCAGCAAGGATTGATCATCTAATCATCACTAATATTATCTTGCACTTTTAAGGATATATACATCACGGGGCAAGTTGTCTTTATTGTGACTTATCGACAAAGATTGATCATTTAATGATTTAACAACATTTTCGTGTGTTCTTAAGCATATAATTCCTTGGAACTTCTGTACTTTTCGTGTGTTATTAACAACATTTTTGTGTGTTCTTAAGCATGTAATTGGCGTGAGTTTAGAGCATACAAAGACTTGAATATTGTGTAATTCTTAGTTTTTATAATGTAGTTCATGTATATTTCTGCTTATTTCAGAATGAAACCCTTTTTACAACCTTTTACAGCCTTCCAGCCCTTACTTAGCTCCCCTCCTTGACTCCTTGTATCAAAGACTCAAAGTGGTTTTAGTAACCAAGGCTCCTCACTTGCAGGCTTCAACTTCTGGTACGGTATATAACTTCTTTCCTGGTTTAGGTGAAATGTTTATGGAAATCCCGTTGGTGCTTTGCCTTTGTTATATTTTCCAACAATGTTAGCAAATTTTGCATGATCAATGGTTGTTTAATCTGTGTGGAAAGAGTTTTCCAAGCTTGGTGTGCAGCTTTTCCTATAAGTTCTTTTCTATCTGAAACTGTCTTCTTTTTAATGAAACTTGCCTTAATGCGCTTTTATTTGTTTCCCATCAACTGGGACTTGGCAGCTTGAAAGACACTTTCAGATCAAAGCAACAGCTTCTGAGTTTTGACAATCTCCCTGTCTTAACTGTTTTTAGAAATGAGTTTTGTTTGGGAATTGGGATATTTCCAGGTTCTTTAGTTGGCATTGATCTCTTTAAGTATTTAACGGAACTTGCAGCAGTGATAACTGATAAGGGTTAAAGGTGAAGGATATGGTACTCAAGGAAAATGATTGTCGTGCCCATAGTTATTAAAAGCGCGCCGGAGGCGCACCTAGGCTCTAAATCCCATGAGGCTCAAACAGTGAGTTTTTTCAGAGCGAGGCTCAGGACATTCAAGAGGCTCACCAGGCTCAACGCCGTGGTTGCGAGGCCCTTGTAGGCTTAGGCGCGCCTTATGCATATGTGGGGCTTTATCCAATTTTTTATTTACAAAATTTAAGATTTTGAATGTATGCACAATGATAATTCAAATTCAAAAACTCCTGTGCATGTTATTTTAAAACTCAAACAAAATTTGGTTATTTCTGTTACACGGAGGTCAGACCGTTAGAGAAGGGAGCGTTAAGAAAAGATAAACCACATTGTTAGATTCTCTATGTTTGATTGTCTTATGAAGTATTAACCTTGTTTGTCACTATAAGTGATATAACGCTACTTAAGCTCAATATATATAGTTTTACAATTTTTCTCGACATAATGCACCTCACATACACGAGACCCACGCCTAGGCATGTGCCTTCGGCCTAGGCCCAAGGCCCTTTTGCGTCTTAGTGCGTCTTGAGCTTTTTAAAACATTTGCGCCTAATTACTATAAGATCCTTCAAGTTGTAATATGCAGTTATCTATGTGTCGACATCATAATTTGTAATGAGGTAAAGTTCATGTTCAAAAAAGATCTGTTTTTGTTTAGGGACTAATGATCAGAGAAGCATGACAAAAAAGAGTAATGCTTCTCTAAACTTGCAAGTTGCGTCAGTAGCAACAATAATATGCAACAGTTACTTGGAAAAAAAATTGCAAGTTTTAAACATCAAAGGAAAGGAAAGAAAACACTATGCATCTCTAAGCTATTTTTGCATCGATGACAAGGGTAAAAAAGTTCATTTCATGTTTAAAGATCTAAATATTGTAATTTATACATAACCAAGAAATCACTTCAGATGTGAAAAAAAATAAAAAATAAAAAATAAAATAAAATAAAATAAAATTATTAATCAAACCAAACTACTTATTTGATGCTACAAGTTCACAATCGGTCGAATTTAAACTACAAAAAACTTTTGTTTGGTTGTATGTGATTACATAAAAGATGTCTTCACCTTCTTTGACAAAATGTATGTACCGAACGGACCTGGGCATTTATGTTTCGGTTCACAAAGTATGTCCATCTATCGCCAACAAGAGCCCAAACATTTTCACTCACTTCATTGAGTTGCACTTTCCATCTCCATCCTTGTTGGTTTAGCAGAGTAAACATAGTTATGACTGTGGTGTGATCCTCCAAGTATGTAATCCTTATGCAAGACCTGTCCAATTTAGCGTGCAAACGTTACGACATTTTTCAAAATCAGCTTATTACTAAAGTCAAAGTATAAACACAGATATTTGGAGTAAATTCTTAAAGTAGAATGATTTTGAAAAGTTTTTTTATGGAACATTCTTCATTGGGGGGATGAGAAAATTGGCCAAATTAACTCATCTTATGCTTGGAACAACTTTCTTAAATCATCCTACTTTTAAGTATTTTCTAAAATATTTGTGACAACTTGACAACCTATTAAGAAGATTATCATCGTCTGGATCAATTTAGAAGATAAACTATCCTCATGTGATTTATATTCATCGTATTTGCATGCATTAAAGTAAACTAAATTTAATAATAGTTGATTTACAAACATATTTTTAAACAGTTTATTGCCCACTCCGTGCCTCAAACACTCCATCAGTTACCTGAGATAAACATGCTAAAAGTCAACAAAATTGTTGAGTGAATTCATAGCGTTTATATATAATAATCAGTTGAACACAAGTCTCAATTTGTATAATTGTATAGAAACACAATTATAATAGAAATAGTAATATTGCAGTTCAGTATATTGCCCTAAGTCTCATGACAATCAAACGTTAACATGTGTGATACCATAGAAATGGTATAAATAATATACACGATAAAATGGTGTAAGTATGAGGCCCTCGTGTACAAAATTGCCATCTTCCTATTGTTTACTCAAATAAAGTGCATTTGGTCACCATTCCGGCTAACACAAATGGAGCGTCGACTGCCAATAGATCTATTCACTATATTCGTGTTCACTCGCAAGTGATTAATGGTTCATGATATGAGGGACTTTTGGCAATAGCGGTAATTTAGGCAATATCAATCAGGTATAGCATACATAAAATACTTGTGTTCAGGTTTGTAGCATGTATCTCCCCACGAGTTTAAAATACATATAAAAGTGGGACTATGAGCTCACCTCAGTTGTAGTAGACAAAGTAAAGTGACGTCAAATGTAATATGGGAACGGCTCCAACACACGACCAGAATAATAGGGAAGTCTGAGATTTTCGATAGTTTAAGCTTGACATAACGCGAATAATGATTATAGAAATAGTATTGGATAACGAAATGGTTTGTGACAAGGATAGTTTGGTATGCTTAAAATGCTTAAAGTTCAAAAATAATATTACATGTAATATTATCTTGTTTTTATGTATATTGTATCCGTAGATATCATCTCTTCAAAAGTTAGTGAATGATAAGTTATGTTATTAGTTAAAAAGCTTCGTTATATATATTTATATACGTAACGTCATTTAAATAATTTTTACGCAATGTCTAAATGTCTTCTTAGGATATAAATTTATAAAAACATTAGTGTGAATATTTAAGAATAAAGTTACTGAATAAACCTTCAAGTTATATGAAATTTACGCTTTTAACCCTAACGGTGAAACCTTTACATTTTTAGTCCAAAATTATAATATATTTGCATTTTAGGTTTATACTATTCTAATATAACATTTTAACACTCATGGTTTCCAAATATTCATTTTCCACCCTTAATTTACCAAAATGACAGTTTTGACACTAATTCTGAAGAAAGTTACACTTTTAACCCTTTTTGCGTAACTTTTGCATTTCTAGTCCAAAATCACAATTTTAAGAGTTTATCATTTATGTTTATTAAATAAGTTTCTAACAGCTTATTAAAGTCTACGAAACAACTTATTTTCTGAAAATAGCTTATTGTCGAGTTATTGGGCCTTAAGGTCCATTAACAGCCCGTTAACCTTTTAAATGGGTCCATTAGTTCAAAATCGATTGGGCTTGAATGTGGGCTTAAAATGGATCATATTGAACTTAACAAAACTGCTTATTCGTAAAACTGCTTATTGAGCTTATTGGGCTTTTAAAGCCCACTCGGTAAGGTTTAAAGTTTAGGAAAATGTTTCGAGTGCTCTCAGCTTATAGGTTCGAAAAGGTAATACGTAAGCTTATCTAGGTAGCTTATTAGCACAGCTTATTTGTTTAGCTTATGGAGAAGTGGGCTGGGTTGTTAGCCCGATATGGTACATGTCCAAAAATGATTTTATAGCTTGTTTTTGAAGCGACAAAATGAAGTGGTCCAGTTTTGATTATATAGCATATTATCATAAACATGGTTATAAAACAAGTCTAAAAAACTTATTAAATGTTGATATAAGTTATAAATAGTTATACTACTTCATGCATGGCCACACAAGGAATTGAGGATGCCATATTATAACTGAAAATGATTTACGAGAGTACAAAATATATGGTGAAAGCTAGGAAGGGTACGATGGAAGTTTAAACGTGCAAAGTAGTATGAATAAATATGTGTACGTATGGAAACTAAGATGAATGACTTACTACACCAACAAAGGGTGGGGAAGACACCAAATATGGACTAGGGATCAAAATGTAACAACGTAACTCGTTCAAGAAACCAAAAACATGTCGAGATCAATGCCTAGTGACTTGGAAGATGGAATAGGCTCTTGGAATCACGTAACAACGTTCTGATTCATTGTAGCATAATGAACCAAAAAAAAAAAAAAAAAAAAAAAAAAAAAAAAAAAAAGGTATATGCTTGTAAAAATGGTTAGGTAACTGTAATGATAGATTACTTCTTGATTAACATTTACAAATGACTAGGAAATTTTACAGGATGCTACAGAAAGATATCTGCCGGTGGAGTGTTAACTGGTTCATTTTCCGTTAGGTTGGTGCTCAAGTAGTCGTGGGCCCTAAATGAGGAGTTTTGGTATGCCACGATACCTAGAGCTCTAAAGCTTTATCTTAGAGAAAATTGTACCAAATAGAAACCAACCGTTTCATAATATTAATTGCCAAAAAAAGTAAAACTACTTCTATTAAAAAAGGTTATATATATATATATATATATATATATATATATATATATATATATATATATATATATATATATATATATATATATATATATATATATAGGGATACAATGAGAAGGGTAGGAAAGATTGTGGGAGTGACATGTGTCATCCCCATGCCACATCACATGACATGTGTCACCTACCCCCACCACCCCCCGAAAAAAAAATCCCGCCAAAAAAATTATTTTTCGGGACAAAAAATTTTTTCGCGCCAAAATTTATACTGCATTACATTTATAAAGTTATTGCATCACGGTTATAAAGTTACTGCGTCACGGTTACTGCATCATGGTTACTGCATCACGGTTATAAAGTTACTGCATCACGGTTACTGCATCATGGTTACTGCATCACAATTATGATTTTACTGCATCACAATCACCCCCCCCCCCCCCCGAAATTTTTTTTCCCGCCAAAATTTATACTGCATCACATTTATAAAGTTACTGCATCACATTTATAAAGTTACTGCATCACGGTTATAAAGTTACTGCATCACAATTATGATTTTACTGCATCACGGTTATTCCATCATGGTTACTGCATCACAAATATGATTTTACTGCATCACAAATATGATTTTACTGCATCACAGTTACTGCATCACAATTATGATTTTACTGCATCACGGTTACTACATGCACTAAAATCATAATTGTGATACAGTAACTTTATAAATGTGATGCATTATAAATTTTGGCGGGGGGTTGGGGTGGGGGTGACACATGTTATATGATGTGGCATGATAATGTAGCAAGGTGACAGATGTCACTCCCACAATACTTCCTAGACTTTTCATTTTATATATATATATATATATATATATATATATATATATATATATATATATATATATATATATATATATATATATATTTATTTTATATATATATATATATATATATATATATGAGTTACTAAAAGTCTAAAACTACATGTGCATGTCGCTTGAGCATTTTTTTGAAACATTTTGCATTAGCACAATAGATAATTACTATATATATAATAGAGCGTGGTGAAACGACGCCTTCAATTTCGTTTTGTTCTTATTCGGTTTTAGCCCACCCCACCTGCCTCCTGCAGGCCCAATTTGGCCCTTATCTCTCTATTTTTTTCCTTCTCCTTTTTACACTTCGTTAACTTTAATAAGTTTAATTTAAGAACGGACCGCCTGAACTTCGTATCTATCTTCTTTCTCGGTAGCTGTGCAAACCCTGAGTTGTAGTTTTCTTCGTTGTAGGTAAAATTGAGTATGTGTATTTCTTGATTATGTTGTATGTGTTTGTCTGTGTTCTCAGGCGTCATGCCTGATATGTCTGTTCTTTGTTCTTTAGTTGTTTTTTGATGTTTTGGTCACTTGCGTGTTTAAATATGAGAACTAAAAGTAAGCATGTGCGTAGAAATAGTAACCACCAAACGTTAGAGGAAGGCGTGTCTGTTAGTGGTGGTGTTGGTGTCGGGTTGGTCCCTGACACTCTTGTAGGTGTGGCCACTTACTTAGATTCTGATAACGGTAACGGGTTTCTTACCATGGATACGTCGACTTCTGTTTCGGAACGTCTTATGACTCCTACGATTGAGTTTGTTGATTTCACGGATGTCGATGACTCTTCATGTTATACCGATGTCTCGCGTCAAGGGCATGTTACTAGAATCGATGTTGCTGGTATGCCTGTCAGGGTGTCCAGTGGTATAACGATTAACGAACCTGATCCGGGTTGCGCGGGGGAAGGGATTCGTGATTGTAGGTTTCCGGTGTCTGCGAGTGTCGCTGGAAAAGGGAAGGGGAAGATGGATGACATGTCATCATCTACAGGAACTGGTAATGTATATTTTTTGTTTATGTTTTATCATATGTGTGTTTTCTCGGCGATTACAATGTTTGTCTTACGTTTTTCGCTTGCAGGTTCCTGTCGTATGGATAGACGTGTTCTTACAAATTTGTTGGCTGGTCATTGTTCCGGTAACCTTTCGCGTACTGAGGCTGGAGAAGGAAGTAGTGGTGGTTTTTTTTTTTTTTTTTTTTTTTTTTTTTTTTTTTTTGTAACTGTGTTTCTTTGTAATACCTCAAATTTCAAAGCATGCAAAATTACCAAAATACCCTTGTAATTTAAATTTTCACTTAATAAATATATAAAACACCAAATAAATCGCAAACGCTTGGAAATTAACAACATATGAAGTAGGATAATTTTTACATGAACATTTTAATATTCTACATGTCCTAAAAATACTTGTCACATCACTTAAAATATTTTGGACCAAAAATACTTATATATATATGTTTATTTATATTGTTAAATAATTTAAAATCAAATAATTAAGAGATAAGTGCTACAAATTAAGATGCAATCTTTCCAATCAATTATAATTCCATCATATCTCATTTGGGCCGAATTCCATGCCCTCTCCTCATATATCACACGGTTTCTCATTGTTTCCTTTTATATTTATCCCTTAAACCAAAATCGATAAGCACAAAACTCACACACACAACACACGATTTTTCTTTGGCTTTCACGTATTTTTCCTGGATACCTTGGAGTTAGAAGGAGGCTAGAAAAATAGGATTTCGGATATTGGAGGCTTGGTTCGATTGGTTTTGATTTTTGCTCAATTTTCATTCTTGCCGAGAGGTATTAATTCTCTACACATCATTCGATCATTCTAAAAGCTATCTGGTATTTTTGTGACTCTTTTTACATCACATATGATCTAAATAAAATGCTTGTCATGATCCATGCATGATATTCTAGTCGTTTGGATTTAAACGAATCATAAAACCCTAAAACGAGCAAAAACTAAAATCGACCATATATGATTTTTATAAATCTCAGACATATTTTTATGGTCTGTAATATGACATATCTGATCTGTAAAAATTGTACTCGAATTGATTTAAAGCCTAGATCCATGGTTCGTGAATTATTTTTGTTATGGATTAATCGGCTAAAACTAAAAAGAAGAAATAAAATTCGAATGGGATTAGGGTTAGGGTTTATGATGATGGGATTGGTGTAATTAATGTGTTTTAAGGTTGAATTAATGATTGGTGATGATTGGTAAAATTTAGGGTTAGGGTTTATGCTTTTTATTAAAACCGATTGAAAGATATAAAAGTTTTGGGTGTGTTTTGTAATTTTATAAACTTGGGGGTTATTTTTGTAAGTGATTTTAGACCAGGGACTAATCGTGGAAATTATAATATGGGGGTGTTATATGTAACATTTGTAACTAAAGGGTTTAAATGGTAACTTGTTTAATTATTAAAACCGAATTGAAAATATTTAAAATAGAGGGACTTGTTTTGTAAATATTGTAAATGAAGGGTATTTCGTATAATTATTGATATAAGGGGTGTGATGTGTAATTTTGGAGACTTGAAGGCTTAATGTGTAATTATAAATATTATGAGGATTAATTTGTAACTTAATTAATTATAAGGTTTAAATTATAATTTATTTAACTAAAGGGTTTAATGTGTAAAATTGATGAACTTAAAGGATTGGAATGGTAATTATGGTAAACTTATGGATTAAAATGAATAACTTGTAATATTTGCATTTTGGACCTTAACTTTGGCATATTTACATTTGAAACCCTAAAATATGGAAAGTTGTCATATTTAACCCTAAACTATTATGACTTGCTAAAATGAACCCTATCTCCATAAAAATATTTTAAATGACTTAACCAAATTACTTTGTGGAATTTATCTAATTATGGAAATTTGCTATTTTTGGAAACTTGCTAAATAAGGAAACTTTCTAAAAATGGAAACTTGCTAATTTTGGAAACCTGCTATAAATGGAAAGTTACTAAAAATGGAAAGCCGACTAAAATGAGAAATCTGATTTAAGGAAGATGTTAATAATAAGACGACCATGTATTCGTGTAGATTCGCTGAAGATGGAGTTGTTTCCGATCTTTATATTTCTAGATATGTTTGCACTTGCGGTATAAGGTACAGATATTCTACCCTTTTTCAGTAAGGGTGTTTTCCCTCTCATGACTCATTGATCTTGTTTCGTTTTAAGATTCCCTAAGCCATTGCTATGTTCCCCTACACTTTGGTTCGTTTGTTTGATTCATTTTGACTTCGATGTTCGATATGACCCTTTTTGCTTTGAGCCTCTATAATGATCCATTTGATATTCGTTCGTTACCTTGTGTTATTAGTATTCGAAACACTTGATACTTCGAAGGTTCATTTGATTTTGGTAACTAGATATGAAAACCTTTTCAATTATAACATGAAAATGTTTTGAGGAAAACTTATTTTAAAATGATGTTTATGAAATATGCGATACCACTTTTATTTGGAATTTTACTAAACTTTATGAAAACTACTTTTAAAGACTACTTTTGTAAAAACAGTTATTAAAGATCATTTTAATGAAAACCATTTGATAAAGATTTCTTAAAATGAACCAGTTGATTATGAACCTTTGATCAGTTCATTTGGATTCATTTAACTTTGATATTGGATATGACCTTTGCCATGAACTGTAGCAAACTGCAAAAATTTACTATAATTAATGACGTTTAATTATATAGTAATCTCCATCATTATTTTAATCACCATTTTTACGGAGAAATTTAAATTTTTCTTTAATATATTATACTCACGACCAACATAAGATTAGGATAAGCCTACATATTTTATATGAACTATTTTTACTTTATTATATATTTTACATTATACTCTTTACGTAATACAAATATTCAAACCCTATTAGATTTTATTAACATATACGCTTTCCGTTAAACATATCGCACGTCTAATATAATTAGTTAAAGTATATTAATAAATTTTGATATTTTTATAAACGTTATATTTTTACGTTACCCAGTTTTAAGTTTCGTAACTTAAGGACTTAACGTTAGTATCGGAATCAAACTATACCCTAAACTATATATATATATAATATATACTAATAACAGTAGTTTGAATTCATGCAATATGCAAATATTGCAAATCGAATTTTACACATATAGTAATTCGAATATTACTGACAATTCACATGGCAACTTTCATTTTATCAATAATTTCAACTTGTAGTACCATGCATGCATCGAATTCCATATATATATATACCAACGTGTATAAATGTAGAACCATGAAATTCAACAAACAAAAGATAAGACGTGTATCTATATTCTTCCATAAACTTTATATAGTATCTTATCATAAGACGTGTGTTATTCTTGTTCATTTAATATATAGCGTGTAGACGTGTATATGTGTATCCATATAATTCAACCATATAACGTGTACAAGTAGACACCATAATCTGATATACATAACATTCAATATAAGACCCATGCGTCTGCACTTCACGTACAACTCATAAAACCCACCAAAACACAAACACTTTCAAGTTATTGTTTTCTGTGACCCTTTCACCCTCATCCTCTCTCTCTAAAACTCTCACAACACCATCCATAGCTTCTGTAACTCAGTTTCATCAAGTCGTGAAGTCCAGAAAAACTCAGGTTGATCGAGTTATTTATTCGAACGGGATATATTAGTTTCACATGGGTAGAATGTTGAGCAAGTTTCTTTTGGTTTCTGCCTAAGTCTCATCGTACACAGTTCACCCTCACCACCATTCCATTCGATCCCTTAACCCACTGTAAGGACCAAAACATCTTAACTTGTTATAATCTTTGATTTAAAACTTATATTGCATGTTTATATATATATAAAACCAAGTAAAACATGTCTCCTGTATGTCACACTGTCAAGTATATCCATTTATACATTTAAAATTTCATGCAAGAATTAACCATGTAAATGTTAAAATATGTATAGGTTAAGTAAAGTGTTTTACTTTGCATTATAACTCTACATATACATACATGCATACACGATCACAAATACTTGTTTTCAAATTTACAAGTTGGTTCATTGTTAAGAGAAACTTGTGTGGTATTTTGTTACGATAATAAGCTCAAAAGAAGGAAGCAAATACTACGAATTTGTAAGTCGACACCTATGCCACTTATATTGAACTTTCGAACCTTAACAACTTATGGAAACGTAAAACAAACGTAAAATGTTAAGTTTGGGTCACGTTTGGAACTTTGAGTTGTAAAAACTCACATAAGTCGTGCGACTTACGTGAGCTTGTTTTGGCCACCTTTGCGTTAACTTGTTGCTTAATTCAAAACTTGATTGCTTAATTGATAAAGAAGAGATGATAAAACTTAGTTGGAAATAGAAGTAAACAAACACAAATAAATACATGCAAACACACGACTGAGCATACAATGAAAAGAAATATAGCACAATTATAAAACAGTAACGAAGTCGTTAATTATATTCGAGTTGTAAAACTAAAACAAGAAGAGCCTTTGGCTCAACTGGTTGTGTCGCTTAGCTTTCACACAAGAGACGCATGTTCGATTCCGGGTAATGTCACTTTGGATTTTATTTAATTCTTTTTAAACACTAGCCATATATAAAACAAAGCCCACCTATTATAAGTAGAGATGCTGGTTATTATGCAAGAAGTCATGAGATCGAATCACATAAAAGACACTTTTGATATTTTCTTTTAACCATTATTTGTAAACCTGATCTAGTACATTTTTATAACTCTTAATAAAAATGTCAAAACTTAATATTGTTCCAACCCATTTTGTCCACATTTTTGTCAAACAAATATTTTTCTTAAGCACTTATAATTTAGAAAATTATGACCATTTTAGTCCCTCGACTTGGACCAAGTTCACACGTTACTCATAAAAATTTATAGCAATAAGTCGGAATACTTAGACTTCCCTTATATTCAGGTCCCGTGTTGAAGACGTTTCCGTAATCGTTCCCATAATCTTACTTGATTTCATAATTCCACTTTGTCAGATACGCTTAAGGTGAGTTTCATAGCCCCTATTTTTATACTTTTGAACAACTTTTTGGGGGAGATACATGCTCAAACTATACTTATTTACTTTTGCAAAATATTTGTTACATGATTTGTATTTATAATACATATCTGTTCGCTTATACATTATGCATTGTTGAGACCTTTAAATTACTTGACGCATTTATGACATTGATACGTATTCATATACACATCTGTCATGTTCGTACATTGATACATATTTCTATACACATCTATATCTGTTCTAGTTCTAGTCTTAGTCCTAATCATTTTATAATACGTATTTCTATACACATTTATACTTGTTCGATACTATGTTAGCAATGGGTTGTAAACACACAGGTTTCAAGCCTGGAATGGGACGGGCTTGGAACTGAGTGGATTTATAACGCCTTTGCTGGGAAACTCTATTTACTTACTGGTAGAAATACTTTACCTGTTTATCAAATACATGATTGGCATTGTGATGCAAGTACTCAAACATTTATACTTTTCTATGCTTATCTTTGGGAAATGGCACCCAGTAATTCTTTGGGAAATGGCACCCAGTAATCTTTGGGAAATGGCACCCAGTATTCTATTGGTACTCTATGATACTCTATTGATACTCTATGATACTCTATGGGTTCTTGATAACTTAATCTAGCAGTGGGTTATAAACATACAGGTTGCAAGCCTGGAATGGGACGGGCTTGGAACTGAGTGGATTTATAACGCCTTTGCTGGGAAACATTCATTCAAATACTTTAATTTTAAACTAAACTCTATGAACTCACCAACCGTTGGTTGACACTTTTTAGCATGTTTATCTCAGGTTATAAGGCGGTAGTGGATGCATGGATTCTAGAGTCATTTGCATACTTGAAGACTCATATCTATCTTTATCATTCGATACACTTTGAAAACTTTCATGTAATCTTTACTGGGAACTTATTGTCATAAATCTGATTTTAATAATTCGAATGATAATATTTTAAAACGTCTCATTTAGAGGTCGTTTTCTATACCTTGATCTGAATTATGAAGTAATACCCCCTTGACATCTACTGTTCCGCTGCGGTAATTTGGGGGTGTTACAGATTGGTATCAAAGCCTAGGTTATAGAGAACTAGGTTGCATTTAGGAGCCTAGACTATAACCGTTATATACATTAAGACTCTCATCCCTATCGCCTTACTTACGTAGAACTTTTCTCATTTATGTGCGCATTGTTAGATGTTATAATATTTGTACCAATAGGGAAAAATCTCAGAACTTGTTCGAGACATCAAAAGAGTGGAGCTCAGTGATAACTGGCTATTTAACTTTATCTTGTGACAGTTCTTGTTTGATGAGACACGAGGTTAAGTTAAATAAAGGTTATCACTTAGCCGCAGAAATTTGATGAGTTCACTCGAGGATTTTGAGAGATAATCACCCGACTCTTTCATCATTTAAGTAACGTCGAGATATGTGTGCTTGGTGATATGTACACGTATGAAAGGAGGCAGTTATAATTTTGGTGGCCAACATAATTATAAGTGCGTCACGACACACGTGGACATATGTAACCATGCGTACGTTAATCGACATTGACCCCTTTAGGATAACAGCTAGTAGCGGGGTTTTTGTGAGAACGTTAAGTATAAATCGATAAATCAACGACTTCTACCTCATCTCTGACGTTCGCTAGATATCCTTCATTGCAGAGAGGCAATGGCAACAAGGAGATCAGCTCGCAACGCTAACCGAGGAAATGCCACGTTAAGAGGTGGAAGGACTAGTGGACGTGGAGGTCGAGGAGGTGGTCGCGGCATTGGTAACAACGATAATAACGACGGTGGAAATCCTGATTTTACCGCCATCATCGCTCAACAGCTTCAAACCTTGCTACCTACTATTATCACCCAAGTCGGCAATCACATCAACAACTCGGGAAACCACGGAAGCATAAATGACGATACCAATGGTGTAGGTGTGAATGAGACTACCACCCGCGCCATTGGATGCACGTATAAGGAATTTACGGCATGTAAGCCAATGGAGTTTGACGGAAAAGGAGGTGCTTTAGAGTATACCCGATGGATCGAAAAGATGGAGTCAGTGATCGACATCAGTAACTGTGGAACGCATCAAAAGGTGAAGTATTCGGCGTGCTCACTGTCAGGAAAAGCGTTAACATGGTGGAACACACAGATTCAAGCGAGAGGCAGAGAAGCAGTTGTGGGAATGACGTGGGACGACTTTAAAGCACTACTGAAAGAGGAGTATTGCCCAGATAATGAGATGCAGAAGCTGGAAAATGAACTCTATCATCACTCTATGATAGGGGCTGGTCATGCAGCCTATACAGATCGGTTTCATGAACTAGCCAAGTTAGTCCCTCATCTGGTTACCCCTGAATCCAAGAGGATTGAGAGGTATATCTATGGCCTTGTTCCCGAAATTCGTGGAACTGTGAAAGCAACTGAGCCGTCAACGATTCAGAGCGCGATACTGAGGGCAGGAACTCTAACAGATGAGATGGTTAGGAATGGAGTTTTAAGGAACGGTGACAAAAGGAAAGGAACAACTGAGTCAGACAAGCAGATGGCCCCATGATGGACAACAAGAGAGCAAGAAATTTTATGGCCACTGGGCCTGGTCAGAAAGGGTATTCAGGTCCACATCCTAAGTGTACTAGATGTACTTTTCATCACCCAGTATCTGTGCCCTGCCGTGAGTGTAAGAACTGCAATCAGTTGGGTCATTATGCGAATCAATGTAAAGCACCGGGAAATGCAAGCAATAGGAAGAGGGCATGCTATGAATGTAACAACCCGGATCATCTCAGAAATGCGTGTCCTAGGTTAAATGGAACACCTGGGCAGAGGCAAGGAAATCTCGCTTTAGCCATCGAAGGAAATAACCCAAATCCTGTAACCCAGTTTGGTCCAGCTCGTGGTAGAGCTTACTACTTGGGTGACTTGGACGCAGCTAATAAATAATGGGTACGTTTTACCTAGCCAAGTAGTATACTACCTTAGATTCTAAGTTTTTGCCTTATTACCTTAAACTTTACACATCGACTATCCGTTAGCATCTTTTAAGGGATAACACGGACTGAATCTCGGGACGAGATTCAAAAATAAGGAGTGGGTACTGTAGCAAACTGCAAAAATTTACTATAATTAATGACGTTTAATTATATAGTAATCTCCATCATTATTTTAATCACCATTTTTACGGAGAAATTTAAATTTTTCTTTAATATATTATACTCACGACCAACATAAGATTAGGATAAGCCTACATATTTTATATGAACTATTTTTACTTTATTATATATTTTACATTATACTCTTTACGTAATACAAATATTCAAACCCTATTAGATTTTATTAACATATACGCTTTCCGTTAAACATATCGCACGTCTAATATAATTAGTTAAAGTATATTAATAAATTTTGATATTTTTATAAACGTTATATTTTTACGTTACCCAGTTTTAAGTTTCGTAACTTAAGGACTTAACGTTAGTATCGGAATCAAACTATACCCTAAACTATATATATATATAATATATACTAATAACAGTAGTTTGAATTCATGCAATATGCAAATATTGCAAATCGAATTTTACACATATAGTAATTCGAATATTACTGACAATTCACATGGCAACTTTCATTTTATCAATAATTTCAACTTGTAGTACCATGCATGCATCGAATTCCATATATATATATACCAACGTGTATAAATGTAGAACCATGAAATTCAACAAACAAAAGATAAGACGTGTATCTATATTCTTCCATAAACTTTATATAGTATCTTATCATAAGACGTGTGTTATTCTTGTTCATTTAATATATAGCGTGTAGACGTGTATATGTGTATCCATATAATTCAACCATATAACGTGTACAAGTAGACACCATAATCTGATATACATAACATTCAATATAAGACCCATGCGTCTGCACTTCACGTACAACTCATAAAACCCACCAAAACACAAACACTTTCAAGTTATTGTTTTCTGTGACCCTTTCACCCTCATCCTCTCTCTCTAAAACTCTCACAACACCATCCATAGCTTCTGTAACTCAGTTTCATCAAGTCGTGAAGTCCAGAAAAACTCAGGTTGATCGAGTTATTTATTCGAACGGGATATATTAGTTTCACATGGGTAGAATGTTGAGCAAGTTTCTTTTGGTTTCTGCCTAAGTCTCATCGTACCACAGTTCACCCTCACCACCATTCCATTCGATCCCTTAACCCACTGTAAGGACCAAAACATCTTAACTTGTTATAATCTTTGATTTAAAACTTATATTGCATGTTTATATATATATAAAACCAAGTAAAACATGTCTCCTGTATGTCACACTGTCAAGTATATCCATTTATACATTTAAAATTTCATGCAAGAATTAACCATGTAAATGTTAAAATATGTATAGGTTAAGTAAAGTGTTTTACTTTGCATTATAACTCTACATATACATACATGCATACACGATCACAAATACTTGTTTTCAAATTTACAAGTTGGTTCATTGTTAAGAGAAACTTGTGTGGTATTTTGTTACGATAATAAGCTCAAAAGAAGGAAGCAAATACTACGAATTTGTAAGTCGACACCTATGCCACTTATATTGAACTTTCGAACCTTAACAACTTATGGAAACGTAAAACAAACGTAAAATGTTAAGTTTGGGTCACGTTTGGAACTTTGAGTTGTAAAAACTCACATAAGTCGTGCGACTTACGTGAGCTTGTTTTGGCCACCTTTGCGTTAACTTGTTGCTTAATTCAAAACTTGATTGCTTAATTGATAAAGAAGAGATGATAAAACTTAGTTGGAAATAGAAGTAAACAAACACAAATAAATACATGCAAACACACGACTGAGCATACAATGAAAAGAAATATAGCACAATTATAAAACAGTAACGAAGTCGTTAATTATATTCGAGTTGTAAAACTAAAACAAGAAGAGCCTTTGGCTCAACTGGTTGTGTCGCTTAGCTTTCACACAAGAGACGCATGTTCGATTCCGGGTAATGTCACTTTGGATTTTATTTAATTCTTTTTAAACACTAGCCATATATAAAACAAAGCCCACCTATTATAAGTAGAGATGCTGGTTATTATGCAAGAAGTCATGAGATCGAATCACATAAAAGACACTTTTGATATTTTCTTTTAACCATTATTTGTAAACCTGATCTAGTACATTTTTATAACTCTTAATAAAAATGTCAAAACTTAATATTGTTCCAACCCATTTTGTCCACATTTTTGTCAAACAAATATTTTTCTTAAGCACTTATAATTTAGAAAATTATGACCATTTTAGTCCCTCGACTTGGACCAAGTTCACACGTTACTCATAAAAATTTATAGCAATAAGTCGGAATACTTAGACTTCCCTTATATTCAGGTCCCGTGTTGAAGACGTTTCCGTAATCGTTCCCATAATCTTACTTGATTTCATAATTCCACTTTGTCAGATACGCTTAAGGTGAGTTTCATAGCCCCTATTTTTATACTTTTGAACAACTTTTTGGGGGAGATACATGCTCAAACTATACTTATTTACTTTTGCAAAATATTTGTTACATGATTTGTATTTATAATACATATCTGTTCGCTTATACATTATGCATTGTTGAGACCTTTAAATTACTTGACGCATTTATGACATTGATACGTATTCATATACACATCTGTCATGTTCGTACATTGATACATATTTCTATACACATCTATATCTGTTCTAGTTCTAGTCTTAGTCCTAATCATTTTATAATACGTATTTCTATACACATTTATACTTGTTCGATACTATGTTAGCAATGGGTTGTAAACACACAGGTTTCAAGCCTGGAATGGGACGGGCTTGGAACTGAGTGGATTTATAACGCCTTTGCTGGGAAACTCTATTTACTTACTGGTAGAAATACTTTACCTGTTTATCAAATACATGATTGGCATTGTGATGCAAGTACTCAAACATTTATACTTTTCTATGCTTATCTTTGGGAAATGGCACCCAGTAATTCTTTGGGAAATGGCACCCAGTAATCTTTGGGAAATGGCACCCAGTATTCTATTGGTACTCTATGATACTCTATTGATACTCTATGATACTCTATGGGTTCTTGATAACTTAATCTAGCAGTGGGTTATAAACATACAGGTTGCAAGCCTGGAATGGGACGGGCTTGGAACTGAGTGGATTTATAACGCCTTTGCTGGGAAACATTCATTCAAATACTTTAATTTTAAACTAAACTCTATGAACTCACCAACCGTTGGTTGACACTTTTTAGCATGTTTATCTCAGGTTATAAGGCGGTAGTGGATGCATGGATTCTAGAGTCATTTGCATACTTGAAGACTCATATCTATCTTTATCATTCGATACACTTTGAAAACTTTCATGTAATCTTTACTGGGAACTTATTGTCATAAATCTGATTTTAATAATTCGAATGATAATATTTTAAAACGTCTCATTTAGAGGTCGTTTTCTATACCTTGATCTGAATTATGAAGTAATACCCCCTTGACATCTACTGTTCCGCTGCGGTAATTTGGGGGTGTTACAGATTGGTATCAAAGCCTAGGTTATAGAGAACTAGGTTGCATTTAGGAGCCTAGACTATAACCGTTATATACATTAAGACTCTCATCCCTATCGCCTTACTTACGTAGAACTTTTCTCATTTATGTGCGCATTGTTAGATGTTATAATATTTGTACCAATAGGGAAAAATCTCAGAACTTGTTCGAGACATCAAAAGAGTGGAGCTCAGTGATAACTGGCTATTTAACTTTATCTTGTGACAGTTCTTGTTTGATGAGACACGAGGTTAAGTTAAATAAAGGTTATCACTTAGCCGCAGAAATTTGATGAGTTCACTCGAGGATTTTGAGAGATAATCACCCGACTCTTTCATCATTTAAGTAACGTCGAGATATGTGTGCTTGGTGATATGTACACGTATGAAAGGAGGCAGTTATAATTTTGGTGGCCAACATAATTATAAGTGCGTCACGACACACGTGGACATATGTAACCATGCGTACGTTAATCGACATTGACCCCTTTAGGATAACAGCTAGTAGCGGGGTTTTTGTGAGAACGTTAAGTATAAATCGATAAATCAACGACTTCTACCTCATCTCTGACGTTCGCTAGATATCCTTCATTGCAGAGAGGCAATGGCAACAAGGAGATCAGCTCGCAACGCTAACCGAGGAAATGCCACGTTAAGAGGTGGAAGGACTAGTGGACGTGGAGGTCGAGGAGGTGGTCGCGGCATTGGTAACAACGATAATAACGACGGTGGAAATCCTGATTTTACCGCCATCATCGCTCAACAGCTTCAAACCTTGCTACCTACTATTATCACCCAAGTCGGCAATCACATCAACAACTCGGGAAACCACGGAAGCATAAATGACGATACCAATGGTGTAGGTGTGAATGAGACTACCACCCGCGCCATTGGATGCACGTATAAGGAATTTACGGCATGTAAGCCAATGGAGTTTGACGGAAAAGGAGGTGCTTTAGAGTATACCCGATGGATCGAAAAGATGGAGTCAGTGATCGACATCAGTAACTGTGGAACGCATCAAAAGGTGAAGTATTCGGCGTGCTCACTGTCAGGAAAAGCGTTAACATGGTGGAACACACAGATTCAAGCGAGAGGCAGAGAAGCAGCTGTGGGAATGACGTGGGACGACTTTAAAGCACTACTGAAAGAGGAGTATTGCCCAGATAATGAGATGCAGAAGCTGGAAAATGAACTCTATCATCACTCTATGATAGGGGCTGGTCATGCAGCCTATACAGATCGGTTTCATGAACTAGCCAAGTTAGTCCCTCATCTGGTTACCCCTGAATCCAAGAGGATTGAGAGGTATATCTATGGCCTTGTTCCCGAAATTCGTGGAACTGTGAAAGCAACTGAGCCGTCAACGATTCAAAGCGCGATACTGAGGGCAGGAACTCTAACAGATGAGATGGTTAGGAATGGAGTTTTAAGGAACGGTGACAAGAGGAAAGGAACAACTGAGTCAGACAAGCAGATGGCCCCCATGATGGACAACAAGAGAGCAAGAAATTTTATGGCCACTGGGCCTGGTCAGAAAGGGTATTCAGGTCCACATCCTAAGTGTGCTAGATGTACTTTTCATCACCCAGTATCTGTGCCCTGCCGTGAGTGTAAGAACTGCAATCAGTTGGGTCATTATGCGAATCAATGTAAAGCACCGGGAAATGCAAGCAATAGGAAGAGGGCATGCTATGAATGTAACAACCCGGATCATCTCAGAAATGCGTGTCCTAGGTTAAATGGAACACCTGGGCAGAGGCAAGGAAATCTCGCTTTAGCCATCGAAGGAAATAACCTAAATCCTGTAACCCAGTTTGGTCCAGCTCGTGGTAGAGCTTACTACTTGGGTGACTTGGACGCAGCTAATAAATAATGGGTACGTTTTACCTAGCCAAGTAGTATACTACCTTAGATTCTAAGTTTTTGCCTTATTACCTTAAACTTTACACATCGACTATCCGTTAGCATCTTTTAAGGGATAACACGGACTGAATCTCGGGACGAGATTCAAAAATAAGGAGTGGGTACTGTAGCAAACTGCAAAAATTTACTATAATTAATGACGTTTAATTATATAGTAATCTCCATCATTATTTTAATCACCATTTTTACGGAGAAATTTAAATTTTTCTTTAATATATTATACTCACGACCAACATAAGATTAGGATAAGCCTACATATTTTATATGAACTATTTTTACTTTATTATATATTTTACATTATACTCTTTACGTAATACAAATATTCAAACCCTATTAGATTTTATTAACATATACGCTTTCCGTTAAACATATCGCACGTCTAATATAATTAGTTAAAGTATATTAATAAATTTTGATATTTTTATAAACGTTATATTTTTACGTTACCCAGTTTTAAGTTTCGTAACTTAAGGACTTAACGTTAGTATCGGAATCAAACTATACCCTAAACTATATATATATATAATATATACTAATAACAGTAGTTTGAATTCATGCAATATGCAAATATTGCAAATCGAATTTTACACATATAGTAATTCGAATATTACTGACAATTCACATGGCAACTTTCATTTTATCAATAATTTCAACTTGTAGTACCATGCATGCATCGAATTCCATATATATATATACACAACGTGTATAAATGTAGAACCATGAAATTCAACAAACAAAAGATAAGACGTGTATCTATATTCTTCCATAAACTTTATATAGTATCTTATCATAAGACGTGTGTTATTCTTGTTCATTTAATATATAGCGTGTAGACGTGTATATGTGTATCCATATAATTCAACCATATAACGTGTACAAGTAGACACCATAATCTGATATACATAACATTCAATATAAGACCCATGCGTCTGCACTTCACGTACAACTCATAAAACCCACCAAAACACAAACACTTTCAAGTTATTGTTTTCTGTGACCCTTTCACCCTCATCCTCTCTCTCTAAAACTCTCACAACACCATCCATAGCTTCTGTAACTCAGTTTCATCAAGTCGTGAAGTCCAGAAAAACTCAGGTTGATCGAGTTATTTATTCGAACGGGATATATTAGTTTCACATGGGTAGAATGTTGAGCAAGTTTCTTTTGGTTTCTGCCTAAGTCTCATCGTACCACAGTTCACCCTCACCACCATTCCATTCGATCCCTTAACCCACTGTAAGGACCAAAACATCTTAACTTGTTATAATCTTTGATTTAAAACTTATATTGCATGTTTATATATATATAAAACCAAGTAAAACATGTCTCCTGTATGTCACACTGTCAAGTATATCCATTTATACATTTAAAATTTCATGCAAGAATTAACCATGTAAATGTTAAAATATGTATAGGTTAAGTAAAGTGTTTTACTTTGCATTATAACTCTACATATACATACATGCATACACGATCACAAATACTTGTTTTCAAATTTACAAGTTGGTTCATTGTTAAGAGAAACTTGTGTGGTATTTTGTTACGATAATAAGCTCAAAAGAAGGAAGCAAATACTACGAATTTGTAAGTCGACACCTATGCCACTTATATTGAACTTTCGAACCTTAACAACTTATGGAAACGTAAAACAAACGTAAAATGTTAAGTTTGGGTCACGTTTGGAACTTTGAGTTGTAAAAACTCACATAAGTCGTGCGACTTACGTGAGCTTGTTTTGGCCACCTTTGCGTTAACTTGTTGCTTAATTCAAAACTTGATTGCTTAATTGATAAAGAAGAGATGATAAAACTTAGTTGGAAATAGAAGTAAACAAACACAAATAAATACATGCAAACACACGACTGAGCATACAATGAAAAGAAATATAGCACAATTATAAAACAGTAACGAAGTCGTTAATTATATTCGAGTTGTAAAACTAAAACAAGAAGAGCCTTTGGCTCAACTGGTTGTGTCGCTTAGCTTTCACACAAGAGACGCATGTTCGATTCCGGGTAATGTCACTTTGGATTTTATTTAATTCTTTTTAAACACTAGCCATATATAAAACAAAGCCCACCTATTATAAGTAGAGATGCTGGTTATTATGCAAGAAGTCATGAGATCGAATCACATAAAAGACACTTTTGATATTTTCTTTTAACCATTATTTGTAAACCTGATCTAGTACATTTTTATAACTCTTAATAAAAATGTCAAAACTTAATATTGTTCCAACCCATTTTGTCCACATTTTTGTCAAACAAATATTTTTCTTAAGCACTTATAATTTAGAAAATTATGACCATTTTAGTCCCTCGACTTGGACCAAGTTCACACGTTACTCATAAAAATTTATAGCAATAAGTCGGAATACTTAGACTTCTCTTATATTCAGGTCCCGTGTTGAAGACGTTTCCGTAATCGTTCCCATAATCTTACTTGATTTCATAATTCCACTTTGTCAGATACGCTTAAGGTGAGTTTCATAGCCCCTATTTTTATACTTTTGAACAACTTTTTGGGGGAGATACATGCTCAAACTATACTTATTTACTTTTGCAAAATATTTGTTACATGATTTGTATTTATAATACATATCTGTTCGCTTATACATTATGCATTGTTGAGACCTTTGAATTACTTGACGCATTTATGACATTGATACGTATTCATATACACATCTGTCATGTTCGTACATTGATACGTATTTCTATACACATCTATATATGTTCTAGTTCTAGTCTTAGTCCTAATCATTTTATAATACGTATTTCTATACACATTTATACTTGTTCGATACTATGTTAGCAATGGGTTGTAAACACATAGGTTTCAAGCCTGGAATGGGACGGGCTTGGAACTGAGTGGATTTATAACGCCTTTGCTGGGAAACTCTATTTACTTACTGGTAGAAATACTTTACCTGTTTATCAAATACATGATTGGCATTGTGATGCAAGTACTCAAACATTTATACTTTTCTATGCTTATCTTTGGGAAATGGCACCCAGTAATTCTTTGGGAAATGGCACCCAGTAATCTTTGGGAAATGGCACCCAGTATTCTATTGGTACTCTATGATACTCTATTGATACTCTATGATACTCTATGGGTTCTTGATAACTTAATCTAGCAGTGGGTTATAAACATACAGGTTGCAAGCCTGGAATGGGACGGGCTTGGAACTGAGTGGATTTATAACGCCTTTGCTGGGAAACATTCATTCAAATACTTTAATTTTAAACTAAACTCTATGAACTCACCAACCGTTGGTTGACACTTTTTAGCATGTTTATCTCAGGTTATAAGGCGGTAGTGGATGCATGGATTCTAGAGTCATTTGCATACTTGAAGACTCATATCTATCTTTATCATTCGATACACTTTGAAAACTTTCATGTAATCTTTACTGGGAACTTATTGTCATAACTCTGATTTTAATAATTCGAATGATAATATTTTAAAACGTCTCATTTAGAGGTCGTTTTCTATACCTTGATCTGAATTATGAAGTAATACCCCCTTGACATCTACTGTTCCGCTGCGGTAATTTGGGGGTGTTACATGAACCTTTGATATTTGGACTTTGACTATGATTCGATGACTTTGACTATTTGAACCTTTGCTATGATTTGGACCTTTGACCTTTGACCCTTCAGTTTGATACCCGAGACAAATTTGTTTCCTAGCCATGAAGGTAACATGGCCATGTCATTGATGCACCAATGGCATGACTCTAGTGTGGTTGAGTGATGTTCCACACCGTCCCCATTTTGATGATGATATGTGCACACTATATTTACTATGGCCAGTATTTGTTCGGGGGGCGTATGGATGCATCCTAGATTTGTTTTGTATTCGAGGGATATATCATGATTTGATTTGATTTGGTGACTGATGCATGGGTGCAATCCACGTCTTTCACATGTTCGGGAGCTAGCTACTCCATTTGAAGAATGAGGACACCCCTCATATTATCTGATTATCTGAGAGGTCTCCCCTCTATATGATTATGAGGATATGGTTGCTATGTTTGATTTGTTTGGGCTCGTGGTGGATTACTGACCTTCCCTTTTCCCTTTCTTACTTTGTACCTTTGTCTATACCTTATTTTATTCCATTGCACTATACCATATATGTTCGTTTCCTTTTGCTTTCGTTTTCGTTTATATATATCTGTTCACTGGGCTTTTTAAGCTCAGCCGCATTTCTTTTCCTGCGGCAGGTTTAGTAGGGAGCTGGGAATGAGTGGAGAGTACCTTGGACTTAGAAGACTTGATAGTTATTCTGGATTAGAGTTGATTAGAAGATATTATATTTTTAGAATTTGTATTCGCATTTGTAACCTTGTAATTTCAGTATTTCATTTGTAACCTTTGAGATTCTTGTATTACTGTAAATGTATGCTTTGTTTTGATCTGATATGAAACCATTTTTGTGATATCTTTACCCTTGTCGGGTTGGGGTGTTACATTCTTGGTTTGGATAATAATTGGATATTCAATGTTAATATCATAGGTGATGCTGGAGAATGAAGTAGTGGTAGTTTCATTGATAATATCAGTGATGGTTAGTTCTTATCCCTCATTCGTATTCTTTCTTTAAGTGTTTCGGTGGTTCACATCATTCGATTTTCGTGTCTTTCTTTTGCAGTTGCGATCCCAGGTTTTGATAGTTACTGCACTTCAGGATCTTTGCCCTTGCATTCACATCCACTTACGAATGTCGGTAAAAAAAAATCTCAATAGCTACATACAACGGGTTTGTTTTGTTACATGTGTTTATCTGTTGGCATTATCTTCACAGGTGGATTTTGTGATCAGGTACCCGCTTCTTTTACCAATCTTTCGCATCCTCTACAGCCTTTGTTCAGAACAGGAGTGCCTGCCAACACGGGTATTGGTACTCTGCCATTTGCGCATCTACGCACAGTTACAAGTGGTCCTCAATGTAATTATGATGCCTTATTATTATGTGTTTTTGTAGTTCCGTGTTTCGTGTTGATGGCCGTGTTTTGATTGCTTAGGCCTTTTTGTTAACGTTTATCAATATTCAATGTTAATATCATAGGTGAGGCTGGAGGAGGAAGTAGTGGTAGTTTCATTGATAATATCAGTCATGGTTTGTTCTTATCCCTCATTTGTATTCTTGCTTTAAGTGTTTTGGTGGTTCACATCATTCGATTTTCGTGTCTTTCTTTTGCAGTTGCGATCCCAGGTTCTGATAGTTGCTGCATTTCAGGATCTCTACCCTTGCATTCACCGCCCACTTACGAATGTCGGTAAATATTTTTTCAGTAGCTACATACAATGGGTTTGTTTTGTTACATGTGTTATCTGTTGGCATTATCTTCATAGGTGGATTTCGTGATCGAGTACCCGTTTCTTCTACCAATCTTTCGCATCCTCTACAGCCTCTGTTCGGAATAGGCGAGCCCGCCACCCCGGGTATTGGTACTCTGCCGTCTGCGCATCTACGCACTGTTACAACTGGTCCTCAATGTAATTATAATGCCTTATAATTATGTGTTTTTGTAGCTCCGTCTTTCGTGTTCATGGCCATGTTTTGATTACCGAGGCCTTTTTCTTAACGCTTATCCTTTTTACAGCTAGGCGTAACACAACTCGCAGAAGACAAGGATGCACGAATGCAAGTTCAGCTGCTGGCCTACAGGACCGTACGGGTACGGTAGATACTGTTCTTCAGTTGCCTTCAGGTTTCTTAATCATCAGCTGTTGCAGTCTACCTAGCTTTTAACTATTTTTTTTTTTTTTTTTTGACTTTTGCAGGAGCACCAGATACGTACGTGTCTTTAGGGCCATGTAACAGAGTTTTCGCCATTGCAAGGCACTATTTTGGTTTGAAGAACGGCTCAAAATTCGAAGTGTTCGCTCTCCGGAGTACCATAGGTGCTGTATGGGTGGTAAGGTTCGGCTGCGTCCACAGCCTGAATATCCTGCATATATGAGACAGCTGCTCACGGACCGCCACTTTATGGAGAATGTCAGAGCTTATAACTTAATGTTTGCTATGACTTCTTTAGGGGCTCAGATAGATGAATCAGTGAACAGAGGTCGTGGGTTTTGTTCACCTAGAAGGAACCTTAACAAGCCTTCCATTGGTCGATTGGCATACATACATCCTAGCGCTAGTGATCTGTTTCACCAGAGGCTTTTGTTGTGTCATCAGAAAGGATGTATATCGTTTCTGGGTATACGGACAGTTGATGGTCATGTTTATCCTACTAACAGGGTGGCGTGTGAAGCGATGGGCTTATTAGCAGGTGATAGAGAATGGTCACTTGCTTTGTTAGAGGCAGCTTTAACGGCTACAACAGCGGAAATCCGGCAGATGTTATGTCAAATTCTCATATTTTGCGACGTTGCTAACCCGATTTCTCTCTGGAATGCACACTGGAGGCTTATGAGTGACGATATACCGAGAATGTTATCACAGCTGTTACGTATGCCCGAAGTTAATCTGACTAATGAAGAGCTGCAAGGCGGGATTTTGTATGAGTTGGAAGGTATTCTTAACTTCTATGGAAAATCTGTTACAGACTTTGGTATGCATCTTCCTCCGCGTTGCCTGCTCGAGATTCTATGAAATAGAACGATCATGGAAGAGAGAAGCTACGATCCGGAAGCTATGGCCACTGAAAGGGATCGTTTGGTGCTAAATCTCAATGCTCGGCAACGGCTACTCTTTGATACCATAGTCGAGGCAGTTATGAATAACAGGCAGGAACTAATTTTTGTGTATGGACACGGTGGCACTGGAAAGACTTTTGTGTGGAAAAGTATAATTTACGCACTCCGGGCCCAGCGAAAGATAGTTCTTGCGGTGGCTTCTTCCGGAATCGCGTCACTTTTATTACCATCAGGTCGTACTGCTCACTCAAGGTTCAAATTACCGCTCGATCTAACAAATGAGTCCATGTGCACCGTAAAAAAACACACTCAATTAGCTGACCTGCTAGCACAGACTGATCTAATTATTTGGGACGAGGCGCCCATGAACGACCGAAGGTGTTTTGAGACTCTGGACCGGACCTTGCGAGATATACTAAATAAACCAACAGATGTCTTTGGCAATAAGTCTGTCATCCTAGGAGGCGACTTTAGACAGACTTTTCCAGTCAAGAAAAAAGCAATGAAGCAACAAATCATAGGTTCGTGCATCACTAAATCGTATCTTTGGAAATACTTCAAAGTTCATTTCCTGACAGAAAATATGCGACTCACAAGAATGCGAGCTTCTGCTCAGCAACTGCATGATACCACAGCATTCTCCCAGTGGTTACTAGATATAGGGAACGGTGTTATTGGCGAACAAGACAAAACAGATTCCGACAACAGTTCATGGATACACATACCTGAAATGTACCGCATTCCAGATACCGACGACGCGAGGTTGCAACTTATACGATTTATATATGATGAAAGGACACTTCAATCAGCAACTGTGGAGGCTTTGCAAGAAAGAGCCATTGTTTGTCCCAAAAATGAAACCGCCGACGCCATTAATTCAGATGTCTTGCAGATGTTCTCTGGTACTAGCTATCCATATACAAGTAACGACGATGCCATACCGCGTGGAAACGACCGGGGGGAGGGGCACAGAATTACTATGTCCGCCAGAGTACCTTAACACGCTTTCGTTCACTGGGATCCCACCACATAACCTTGAACTGAAGAAAGGCGCACCTGTTATGTTGCTCAGAAACCTAAATCTGGCAGTGGGGCTTTGTAATGGCACACGCATGATCGTAACACAGATGCTTGCAAGGGTGATCGAGACAAGAATTATTACTGGGACTCGCATGTTGCAGAAAGTATTTCTTCCCCGAATCATGTTGTTTAACAGAGAAGAACAGCTTCCTTTTCTCTTTAAAAGAAAGCAGTTCCCGATCAAAGTATGTTACGCAATGACCATCAATAAAAGTCAGGGCCAGTCACTAAATAAGATTGGCGTTTATTTATCGGAACCGATATTTGGTCATGGACAACTATACGTAGCACTCTCAAAAGCCATGTCTCCTGAAGGGTTGAAAATCCTCATCAAAGATCAACCTAACAGACTGCCGAATACAACTAAAAATATCGTGTACAGGGACTTTCTAGAAAACATTGTCGGAGATCAGATTTTTTTCATAGCAAATCTACGTGTTGTTTGTTGTTATGGTCTTTATGTTTGGTCATAGGATACGAGCATAGATACTTAGTACCCTTCTATTGCCATTTACTTTATATGTGACCTGAATACATATAACATATTCTTTTGACCCTTTGAAATTGTATCTTTGTTAGCTATATTTTTACAGATTCTGTGGACCATTGCTGAAGCCCGAGTCAGTGTGCCCATGTAGGGTCGCACGCATTCCATGCATCGGTTTACCCACACTCCATCTGATAGCTATATGTGCAGCCCTATAGAAAAAAGGCTAAACCATTCCTATTATTCTGTTTTAATGATATATACCTTCGCAAACTTTTTGGCCATGTATTTGCCAAATCTTAGAGTCACAATTGGAGCATGCCTGAGGAACCGTGTCTGTTCACAGCGACCACAACCATGTATCCGTTTCCGTGTTCTACGAATATATTTGTGAAAGTAAGGTAAACCTATATTAGGCTGACTCCCGCAACCAGCAAGTATCATGCCTTTTTAAATTTAACAGGATGTACAGTCGACGCGTTTTTGTTACTTACTACCTTCTCTTGCTTACTTCATGTATTTATTCATATTACCATTCACAATTCCTTGGTTACTCTACAAGAAAATGTCGCATGATACTGCATTAGCGGCCGCAGCCAAGTCTGCAGGAAAAAGACCTGTTGCGGATCTTCAAACCGTTGGCGTTGCTAATCTGAAGCCATCAGACATAGGAAAAGGCATCCGCGTTAAATTCTATCGTAAATGGACACTTACATCATTTAGGGGAGCGAGGCAGCCAATTCTCAGTTTCATATTACTTGACCAACAGGTAGCGTGAGTCTGCACAACGCGTTCGAGTGTGCACCAGACTAACGAGGGATACATTTTCTGTTTGTTTATCGTGTTATAGGGAGGAGCAATACAGGCTAACGTGGAAGGTCAGGAACGAAACCGGTTCGACAACATTCTTGAAATAAATGGCACATATTCAATTATCGGGTTTGGACTGTTGGATACAAAAAAATGGATGCAAACATTGCCCAATCACTTGACGTTGATATTAGGAAGGCTTACAGATGTTCAACCATTTACTGAAAACGGCTTTCCACTGCACCACTTTAACTTTGCATCATACAATGAGTTATCTTTTCCTGCCGACAACAACGCCGTAATATTAACAGGTACATACAACCATTGTTATCAATCTACCAAAAATATTCATTCTAATTATACGTTGTTCAACTGCAGATTACATCGGCTGCGTCCTCTACGTGGGTGATGTGCGTAAACCGAGAGGCACAAACCAAAAGCAAGTTGTCTGGAAGGATATTGTGCTACAGAACTTAGAGTAAGTTCCGCCTAACCCTTTCGGATAACAACCATTTTCAATGGCAATTAACTCATACCTTTATTCGTATACAGAGGAGACACTGTCAGGTTCACTCTCTGGAACGAAAAAGCGAGAGCCTTCGACACTGATGCCTATGAAAAGGAACCGAAACCAACCGTGATGGCGGTTAGTTCCTGTTGCGTTAAAACATACGGAGGTAACATCATTGCTATATACCGACATCTAAAAGAAGTTAACAAAGTTGTTTCTAACAAAGGGCTGAACAAATACAGGATTACAACTTTCCAGCACACCTGCAACCTACTACTATCTGAACCCCCCCCCCTATTCCTGAAACTGACTATATACTGAGCATGTAAGTTGTCGCTAACTTTTTTTAAAGTTATCTGGTATAGAATATAAAATTTAAAAACTTATATGAACTATTATCTTTTTATAACATAAACTTAGTTTTCGATTTAGTTAAGGGTTGTTTAATAGAGAATCCACGATAAAGATCGATGTTATCTCCATCAAATAAAGATTGCGCCACTGATTTTAGTTAAACAGCAGTTTCACAGACCTTATTTCTACACTTTATATCTTTACTTTGCAGGCCCATCACATTACATTTAGCCAACTCCAGTAACTTGGCCTATTTTCCCCCCTTTTTTCATGTTCGTTGTTAATCACACCACCGCCTGAATTTTTATACTTATCTTCTTGCTACGTTTTGTCTGGAACTGGTCACCTTCGTCTTTCTGTAATTGCTTTGTTGCTTTCTGTTATTAGCTATCTGTTTTCGTTTCAACGTGGTAGGCAAAATGGTCATTGGTTGTTGTATTCAATTTGGTGCTTGCTTTTTGATGTTTTGTGAATGGATGTAACTTGAACGAACCTTATTGTGTTTTCAACATATAGCTTTCCTCCGATTGAGTTTTATCCCTTGATGTGATCAAAATTCTATAATTGTTGACACTTTTTCTATTCGATGATGCTTCACTGTCTTTATCTTTTCATATCTATTATAGGGTAGCATTGTTATAGTACAATAGTCATTAGATACATCTCTTTCAAATTGGTATGAGGGGCTGACATTAATTATGATGTTTATCTGATTCCTGTGTTTTGCCTATCACTTTAGAAAATTTTGAATGTATTAGATACAGTAACAATGACAATTTGTTTACAAAACCTCTGCCACCAATTACAGTTTGAAGTTTTATCAGTACGTCATTGGTATTTGGTACTTTAGTCATGCTTATATCTTTTTTTGTTTCCAGCCTCTTTTTTTGTTTCCAGCAATGACGTAAATCGTGTTAATTAGTTAACCTTATCTGTATGAAAGCCCTTTATTGTTTGTGCTATGAAAAGATAAAATCCAATATAAGCATGTTGTATTGCGGCTAACTATAGATTTAAAGTTAAAAGAAAAATGTATCGGAAAAAATGAGTTGTAACTGATAAGGACATAAGACTCAGTCCACTTTATATTTATGTATACCTGATTATCAATTTTTTAGATACTATAGGTGAAAGCCACAAAACACACACGTATTGAAAACACAAAAACATAAGATGATTATGTTTATCTTTTAGTCTGTAGTGCAGATGTACAGTGACACTAGCGAAGCATGTTGTATGTGTGCAACTTAGCAGGTCTTTGTCGAAATTAGATAAGCGATCAAATAGCCTAAGTTTAAAACTGTTGGAAGAATGATGATATACTATTTCATGTAAGCTAACAGCTAATCATGAACGGCCATTGTTAGTGTTCGTATTAGGAAATCATAGTTGCTCACATCCTGCACATACTTGCCTAACCTGCAATAACTTTACAGGTATAATGAATTGGTGGCGCCACCGGTGATACAAAATGTGCGCACTTACCGATATGACAACATCGAAGACGAAAAGCTGAGGAACAGAGTGACAGTAGATGAACTTCTGCAAGAAGATCCGAGGAACCAGACAGTAAGCAATCGTACCAAATCTAAAAACATTACCAACATGGAAGAAACTAAACTTTCGCCGCTTTTTACAGAACGTGAGATTTACAGTCATTGCAACAGTTTTAGAGGTTGTCATCGGAAGACCGTGGTTCTTTCGCAGATGCCGTGATTGCAGGCGCAAAATATTTGATGATCGTCCACACGCGCACTGCCAGTTACCTGACCCTGGAGAGCCAAACGATTACAGGTACGGATAACAAAAACCACTGTATAAACAACACAGATCCAAACACTGATCTTCTAAAAAAGGACTTTTATACCATCTGATCGAGTTACTTATTTTTACTACCTGTGCAGTTACTCTTTTAGGTTATTGATTTCCGATGACACTGGAATGCTGACGTTAACATGCTTTAGCAACGAAGCACATTCGATGGTAACATAATGCAACAAAGTCATATCGGAAGAAGGTCACACAGACCCATATACACTACCGCCACATCTGATGGCACTGGAAGGGACCATTCATTTGTTTCAGCTGCACTTTTCAACAGAGTCTACAAAAGAAAATCAGGTGTATCTATACTACATATAATGGAGGAAGCACTCTCTCTCCAAAATTTTCAGACTTACAAGAAATAATGCATGGTTTACAACACTTTAATGCACCCAATTTTCAGAATTACAACAAAGTAAACATATTGTACAACAAAATAAAGCGTGGTGTTATTTTAAGACCAAAATTCTATCAAACAACATTAATGCTATTAAAAACACCCCTTCACCAAAAATTACAACCATTTAAGCACAATGTACAATAGCTGCAACCCTCCATTAAAACCCATCCATATTAATGCACATAATTTTCAGAGGTTACAACAAAATAAGCATAGTGTACAACAACATAAGCATGCTGTAATTTTCAGACTTACAACATTAATGATATTAATTAATACACCCCATCATCAATTAATACAAAATGTAAAGTACAATGTACAAATACATATCCACACAATTTAATGGTTGCTTCAATACGTATCAACCCAAAACATATCTACAAAAGTTCTAGCTTTTGATCTCATATCGAAACAAATCGAAACTAAATCCAACATCCAAACTACAAACACAAATAGAAGGTTAGAAATTAAAAGAAAACAAAATAAATACTAACTCGCCCGAGTCAACGCGAGTTGACTCGGTGAGTCACCAAGTTGGACCGAGTCATACCGAGTCGTGGTCAAAATAATAGATCCACACGATTTTTAACATAAATAAAAGGTTTTATAAAAGATTTTAGAGTAAAAATCGGTGTTATAATAGTTTTAAAAAAAATTTAGGGTTTCGAATAAAAATAAATGAGGGAAGGAGAGGGCGCGTGAGGTGTTACCGATGAGGGGGAAAGTGGTGGAGAGGCGGTGGAGCGACGGTGGTGGTGTGGCAGTGGCGGTGAGGTGGTGTTTCGGTATCAAACGAGCTCCAAAGGGGATCAACTGCTCCAGAAATGGATGAAATGGGCCGATCTATCGATTTGGGGAGTTAAGGTTTTTGCCTGAAAATTTTTCCGGCGATGGAAGGTGGCGTCCGGCTGGCGGTTACCGGAGGTGAGGGGTTGTCCGCCGAGGGTTAGAGAGAGAGGAGAAGTGTGTGTGTGTTTGTGTTAATAATTGTGAGGTAGAGAGAGAGAAAAATTGAGTTTTATTAAAATGGGAGGGGTCAAAAATGGACAAACAAAACTAGAAGGGTGAGAACGAAAAATAGGGGCGGAGGGGTTAAAGGGTTAACTTAGTGAAACGGACTCGAAAAATTACGAAACTTGCGCCATTGTTCTCGAAATAATTGTTAGACCCGTTTCCCGGGTGTTGGGACCCCACCCTAGATGAAAATGGATAAAGACTTTATGTGATTGGCCAGTCAACGAAAGTTGCATAGTGGTCAGACCCGATAGTCAACTAATAGTCAAAGCATGACTAATATAGTTATATAAAATATGATGCTTAAACTTAAGGGACTAAAATTGTTAAATGTTAAGTAAGTTATAAAGTTAATGTGGCTAAATAGAAAGAATGGAACTTGAAGGACCATAAGTGTCATCTAGCCAAACTAATGACTAGTTATATCTAATCTTCCTAGATAATTCTACAGACTTCTCATTTCTTTGAGAAGAGTCTGTGAAGTCGGTTCAAGAAAAGAAAAAGGAGGGAAAACAATGCATCTTTGATGATCAATTGATGATCTTTAAGGTTCCAATCCAAGAATAAGGTCCCTAGCAATTATCCCATGTAAGTAATCTTCCCATCCTTGATTTCTAACGAGGTTAAGATGTATGGATTAAGTGGGTTTTCATCATATGATCAAGATATGATCATATGATGATGTAGAATGAAAGGTGAGTATGTTTAATGGGTTATGTTAACCCATGTTTATGTTATTGTTTATTATGTTATTAGGTGTTGATAATTGTAAAGGATGATGATGATGGTTAGAGGTTAAGAATGGTGGGATATTGATGTTATGCTTAGCTTTGGAAGCTAAGGTAAGTAAAATGATGATAACATGTGTTATATGGATATCTATCATATATGTGTTATGTATGTTTGATGTCAAGAGATATGGACTTGGAATATGCTTATGTGATGCCATGAATGAAGCTTATGTGATGAGTTGATGTTATGGAATATGTTGATGTTATGTGTTAGATGAGACTTGGGTAGTAAGCCGTCGAGTAAGTGTTTTATGTATACGATGCTATGTGTGGATTGAAGTATAATGATGTGTTATGGTTGTTTTACTTACTAAGCCTTTGTGCTTATGGTTTAGTTGCCTAACCATTATGTAGGTTGTATGCTATTATGGAAAGCTTGGACAAAGGATAAAGGTTTGGTTATGCGAGGATGAAGGTAATATGTGTTTAGGAGCTTAGGTAGAATACCGAGCTCGTATGTAAAGTTTGTACCCCCGTTAGTCTTTTATTGGTTGGTATAGTGTAGCCGTGTGGCAAATGGTATGTTAAGGTTGTCCTATCGATTTGGTGGTCAACCGATGGGTCAAAGTATGTTTTATGTGTTTAGGGTCAGAGTTAAGGGGGTGTTTGGCAAAAGTGTAAAAGTACCCATTTTGGGGTGTAAACGGGTCAAGTGTTTATGGAACTTGTTTTATATGTTAAAGTAATGATGTTGGCCAAGTTTGGTGGGAAAATGAATTGGTATAGATGGTTTGTAGTGTAAATGGGTTAAATGGGTTAATGCATAACCCGTCAAATTGTAAAAATCATATCTTTTAATCCGTAAGTCGTCACGGGTCGCGCCACCCGTCATTTTGAAGGTAATTGAGTCTAGTTTCATTTAAAATTAGTCTCATGGTCTGTATGTTTATAGATTTTTGTCAGTTCATGAAAGAGTAACAGCGGGTCAGTTTTAGTTCAAGTATTTCCGCGTAAAAAGTTTTAAATTTTGGTCTAAGCGGGCACGGGGTGTTACAAATTGGTATCAGAGCTTCGGTTTAAGTGAATTAGATTTCCACTATAGGTTGCCTAGTCTTAAACCACTCGTAGAAGCGTTTAGCGTAAGTGCTAGTGATGCGGGAAGTAATAGTTAAGTATGAGATGGATTATGTGTTATGTTAGATGAGCTTAAGGATGATAAGTGATGAATGTGTGTTATGTGTTATTGTGTATATGATAGAAGTCCGTGGAGGACTTGAAGTGTTTGAATAGTTAGTTAGCCGAGCACCTCGGTTGGTGCCCATGAATGTATTGTGATTATGTGAATGTGTGATAGAGTTATGGTAATGAATGCGAGTAGCAAAACTAAGTGGTATTAGAGACGGGTTAGTAAGTGAACTAAGGTTTATGATGCCTTAGTTATAAGGTAGACTAGTGTTTGCGATTGATTAGATGATGATGCTTAGACATAGATTGATTATGCGATGTGATATATGATGCCATAGACTTCATGTTTTGATTTTAATTTTGAATGTTTTAACACTTGTCGGATAAGTGTTAAGTGTTATAATATGATTGCTTATGTAATGTTAAGTCTATGGTAGTTTGTCATATGTCTAAGTTTTATTTGGTGTGCTCGAGAGCACGATTGCATAGAAGTGTATGAGTTGAGATAGATGCATTGGAATGTATGTTATGTGATGACTTAGTGTCCAAAGAAAGTTGAGAAAATGCTTTGATATGTGAAATAAGTTAAGAAGCATGGTAAGTGCTTGATGAAACTTAGATGCTTTGAAAGCGTGATATGAAGTAAGAAGTGTATAGCGAAGTATGTTGGTAGTTTGATGATTAGAAAGACATGAATGAATATATGCTTGAAGCATGAGTTTTTATATGTTAAATAAAATGAGAAAGTAAAGGTGTATGGATAAGACGTGATGAGATCACGTTGCATATAAAACATGATAATTAAAATGTGTTAGTAATGAATGAGTAGAAGAGATGAATGAGTTTCAGATTGCGCTAGAAGTCATAAGTGACTTGAAGTGTGCTAGAAAGAATTGTAAAACATGAGAATAATCATGCTAATATATATATTGAAATGTGTATGATGAGATCTGTGATAGTGTTAAAGAATAAACCTATGTAAGGTTTATATGCGTAAAAAATTGAACATACTAAATGAAGTGACAGTATGAGTTGAGAATATGGTCAACAATGGTTGACGGGTAATAGTAAAAGTGTGTTGTAAGAACACGTAGAAAATGTGTATATTGTAATGAACAAGCAATACACATAATTTGTCTAAAATAAAAATGGCACATAGTGAGTGTATAAGTCAACTTGGGGTTGACGGATGAATAATAAGTGTCATTGTGAGAATGCAAACATAATAAATGGGCAAGTATTATATTGAAAATTGTTAAGATGAAAGTAAGCGTGATAGTGAATGTTGAAGATTGCTTAAGGCAATGGGAATTGAGAAAATGATAGTGTGTGCCTGATGTTAGAAGTACGTGAAAGATAAAATGAGTAAAGATGATAAAATAGATATAGCATGGATCCAATGCTCTAGTTATGGTATCCTTCGGGATGGCCATGTGATATAGTTATGGTATCCTTCGGGATAGCCATGTGATATAGTTATGGTATCCTTCAGGATAGCCATGTGATATAGTTATGGTATCCTTCGGGATAGCCATGTGATATAGTTATGGTATCCTTCGGGATAGCCATGTGATATAGTTATGGTATCCTTCGGGATGGCCATGTGTTATAGTATGGTATCCTTCGGGATAGCCTAGCTTGCCTTCATGGCATGGATGTAAAGTTAGTGAGATTGGATCCAGGGCTAGAAAAGATGGAAAGTAAAATAAGTACGAATGTTATGTCGGAAGCGTGTAAGTAGGATGGTTTATGGTTTCTTGATTTAAATGGATTGGGACGCCTTTTCATTTAAATGAAGAAGTGTAAATCTCCGAACCATAAGTTTATAATTCCTTACTTACATAGATTGGGACGCCTTTTTATGTAAATAGAGAGTTATAAATGAGTGGACTTATGTGTAGCCGATATGACGTGAGTACGGATAGTGATATGAGAAAGTGAAAACTAAAACATGTTAGACGTCATAAGAAAAGATAGATATGAATAAAACTGATATCAGTGTTAAGGTAATGTGTGAAACCTTAAGATAGACGTCTAAAATGAGTTATGCGTTAAATTGATAAGTTAATTGATGAGTATTTCCCAAGATTTGATAAGAAAGATTGCTTAAGTTATGCGTGTGAAAGAATTTTGACAGGTGCCGTTTGTATGGTACTTTGTATATTTTGAATTAAATTGCCGGTTTTTGATATTGATATGTGTTAGTACTATGTGAAATGCGAAATTGGCCGGTAAATGATGTTATGTCATGTTAGTGCAAGGGTGTATAATGTGAAATATTGATGAAGTTTGACTTATATAAAGTCAAAATAGTAGAATTTTCCATATGACTAGTCGTCAATCATGGGAAATTTTAGATAAGTTTGTGATGAGAAATGTGCTTTTAATGAATTATGAGTTATAATCATGTATAGTAAGTTTAGAATTTGCACAATCATTTAGATCGTTGCAAGGAATCGGTTTAGAAAGCATGAGAATAAGGGCGTGTATATGTCATGAATTGGTTTTGGATAGTAATAGATGAGAGATTTCGGGGACGAAATCTAAATAAGGGGGGTAGAATTGTTAGAACCGTTTCCCGGGTGTTGGGACCCCACCCTAGATGAAAATGGATAAAGACTTTATGTGATTGGCCAGTCAACGAAAGTTGCGTAGTGGTCAGACCCGATAGTCAACTAATAGTCAAAGCATGACTAATATAGTTATATAAAATATGATGCTTAAACTTAAGGGACTAAAGTTGTTAAATGTTAAGTAAGTTATAAAGTTAATGTGGCTAAATAGAAAGAATGGAACTTGAAGGACCATAAGTGTCATCTAGCCAAACTAATGACTAGTTATATCTAATCTTCCTAGATAATTCTACAGACTTCTCATTTCTTTGAGAAGAGTCTGTGAAGTCGGTTCAAGAAAAGAAAAAGGAGGGAAACAATGCATCTTTGATGATCAATTAATGATGTTTAAGGTTCCAATCCAAGAATAAGGTCCCTAGCAATTATCCCATGTAAGTAATCTTCCCATCCTTGATTTCTAACGAGGTTAAGATGTATGGATTAAGTGGGTTTTCATCATATGATCAAGATATGATCATATGATGATGTAGAATGAAAGGTGAGTATGTTTAATGGGTTATGTTAACCCATGTTTATGTTATTGTTTATTATGTTATTAGGTGTTGATAATTGTAAAGGATGATGATGATGGTTAGAGGTTAAGAATGGTGGGATATTGATGTTATGCTTAGCTTTGGAAGCTAAGGTAAGTAAAATGATGATAACATGTGTTATATGGATATGTATCATATACGTGTTATGTATGTTTGATGTCAAGAGATATGGACTTGGAATATTCTTATGTGATGCCATGAATGAAGCTTATGTGATGAGTTGATGTTATGGAATATGTTGATGTTATGTGTTAGATGAGACTTGGGTAGTAAGCCGTCGAGTAAGTGTTTTATGTATACGATGCTATGTGTGGATTGAAGTATAATGATGTGTTATGGTCGTTTTACTTACTAAGCCTTTGTGCTTATGGTTTAGTTGCCTAACCATTATGTAGGTTGTATGCTATTATGGAAAGCTTGGACAAAGGATAAAGATTTGGTTATGCGAGGATGAAGGTAATATGTGTTTAGGAGCTTAGGTAGAATACCGAGCTCGTATGTAAAGTTTGTACACCCGTTAGTCTTTTATTAGCTGGTATAGTGTAGCCGTGTGGCAAATGGTATGTTAAGGTTGTCCTATCGATTTGGTGGTCAACCGATGGGTCAAAGTGTTGATCCCAGTTGAGCTTCACGATCTTATTAATTACTTTAGATAAATCTAAAGCAATCGGTATAGAAACTGATCTTGAGTTGTATATCAAATATTATGCGGAACTTAATATTTGATCTTAAGAAGAATTAAACACAAAACAATTTCTCAAACAACACTTCAATATATTAATACGATTGCTCGATAGCAATAGGGTTACAAGAAACCTTGAAGTGTAAAACAATAATGATACGTGTATCTAACCTAACCCTAGATCCTCCTTTTATAGCGTAAGGAGTCCTAGTCGGTTTACAAGACTTTCTATACAAGAAAAATATTCTTACGTATCTTTTCTATACTTATCCTTAACATACTATACATATCTAATAAGCAGCAGAGTAACTAGTCTAGCAGCAGAGTCTTCGTGGGCTAGCAGCAGAGTTACACTTTGCTTATTCTTCCAAACCAGCAGAGTTACAAATAGCAGAGTTTAAGTCCAATCAGCAGAGTCACTTAACTGATCAGCAGAGTTATACTTAGTGTATTTCTCGAACAGCAGCATCTTTAGACCCAACAATCCTCCCCTAAACTTGATATTTTTCTTCAAAAATCATCAAGTTTCCTTTAAACCCAACTAATCACTAGGAGGATGCTTCCAAACACTTTACTGTTTTGAACTCTTCTCTTGCAGAATCTTTCTATACTTCTCAATTAGCACACCTGATTGATAATCTGATACAAATGGTCTTTGCAACATCAACTTTCCTGGTTGCATCATATCAGTGAGAACATAAACATTGTTGTAGAAAGGATAATCTTGTTCTATCAACATGTAAACACCAAGTCCATTATCTCCAATCAGTTCATGTACTCCACATGACTGATATAAGTACCACTTAACAACTTTCTTTGACCTTCTTAATTTTTCCCATTCAGTATACATTGCATCAGGCTCAAACATGTTACTCAGCCAAAGATAATGTACTCTTTCAGGCACTGACTCTGGTTTCTTATCACCATATCTTTCCTTGTAAAGTTCCCAGAGTTTTACAATATCCTCTCTGTCCATGTACTCCAGCATCTGATCAAATCTAACATATTTTTCACATTTCAAATCAGATCTCATAACCTCCCATTTAGCATCACAGACATCAAACACATCAGCAGTATAAGATATAATTGGATACTTTGTTGATAAGGGGACTGCATTGATTATCTCAGGTTCTGGCTGTGGTTTAGGTACTGGTTGTGGTTTATGAATTGTGAAGTCCATAATAGCTTTCATAGCATCAGCTTCTTCTTGTTTGTTCTTATAACAATCTTCAGTTTGAACTTTTCTTTTCTTTCTAGCACTCATCTTACTTCTTGTACCAGTCCTCTTATAACCAATGACTTCCTTAACTTCTTCCCTCTCAACCTCCATGGTTTGCTTGTCATCTTGCTGCTCCAAAACACTTCCAGATGCTTTCACATTATCAAATTCCATAACCTCTAGCTTTCTCTTCTTTTCAGAACCTTTTCTTGAATTTAGCATAGCATAGGTTTCATAAAATTCCTTTTCAATTATGGCATCTGATTTTCCCTTGAAATCCTTCATCTGATAATTTCTTGCATTCTTCAAATAATACTTCATATCATTAACTAATGCTTTCCTTGTAGATGACTTTGGTTTGTATCCATGCTTCTGTCCTTCTTTAATTCTCAGAATCAGCTCTTCCCACTTAGCTACTCCATTCTTTCTGAGTATAAACTCCACAATCTCTTCTGTCTTTTCATTTGCATCCAACTGCTCATCTTTAGTTATCAAGAAAGCTTGACCTCTTACAATCATATCAGAATCTAAGAAATATTGCAACTGTTCATTGAATTCTTCTTGATTAACCTCTTTAGATTTGGAGCTTTCCATAAATTCAAACATATTTCTTTCCTCATCAGCTGCCACACTCCTTGCATATTCCTCATCATGAGCAATCTGAGCTTTTTCATCAGCCAAGGCCTTTTCTTGAAGTTGTCTTGTAACCTCTGCATCAAAAGCTATTTGCTTCTTAGTTTTTGGTTTCAACTTTTGCATCCTTTCAAGTTCTTCAGCAGCTTCTTTATCATGATGTGTAGAATCAGCAACAGGTTGCTGTTGTGATGGTGTGGGTGTTTTAGTTCCAATGTTCAGAAGTACTTGAGCTAAAGTCAACTTTTCATCATCTGATTCAGCAGAGTCCTTTTCTCCTGCACTCTTCTCTGTATCAACAGCAGAGTCCTTTAACCCATCAGCAGAATGTTCTGCTCCAGCAAAGTCAATCTTATCACTCTCATCACCAATAACAGCAACATTTTCACCTGATTCCTTGACAACCTCCCCTGAACCTATTATAACCTCCTGATCCTGATCATTCCTCCCCTGTTTGGAAGCATCCTCTTCCAAACATGGTTTGGAACTCTTCTTCAGCATCCCCTCAAGATGTGTAACCCTGAGCTTAAGTCTTCTGATTTTAGCACCCTGAGAAGCTTTGACTGTCTTTAACTCCTTTCTAAGACCAAGAACTTCCTGTGACAATTTTGTACATGTATTCGTCAATTCCTGTAATTGTTTCATGATATTCTCACAACTTCGGTCTGTGTTACCTGACCCGAGAGGTTGATCACTGGAATTGGCATTTTGTATAGGTATTTTAACCGTCAAATCCTCTGTTTCAAGTTCAATGCTAGCCTCAACACTTCGACCTGTGTTACCTGGTCCGAGAGGTGTATCATGGGCAATGTCATTTTGTACATCAGTGTCCATCAATTCATGTGTGTCATCCCTGTCCTCATCACTTCGAGATGTGTTACCTTCTCCGAGAGGTGAATCTTTGGACACAAACTCAGTTTCAACCCTAGATTGAACATCTGAGCCCCCCATATTAGCCATTTGGCTGGGGTTACCATCAGTTGTATTAGGTTCTTGAGAACCTTCTACAATAGATGTTGCCATGGTTGAGGTCTTAAGTATGTTAGCACTGTCCTGTTCAACTACTAAGTTGGAAACAGTAGTGCCAGCCTCTTCCATCATGGTACCTACATCACCTGTACCAGCCTCATCTGCATCCATACTGACATTGGCCTGAGGTTGCACAATGTCCTCTTGTTGTGAAGTCCTAGGTGATTGGGTATTTTGGGGTTCATGGGATGATGATACATTCAAACTTGTAGATGAGGATGTGTGATGGGAAGCTGTGGGAGTTCCAGCCTCTTCATCCTCATTCACTGCAGCCACAATATTCAAAATGTGTTCAGATAGGGGAGTTATAGCACCTCAAAAACCTTTTCCATTCTTCTTCAGAAAAGCAAACATCTTAATTGCCATTCTGCTACTAGGCTCAATATGGATATGTTCCAAGGGTTCTCTTAGTTGATTATTGATAATGAGCTGCAAAAACCTTGGATACAAATAAAACTTCTTCTTAACAAACTTCTTCATTCCCTCAAAAATCATTGATGAAAAATCAAATGGTTGTCCAGTAGCCAAACAAACTAAAGACATGGCCGGAAGAGTACTAAACTCATTCCACCCACCTACTTTAGGAAACAAGCAGTGTTGAAGAGTATGCAACAAAAACTTCCAATGTGGACAAAGCAGACCTTTATAAAAAGTTCCAGTATTTTCAGGCCTCTCATACCCAATTCTCTCAAGCTCAATTAAAATAACCTCAGTGGTAAGATTAGAGGGTGTTGAAACACCTGATAGACGAAGACTTCGCTTAATAGTTGTCTCACTAACCACAATAGTCTCTCCATCTACACTACCTATTAACCTTTCCTCCCCATCGAGTATATCTAGCTTAACAGTTGACCAATACTGGTGCATATGAGATTTAATAATGGGTGGATCAACTGTTAGAGCATACCTTAATCGAGATGCACGAAGAAAATCCATAACTTCATGAAATCCGTCAGCTGCAGAAACCTTACTAAGAAACGCAATCTGATTATGCTCATCAGGAAACTTTCGTTGAGCCATTAGGAGTTTGGGGGTTTTGGATATAATGATATGAATTAACGTTCTTGTGAGAGAATCGAATGTAATTTTGAGCAATTAAGAGTTAATGAGATCGAAATGGTGTGTGAGACCGTTTTGATCTAATTAGGTTTTAAGACGCGCCAAAATTTTCAATATTAACCCCTTTACTTTCAAACTCAGCAGCAGAGTTATGAAAGGTTTGACCAAAAGTCAACTTTCCCAAAATCTCCAAATTTAATTCCCCAAGCAGCTTAAATGCAACACCAACTCCTCATTAAATTCTATAAATCCCTCATTCGCTTAACAAATCCCCAATTTCACAAACCCTAACTCAAAATCAAATAACCATGAGTTCATCCAAAGCACCGATCATTGACATTTCATCAGATTCCTCGTCAGATACGTCACAAGGATGGGCAAATTACTTTCCTCCAAGTTCATCTTCAGCACAACAAAAAGGTAAAGCGGTTGTTGAAGAAGAATATTCTGACCCACTTCCATCGACACCATCCTCCTTTGTAGATTCTAGTGATGATGACGAAGCAACAGCATGGCCAAAATCCATGACAGTCGAGCTTCAGCGACAAATGGAGAATGCTGCTGCCGCCTTTGCGAAGAGTGTCAATATGCCTCGTCCAAAGCCAAGTACAGTGGAGCAGAAAGTCCCTATTCCAAAGAAAAAGCCGAAGAAGAAACAAGCTCCATCTTCAAGCCAACAGCAGAGTCCACCACCAAGACCAGTGGTACTTGCACTTCCCTGTCCTAGAGTATCAGCAGCCATGGGTACTAGAGGACCTCGCAGCAAGGTGATGCCAGACTTTGTTGGGAAGGGAAAGGAACAAGCTTGATTTGGGATAGGTGTGCTTAGGTTGTGAATCCTTGGGCCTTGGTTTCTTTTGATCTTCTTTTGAACACTGGATGTATGGAAACTTTTATTATGTACTTTTGCTTTTGTGATCAATAGACTTTATCTTTCTTTGCTTTACTTGATTGTGTAGTCATGTATATCTGCAAAAGGTTAGTAGAAAACCACAAACACAAGCAAGAATATCCCACAATAGCAGCAGAGTAGTCATAGTAACAAACAACTTAAGAAATAGCAAATTTTGATTAAACACCAGACATTGACTAAACAATCAGCACAAATCCTTACAAAAATTTACAAAAACATACAGAGATAAGATGATGAAAGATTAAAGATTTATCATGCCAATACTAGCAACTAAAAATTGAAACCTACTTATATCAAAACTTTTTGTAAGTAGATCAGCAACATTATTGTCAGTATGTATTTTAACCACTTGAATTAACTTTTTCTCATAACAATCTCTAATAAAATGATGTCTTATCTCTATGTGTTTTGTTTTAGAATGAAAAACAGGATTTTTGATAATACACATTGTGCTGTTGTTGTCAATATAAATTTTGGTGTTCATGAAATTGTACCCATAATCCAGCAGTTGGTTCTGAATCCAGAGCACTTGTCCACAGCAGCTAGAAGCAGCAACATATTCTGCTTCAGTTGTTGAGTTAGCCACAACAGTCTGTTTCTTGCATTGCCATGAGATTAGCCTATGACCAAGGTACTGACAGCCTCCAGTGGTTGACTTTCTATCCAAACTAGCTCCAGCATAGTCACTATCTGAGTATGCTATCAAGTCAAAGGGTGAATTATTAGGATACCAAAGGCCCAATTTAGGTTGACCCTTTAGGTACCTAAAAATTCTTTTGACCACTTCCAAGTGTGAAACTTTTGGGGACACTTGAAATCTAGCACAAGCACATACAGAAAACATGATATCTGGCCTTGAAGCAGTCAGATACATCAATGACCCAATCATTGATCTATAAAGATGTACATTAACCTCTACCCCATCTTCATCCTTGAGCAAAGGTTTGTTTTTATCCATTGGTGTCTTAGCTGCTTTCACATCATTGAAACCAAACTTCTTCAACATATCAGCCACATACTTGTCTTGGCTAATAAAAATCCCATCTGATTTCTGCTTAACTTGTAGTCCTAAAAAGAAAGTCAGTTCCCCCATAGAACTCATCTCAAACCTGTTGTGCATAAGCTTTTCAAATCCTTCACATAACACCTTATTTGTAGACCCAAAAATGATATCATCTACATAAACCTGAACAAGTAGGATATCCTTTTTGTCTTTCTTAATGAACAATGTTTTATCAATGGTTCCTCTGCAAAAACCATTATTCAACAAATACTTGGATAAGGTGTCATACCAAGCTCTAGGAGCTTGATGTAGTCCATACAGTGCTTTCTTTACTTTGTAGACCCTATCAGGATACTTAGGATCTTCAAACCCAGGTGGTTGCATCACATATACCTCTTCAGGAATCTTTCCATACAAGAAAGCACTTTTGACATCCATTTGATACACAGGAAAATTCTTGTATGAAGCATATGCCAAAAATAGTCTAATAGCTTCAATTCTTGCAACTGGGGCAAATACTTCATCATAATCTATTCCTTCTTCCTGAGTGTATCCCTGAGCCACCAATCTAGCCTTGTTTCTGATAACAATGCCTCTTTCATCTCTTTTGCATCTGAACACCCATTTAGTACTAATTGCTCTTTTTCCATTAGGCAAATCCACCAATGTCCAGACTTCTTGAAGCTTGAACTGCAGAAACTCCTCTTGCATAGCTTCAACCCAACTTTCATCTTTCATAGCCTTGTGAATGGTTTTGGGTTCTTCTTGAGATAAGAAACAGGCAAACATGCAATTTTGTAAATCCTTGTGGCTATTCCTCTTTTTAAGAGTTTGAGCAAACAATCCCTGATCAAGCAAATCACTCAAGCCTTTTGATTTACTTCTGGTCTGAACAGCAGAGTGAACATCACCAATTATCTGCTCCTTTGGATGATGCTTGTGGATCCTGGTTGTTGGAGTGGGACTAACAGGTATATCAGTCTCTAAATTGGATAAATCAGCTTCAGCACCAAAAACATCAACAACTTCATCATCAGTATCCACATATACTTCTTCTAATTCGGGCATCTCTTCAGAAGAATCATCATGAGAATCACCATCTTTATCAGCAGTAGAGTCCTTGGGCATAGCAGCAGAGTTACCAAACCTAACAGCAGAGTGTTTTAGCCTAACAGCAGAGTGTTTTGGCCTATCAGCAGAGAGTTTTGGCCTGGCAGCAAAGTTGAAAGAACTGCTGCTTTGTGTATTCCCTTGTTGCCCATCAATTTCTGACTCTTCATTCCTTTCCTTATCAGCATGAGAAGGTTCATCATCACCTTCTGCAATAACCTTTGGTACTTCCTTATGAATAGCATCATCATCTGAACTCTTTCCCTCTTTATCTGTTGGAGAGAAGTACTGATCAAACTTCCACTTTTCAATCAAAACAAACTCCTCTGCAGATCCATCCTTCTTTGCTTGTGTACCTGCATTGGGGTTAGTTTGTGTACCTGCAGACATGTTAGTAGTACCTGCAATGACTGGTTGATAATTCATAATTTTGGTTAAAGAATCAATATCAAACATCCATTCAGGACCTTTTCCATCAACATTAGGTGTGGTTTCTCTAATTTTAACATGGAAATTTTCCACCACATGCCCAGTCCTTTGATTGAAGAACCTAAAAGCCTTACTTTCAGTGGAGTATCCAACAAAGTAACCTATGTCTACTTTCTCACTAAACTTGCCTAAGTGGTCAATGGTGTTTAAGATAGTGACAGGACACCTAAATGGTCTAAAGAAATCTATCAGTGGTTTCCTACCATGCAATAACTCATAAGGGGTCTTATTGTGAGGCTTAACTATCTTACTTCTATTTTGCACATAACAAGCAGTGTTGACTGCTTCAGCCCAAAAGATAGTGGGTAACTTAGACTCCGACAACATGGTCCTAGCAGGTTCAATTATTGTTCTATTTCTCCTCTCAGCAACACCATTTTGCTGAGGAGTTCTAGCCACACTAAATTGTCTAGTTATACCCTTTTCCTCACAGAACTGATTCATTACTTGATTCTTAAATTCAGTTCCATTGTCACATCTGATAATCTTAACCTTGTGATTAAATAGGTTTTCTATCCTTGTAATAAAAGGCTTAAGAATGCCAGGTGTCTCATCCTTAGTAGCTAAGAAGAATACCCAAGTAAATCTACTAAAATCATCAGTGACCACTAAGCCATACATCTTTTTATTCAAACTTTTCACATAAGTGGGTCCAAATAGGTCCATGTGTAACATAAACAAGGGTTCAGTAATAGAATTCACCAATTTGGACTTACAAGATTCTCTATGTTGCTTTCCCATTTGACAAGCAACAAATACTTCAGGATTTTCAAAAACCTTTGAAGGTAATCCTCTGACCAAGTTCCCTTTCACCAACTTGTTGATAGCCTTGTAGTTCAAATGGCCAAGCCTTCTGTGCCATAGTTTGGATTCATCAATAGTGGCTTTGGCAAACAGACAAGTTAAATCTCTTTTGGGAATAATGTTCTTTATGTCCACACTGTATATGTTGTCATTTCTAGGGACTTTAAGAAGTACTAATTTATCATCAGGAATCTTATAGTCGGGAGATAAGACAAGACATTCAGTGTCTGTAAAAAGAACAAAATTCTTTCTGTCACACATTTGTGAGACACTAAAAAGATTTAACTTTAGTCCATTTACCAAATACACTTTTTCAAAATCCAATTTTCCAGTTCTGATGATGCCTTTACCAACAATTTTACCTCCTTTAGGATCATTCCCAAAGGCAACATATCCACCATCCAAAGCTTCAAAGTTTTCCAAATTGCTTTGGTCTCCAGTCATGTGTGAAGAGCATCCACTATCAAAAATGCATTTATCTTTTAGCTCCTTTTGTAGATTGCCCTGCACAAAAAGTAAGAGAGTTAGTTTCTCTTTGGGACCCAAGCCATTACTGACTTGGATCTGCCTTGTGCATCAAAGTAGTCAAATTTCTTCAACTGCATTGGTGCACTGCTGTGTCTGAGAACATGATCTATAACTTTAACTTTTGGTTTCCAGACCCAGCAAGCTGAGGCCTTAACAGCATAAAAATGGTTGCCCACAACAGTATCAGTAACAACTTTAGGCAAAACAGCAGAGTCTGCCTTAACAGCAGAGTTTGCCTTAACAGCAGAATCAACTATGTCCTTCTTTATGGGCCCAATTGGTGCAATAGGAGAGATAACTCTAGAAGTACCATCTCTCATCAAAACTTCCTTGGGAACCATGTTTCTTTTGGGATGTGGGTGAGTCTTTCTAGCAAAGTTTCTATGGTTCACCCTAGTGTACTGGTTCCAAACTGGTTTCTGATAGTAGTAGCACTCATCTTGCAGATGTTCAAAACTACCACAACCATAACATGCCTTTTTAAGTAATTGAAAATCAGTACCTAATCTTTGTGAAACTAGGTTGTTCCAATTTCTCTGGTTTCCTCTAGGCAAGTTATTGGTTTTCTTAGGATATGCTCTAGGTGTGTTTTCATACTCAGCCATCTTCCTAGAGATACCTTTACCTAACTTAGGCTTAATAAACTCAACCTTTTTAGCCTTCGGTGCTTTTGATTCAACAACAGCAGGAATTTCTTCCTTTTTGTTCTTAGGGGTTGAATCAGATTCTACATCTTCATCATCACTGTCAGACTCCCAATCTTCAATAAGGGGTGCATCAGACCACTTTTTCTCAACCTTAGGTGATTCTATTTTGGTTTCACTAGTTTCACCTACAGGTTTAGCCTCAGACTCAGATATAAAAGACAATGTCCTAGTAGGAGGGGCATTGGCACTAAGTTTCTTAGGATGAGCAACAGCATTATATCCTAGACCACTGCCTGAGTCTGCAAAGTGCCTACCTATTGGTTTACTGAGAATGTCAGTGGCAAATTGTTGTTTTTCCACCCTAACAATATGTTTTTCAGTCTCACTTATAGCTGAATCTTTAGCCTTTTCAGCCTCTTCTACTTTCTCCATAAGAACCTTAATCTCACAATCTTTCTTAATAAGTTCATTTTCTAGAATAGTGATCTTATCAAGATATTCAATTTCAGCCTTTTTATAAAATTCAAGTTTCTCCTCTAAATTCTTTAAACCATATTCATAACTAAGATTGTCTAGCTTAAGTGTTTCATTCTCCATTTTAAGGTTTCCATTGCTAGACTTAAGTATTTCAATTGTATCAGAACATGATTTAAAAGAACAAGATGATTCATTGGATACCTCAGAGTCTGATCCAGAGGAGGAGTAGGCCATGAGAGCAAAATGTTGTACTTGAGGTTCTTCTTCAGCTATCAATGCACAATTTGGACCATCTTCAGCATGATCACTCCAGTCATACTCTCCTAACCCATCACATGATACCATAGCAGTAGTAGGATTCGGCTCTTCATCAGTAGACTTCTTGACATTCTCATTGTTTCTTTTTGGTGCTCTGCACTCTCTTGCAAAGTGTCCCTTCTTTCGAAAGTTAAAGCATTCAGCCTTTGATTTGTCAAATCCCACATTCATGTTCCTTCTGAACTTCATCTCTTTACCAGTTCTTTTAAGAAACCTTCTTGCCCTCATAGTAAGCATTGCAAACTGCCATTGCATATCAATTTCTTCAACATCATCAGGATCAAGTTCATCCAGATCTTGAGGCATAACTGAAGTACTTGTAGTAAGTTCAGCTAAATAAGCACAAATAGCAGCATCACTGATGGTGTTGGTGTTGGTAGAGTCAGCAGCAGAGACATGTGAACCAACAGCAGGAACAAAAGTACCAGCAGCAGAGTGCTGTTCTTGATGACTACCAGAACTCTTGTTGCTTGAGGAAACAAAAGCAAGATTATTTGTGGTAGAAGATGAACTTGACAATCCCTTGACTTCAGATTCATAAACTTTCAAGTTGTTATACAGATCATCCAAAGTCATCTTCTCAAAATCTTCCTTGTGCCTCCAAATCACTGTGTGAGTGTTCCATTCAGAAGATAGACTTCTCAGAAACTTTAGATTTATATCTTCTTGAGATACCTCAATCTTCAATAGAGCCATCTGACTGGACAGCTTATGAAGTCGATCATAAGTTCCCTCAATATTCTCAGAACTTAAAGCAGTGAAAGTTTCAAACTGGTGCTTCAGTAGATTCTTTCTTGATTTCTTGGTAGCTTCATTCCCACCAAATCGAAGTTCAATAGCTTCCCATAACTCCTTAGCAGACTCAATGTGATTAAAAACTTAGTTGATAATCATTAGGTATTCCCATCATGAGAATACTGTGAGCCTTGACCTCCAGTCTTCTCTGTGCTTTCTCCTCACTTGTCTTGAGAGTCAAGACTGACCCAGTAGCAGTCTTGGCTGGTTGACTGTCGCCATTCAGAACAACTTCCCAGAGTGAGTAATCAAACATTCTCATGTATTGTTGAATTCTCATCTTCCAGATCTCGTACTCTCCAGTCTTGAGCATGGGGACTCTTGATGCAGTAACCATGTGTGTAGAATCGGATTCCATTGCTTACTTTGATGATTAACAGATCTTGTATTCAGTAATTCTTCTTGGTACCAGCTTCTAGATCACAAGCTCTGATACCACTTGTTGATCCCAGTTGAGCTTCACGATCTTATTAATTACTTTAGATAAATCTAAAGCAATCGGTATAGAAACTGATCTTGAGTTGTATATCAAATATTATGCGGAACTTAATATTTGATCTTAAGAAGAATTAAACACAAAATAATTTCTCAAACAACACTTCAATATATTAATACGATTGCTCGATAGCAATAGGGTTACAAGAAACCTTGAAGTGTAAAACAATAATGATACGTGTATCTAACCTAACCCTAGATCCTCCTTTTATAGCGTAAGGAGTCCTAGTCGGTTTACAAGACTTTCTATACAAGAAAAATATTCTAACGTATCTTTTCTATACTTATCCTTAACATACTATACATATCTAATAAGCAGCAGAGTAACTAGTCTAGCAGCAGAGTCTTCGTGGGATAGCACCAGAGTTACACTTTGCTTATTCTTCCAAACCATCAGAGTTACAAACAGCAGAGTTTAAGTCCAATCAGCAGAGTCACTAAACTGATCAGCAGAGTTATACTTAGTGTATTTCTCGAACAGCAGCATCTTTAGACCCAACACAAAGTATATTTTATGTGTTTAGGGTCAGAGTTAAGGGGGTGTTTGGCAAAAGTGTAAAAGTACCCATTTTGGGGTGTAAACGGGTCAAGTGTTTATGGAACTTGTTTTATATGTTAAAGTAATGATGTTGCCCAAGTTTGGTGGGAAAATGAATTGGTATAGATGGTTTGTAGTGCAAATGGGTTAAATGGGTTAATGCATAACCCGTCAAATTGTAAAAATCATATCTTTTAATCCGTAAGTCGTCACGGGTCGCGCCACCCGTCATTTTGAAGGTAATTGAGTCTAGTTTCGTTTAAAATTAGTCTCATGGTCTGTATATTTATATATTTTTGTCAGTTCATGAAAGAGTAACAGCGGGTCAGTTTTAGTTCAAGTATTTCCGCGTAAAAAGTTTTAAATTTTGGTCTAAGCGGGCACGGGGTTTTACATTAATTTTTCCACTAAAAACGGGTATAAATACACATAACTTTCTCGAAGTTAATTTATTTGGCAAATTCGATTAGTTTCGTACTTTCTAGGTTGTGCCGGCTCGATAAAGGAATAACGCTCACGTTTATTAAGATATTTACCGGTTTTCAAGCCCAAACAAGTTTAAAGAAGTTTAAAAGTCATGAGAGATCAAAAATAAATATTTTGGATAGAAAATAAGTTTAGGAAATTTACCGGGTGTTACAGCACATACCCCTTAAAAGGAATAGCGTTCCCGCAATTCAGTTCAAGTTATGGGTTTGGATAGTGTTGGTGAAAAGGTGATGGTACGGATAGTAGATTTTGGTCATACTAGGTTGTAATTATACTATTGTCTTAACTAAATTTATTGTTATTTGTAAATTAATTGTTAAAAAAAATATAGTCGCATAACATCACATTGCAAGAAAATATAGTCACAGGGTACCCGCCGCCGCATCGCGCGGGTACCCTGCTAGTATCCTTGATACAGTAATGGAGAGTGGCCCGCAGTTACTACCACCACCCGAAGAGACCGTTCCAGCTAACCTGACAGTCCAGCAGCCGCCTAACGAAATAGCATTGCTAACAGGACCTGAACCCGACACACAGCAAGCAACCGAGTCCTCAACAAAACATGAACTACCTCCGGTTACACCTGCTTCAATTGAAGTTTTACAAGCATCTACTCCTATTAGTGTGGAAACTATTGGCGATGTGCAAGAGCGTATGAAAAAGACCGAAGTTGCAAATCCCTCGGTTCGAAGACGGATGTTGATAGACGACACGCAAGAGGAAACGAGCACAATAACAAATAAGACAAAGCAAGCGGAATGACGTTTCTGTGCGTAAGTAAGTGTGGTATGACACTTAAACTGGGCAATGACCATGTGTAAAATAAAAGCCGTGTAACGTATTAGGGTCATACGACTTAGTAATGTTCTAAGTTTGCACCGAATTTATTATACTATCGTAGTCGTTACAGTTAATCTTTTAGGACCATAAAACGTTTTGCTTATGTAAGTTATAACTATTGTTGGCAAGTTTTTGTAGTTGTTTACTTTGTTTCAACTGTTGTCCTACATCTGAAAAGTATGTTATCGTACTTTTTGTTCACTTCAATTGTTCATCAATACCAATGTGACTCAATTGATCATGTGAACTAGACTAAAAACATTGACAAATGCAACAAATCCGTTGTAATAAGCACTGACAAATGCAAAGTTTCGTCCTACCTCCCCTTATCAATAATTTTACCTATAATACATTCAAACACCTTACGAAACCTATAAAATGACACTGGCATCTGCTCAAATTTACAGTGCATGCATTATATACAAAACGAACGACTAAGTCTGCTTAACAAACATCATACCAACACATCTGATTAAATAAATTATGAAAAAGATACAGCGGCACTCATATCAGGTAATAGTCACTTCAGAAGGTTATCAAAAAAAAAAGCAACTATCCTAATAAAACTAAACTCCCACACCAACATCCATAATACTACAGCGTTTTAATTTAATCATGACATAACATCACTCATACAACTGAAATACCACCCCAGAACACTGCAAACGATAGTGATGTTTACATAACACTAAAACGAATAGAATCGTCTTCAAAGTCTCGGATAATCCTCAGATACATGATAGAATCGGCTACCAGGACATCATCACCGATTCTTAATTGCATCACTGAATGTGCAACAGATATGCTACTGCTACATAACTCAAGCTCACGAATGAGACAATCTAAATAAGCTACCTGCTCACTAACATGTGTACACCAACCGCGCAAAAACACTTGCCAAGCCTTCTCTTAAGCGACCTCCCTCTCGAAGCACAGTCGCATGACACCAGTAATAAAAGGTGAATTCGAAGAAAACGACAGTTCAGCAAGGAACAGTAACTCGTCCATTAGGCAAAGATTAACTTTAACTCTAAAAAGTAAATGACTAAAAATAAGATAAGACTAGATGTTTAAATAACCACAAATAGAATTAACAAAGATTAACTTTGACTCAAAAAAATGAATGACTAAAAATAAGATCAGTCAGGATGTTTAAATAACCATAATTGGAATTAACAAGTGGTTCATAATCAAGACAGTCTGTGCAAGAAAAAAAGTCAAAGCAGATTTATCAAGAAAACATAAACATATTACTGTAGGACTTGAAAACTCAGGTGTATTACTCGAAAATATAAACTAATACAGGCTCTATTAACCAAAAAAACCTACATTACAAGTATCCACCACATACTTTCTGACAGTTGACCAACTACAAAAACTGCAAAGTCAAAGGGTTGTCACTAGAAGGTTAATAACAATATTAATAAACAAATAATTAAGCACATGTTATTCCCCTAACAACATTTATTAGAACAACAAACCAGACCAGGAACAAAATATAAAGTGGCCCAAAAAAACCCCTCTCGCTGTGCTATACGGCCAAACGATACGACATCGTTAACGTTCAATAATAGTAACATTAAAAGGTTTTAAACAAATATTAAACAACTATTCTAAGAAAACTAAAGCCTCAAACCAACATCTACCACAATACAATCTTTCTAGCCAATTAGCATACAATACTACACATACGGTTGAAATAACAGAGTCGTTGCTACATTATCATGCACCATATGCTTACGTCAATTACGAATGCTGTTGCTACTTACCGTTTACAGTATGTTGATATTCACGCAGAAAATATCGTTACACACAGGTATGTTCCAAAATCATACATTCATAGCTTACAAGAAAACGCAACGTACATTTCACAGAATATACGTGCTATTACAGTAGTATATCTCACAACCCGGATACAACGACAACGGAAGAACACGACGTACACGAACTACAACCATTTCTTTATTTTAAAACCAGACAATGACTAACACGATGACACGTAACATGGTTGATATAGATTACAGACACAAACACGGAACGAGGAAACAAACAATCACGTAAAACAGAAGACATGAAGCCACATAAAAACTACAACAACAACAACAACAACATCAACAACAACAACAACAATAGACACATGTGTCCACCTCAATCTTAGGTAACCCAACAGTTATCAGGACGCACATAAAAGGTTTACACAAAATATAGACGAGTATTCTAACAAAACTAAAACCCAACACCAACACCTACAACATCACGGTGAGCTCATTCAACCATCACATAAGATGACACATACAATTGAAACCAACATTGTTGCTAAACTATCAGACACCTTCACTACAAAAAATGGGAAGGTTTGGCACTACAATATCGACCCAAAGAATGAAGAAAAGTCGACCCAAACACTTTGGGTCGACAATAACGACCCTTTATGGTCGTGCCAAACCTTTGGTCCCAAGTTTTTTTGTCTCGACAAATTTCCAAAGGAATGGGACGACATTGTTGCGGGACCCACAATCCAGTCAAATATTGGAAATGCTCTTTGGGTCGACATTTCTTTTCAAATTTGGCACGATATTATCGTGCCAAATATTTTTATCTTTTTTTATTTTTCGTAAATTGTTTCTTTTATTTCGTAAAATGTTTTACGGAAATTATCTTTGGCACGACATTGTCGTGACAAAGGTTTATTTATTTATTTTAAATAAGTTATTTAATAACGAAAAATAAATTAGAAAATACACTTTGGCACGACATTGTCATGACAAAGGTTTTTTTTTTTTTTTTTTTTAAATAAGTTATTTAATAACGAAAAATAAATTAGGACAAAGGTTTATTTATTTTTGTTAAATAAGTTATTTAATAACGAAAAATAAATTAGAAAATACACTTTGGCACGACATTATCGTGCCATAATTTTAAATTATTAAAAAATTGTTAATATTTGGCACGACAATGTTGTGCCAAAGTTACTAACCCACGCACTGTTCATTTGCAGTTTCATCAAAGTGGGACGATTTATTCTTTGTAGTTTGGGTCGACAATGTCGACCCAAAATTCCAAGTATGCAAAAAAAAATGCAGCAGCAGCCTGCAATTTCCAGGTTTTTTCCGGAATTTTTTCCGGAAAAAACCTACCGTTACACCTGTAAATCAACCAATATCCGCAATACCAATTCGGCAATATGATGCAATGCCAAATTACTCATCTACTATGACTTAAATTCGACAAATACGATACTAATTAAACTAACAAATACGAACTTTATACAAAAACAAACCAAAATTCGGCAATAGATTCTTGTATTACATAACTAATAACAAATACGATACAAATTAAACTACGCCTACTCATACATATTCCGACTCCTCATCCCCCTCCCCCTCCTCCTCACCCTCCTCCTCACCACCACTAGCATTAATATTTTCGGGAATGCGGCTCAAATGAGGATTCATTTGTCTTATGTATCGGTTAAGGTCGGGTGTTTCCTCCTCATTATTAAGACTAGGACCCGGGTTAGAACTAGAACCCGGGCATGTAGTAGAGATGGAAAAGACGGGCCGATAACAATTGGCAAAGGAATTAGGGTCGGGATTTAGGTTGGGAATTGGGGGCATTGGGGGCGTTGGGGAAAATGTGGGAAAGTTAGTGGGAAACGGATTACCTTGGCTGTTGCAGTAGCTCATAAACTGCCCTATCCAAGATTCGACACCCGTTTGTCGAGAGCGCTGCTGTTGGAGCTCAAGTTGCTGCAGTTGGAGCTGCTGTTGGAACATTTCATTTTGCCTCCTCAACAACTCATTCTCTTGTTCCTTTTGCCTTAACACCGCCGAAACAGCCTCCTCAGTAGCATAGTTTGGTGCAAGCGGCCGATGTGCCGACCTCGATGAAGCTTTGCCGCCGCCCGGCATTAGCCTGCCAACGCCCTTAAAATTTTGTCGGTTGTCACTATGGGCTGCCTGATCGAGTACTTGCTTCTCAGTCATCGGCGGGACCGTACCGGCTTTAACTTTACCCCACATATCCTTCATCTTCTTCTGTGTAAGTCAAAAAAAAACAAAAAACAAAAAAAATAACAAGTATGTTAAAAAGAGGTAAGTTAAAAAAAAACAAGTAACTAAATATTAATGATGCATGTTAAGAGATAAATTACTTACATAAGCTTCCTCGTCTTATTTTCTTTTAAAGACGCCCGATTTTGGTGCATGGTATCTCCTCCATGTCTCCACCAGTTCTTCATTCTGCCCGTTATTCCTAACCCGCTATACATACAACATAAAATAAATTAATAACGAGTTATATATAAACATTATATACACATTTGAAAATCAAAAAATTATAATGAGTCTTACGCGCTCGGTTCGTCCTTGCACGAACGACTTCCTCCCTTGGTAGGTTACAGCCTTGTTCTTTGCTCTGTTTTCTGCATTTTTCGCAGATCTCTCCATTCGTTCCGGAGTCGACCACCAATCGACAAACGACTCCCACTCCTCTCGGCTTCTGGTACCCCAATCTTTACATATCGACGGCGGCGGATTTTGCCTTGCCGTCTCGGGTTCTGGTTGTGAGTCAAAGTAATCTTTCTTCAACCTGTATTTATGTTTGCGCCATAGTAGCCGCAGCTGAAGTTGAAGCCCAAGAGATACCCGTTCCCCCACCGTGTACACATTCTCCCCAACCCTCACTTCGTCCTGGCTGTTTAACCAATCCGCGAGCTGGAAATAATTCTGCAAAAAAATATACGCATTTAAATAAACAAACAATTTAAATATAACACGCATATCTAAACGGTCGATAACGATAAGAATACAAATAAAATAAACTATTAATACCTCGAGAACGGGCAGTATGTGAGCCTTAAGAGGCACCGAAATCTCGCGCCACTCGCAGTCAAAGGGAGGTGGACTAACTACTTCCCCCAAAAGACTACTGAACTGCCCGGCATACGTGCCCACAGGCGTAAAGGTGCCCATATCATCACTGTCAAAGCTGATCGGCAAAGGACGATTACCGTTCGCTCTATACGCCTTCCTTAATGAGGAATTTGAGGTATTAAGCGACATCGAACCTGCAAACATAAGTTATTGAGTCATGAAAATACAAGTAAAAAAAATTAGTTTTATCAATAAAAAACTTAAAATAAACATCACAATTTCTTACTTGCACAGTAGCCCGGCGTAGTAAAATAGGGCTGTCGTGGTGGATCACCACTGGCATCCCCGCCGTGTGATTGGGGAGCTACACACGCCATCTGTAAAATTACAAGTACAAGAACACACAATTTCGTGGACCAATTAATACTAATACACACATTCATATAAATATACACATTTAAACATAACATAACATGCAATTTCATTCAAATAAAAGGAACACGTTTAAACATATAGTAACAATTTCATGCAAATTACAAATTAAGAACAATTGTCATCATCCGAATCATCGCTAGATAAAACTTCTTCAACAACAATCGTTGGGTTCACTTCATCATCATCAGACACGTCAACATCATCATCATCAAGGACATGAGCAACGACATCATCTTCATTATTAACAAAATCAGCATCTTCTTCAGCATCATTTGGTGGGGCGTCCACTTCTGTTGATTCATGATTTACACTCAAATTCGCAGACTCCAAACCAGGCAAACCAACAGACAATGCAACATCTGATGAACTGCTACCATGTATAACATCTTGATCAGAATCTACCACATCCCGATCCCAGATCTTCCGATGATGAACATCTTCGACGACCTTCCAATGAGGTGGTCGTCTAGCAGGGTCTTCAAGGTAGAAGACTTGTGTTGCTTGTGTCGCAAGAATGTATTGTTGATTTCTATAAGCATCCTTATCAGTCAAAATATGATGTATGCCACGTTCAATGTAAGAACGCCTAGAGTGTGCCGTAAGGTTATTATTAGGGTTACGGGTGTCGAACCATAAAACCCGGAACAACACAACCTTTCGGTCGCCCAAATAAGCGAGCTCCAGAATTTCCTCCAGTTGACCATAATACATTTCTCCATCAGGCCCGGGTGTTGAAACTCCACTGCATTGAGTGGTATGAAGTTTATCGCGCTCATGCACCAAAAACTTCACATCGTTAACTATGCAAGCGGGGTATGTAAATGCACGCGATGAAGGTCCACAAGCCAAAAAGAATAACTCGAGACTACAGCTTGGGTCTTTTGCCACGCTCTTTTCAAGGATCTACAAAAGAGATACAACCAGATTCAGATGAGCAAAAACTCTGGACTACAAGGTAATATATCTAATGTGTTTACCTTGTGATTGAACCAGGGAGGAAAACTTGTTTCCACGCTCTTGTTAGGAAATTCACTGCAAAAGTTCATGATATTAGAGTAAGTCATCGAAAACAAATAACTTAGCAAAAAAAGGGTTCTTCAAAATATAAAAAAGAAGAAACATACTCTTTGTACGCCTGGATGTCTGCGTCGATTTCAGGACTGTTGTTAAGTACAAACAATACAACTGCCTACATAACATCTGGCTTCATCCGAGTATCTACAGATCTACCCACCGGTTTGCATACTGACTGGAACACCTGGAATTTATTTGGTTGTTCAGGTGCACCGTCGTCATTTCTGTCAGGACGATTAAATCTCGTCTCGACATCCTTAAGATAACGCGAGCAGAAAGTTAATGCTTCTTCTGCAACATAACCTTCCGCTATGGAACCTTCAGGCCTGGCTTTATTTCGGACATAATTTTTCAGTTTCTTCATGTATCTTTCAAATGGATACATCCACCTGTAGTAAACAGGGCCACCTAGAATAGCCTCATCGGGTAAATGCACAACCAAATGAATCATTATGTCAAAAAAAGCAGGGGGAAATATTTGCTCTAATTTAATCATAGCATCGAGCATTTGTTTCTTAGCTTTCTCCATGTCCTGCTGCGTCAAATTTCGAGCACAAATCTGCTTAAAGAATAAGCAGAGCTCGATTAATGGGGGTGAAATGTCTTTGGGTAAGTATTGGTGAAGTCCATAAGGAAGTAACCGCTGCATCATAATATGACAGTCATGAGATTTTAGGCCCGTTATGTTGTTATCGTCAGCGGTCACTTTTTTCTTGAAGTTGGATCCAAACCCATCGGGTAGTCTAACTCCTTTGATGAATTGACAAAACCGTTTTCAGTTTTCTGGTGTGAAAGAGTACTTTGGATGAGGCTTATCGAACTTCCCGTTTCCTTTATCAACGAGCCACAACTCTTTTCGAACTCCCAGAGTTTTCAAGTCTTGCATTGCCTTTAGCGTGTCTTTGGATTTGTCGTTCATTAACAAGGTATTAAGCACACTCTCAAACACGTTCTTTTCAATGTGCATGACATCGAGATTGTGCTTTAGCTGAAGAACGGGCCAATACTCCAGTTCGTAGAAGATAGAACGCTTACTCCAATTCAATTCAATTTCTCGATTAGGTTTAGGGTTATTTTTAACAATACGTGGATGTTTACCCGAGACACGTTTAAAGACTTTACTAATTTGAATCATGATTTCTTCATTGGTAAAGTTTCTAGGAGGATGCCCATTTTCAGGTTTACCATGGAATTCTTTTTGTTTCCTCCTCATTGGATGGTTTACGCGTAAGAATCTTCTATAACCAACGTAAGTGATTTTATTCTTCACAGGAAGCGATGGAGTGTCCTGATTACATGTTGGGCATGCATAGTAGCCTTGTCCAGTCCACCCAGACAAACTACTTCGAGCTGGAAAGTCATTTATGGTCCATAAAACCGCCGCTTTCATGTTGAAATGAGTACCCGTAGCAGCGTCTAAAGTCGGCACACCTTTCCATAATTCTTGGAGTTCTTTGATCAAAGGCTGCAAGAAAACATCAATGTCCTTTGCAGGTGATTTAGGGCCGGGAATTAACATCCACGGGGGTGTGTTGTATGTTGTCAATATGACCGGCCACATGCTGTAACCTTGACTCATGTTGCCAAACGGATTGAAACCGTCGGCAGCCAACCCTAATTGGACGTTTCTAGGGTCACAAGAAAACTCGGGTTTCATTATGTCAAAATCTTTCCATGCTTTACCATCACACGGGTGATTCATCTTACCGTTTTCCTTAGACTGTCCAGTAGCATGCCAAGTCATCCACTTTGCGATGTGTTTTGTGTTGAACATACGTTGTAGTCTAGGTGTTAACGGAAAGTAACGCAACACCTTGTTGGCAACTTTCTTCCCCTTTTTCTTTAGGTTTTTCCATCTACTCGCGTTGCAGATTGGACAATTTTGCAAACTTTTGTTCTCATCCGATCCCCAAAATAAAAAACAATCATTTATACAAGCATGGATCGATTCGTATCCTAACCCGATATCTTTGTATGTCTTTTTGATTTCATAGTATGACGGTGGGAAGTTGAATCCATTCTTAGGGGGACATGCCTTTTGCAAAAGATCTAGAATCATGTTAAGCCCTTTATCAGGTATTTTACATAAGACCTTGATGTGCGAAAGATCTGAGGTAAAGTTCAGTGCAGTCATATCACAATTTGGACCCAAACTTTGGGTGGACCTAGCAAGTAACTCTTTGTACTTGTTATTAATGTTAGGACCCGTTGTTTGAGCTGGTTGAGAACCTGTTGTTTGTGCTGGTTGAGAACCTGTTGTTTGAGATGGTGGAGTTGGTTCATTATTTGCAGAAATATCTTGGAAGAATGCATCCATGTCAATGTGTTCAGGTGAAGGTGGTTGTGGTGTGTTGTTTACTACGGGTGGAGGAAGCGGTTCACCGTGATAGATCCAAGTGGTATAACTTGTGTCAAACCCGTATTGTGAAATGTGTGACTCAAGAGTTTTGAGAGTATGCGGTTTATTCCAAGCGTTACCACAACGAACACATGGGCAAAGAATCTTTTTTGTGATGGGGTGTAAGAATGGCTCACAATACGCGATGAATGCAAAAAGACCATCTATGCAACTATGGAAGGCAATCCTAACCCACTCTTTGAATGCCTCGTCTCATATATGAATGCGTATAACCGATTTACTATTTGAAAAAAATTCGGCAGCATTTCCCCTCAACTCCCCAAATATGTGCATTAAAGACATATTCGTAGGAGTGAAAGGGAAATACTGTCGAATTTCTCTCAAATAGTAAAACAGTTATACGCATCCATATCCTAAATGAGACAAAACATTCAAAAAGCAGTCCCAAACAGGGGACTTTCCGAAATTAATTTCTAATAAATTAATTTCGGACGGGTTTTCTATAGGATGATTAATTCTAGATGGGGGTTGTCCGAAATTAATCACTAAAATCCTAAAAAAGTCACATAAGTCTAACAATCACAATATCATACTAACTAAACGACATATTCACAATAGCATACTATGTCAATCAATGAATGACATAAACATATATAATAACAAGGAAATTAATTTGACAATTCAATTTGACGCAGTGTTCATTATTTCATATATAACCAAACACACTCCAATTATTAACTGATAGAAACAAGAACGTGGAAAAAAGCATGTATCTCACATTCACATATAACCAAACACACTCCAATTACTAACCAAATGCATTTTACTAAAAAAAAAAGGCAACCATCAAAGGAATTAAATTATATACCTAGTTCACGGCTGAAATAAACGAAGAGAAGAAAAGAGAAAAAGAGGAAAGGCTGCTGTCACGACCCGGCTGTCCCGACCCGGCTGTCACGACCCGGCTCTCCCGCGACAATCTCGTAAAATAAACAACCTAAATTAAATAACCAAACTTAAATTAACCAAATTAATTAATAAAAACTTTTGACAACGACATTGTCGTCCCAAAATACATTAACACAATTAAAAAAAACACCTTTAAACTACCTGTACGTGGGGCGGCTGTGGTGGTGGAGCTCGTGTGATGATGGTTCACGGCGGTTGTGCCATCTACACCAAAACAATTTTCGGCCGGTCCTACACCAAAACAAATTTACTTAACAAACCAAAATAAAAATAAAACATAACTTTTAAAACAAACAAAAATTAAAAAATATATATATATATATATATATATATATATATATATATATATATATATATATATATATATATATATATATATATATATATATACGGGAAAAAAAATTAAATATACGGTTAACAAAAAAAAATAACATGCCTTTTAATCGAATAAGAAGAAGAATGTGGTGTTGAAGGTGGTTGTGGTGGTGTCCAATGTGGTGTTGAAGGTGGTTGTTTTGGTGTAGATGGCACCGATCGAAGCTTCTTTTTTTTTCTTTTTTTTTTCTTTGTTAAAGAGTGGAGAAGAAGCAGTGGTGGTGTTGAAGGTGGTTGTGGTGGTGTTGAAGGTGGTCAATTAATCAAAGCAGTTGTGTTGAAGGTGTAGATCTTGCTGCGTTTTTTTTTTTTTTTTTTTGGTAAAGTGTTAAAGTCTGAGAGAGAAGAAGATAAGAAAGAGGGTATTCAATGGTTGACCAAAATGGCACGACAATGTCGTGCCAAATTTCTTCCTTAAACTTTTTTTTTCTTCTGTTGACCAAAATGGCACGACATTGGTGAAATATTTTGGTGGTAAAATATGGCACGACATTGTCGTGCCATATTGCTAACTGTGTTTTTTTTTTTTTTTTTAATTCTTTTCCCTTTATCTTATAAATTAAAAATAATTAATATTAAATAAATTAAAAATAATTTAAATTTGTTATAAATTATTTAAATAAATTAAAAATGATTTAAATTAATTATAAATGAATACATTAAAAATGATTTAAATTAGTTCATAATAGTCGAGCTCACGGCTATCTTTTCCGGTTACTATCATACGTATTACTCCAACATTAAAGCGTACGAATTAAAAATATAAAACACGTTCGACATCAATTTTCACAACAACAACAACATTTTAACAATAACACAACAAACAACAACAACAAACAACAACAACAGCACCAACAATAACAGCAACAACAACAACCTACATACGAAGATTTCCCATATCACCTAGCATGTCATTATAAAGGTCGTGAAATAAGGCAGCTGAATCAATTGTGTGTTTGTTTGGATGCATATACACTTCTAGCATTTTATTGAGTACCATTATCTGGTGATTCAGTTTGATGCAGTTTGAGCACTCTGTATTTCCAGGAGTCGATGTTGAAGGTCCTGCAGTGTAACGAGTTGGAGTTATGGATGGTCCTGCGGAATGAGTTGGAGGCGTTGAAGCTCCAAGAGAACCGGTCATTTTGGCGAGTCGTTCCTCCTTCCATAAAAAAAATCGCATCCAAACTCCTTTGTCCCACCCTGTTAAAGAGTAAAAACTATTATTTTTAACAACTAACCAAATTATTTATATAACACACAAAAAAGTATGTAATTGTTCACCTTTGATAAAGGACACGCATAGTATTGTTTACCAAGAGAGTAAGGTTTATGCGATTCTCGCAGAATTACGTCTCCTCGTTTACAAGGACAAGCAAAAGCTTCAAATTCCGCCATCTTCACCATGATAACAGTGTGTGTTTGTGGTTGTGAGGTTAAGTGGTTTTGAGTATAAGAGGTTGTGAAGTTGTGTGGATAAGATGTTAGTATATAAGAGCAGATCTTGGTGGGAAATTTTTGGCGCCAGTATTTTGGTGGGAAAGTTTTGGTGGGAAATTTTTGGTGAGAGATTTTGGTAGGAAGTGTTAACCACAATGTCTCACCAGGCGTAAAGCAGTTTATTAACTCGCTTGTTTCGTTTGAGTCTGTGTGAAACGAGCCGAGATGTTTAACGAATGAGCCGAGATGATATGGTTATACACGAGATGTTACACGAATAAGCCGAGATGACTATAGAGCTCTATACAATGCTAACGACATCAACAACGCACATCAGATGCAATTCCTAACCATGGGCCAAGTGTTAACCACAATGTCTCACCAGGCGTAAAGCAGTTTATTAACTCGCTTGTTTCGTTTGAGTCTGTATGAAACGAGCCGAGATGTTTAACGAATGAGCCGAGATAATATGGTTATACACGAGATGTTACACGAATAAGCAGAGATGACTATAGAGCTCTATACAATGCTAACGACATCAACAACGCACATCAGATGCAATTCCTAACCATGGGCCAAGTGTTAACCACAATGTCTCACCAGGCGTAAAGCAGTTTATTAACTCGCTTGTTTCGTTTGAGTCTGTATGAAATGAGCCGAGATGTTTAACGAATGAGCCGAGATGATATGGTTATACACGAGATGTTACACGAATAAGCCGAGATGATTATAGAGCTCTATACAATGCTAACGACATCAACAACGCACATCAGATGCAATTCCTAACCATGGGCCAAGTGTTAACCACAATGTCTCACCAGGTGTAACACCCCGTTAATTTTTAAATAGCAGCGGAAGACTTAAACGGGGTATTACCAACTAGATCACAGTCATAAGTATAGATTTTTTATAAAAAGGGAAATTTTATATCATTCAATGAAAACTCAATATTCATAGATTACATATTTGTTATCAAAAGGGGTAGTAGTTCACAAAAGTGATGATGAGTTTGAAAAGAATGATATAGTTATTTGAAATAAAGGTGGGTCTTTTCTCCATGCCCGTGCCAACTCCGTGCTTGAGATTTCTTTAATTACCTGAGATAAACATGCTTAAAATGTCAACACAAAGGTTTAGTGAATTCACAGTGTTTAATTTGTAATAGTTTGAACACAAGATAAATAGTAGTGAAAACAATGATATTGCAGGGGTAATAATCAAATAGATAAATATTGCACTAAGCCTCATGAAACGCAAACCTTAATGTGTAGGGGTAGTAATAATAAATATCCCAATCATAGCAATGATATGGGTGATAAATGCCCTGGTGTAGGGAGTTTTGCCATACTCAAATTCGAATAAAGTGCATTTGTCTATCAATCCGGCTAACACTATGGCTATCTATCCGGCTAGTACAAATGGGATGTCAACTTCCAATAGATCTATTCACGAAATTCGCGTTCACTCGCAAGTGATTAATGGTTCATGATAAAGGGACTTTTAAATTGGCGGGGTAATAACTTAGGCAAATATTACTTAGCAATATCAATCAGGGAAGCATACAGAAAAATACTTGTGTTCAGATTTATAGCATGTATCTCCCCACGGGATTTGAAAACATAGTAAAATGTGGGACTATGAACTCACCTTAGTAGTGTAGTAAACGAGTAGTAAATCAAACAGTGAAATGAACAGCTCCCAACTTGCGACCTAGAATAATGTGATATATTTAGAATATTATTAACTCTTTGATTTTAATATGGGAAATGGTGGATGTGAAATTATATGGGAGATTGTGACGAATTCGGGTGACGTGGACGTTTAGAGTTTATCAATGTGGTGACTTTTAAGAGATTACGTTAAATATATTTAACGTACGAACGATATGTTAAAATATTTAATTTAAATATTTTAAAAGTTAAGTGAAAATGGTTACTTTATTAATTAGCCGTGTCACGTTAATAACTCGTGTGAAAATGTGAAATTAGAATTGTAAAATAACTTAAAACACAAATATATTACTTTGGTACTTTTACACAATTTCCCTTATAGTTTATAAAGTTTACATATTTAACCTCGAAGTTTAAATAATTATAATTTAACCCAAAAATATATGTTTAACACATCGCCCCTTTATCTTCTCATTCATTGCAGATTCGGTCCTTGTAATATATCTTTTACATTATTTCATTTTATATCCTTTTCTTTCGGTTTTTACACATATAGTCCTTTAATTACGCGACTCTTACAAAACTAGTCCAAACATTTAATATACCCTTTTAAACCATGACTTCCTGAATTTACTGCTTCAATCCCTCGACTTATATTAGAAATACCATTTTCATATTTTATCCTTCTTTTATAATATGTTACGATTTATACCCTTTCAAAACGTATTCTTTGCAAAACAAGTCCAATGTTTAAACTTCAAAAACATTATACTTTACTTATCATTTTCTTGTTTCATTTACTTCATTCGACACTTATTATACATCATAGTTCTCATTTTTAATTCTTGGCATTCCACATATTCGAAAACAATTTAGAAAAACAAGTGGGTTGGTTTTGGGCTTGTTAGCCCATCGTGGCCCAATGTGGTTTTTAAAAGAAAACATAAACTAAGGTTCGACTGGGTAGATTCCGTGGCGTTTTCATGTGGTGTTTAAGGTTAAAGCTTTTGCATGTTTCGTTATTTAGTTTTACCATAGGGTGAGGATTCGAATGACATAGAGTTTTACATATGTTACACGTCAAAATAGAACGTTATCGAGACGTTGTTTAAGTGTTTAAATGTGCTATAGCGTGTGTGTGTATTGTTATACGTTTGTGAACTCGTTTTAAATAAATGTTCGAATCGTAAAAAGAAAGAGTGCGAATGAAAAGAGAGTGGCGAGGACTTACGACACCAAAGATGGTGGGAAGTTCGTATGAAGTTGACAACGAGACTCGAACAAACTAAACCCAAGTCCTCTCCAAAGCAACCCACGATCAAGCTATAACCCAAGTGACTTTAAACTTGAAATGTGACCCAAGTATCTTTTGCTTGCTTTTCCTTCCTTGCTTCGACAGAAACTCAACCGAGAATAAGAGTGTGTATATTGTTTTGTGTTTTCGTTTTATGGCATGTTCGAGTGAGGTGAGCTTGATGTGTTTATATAGGAACACAGGTATGGCTTTAGGAGTATTATATTCTAGCATGCATGGTTACTAACTAAAGAAGAATGGTCTTGCATAACCTAGTGTGTAGGTCGATCCTTTGTTTTGGGAGCATGATTGTAAGGTCTTGTCGAGTGGGAACATATTGCACAAGGGGTAACCAAGTCAAGTATGGTCAAAGCAAGGTTTGAAGATTATATTAAATTGAGAGCTTGTGGTTAGGTGTCGAAGCATGCTTGTGTTAGGGAGGTAGGATTAATTTTATATATTAGATGGTACAAGTAACCTTGGAACAGTAGTAAGCATGCATTTTGAGATTTGTGTTTGGTTAGTAACGTGGGGTATTCATTCTTTATGGTTGTGGTATTCGGTTCGACAGAAAGCAAAGCAAGAAAATAAGTGTAGCCACTGGGCTATGATCTATTCGGCCCAATGGTGAGAAGAGAAGAAAGAAAAATAGTGGCTGTGGGCTTGTATGTTATTCGGCCCAAGTGGCATTAGTAAAAAGGAAGTGATATAATTAGTTTAGAAATATTTAGGTAAAAGATTTGATGAAATAATTAGTGACTCTCGTTGTATTCGTTCGTTCATAAAATCGGTGTAGTAATTTGTAATATTCGTGTGACTTTAATGATCGGTACGCAAGTGAGCTATTCAGGGGAATTCAAGTTCATTGGGGTATTCTGGTGATCGTTGTCATGTGCACATACATATGTCTTAAAAAATATATAACCCATATAAAAGGTTACTAGACAATAATGGGAAATAATTGGTGATTAATATTATTAATGACATGGGATTTTACGAGGGGTTACAGTACCTACCCGTTAGACTGGATTCGTCCCGAATCCTAAAGTGTGGTAGTTGTCGGGGTTGTTTCATCAAACAAGTGGGGGTAGGTAGAACGGATTGTGTCTTCGCGTTCCCATGTGTACTCCGGTCCTCTCTTAGAGTTCCATCTGACTTTGACTATGGGAATACGGCTTTGCTTTAGTTGTTTGACGCCTCTATCTAAGATTTCCATTGGTTCTTCAATGAAATTTAGTTTGTCGTTGAGTTGGATCTCTTTCAATGGTACGACCAAAGTTTCGTCAGACAAACATTTCTTCAAGTTCGATACGTGAAAGGTGCTATGTACTCTACTGAGCTCTTCAGGGAGTTCGAGCTTGTATGTTACAGGACCAATCCTCTCTAGGATCTTAAATGGTCCAACATATCGTGGATTTAACTTCCCGCGCTTCCCAAATCTAATCATTCCTTTCCAAGGAGATACTTTCAATATGACTCGATCTCCAACTTGGAATTCCATAGGCTTTCTTCTCACATCGGCATAACTCTTCTGTCGATCTCGGGCGGCTTGTAAACGTTGCTTGATTTGGAAAATCTTTTCGGTGGTTTCGTGTATGAGTTCGGGTCCTGTGATTTGTGCATCTCCGACTTCGGTCCAACAAACAGGTGATCGGCATTTCCTACCATAAAGTGCTTCGAATGGAGTAGCTTTAATGCTAGCGTGATAACTATTGTTGTACGAAAACTCTGCTAACGGTAAGTGTTTATCCCAACCTTTTCCAAAATCAATTACACATGCTCGTAGCATGTCTTCTAAGGTTTGAATAGTTTTCTCGCTTTGACCATCAGTTTGGGGGTGATAAGCGGTACTCATATCTAACTGGGTATTCAAAGCTTTTTGCAACGACTGCCAAAATCTAGACGTGAAACGACTATCTCGATCTGAGATAATGGAAATCGGCACTCCATGCCGTGAAACTATTTCCTTCAAATATAATCGTGCAAGGGTATTCATGTCGTCGGTTTCTTTTATTGCTAGAAAGTGGGCGGATTTAGTGAGGCGGTCAACCATGACCCAAATGGTGTCAAGTCCACTCGATGTCTTAGGTAGTTTGGTGATGAAGTCCATTGTGATCCTTTCCCATTTCCATGTTGGGATTTCCGGTTGTGTCAACATTCCGGACGGCCTTTGGTGTTCTGCCTTTACTCTAGCACACGTCAAACATTTTTCGACATACATGGCGATATCGGCCTTCATGTTTGGCCACCAATACAACTTCTTGAGATCCCGATACATCTTATCAGATCCCGGATGAATGGAATATTTCGTCTTGTGGGATTCGTGCATGATAAGATCACGCATTCCTCCGTGAAGTGGAATCCATGCTCTGTCGCCGAAACACAACGTACCGTCTTGTTTTCTCACAAAGCCGTTCTCGACCTCCGGCATCCTATGAATTCTCTCATTCGGTCTGTTTTCTTCCTTCAGGGCTTCGGCCTGAGCTTCCAAAATCTTTGCCGGCAATGGCGAATTAATTGTCATTCCCAATGATCTGACTCTAAGGGGTTTGATTCGTTCCTTTCGACTTAAGGCATCAGCCACAACATTTGCCTTTCCAGGATGATAACGAATCTCACAATCATAATCACTAAGTAATTCTAACCATCGGCATTGTCGCATGTTTAGCTCCTTCTGATCCAGAATATGTTGAAGACTTTTGTGATCGGTATATACCGTGCACTTGGTGCCATACAAATAGTGTCTCCACATCTTAAGAGCAAACACTACTGCTCCTAATTCGAGATCATGAGTGGTGTAGTTCTTTTCGTGGGTTTTCAGTTGCCGAGAGGCATATGCAATAACTTTGTTCCTTTGCATTAATACGGCGCCTAGGCCTTGAATGGATGCGTCGCAATAAACCACGAAGTCTTCGCTTCCTTCAGGTAATGCTAATATTGGTGCTTCGCAAAGTTTCTGCTTCAAGAGTTGAAAAGACGTCTCTTGTTTCTCCCCCCATTCAAACTTCTTCTTCTTTTGGGTCAACTCTGTCAAAGATTTAGCGATTTTTGAGAATCCCTCGATAAATCTCCGATAGTACCCGGCAAGTCCTAAGAATTGCCGTATCTCTGTGGGGTTTGTAGGTGACGCCCAATCTTTTACTGCTACGATCTTTGCGGGATCCACGTGAATGCCTTTACTATCAATCACGTGTCCTAGAAATTGCACCTTTTCGATCCAAAAATCACACTTGGAGAATTTAGCGTACAACCCCTCCTTCTTAAGCAGTTCTAGAGTGGCCTTCAAATGTTCAGCGTGCTCTTCTTTGCTGCGGGAGTAGATGAGGATATCATCAATAAATACGATCACGAACTTGTCCAAGTATGGCTTGCACACTCGGTTCATTAGGTCCATAAACACAGCCGGTGCGTTCGTCAGACCAAATGGCATCACTTGAAACTCATAGTGCCCGTATCGTGTACGAAAAGCGGTCTTCGGTATATCTCCCTCTTTAACCCTCAGTTGATGGTACCCTGACCTTAAATCAATCTTCGAGTATACACTCGACCCTTGCAGTTGATCAAACAGGTCGTCGATTCTAGGCAGCGGGTATCGGTTCTTCACGGTGAGCTTGTTCAATTCACGATAATCGATGCACATCCGGAAAGATCCATCTTTCTTCTTAACAAACAGCACCGGAGCTCCCCATGGCGAAGAACTCCGACGTATGAATCTTTTATCTGACAATTCTTGCAATTGCTCAGACAATTCTTTCATCACGGATGGTGCTAACCTATAGGGTGCTTGTGCCACTAGTGCTGCTCCTGGCACTAGCTCGATCTGAAATTCTACTTGTCGGGTTGGCGGAAGACCAGGCAAGTCTTCGGGAAATACTTCAGGAAAATCCTTAACTATTGGCACATCTTCTAGTCGCTTCTCCTCCGACTTCTTCTCGGTTACTTGTGCCAAAAATGCGAGACATCCTCGGTCGATATACTTCATTGTTTTGAAACATGATATGATACTCAGTCGGGTCTTACTCCATTCACCACGGACTATTAAAGTTTCTCCTTCACATGGGATGTGAACAACTTTCTCGTCGCATATGATTCTAGCGTGGTTCTTGGATAACCAATCCATGCCGATGACTACGTCGAAACTACCAAGTTGAATGGGCATGAGGTCTATGTCGAATGGTTGGTTTAGTAACAGTAAGGTGCAATTTTGAATTACGGTGTTCGTTTCCACTAGTTTGCCGTCGGCTAGTTCGATTTCGTAGGTGGCGTTCAGTTTAGTCGGGGTAATATCAAGTAAAGACGCAAAAGTAGTAGACACAAAACTTTTGTCGGCTCCAGAATCAAATAAAACTTTAGCAAGATGGTTATTAATGGAAAACGTACCCGTCACAACATCGGGCTCTTGTCCAACATTTCCATCTCCTAGCACATACGCTCTCCCTCGAGCATTGTTGACGGGGTTGGTTACTTGGTTTGGACACTGATTCTTGTAGTGTCCCTTCTTTCCACACCTATGGCATACTATGGCCACTGGTTGCAAGTTGGCTCCTGTGGCCTTGCAGTCTTGGGTTTTGTGTCCGGTTTCCTGACATTTTCCACATTTGGCAAAACAGGGTCCATGGTGGTGCAACTTACATCGGTTGCACATGGGAGCGGGTCCAGCATAACCTCCAGTTCTAGTAGGTGTGGCAATGTAAGCTCTTGCAGTTTCCTGCCGGCGGTTCTGTCGGTTGTGATGATGATTTCGACTTTGCTGGTAGCTTTGAGTGCTGTTGCGGTTGTGGTTGTGGTTGTGGTTGTTGTTGTTGTGATGGCCTCTACGATCATCAAACTTCCTTTTGTGATCGTTGCCTCCTTGCGTCTGATTTCGCTTAATTTCCCTCTCAAGCAATTTCTGAGCAGTCTCCATTGCTTCCTCCAGAGTCTGCGGTTTGGATACTGTAACAATCCCTTCAATACTTTTGGGTAACCCTTCAACATATCTCTCTAATGTTTTCTTGAAATCCGGCACCTTAGTTGGGCATAGTATTGAGAGCTCTTGGAATCTCCTATCATAAGCCCTAAGATCATATCCTTTTACCATCAAGCGGTCAAACTCATCTTCCAACTTCCGAATTTCGGTGCGAGGACAATACTTCTTCAACATCTTCTGTTTAAACTCAGCCCAAGGAAGTTGGTAAGCCCTGTCGTTACCCATTTTATGAGCAGCGGCGTTCCACCATGACAGTGCGTCATCTGCTAGAGTGCCAGTAGCAAAGGCGACTTTGTCGTTTTCTGCACAGCCACTTCTTGTAAAGACAGTCTCTGAGCGCTCAAACCATCGAGCTAACTCTGTCACTCCTTCAGTACCTTTGAATGTTGGCGGTTTGCAGCTCATGAACTCCTTGTACGTGCACTTGCGAGTCGCAACTGGCACGCTTTCGGCAGTGGGCCTTGTTGCACTGCCGGTGGGAGTCGTGGCTGCAGCTTGAGCTATTAATGCAACGGTTACACTTTCTGTGATCAACTGGCGGATCTCCTCTGGGGTCATGATCGATCCGGCGACTGCAGTTGTTGTTCTGTTGCGGTTAGCCATGTTCTAACAATGATACAAGAACATACGTTTAGGATTTATGGTTAATATAATCAAGTGAGGTATCATAACTGTCCTCATAATAGTAGCACACAAACATCATCATAAGCAAAAACTATCATAAATAAGCGTCACGACATGTCTGAATACAATCACAACACTTATAGAATTTATAATGAATCATAATATAGCGATGTATAAGAGAGAATCACAATACACAAATGAAGAAAGCAACCATAACATAGATTAATATTGGCACATAGTAATCGTAACCAACAATGAGTTTTAATAATTTGATACATTGTTTCCAAAAGAACAATACAATACAAGATTATTAATGCCACGCAGGGCAAGTTAAGATGTCACTACTACAACAATACATGGCTAATCTATGAAGTGCCGGGTGCATCTCCAGGTCCGTGCTGTAAACCTCTAACTATCTCAGTCAACTCATCCATCCTCTGGTCTCTGACTCTCTCTCTAGTCTGTATCTCTCCAATCGTACCTCTGAGAGTGTGAATGGTACTGTGGGCTACGGCCAGTGCCTCAGTCTGATGCTCAATCATCTGCTGCTGTATCGCTACCACATCTCTCAGCTGCTGTGTCTCATGACTCTGTGTATCCATCCGATATCCAAACTCAGCAACTGTCTCTCTAACCTCCTCTAACTGGGTACCAAACAGATCAAACACCTCCTCCATAGCTATCCTGCCCACCACGAGGTTCTCGACCTCCTCCTGAATGTTCTCGACTCGCTCGAGAGATATATCGTCGATCAAACTCAGCAACTCATCAAGACGATCCTCATGTCGGGCCAGTCTGGCGGCCAGCAGTGGGATGGTGTGGTGGATAGGCTCTCCGGTGACCGGGAGGACAGCTGATGAACACTCACCCAACTCTGAAGCTCTAGGGGCTCCCTCCTGAAGTCTCCAATGACGGATGCAATCTAACAGGAATGACCATCTACGGGCATCAACTCTCCTATGTGGTCTAGGGTAAGCTGCTGCCTCAGTAGCAATCTGAACGTAGGGGTCTGATGGTGAAGGACTCATGGGATGTGCTCTCTCAGAAGAGGGTATGGGAACACTCTGAGCACGCATGGGTGATGATGTAGGAGATGGGATGGGGGATGATAAGGGAACAGTGGTGGTCTGGGTGTAGAACACAGTAGGTGGTGGCATGGGAGATGGTGAATCCTCTGGTGAGAGTGGTGATGTCGGGAGCATATAAGGATAGGGCTGTGGTGCTGATGGTGATGGCTCGGGGGAACTGGGTGGTGGTGTAGCTACGAGAGCTGGTGGTGGTGGTACTAGGGCTGGTGGGGTACGTACTCGTTTCCGAGCAGTGTAAATATAGGTGAAACTGTTAGGGCCGTACTTGTATCTCTTCCCAAAAGGAGCTGGCTCATAAGGCTGAAGAACTCTGACTCGCTTGCGCCGGCGAACCGGTGCAGGCGGGGGTGGTGGTGGAATGGATGCAGCTGAATCAGAAGAATCTGAGTCGGAGGACTCATCATCAGCCTCTGATCCTGAGGAGTAGTGATCATGGGTAAGAACTCGGCGTAGTGATGGCTCAGGGTGATCATCAGCAGCTAAGAACTGCTGGGACTCATAGTACTGGTCAAGGGTCAAAGGACCATAAGCAAGTGAAGATGAAAGTGGGATAGTGGGTGAGATAACTGGTGTCGAAGCGACTTCACCCTCCTCAAAGGGCTCCGTCTCTCCAGATACATCCCCAGATGGGACAACAGATGGGATAACGGGTGAAATAGGTAAGGTGCTATCGGTGTCTATGTCGGATAAAATGATAGTGGGGATGAGAGGTGATGCGGGTAGTGCGTCATCACTGTCAGAAAGTATGATGATGGGGGGTGACATGGTACTGTAATATCCCAATAATAATAAGTGTAAGTCATTAATAATATAAACATGCATTAGTCATAATAACATATGAAAGTGATAAAACTAATTCGTTAGATATGCATAATCTGCCAAGCAAATCTCAATGCAAATATAATAACATTCGTAGGTGATAAAATTTTATTCGTTATGCATAATCTGCCAAGCAAATCTCAATGCAAGTATTTGTAGGTGTTGGCACGAAGGGCATAGGGTGGTAGAGTTTTAAAATGGTCCTTTTAGAAATCGCGGTTATAGTCCAATGTTTTTAAAAAAATCATTTGGTTCTCTATAACCTTGTCTCTGATGCCAATCTGTAACACCCCGTTAATTTTTAAATAGCAGCGGAAGACTTAAACGGGGTATTACCAACTAGATCACAGTCATAAGTATAGATTTTTGATAAAAAGGGAAATTTTATATCATTCAATGAAAACTCAATATTCAGAGATTACATATTTGTTATCAAAAGGGGTAGTAGTTCACAAAAGTGATGATGAGTTTGAAAAGAATAATATAGTTATTTAAAATAAAGGTGGGTCTTTTCTCCATGCCCGTGCCAACTCCGTGCTTGAGATTTCTTTAATTACCTGAGATAAACATGCTTAAAATGTCAACACAAAGGTTGAGTGAATTCACAGTGTTTAATTTGTAATAGTTTGAACACAAGATAAATAGTAGTGAAAACAATGATATTGCAGGGGTAATAATCAAATAGATAAATATTGCACTAAGCCTCATGAAACGCAAACCTTAACGTGTAGGGGTAGTAATAATAAATATCACAATCATAGCAATGATATGGGTGATAAATGCCCTGGTGTAGGAGTTTTGCCATACTCAAATTCGAATAAAGTGCATTTGTCTATCAATCCGGCTAACACTATGGCTATCTATCCGGCTAGTACAAATGGGATGTCAACTTCCAATAGATCTATTCACGAAATTCGCGTTCACTCGCAAGTGATTAATGGTTCATGATAAAGGGACTTTTAAATTGGCGGGGTAATAACTTAGGCAAATATTACTTAGCAATATCAATCAGGGAAGCAAACAGAAAAATACTTGTGTTCAGATTTATAGCATGTATCTCCCCACGGGATTTGAAAACATAGTAAAATGTGGAACTATGAACTCACCTTAGTAGTGTAGTAAACGGGTAGTAAATCAAACAGTGAAATGAACAGCTCCCAACTTGCGACCTAGAATAATGTGATATATTTAGAATATTATTAACTCTTTGATTTTAATATGGGAAATGGTGGATGTGAAATTATATGGGAGATTGTGACGAATTCGGGTGACGTGGACGTTTAGAGTTTATCAATGTGGTGACTTTTAAGAGATTACGTTAAATATATTTAACGTACGAACGATATGTTAAAATATTTAATTTAAATATTTTAAAAGTTAAGTGAAAATGGTTACTTTATTAATTAGCCGTGTCACGTTAATAACTCGTGTGAAAATGTGTAATTAGAATTGTAAAATAACTTAAAACACAAATATATTACTTTGGTACTTTTACACAATTTCCCTTATAGTTTATAAAGTTTACATATTTAACCTCGAAGTTTAAATAATTATAATTTAACCCAAAAATATATGTTTAACACATCGCCCCTTTATCTTCTCATTCATTGCAGATTCGGTCCTTGTAATATATCTTTTACATTATTTCATTTTATATCCTTTTCTTTCGGTTTTTACACATATAGTCCTTTAATTACGCGACTCTTACAAAACTAGTCCAAACATTTAATATACCCTTTTAAACCATGACTTCCTGAATTTACTGCTTCAATCCCTCGACTTATATTAGAAATACCATTTTCATATTTTATCCTTCTTTTATAATATGTTACGATTTATACCCTTTCAAAACGTATTCTTTGCAAAACAAGTCCAATGTTTAAACTTCAAAAATATTATACTTTACTTATCATTTTCTTGTTTCATTTACTTCATTTGACACTTATTATACATCATAGTTCTCATTTTTAATTCTTGGCATTCCACAGATTCGAAAACAATTTAGAAAAACAAGTGGGTTGGTTTTGGGCTTGTTAGCCCATCGTGGCCCAATGTGGTTTTTAAAAGAAAACATAAACTAAGGTTCGACTGGGTAGATTCCGTGGCGTTTTCATGTGGTGTTTAAGGTTAAAGCTTTTGCATGTTTCGTTATTTAGTTTTACCATAGGGTGAGGATTCGAATGACATAGAGTTTTACATATGTTACACGTCAAAATAGAACGTTATCGAGACGTTGTTTAAGTGTTTAAATGTGCTATAGCGTGTGTGTGTATTGTTATACATTTGTGAACTCATTTTAAATAAATGTTCGAATCGTAAAAAGAAAGAGTGCGAATGAAAAGAGAGTGGCGAGGACTTACGACACCAAAGATGGTGGGAAGTTCGTATGAAGTTGACAACGAGACTCGAACAAACTAAACCCAAGTCCTCTCCAAAGCAACCCACGATCAAGCTATAACCCAAGTGACTTTAAACTTGAAATGTGACCCAAGTATCTTTTGCTTGCTTTTCCTTCCTTGCTTCGACAGAAACTCAACCGAGAATAAGAGTGTGTATATTGTTTTGTGTTTTCGTTTTATGGCATGTTCGAGTGAGGTGAGCTTGATGTGTTTATATAGGAACACAGGTATGGCTTTAGGAGTATTATATTCTAGCATGCATGGTTACTAACTAAAGAAGAATGGTCTTGCATAGCCTAGTGTGTAGGTCGATCCTTTGTTTTGGGAGCATGAATGTAAGGTCTTGTCAAGTGGGAACATATTGCACAAGGGGTAACCAAGTCAAGTATGGTCAAAGCAAGGTTTGAAGATTATATTAAATTGAGAGCTTGTGGTTAGGTGTCGAAGCATGCTTGTGTTAGGGAGGTAGGATTAATTTTATATATTAGATGGTACAAGTAACCTTGGAATAGTAGTAAGCATGCATTTTGAGATTTGTGTTTGGTTAGTAACGTGGGGTATTCATTCTTTATGGTTGTGGTATTCGGTTCGACAGAAAGCAAAGCAAGAAAATAAGTGTAGCCACTGGGCTATGATCTATTCGGCCCAATGGTGAGAAGAGAAGAAAGAAAAATAGTGGCTGTGGGCTTGTATGTTATTCGGCCCAAGTGGCATTAGTAAAAAAGAAGTGATATAATTAGTTTAGAAATATTTAGGTAAAAGATTTGATGAAATAATTAGTGACTCTCGTTGTATTCGTTCGTTCATAAAATCGGTGTAGTAATTTGTAATATTCGTGTGACTTTAATGATCGGTACGCAAGTGAGCTATTCAGGGGAATTCAAGTTCATTGGGGTATTCTAGTGATCGTTGTCATGTGCACATACATATGTCTTAAAAAAAAATATAACCCGTATAAAAGGTTACTAGACAATAATGGGAAATAATTGGTGATTAATATTATTAATGACATGGGATTTTACGAGGGGTTACACCAGGCGTAGAGCTCTATATAATGCTAACAACATCAACAACGCACATTAGATGACTAATCACATGGCTTTGAATGTATATATTTTTAAATAAAAGTACTTAAATTAAATATATTTTTTTAATTTTATAAAAGTATTTAATTGTAAATATAAAGTTTTTAATTTTAATTATATAGTAGAAAAGTTTTAATACAGTATTTCTTTTAAAATAAAAACTGAATTAAAAAGTTTTGAAAGTAAAAAAAAATATTTGGCACGTGCTATTTTTCTTCTTAAAAATGTTTTAATATTTCTTTTTGGCGGGTTCTTTTAATTTTCGGGAAAATATTTTGGTGGTAAAATATGGCACGACAATTTCTTCCCATATATTTATTTTAAAATAAAAACTAATTTAAAAAGTTTTTAAATTATAAAAAAAAAAAAAAAAAAAAAAAAAAAAACGAGCTTTGGCACGACATTGTCGTGCCATATTTCTAAAATCTTTGACTGACTTTTAATTGTAAATATAAAGTTTTTAGTAGAAAAGTTTTAATATTTCTTTTAAAATAAAAACTGAATTAAAAAGTTTTGAAATTAAAAAAAATATTTGGCACGACATTGTCGTGCCATTTTTCTTCTTAAAAATGTTTTAATATTTCTTTTTGGCGGGTTCTTTTAATTTTTAGGAAAATATTTTTGTGGTAAAATATAGCACGACATCCCATATATTTATTTTAAAATAAAAACTAATTTAAAAAGTTTTTAAATTAAAAAAAAAAAAAAAAAAAAGTTTACGAGCTTTGGCACGACATTGTCGTGCCATATTTCTAAAATCTTTGACTGACTTTTATGTTGAAAGTTGTGTGGGCCATGGTCAAAATTTGGGTCGACGGACTTTTATGTTGACCTAAAATTTTCGCAGGTGCCAAAACTTAGCTTTTGGTGTAGTGCTTCTACTTATACAAACTTATGAGTGGTGTTGCAACCTGACATCTACAATATGCTAACATTCACGAGCAAACACATTATCACACGTCCATATATTCAGTAACATACATTCGTAACGTACCACAAAATGAAACGTACATTTCATAAAACAGAAAAACACACTGTTAAAACAACAAGCCTCACAGGCAACCTACAACAATAACTTAAACTTAAAACAACAAACCTCACAGGCAACCTACAACAATAGCTTAAACACGTCACAAACACGAGCCACCACAAATTCTTTATTCTGAAACCACACAATGACTAACACGTTGACACAGAACATCGTGAATAAACATTACAAAGACAAATATATATAGAACGAGATGACAGACAATGCCATAAAACAACACACATGAAACGACCTAAAAACCACAAGCACAACAACGATACAAACCGAAAATGAGAGTATGTATTAATAGTAAAAAGAAACTTACCACTCTTTTATGAAAGTAGTCTAAACCACGTTGCAAACCGAAAACCACTCCATGGGTAGCAGTGATATGCCGAGGTGGATGATGACAGATTATCAACATAATACTTGCTGTATTTTCACAAGTTTGTCTCTTGAATGATACGTAATATAATATAATGACAGAGATAAAAATCACTAGAGAGGAAAAGTAGGAGACGTATGGTAGTTAAAGGAGAGGCTTTGAGATTGGAAATGGATAATTTTTTCAAGGAAATGGAGTTGTTTATATAAAAACCGAAAAAGTTCCGGGCTAAATACACACTTGACGTTTTCAAATTACACTCTTGATTGATATATTGATTTGACGGTAAAATGAGTATTTTACAACCAAATAGAGTGCCCAATAGAGTATTAGGTGGGTTCAAAATAAGTTTGTTTTAGTTCTCACTGCATTGTGTACACGTTAATACTAGGTGGTACCAAATTATAATTTGTAGACTAATAAGATAATGTTTGTTCATTCTTTTCTCGAGTAATTAATTATACGGAGTAGTTTTTAACTTACTATTTTGAACCGATTAATTTATATTTCTTCTGTTCTAATTAATAATTCAGGTTTTTCATTTTATAATGTCTTAATTTACTCGTAATTGTTATCTGCTAAAAATAGACGTAGAATTTTTTATCAAGATGATCATATTATCTTTGTTTAAAATTAATATTACAAACTTTAAAAAAAAATTAATTACTTCTTCCGTCTCATATTAAGTGTTCACAATGGAATCTTGGGATATCTCAAATTAAGTGTCCATATTGTATTCCAACCAATGAGATGAGACTTTAGTGAGTAATAATGATATTTGATTGTTGGAGAGTGTAGTTAGTGGAATTTCTTAAAATTTTGTGCATTTTGAAAGTGAACACTTAATATGAGACGGATGGACTAATTAATTAGTGAATGGTAAAATTGTCATTTGGCTAAAAAGTAAGAAATGAAAGCAATAATAATTACGTTTTTTTAAATTCCCTCCGTCCTAATTTTATTGTCCCATTTTTCCATTTCGGGCATCCCAAAATTATTGTCTCATACCAAACATGGAAAGTGAATAGGTAGTGGAGTTTGGTAAGTTTACTATATTACCCTTGGTTGAAATTAATATTACAAACTTTAATGAAGTATTAATTAATTGGTTAAGGGTAAACTTGTCATTTGGCAAAAAAGTAAAAGAGATAAAGTAGTGATAGTGATGTTTTTCTAAAAGAATGTGCTTTTTGTTATAGGACAATAATTTTGGTACGGAGGGAGTATGTTTTTTTAAATTGTGTGTTTTTTTATCGGAAGACAATTATTTTAAAACGAATGGGAGTACGTTTTGTACTCACGAATATTCAAACCAGTTGAAGTTTTATTTTTTAAAGATTGATACGGCCATTTAAGTATTGTTTGCACCCAACAAACTTTGGACTAGAGACATGTTTGAAACGTCCGTGTTATAGTCATATTATTATTAGTTATAGTAATTGTACGAAGCTAATTCGCGTTTAATGACTCGTGCGAACACGAGTTAAAAACTAGAATACGGATTATGATAAATAATTTAATTGGTATACCAAAAATTTGTAGATGCACACGATTATAAGTATTAAAATGAAAGCACGAGTTGTAGTATGAACCACATGCGTGTAATATCTTCTCAAAAGACAACGAAATATGAAAAAAGATTGGTTATTGGTACACCTTTTAAACTGATATCAATACACTCCTATTTTTTTTATAATTTGCTTTTATTACAAAATTGTGAAAGAAAAATTACGGAACAAAAAATCTAAAGTTTCATATAATTTAACTGTTATACCAAGAATTTAATTGTCATACCAATTTTTATTAATAGTGTACCGATTGTCGCAAAGCACGAGTAGCATGCTAAGTACAATAATCTCTCCGTCCCATCATAATTGTTTATCGACAAAAAACACACAATTTAATATTAGTATAATCATTGCTGCTTTCTCTTTTTTACTCTTTACTGAATGAAAGTTTTACGATTAAATAATTATTTAAGTATTTTGTTAAACTTTGTAATAATAAGTTCAAACAAGAGTAAATGATAAATTTGATCTACTTTTCTAATCTCTACTACATATAAAGATCGTATAATTTTACTTAAAACTCTTAAAGTAATAAAAGTATAATTACTAATATACTTTTGATTAAAAATAATAATAACATCCACCATTAAATTAAATTAATAGTTTAAATATTTTTAGTCCTCAAACTTTTATCATGTTTTGTTTCAGACTCATATAATTTTTTCTCGCAATAACTACAAATTGAACCATTAAGTATTGCATCAAAAGTCACATTAGAACCATAAGTTCACAAATATAATTATTTGTTTTTATAAATCATCCCTATGCACGAATGTTTGTCTAGTTTATTTTTAGCGGTAAATAATTAGATTGTAACACCTCAAGAAACAAAATATATATGAACATAAATTGAGAAGAAGAAAACAATAAAGATAACAACAAATAAAGTAAATGAAATACTTGTAATAGAAAATACAATTGTAGTGCCCCAACTTTTCTCATTTACATGGGTAGCTTTCTTGCAGTGCCCGAACTTTTCTCAATATTCAAAACTACACATTGATCTCGCGTAAAAAATTTTCCGGGGCTACGCGTGATTACGTGTCGTTCATTTAGTTGTCGAATAAAAAAAAGAAAAAAAAATTACATCACAAATATTTTTTTTCGTGTGGTTACGCTAGATTAAAAAATAATAAAATATATATAAAATATTTTATAAAATGCATCACGCGTATTTTTTTTAGTGTGGGTACGTGTGATAGTGACATATGAATTTTTAAAATTAAAAAACTAACAAAAACCACCCTTTAACTTTTTAATAATTACAACTTTTTTATACAACAAACTTTATTCGTCAAATATTTAGTAAATATCTATCGAATTCTTTAATGAAAAAAATATCGTTGCGAAGAGCTCTAAATTACGAACAAAACAAGCCCAATATTAACATGATTTTGACATACGTACGATTTTATAAAAAATGTTGAAGTTTGATATATATATATATATATATATATATATATATATATATATATATATATATATATATATATATATATATATATATTTTAAACTTTCAAAACACACATATCTTAAACCACAGGGGCCAAAGTCGTATAAAATTCTATATCTTTTAAAAATAAAAACATAAAATTTAAAACTAAAAACAGTATCCTTTTAATCATAAAACAAAAATTAGCAACTTTTTTTTATATAAACCAAAAAAATTTATTCATAAATTTTATTTCGTACATTTACGTTTTATATTTTCTATGTAATGTACGAAATAAAATTTTATTCATAAATTAAAACATTACATAGAAAATGTAAAACGTAAATGTACGAAATAAAATTTATGAATAAATTTTTTGGTTTATATAAAAAAAGTTGCCAATTTTTGTTTTATGATTAAAAGGATACCGTTTTTAGTTTTAAATTTTATGCTTTTATTTTTAAAATATTTTCCTATTTTATAGAATTTTGTACGTCTTTGGCCCCTGTGGTTTAAGAGTGTGTTTTGAAAGTATATATATATATATATATATATATATATATATATATATATATATATATATATATATATATATATATATATATATATTATATATATATATATATATATAGGGAGACTTTCTTACGAGAACCATCTTATCTGCGAGAACTGACAGAACCACCAAAAACATACATGCACGCTTTTTAAAATAAAATAAAAATACACGCAAATCATCAATAATCGTAAGTATCCACCTATATTCTTCAATATCATCATGAACTCATCCTCTTTTTTCACAAAAACCTTACACACGGCCGCAATATTGTCATTGCACACCTTATAAGATATACATGCACACCTTCAAAGAAAAATTTTGTATTTCCAATTTCTTATCAAATTCTTTAGGACAACCATGTTTTTTTAAAACATATATGTAGTTTTTAGAACATATGTGCAAAAATACAATTATTGAAGGCGTGCATGTATGTTTTTGGTGGTTCTGTCAGTTCTCGCAGATAAGATGGTTCTCGTAAGAACGTCTCAATATATATATATATATATATATATAAAACTTCAACATTTTTTATAAAATCGTACGTACGTCAAAAGCATGTTAATATTGGGCTTGTTTTGTTCGTAATTTAGAGCTTTTCGCAACGATATTTTTTTCATTAAAGAATTCAATAAATATTTACTAAATATTTGACGAATAAAGTTTGTTATATAAAAAAGTTGTAATTATTAAAAAGTTAAAGGGTGGTTTTTGTACGTTTTTTAATTTTAAAAATTCATATGTCACTATCACTCGTTCATACACTAAAAAAATACGCGTGATGCATTTTATAAAAAAATTTATATATATTTAGCGTAATCTCACGAAAAAAAATACGCGTGATGTAAATTTTTTTTTTATTCGACCACTAAATGAACGACACGTAATCACGTGTAGCCTCAGAAAAAATTTTACGCGAGATCAATGAGTAGTTTTGAATATTAAGAAAAGTTCAGGCACTGCAAGAAAACTACCCATATAAATAGTTAACGCAATAATTTTCGCTTGAAAATATGTTACTGTATTATTGTTAGCCCACTTCTAACTTCAACTCTATGGTAAAGAGGTGTTCAAGAGTCTCAATATACGAGTCATGTATGGTCACATCCACAGAGTCTCAATATATGAGTCATGTATGGTCACATCAAACAGTAAATGCACATACCAAGACATTTACATTTACTTTATACTGATTTGACTAGACTCTTTAATTACAGTGACCAAACTATTCACTTTTGTTTCGTTGGTGTTTTAGTTTTGTCATGACCAAACTGATGAACATGTGTTTTGGTTAGGTATTAGATCCTTCAAGTTGTAATATGCAGTGATCTAGTTTCGACAACATAATTTGTAATGAGGTAAAATTCAAGTTCAAAAAAGTTCAGTTTTTGTTTTAGGATTAATGCATCAGTAGCGACAATATGCAACAGTAAAGAAATGCCATATCATATTTAAAAAAGATTGCAAGTTTTAACATAATGAGTGCCACATCAAAGGGTAAAAAGTTCATTTCATGTTTAAAGAACTAAATATTGTAATTTATACATAACAACCAATAAATCACTTTAGATGTGAAAAAAAAAAAAGTATTAATCAAACCAAACTACTTATTTGATGCTACAAGTTCGCAATTGGTCGAATTTAAGCTACAAAAAGTAACCAAAAGGCCTATATAAGTTATAAACTTTGCTCAACTAGTTTTCAACAAAAAGACAGGTGGGAGAATCACACCAAAGCCGCATTTTGACATGTTTGTAGCCTTGCTTTCTTTTTAATCTGGAGATCCAAATTTTGTGCACACTATAAGAACTTGTAATTGAAACTCAGACGCCTGGTAATAACATCAAGTCATTTTGTTCTGAATTTGTCTATGAACGTGCACTAGAAACTCGACGTATGAGAGACCACCCGGAGACTTGTCTTCCACCATGTATGAGAAAAAGAGCATTCCTGAAGCAATAAGAATCGATGTCAGTAAGAACCTTAAAGATATCAACTATTTTTTTTTTTAACATAGAAACCGAGTTCAACTATCACAATATGCCATAATTGACTTATCATTGTAACGTGTAAACCCTAGTTCTTGACTTATTGCGTGCACACAAAAAATGCCAATATATTATCGCAGTTTGTAACAAGAAGAAATTCTATACAAACTATAAAAACATAGATTTCAAGCAAAATAATGTGGCAAAAAAATCATTAAACTATATTATACAAAAACAATCTGAATTTTTTTATAAAAAGCAATTTATGATAAATATAAAAAATTTATAGAACAGTTGGTAACCATGGTTTCCGACCTTTTGGCCGACTCATCCATGGGGTCAGAGCACACAACCACATACTCAAACCGCATAAAGCCCTCCCCTTTGGGGAAGTTGGTGGGGTTGTTCACTTGTTTGCACCAAGCAGGATTCAAACTTAAGACCTCTCACATTTCGTATACTTTCTATACACTTTAAACGACTTTCCACCCATGTGACCCGTTAAAGGAACAGTTAAGCCGAATCAACCCATATACCCATAAATGTGTTGAAATTGCCACCTCTAGAAACAATTGTATAGCAAACAAAAAAATGAGTAAAAAAAAAGTTTAATGATAATATATCTTACCTGATGGATCTCCTTTCTTGCACAATTTTAAGCTGCAAGAAGTAAAACATCGTCAAAACCAAAATGGGTTGCATATTAACGTGAAAATATTCTAATCATCAAAAATATTGCTCCCATACATAAAAAAAATGAAACAACCATAATACGTACCGAAGGTAGTTGCATCTTTGGCTCCTGATCTCGTTTATAACCTCATTTAGTTTCTTGGACAATGGATTGTCGTATTGTTGCAATACAAACTGAAGAGAAAAGTAAAAGTTGTCGATAGATGTTCTATATCTTGCATATAAATTGGCACACCGATAAAAATAAGTGGATCATATGGACTAGAGTAACAGGTCAAAATGGGTACACGCCAAAGTGATTTATGAGGTGGGTCGAAACAAGTGGGTTGCTCCGCCAACACTTTGACCAACTTTTTTATAGAATTTCATAGTTGAAGATATAGCAAGTATGATTAAGAAATGATACCATTACTAAAATATGGCCTAACTTCTTTGGATTAACCAATTTCAAAAAGTTGTAAGCACATGTGACCCGTTGCTTTATTTTTTAGCTATATTTTACCCACTAGAACTCAAGAAATAATATATTAATGAGTGTACCTGACTAGGAACTTCATCAATAGAAGAAATTCCAAACAATTGTCGAGTTATGTCAGGATCTGCAGCGCTTCCAATATAAATTAAGCAATCCTCGCCGTTTTCGAGAAGATAGATTCCATTTTCGCTCAATTGTTCACTTGAAAGAGGCAAAACAGCAGGAATAATAGATCCCTCTGCATCCTGTAAACTCAAAAGATAAAAGAACTGATAATTAAGTCCTGTTACAGAGAATATTACAAGACTTGCATTTTTTCAATTTTACCTTTGTATTGAGGTCATGAATGCTTATCATCCTGGGGTAAACAAGCGGAATTGCCAGTTGTGCAGAGAGAGGGAAAACATAGTTGATCCAGAATGATCGATCGTCTATCCGTGCATCAGTCCGCATTCCAATACTTTTAATCAAAGCTAAAATAGAGCAAAGATTGAGATCAGCTATTAATCCACCTTTAAATAACAATTTAAAGACGACCTAGAATGCCCTATTCCAAAAAATTGACTTGTGTGTAAAATATTGTCACAAAAATTATATTAATTCAATAATGATATATTCTTATAAAAATGATAAAAGAGTTTTTTTTACATTAAACAAACTTCACGCGACATTTGACACGTTTTTATAGATAATTAAATATCTTGTGTGTAAAGCATTGTTACAAAAATTGATTTAATTAATAATCTATTCTTTAAGGTTTTTTTTTTTTTTTTTTTTTTTTTGAACAGAAGATGTTTACAAACTTTAAGAAATGATCATTTTTGCATTTAGCAAATACAATTTATGCAAGGCTTGACACATTTCCTTTCAAGCTAAAGTTTCTTATTTAATCTATTAGCCTGTTAAAACATCACCCGAATCAACCAAAATGTAATGAAGCCAAAAAAGGAAGAAAACAAACCAAGAGTATACAACGGCAACAGTTTAAGTGCCTCTGGAAGAATTAGTTGTCCAGATGATGACACAGTAGCACAAAACTTGCGATAAGCGTGAAGAATGTTGATGCAGAGGTTTGTCACTTGCTCCCTTACTTGTAATAACGGGCTTGTAAGAATTTCATTCGCAGCTGAATCAAACAGAAGTATTGTTAATTTGGTATAATCCAGATTAGCAGAAACAAGTGTTTAAATCGATACTGGATAAGAATAAATTACCTTGTTTTAGAAAACATGAAAATTGTGTATCTAAATCAGCTGAGCGGAAGAGATTACTCAACATAGTTGTGCATGGTAAAGACAACGTAGAGACACGTATTCTTCTTTGTCCATACACAGTAGTATAAAGAAGTGCACACTGAGCAACATAAACACACAACGTGATTAGACAATAAATGGAATGGTATAATTCCAGAGTGCATTATGCGAATAATTTTCTGATTATCGACATACCAACCGCAGCAGAACTATTTTAATGGGAGCACTATAACTATTATTTAATACTTATTTTTAGGACTTTTCAGCCACCCTTCACAATGTTAATAAGAACATTGGGGAAAAATATAAATTGTTGGTATCAGAGACACAATATTGTTTTTGATAAAAGTAATTTTTATTTTTATTGTTGTAGAAAAGAGTGTCACGTTCTAGATTAATTAAATAATAAAAAGCACATGTACGTACTAATTTTAATACGCACGTCTGAACCCTCCATAGCATGAACACTAACAAGTTAAACAATACTAAATGCACAATATACCTGAAAAGAACATTCATTGCCGTCTTGCAACTTGTCGTCATGTTTCAGAGTTACCATGATGGTTTTGTCACAATCAATCTGAAAAAAAAAAAAAAAAAAAGATTCAATTAAAAATAAAAAATAAATGTCATAATCTACAATTCTACACTAGTATAAGAGGAGACGAACCGCAGGTAGATCCACATCTGTCGGAATGCGCTTACAGAAGTTTCCAGAGTATTCTTGTACTTGGAGACCCTGCAGAATTGACAGAAAGATAATAAAATCAGAATTAACCACTTAAGTGACTAACATACATTAGCTAATGCTAATTGTGACATTCACCTGACTGCATCTAACGCGCATAACTGCTTCAAACCCTTGTGGCCTTGTAACATTCCATCTAAGATCATTGTATAGTTTTGCTGGATCCGAAAGAGCAGTATATGGGTGATAATAATACACCTGGAAAGAAGGGTCCATAAAATATATTTACAAAGAGTTTTCCATATACAAAATCATCATATAAGTAGAAAAGTCGCATCCAATGCCATTTCTTAAGTCACGGATGACTACCTGTCCTCCTGTCGTTCTTGTGATGACGGAGATTGAAGCAATGTCTACATAACTTTGTGTAGTGATGAAAACATCAACAGAGACCTAAACATGTTTAAAAAGGCATATACGTAAAAAAGAACGAAAAATAAATAAATAAATAAATTTAATTAATTAAATACACACATATGCAAAGTAAGGAAGCTTCACCTGGTACTCTGCAAATTCAATGGCCATTGTCTTTAAAGTCTTGTCTGCTGGTTGGAGTAGTTTATGAGGTTCCTATGATAAAGAAAGAAAAAAAAAATGAAATAACAATAACAATACAATTTATAAAAACGAGCTGTTATCATTTTTGTACCTTTTCTCCTGCGGATATATTAGTTCTTCCTTCAGCTTCTCGAGCAGAAAGAGCCGCAATACCAACAGAAGGCAAGACTGAAATATACAAAGTTACAGAAGATTAAAAAATATTAGCATGTCTGTATTATTAGTGTCTTGGTATATATTTCCAATTCCAGAAGATTAAGTAATGGTACTATTATACAATAATTAAATGCCAAAAGTTCAAGTATGTCCTAGTCTGTGTACCATAATTGAGTATTATTAGCTTAGAAGAAATCGCTTATGAGTAAATTATATAACCAGTTATTTGAATATATAGCCCGAAATGCATGAGCTTGCCTGATTGAAATACCAAAAGTTTGCCTCCAGTGCTCTTCATTGCCAAAAAGGCAGCCTGAGTGATATAAAATGGAAAGTCATGTAAGATAGTGTCATAGAATACAAAATAGGCACACAGAAAAAACTAAGTACCTTTATCCCAGCACCAAAAGCTGAGTCAGCGGTTTTATTATTTTGAAACATAGTTGGGATGCTTTCCAGTAGTAGATCTAGATGCTCACGACACTGTAATAGCAATGATTACACATGGATGTTAGTTCCAAAAATCTTGCAAATAGAAAACTCATTAAACTTAACAGACAACAGAACCTCCAAATCAAGTGAAAACAATGTCAAGTTTTTTAGCAATTACTAACCTCGGAAAGCGGAACAATAACATCAGTTTGAAGAGGAGTGTAAACATCTTGTATATCAGGAACAATTAGCATCAATGGCTGAAACAGTAACAAAAAAATAAGTTGGTAAGCTAATCTATTATTGTGTATGACATGCTGAGACCGAGACGTTTTCATCATATTGATATATTGGGAAGTAAAAGAGTAATATCCAATAATACGAACCTGCTGTAATGCACGTTTCAGGTTGTAAAAGTGGATGGTCGAGTCAAAAGTAGCAATTCCGACCATCGTCCGAGGACCCTCCTGCACCAATCAGATTATTACAAATTATATATATGCACTATGGGGAAGATTGCAACCAGATGATATAAATTTTGTACTAATTTCGGACTTTTGATTCACAGATAGAATTTTGCACTCAGTTTCTAAATCACGGTCGAAAACCTCATCACTAGTATGTGTATATATGACTACTTTTAAACACTGTTTATTTAACTTTTAAAGACATCATAAGATGCAAATTTATCTATATACCGAGTGGCCTTTGACCCAACAGTATCAAAGGATCTCTATAACCCTTAATCTGTTAGTTCAACTTTGTTTAGAGACATCAGTGCATCAGTCATTCAGTTGTAGACCATATTAACATTTCGTAAGCTTGAGCATACAAACTTACGGGAAGATCCGCGATAACTTGGCTGATAGCACTGCAAGCTCCGGCTGTAGCACCAGTTTGTACGGCGTTCATTGATACATCAATGAGGAAGAAAAACACAGCAGGCATTGGATCACGCACCTAGAAAGATACAAGAATTAGAATTACTCTTACATGGTATTAAAGTTCAAAATTTTATTCTTTGCTCAATTCTTGGAAACCTTTGAATGTTTGGATTACTAGCGATAAAGAATAATAAACATAGGCCAACAGCATAATTGTATAAGGAAAGCCACTAACCATAAACTCCCTTGTAGCAATAAATTCAACTGTGCCTCTACATAGCTCAGGCCTCTCATCAGCATCTCTTCGTCTGCCATCTGGGCCTAAATTGCACTGATAATCACGTGGAGTTTCATCTGTAAAACCTGCAAAAGAGTAGCCTAGTCAAAATCTGCATATTCTCAAATGCATGATGGTCAAGGCTTTGACAACAGAATATATAAAATACTCACCACAGAAGTTACAGATAAAACGTCTTCCTTGGTCAACGAACTTCATGAATGGATTAATGTAGCCTTTGCAACGAGAACAACGAACGGGACCACTTTCCCCAAAATCCACTACCTGCAGATATTCACATTTAGAAATCGGGAAATATTATAATAGTACAATAAGTGAGTCATGTTAAGCCAAACGTAAGATCACAAACTGCACATATTGTAAAAAAAAGTACACATAAGAAGCATATTCACGATATATAGCAAACATCAGATTTTTTTAACTCTGCTTATGCTTCCAAATTACCAGAGGTTTGCAATATATGGATATATGCAGAAAACACCATGAAGGCAATATTTGCCCACAAAAGATGTATATGTACACTATTCTTAACATTGTCTTTACAGTAAAATAGTATGAAAAAAGTACTCTCAAAAATGCACTCTTAGTTAGGAATATCGCGAATAATCAACATACAGGACAAATCATATTAGCATGTTGCAAGCAAATGTAATCAAACAGCATTTACCTTGAATAACATGAGTTAACAGGTACTACAATTTAAAGAGCCTTAAATCGTATCTTAGACATGCATCTCAATTTTCAACAAAGTAGTTTTTACTTTTAACATTAACAGAAGAGAAAGAACATAATGGCATTACTTGGATGGGCTCCTCGGATGGATGAGGGAGGGCCAAAGGCTGGACCAACAAAGCCAATTGCATCCCTGAAGTGGTCAAAAGATCGGTAGTGCAAGCAATCTGAAACAATAAAAAAATCCCATAATAAGCTAAGCATCCAGCATGATCAAACACAAAGTAGAAAAGGGCTTATATGTGTAGTACCTGATTGATTGTACACCTCATGTACCGTGGACTGCAGTTTCCAGTATCTTTTACAATAAATTCACTTGTAGCAGGCTTCACGATAAAACAAAAAGTAGAAAAACATAAATAAATGCATATAAACACAATCATGGAACTATTCAGAAAAAAAATAATAATAATAATAAATGAAATACCGGTGGAGGATTGGCCTGGTTGCCCTGGCGAGTTTCATGCAAAAGAACGGAGGGATTGGGCATAGGGCGTGGAATTTGGTTCGGATCAATCTTTGATGGTCCTGTAACTGCAGCTCCACCAGTACTCATAGTTGGTGATATTGTAGCCATTGCTTGCTGATTAGGAAGTGGTGGTTGAAAGCCAAAATTTCTTTGTGGTTGAGCAGAACCAGCGATTGGTGGAGGCGGTACATTCTGATAAAATTAATAAAATCAGAACTCAATCTCAAAATTTAAGTGATCCAAGAGAAAAAATTCATCATAGAAAAATTAATATATACATTACATATATAGAGGATACTCTAGTTTATTGTGTATCATGGGGTGACCTACGACACTAGGTACTTTAAAGCCGTCAAACCAAGTTCACAAATTTATTTATTTTTGTCTCTAAAACATCATCTAAAATGTCTCAGATACAAATAAGTGTTAAAAAGAAAGCGACTCACTTTAAATCCAATATCCTATAACTCTTGCTAACTAGTAACTTTAAACGTTTTTTCCATTCAAGGGAAATTTTTATGTGCAACCACCAAACGCCATTTTCTATGACTGTATTATCTTGTGCAGAGGCAGTATCTCGTATGATTTTGAGGAACGGAACATGATTATACATTTCCTAACTTCCTGATTTGCAATCAGCAAGTTGATATATTCACTATATACAAAATTGATTAGAATTGTTGAAGAAACACAAACGTTCTAAAACTTACTGTTTCTCCAATCCAGTTTCATGTCGTCTTTCTTTTTGCACCATTTTTAAGTCAAGACTCAAAAGTGCAATGTGTAATGTGTCACCAATTTATCATAGTCCCAATTAACAAAAAATTATCAAAGTTATTATGGATAATATAAAAGCCTGGTAGATAGGTCGTCTTCTCCAGAGCATTTTGGCAAAGATCTTTTATGTGTAAACTCGAAACCTTTATCTGTAATGAAAATCTTAATGATATCAACCTCGTTTTGCAACCTGTTAACATATAGTTTGTTACATCATAAACAACGGCCACTCGCCAGATATGATTCTATTATACTATAATCTAATTTAGTATCTTCGCTAGAAAGACATATAAATAAGCAAGGTCTTCTACAAACACCATATGACCCTTGATTCGGCTTTTAGACCCATTACAAGTTCACAATCACTGCCACAGGTTAATAACACCATTCCTCTATAAATAATATCGCAAGTTTCTTTCTTGTTATTATCTTACTCCATTAAAGGCATTTGTGTTTCCATTCAAGTCTTCTCTGTATTAGGTTTTTTATTCTCTTATAATCCACATTCATAAATTGACCTCAAAAAAATTTAGCAAATCAAAAACTAGTGTTCCAGTAATCGTTAGGCACTAGGTATAGAATGTCCCATTAAGGTTACTCGGGTCCCTAAGCATCAAGCATCATCCACTATAAAATGAGCCATCACGCATCCTCTTAGGCGTCTAATTATGTGCCCTTTACATTGACAATTTCCACAAATGTCCTCTCTAAGAAAGTGAGGTCATTTTGACAATTTGACTTCATTTTTACAAATTAGCCTTGCCGAAATAGCTAATTTTCTGATTCATAAGGCAGTTTTGTGCGATAGGCCGATAGCGTCATGGACATATTAATCTACAATATGATCAGAACTCCCCAGAAGAGAGCATTTCACACTTCTAAATTAGGCTAGTACGGATATTAAGCATTCTATATTGTTCGTGATGTGAACTACCAAATCATCGTAAAAAATATTCCCCCATTCGTATGGCTGAGGCACCTGAGTGTGATAGCCACACAGCATGATGCCGAAAATAAGCAGAAAGTAGCAGCTTTAACACTCACAGTGTAACACATATGTTGATCATGAACAAATAATCAAAGTGCAGCATAAACCAAGTTACACTAGAATACAAAATTTTCAAACTTGAGATAAAAAACATACTTGTCGTGGTTGCATTTGCCATGGTTGAGCCCCGAACGGAGAAGCTTGCGGTGGAGGAGGCATGCCTTGACCCTGAGCTGAAAACGGCGGAGGTCCTCTCGGAGGCCCTGAAAACGGGGGCGCAATCGACGGTGGTGGCCCTCTCGGTTGATTATCCGGTGAACTTCCAAACGGACTTGCTTGGCCAGGAAAAGGTGATGACGCCATACTTGGTGGAGAAGGTGCAGGTCCAAACGATGGTCTCACCATTGGTCCAACACCACCTTGCATACCACCTGGTGGTCCAAAAGGCGGCGGGCCATTACTCACCATACCACCACCACCACCACCTACATTCGGAGGTGGTCCCATAGGCGGACCAGCAAACGGTCCCGCACCAGGACGAGGACCAGGCACACTCATTCCCGGTCCAGAAGCCATAGGCCTTGCACCAAATGGAGGCACATTACCACCACCAGGAGGACCTCGGTTCGGTCCCATCATAGGAGGCAATGTACCTTGCGCCGGTCCACCAACATTTGGCCCTACACCTCTAGGAACCACACCAGGCGGTGGCGCTCCCGGACGCACATTAGGTCCAGAAAACGGAGATGAAAACGGAACAGGACCTCTACCCGAATTCGGTGGCTGATTAGGTGGGCGATTAATATTCAAATTTTGCAAATTATCAGCAACCATATTGGGATTATAATTAGGCGTAGTTCCACCCGGAGTCGCCATCGAAACACGATCCACAATTCACACGCTACAATTAACAAAAAAAAACAATCAAGATTCAATTTTTACATAACAAAACCAATAAAGATTCAATTTTTACACATCAAGAATCAAAAACAAAAAATAACCATTAATCTAAACACAAAATCATATCAGGATCAATGATCTTTTTCGAGATCAGATGAAATTTCAATAAGATCTATAATTAATTAGCTAAAATTGAGTTATTTATATAAATTTATAAAATTGATGTAATTAAATGATCGATAATTGGAGATACCTGAGTGTGATTGGATTGAGTGAATTTAGGGTTTGTGAGAAGAACCAGAGAGCGAAGATCAAGGAAGAAGAAGATGATGGATAAAAATTTGGGCAAATAGTTTGAAGACAATTTTATGTTATGTTATGTTATGTTACAACTACTTTTTACCAATTTTTTTGTAATTATTATGTTGTAAATTTGTAATAAATGTGTTTTATAGGCCAAATTGAATATATCACTCTCAAATATATATCTTTTCTATAAGTTTTTTTTAGGTATAAGTTTTTTTTATGCACATAGTATATATTTGATCTCAAATATATATATATATATATATATATATATATATATATATATATATTTTCGAAAGAATATATATGTAAAAGAAGTGTAAATATCACTCTCAAATATATATCTTTTCTATAAGTTTTTTTATGCACATAGTATATATTTGATCTCAAATATAAATATATATATATATATATATATATATATATATATATATATATATATATATATATATATATATATATATTTTCGAAAGAATATATATGGAAAAGAAGAAGTGTAAAATATTGGGTAAGTTAAGTGTGATAAAAATGTTTTTTGTGAGTTGTTTTTGCCTACGTGTTGTGTTTTGATTGGTGCCAACTAAGCATGATGATGTTGTAACTCACTAGAGTAGAGCTCGTTTGACCATAGAGACTGCAACCAAATAAGTTAGGTTTGAAATGGTTTAACTTTTTTGTTGCTAGCATGTCTGTCAATGTGAGGAGACTAATCGATCTCAAGCATGTTGAAAAATCAAGTAATAGTTAGCGAACATTCGAACCGAACCGAGAACCCATTTTTTTAATATAGTTTAATTTAAAGACAGAATTAAAAGTAGCTCGGCCGGTTTAGTTTTTCGGATCATGAAGCTCAACTCTAAATCATGGTAGATATGTGTCTATCTTTTATGCATAACGATATGGATGTGTTAAAATAGTTGTAAAAATTCATAAGATCTTATAAGGTTAACGTATTTCTTTGCTTAACAAAATAATATGCTTTTGTTATTGTTGTCTCGTTGGAACAATAATATTACTAAAGCAAATGCCATTGTAGTAAATCCTGTATGTCGAGGGCCACGGTTGTCGTAAGGGGTGTCAGTAGGGTCGGGTTGACCCGACCCGAACCCGAACCCGAACCCGAACCCGATAAGCCTTATCGGGTCGGGTTAAATCGGGTTGAAAAAACTTATTGGGTTAGTTTCACCCGAACCCGATAACCCGACATTGTTATCGAGTCGGGTTAGGGTTAGAAAAATTTTGTTGTCGGGTTATCGGGTCAACCCGACAATCATTATTTAGTTCTATTTTTTTTACTGATAAGGTTGTAATGTTTGGGTTAAAAAGCTGATTGTTGTTTATGTCATGAAATGTGTATTGTTTTGCAAGTTTTGTTGATCAGTGTATGCTTAATATGTGAAAATATGTATCTGACGTTATCAACATTTTTTCAATGGGGAGGTCTTGTATTTATTGTTTGTTTATATTTGTATGTTTTGTTTGGTTGGAGTGGAATACAAAACCTGTAATTGTTTGTTTTGGTGTATTACTGGAGTGGAATACTACAGCTAACCTAAATTTTAACATAAATACCACTATTGCTTATTAGTCCCTTATAACCACAGTGCATGTATCTGCATTCTGCATCACTGAGTGGAGAACAATGAGGTTGCTGTGTTTGATAGACAATGTCACAATGTATTTATTAAAATAGTTGTTTTGGGGAGTCGATTTGTTGAAACACGCTCCAGCATATTATTTTCTGTTTCCACACACCAAGTTATCAACACAAGACTTTAAAACAACCCATGCATTCTGCATCACTGTTACTTAATCGGGTCACCCGATAACCCGAATCACCCGACCCGACATAACCCGACCCGACTATCACCCGAACCCGATAACCCGATTCCTTATCGGGTCGGGTTGCGGGTGAGTTTTTAAAAATCCAAACCCGACTCAACCCGACCCGACAAACCCGATAACCTCGATAACCCGACCCCATAACACCCCTAGTTGTGGTAAAGACTATGGCCGTTTTTTGCGGAAAATAATAAACAAAGGGTTTTTTGAAATGGTTCCACGTCACTAATGCCACATAATTAATGTTACGTGTAATTCCACCTCAGATGAAGCTTTGACTTTAAAGTTTTAAATGGCAACTCTGAAATTCGATTAAAACATAATTAATTCAATTCCAGTTTCAAATTTAAAAATTGATTTAGAGCATTGGGTGCCCATGAGCCATGGCTTCAAGCCAAGGCAAAAATTTGCCTGCCACGTCAACAAAAATCTCTATTGCACCAGAAATCCCACGGCACCACATTCTGGCCGTTACCCACGGCACCAGAAAATATGGTGTCGTATTCCATATTCTTTTATTTATTTATTTTTTTACATAAAATAAAACATACACAATATAACTAAAATAAACTTCATTTTTTTTTCCAATGGGTTGTACAAAATACACTATAAAATGTGTGAGTGTGCACCTTTCAAAATACTGAAAAATCAAGAAGAAGAATAAAAGCTTGACTTGTTTAGAGTAGTGGGCTTAATGAAGAAAAAGTCAAATGGGTTTTATGTATTTACTAGGCTCAACTGTAATGTAAAAGTTAATTATTATAGGATTGAATTTTGAACCCATTTCAAGCCCAACCCACTCAATAACTCTTCTTCTCCGCAACTTCACACACTAGTACCCTTCCGCCATCATGGCTAAGATCTGCCCTAACTTCACAAACTCCAACATTCGAATTCTTGAAAGAAAAAAAAGTCATGGTGTGGGTTGCCATCATGGCGCCACCCACGGTACCGTGCGCCATCGGCCATGGTAGGCTGGTGGCCATGGCGCCACTTACTAGCCTAGCGTACCGGATGCTCTTAGTAATAAACAGAGGTTTAACATGTAGCTACACATTCAATTTGTAGTTATGACATCTATCTATAGTTGACTTTCGATCATTGCTCTTGAGTCCTCAAATACAGATTCATGTTTGTTAAATTTTTCGTTCTAGACTTTGTCTTTGTGTTTTAGTTATATCGTTTTATGGATTTGTGGTTCTAACTTTTGAAATCGGAATATTAAAGGAATTGACTTGGTTTTTAAGTATCACCTTTTTTGTGTCTATTTACGAATTTATGTTTCAAGTGATGTTTAATGTGTTGTTTCTTTGGCAACAGGTTCACTATAAGTTTCTTTGAGATCAACTATAAGTTTATCTAAGATCAACTATAAGTTTGAGGTTCACTATAAGTTTTTATATTTTATTTCATATTATTTTGTGTTAGTTGACACATATTTGAGGTTTTTGGTATTTGTGGATTATCTTCATATAGTATTTAAAAACCACAATTTAATCTTGCTTGTGGCGTTTGGGAAACTAAGTTTTGCGAAATTTGTGTAGATTTATCGTGAGCATTGATGCAACCGAACTGTTTGATAGAATGCTTGATTACAAACAAGCGAGCTAGGCCTATGATGATGGAATTTGTGAAGCTACACTGCAAGTTATTGCATTAAACCATGATGCAATTCCAGTAAATAATATTCTTATTGAGGTAAGTTCTATGCATCCGACATCAAATTATGTGCCAAACTATATTTTTCTAATCACATTGTTTCTTGCAGGATGTTGATCCTCTTATGAAGGCTGCAATTATGGGATCGGGGATGGAGTGGAGTTATGAATTTAATTTGAAAGCCATGCAAAAAGAAGTAAGACAATTTTTTGAGCCACTTACTATTAAATGGTCTAATTTCTTAAAAGAACATTAAAAAAAAATAATAATAATAAAAAAAAAAAAAAAAATCTTTTAAATAGTTTGAGCATGTTGATAAATGCCAAAATACATTGTTAAGGTATACAAAGGTCTGCATAGGATGCTATTTAGATAATTTGGATTACAAGCAAATGGAAAAATGTTAGACCCGTTTCCCGGGTGTTGGGACCCCACCCTAGATGAAAATGGATTATGGCCTTATGTGATTGGCCAGTCAACGGATATTATGTTTTAGTCAAACCCGATAGTCAAAATATGACTAAAGTGGTTATGTAAAATATGATGTGTAACTAAAGGGGCCTAGGTTGCCAAGTATTAAATATGTGATAGAGTTAGTTGTGGCTAAAATGGAAGGAAAAGGAATTGAGGGGCCATTCTTGCCTAATGCCCAAACTTGTGCCTAAGTAGTTAAATTTAGATAAGTCAAGAGAAATCCACCTATTTCTTATGTGTGGTGAAAAGCCGGTTTTTAGAGATAGAAATGGGAGGGAAAAGATTGTAGTGATGGCTTAGAAAAGAAGATGATCAAGTCTTGATGTTTATGGCCTTCCTTAGCTATGATCTTCCCAAGTAAGTATGTATGTTCATGTTGTATTGAAGTTATAGATTATGGATTTAGTGGGTTTTCATCATATGATCAAGATATGATCATATGATGATGTAGAGAGATAGATGAGTATATTTAATGGGTTTTGTTAACCCTTGATTATGTTATTGATTATGTGTTATTAAGTGTTTAAGATGATTATTGATTTAGGATGTTATGATGATGATGATGGAAGGTTGTGATGATGATGATGTTCTTGATGTGCTTAGCTTGGAGCTAAGGTAAGTAAAATGATGATAGCATATGTTATATGGATTTCTATCATTATGTGTTATGTATGTTTATGTTGGGAAGATGAGCTTGGATTATGCTTATGTGATGCCATGATTATGGTTTATGAGATGAGATGATGCTATGGAATATGTTGATGCTATGTGCTAGTTGTAATTTGAGTAGTGAGCCATGATGTAAGTGTTCTATGTATATGATGCATTATGTGGATTGAAGTATAATGATGTGTTATGATCGTTTTACTTACTAAGCGAAAGCTTACGGTTTAGTTGTCTAACCGTTTTGTAGGTTGGCGTGCTTATATGGATGATTTGGATATATGGGTTAAGGCTTGATTATGGGATATGGTAGATTGGTAAGAATGTAGAGCTTAGGTAGATACCGAGCTCAAGTGTATAAGTTTGTACCCCCGTGAGTCAAGTAATGCTTTGAAATGAATAGATAAGTGTTAAATTGTATGTCAAGAGTTGTATAATGATTTGGTAGTCATTTGGTAAGTCAAAGCATGTTTTATGTGTTTATGGTTCAAGTTTAAAGGGGCGTTTGGTTTATGTGTGAAATTACCCATTTTGGGTTGTAGACGGGTCAAGTACCCTTGAAACATGTTAGTTATGTTAATCTAATGCTTTTGGTAGAGTTTGGTGTAAATCGGAAGTCGTATGGATTGGTTGTAGTGAAAACGGGTCAAAACGGGTTATATGCATAACCCGTCAAGTTTGTGAAAGTACCCTTTCGGGAAGTCATTTGGTAAATGTTTTTGTATGAAAATGATCTTATGGATATACTAATGAATCCTGGAAAGTTTGGTTACGTTTCGAGTTCGGGAGGTCGGGTTTCCAAGCGGAGATAGCGAAAATGGAATTTTTGGGACAGTAGGGGTATACGGCCGTATGGTATTTTTACCATACAGCCGTATGGTAATATCCCCATAAGGCTCAGGTGGCTATACGGCCGTATGGGATTTTCCCATACAGCCGTATGGTACCCATTTCAGATTTTGTCGGTTTTAGTCGATTTTCGGAAAAATCATATCTTTTAATCCGTAAGTCGAAACGGGTCGTGCCACCTATCGATTCAAAGGTAATTGAATGTAATTTCATTTAAAAATAGCCTCAAAGGCTGAATGTTTATGGATTTTTGTCAGATGTCGAAAGAGTGACAGTATGTCCGTAAAAGTTAAACGTTTCCTCGTCAAAGTTCAAAGTTTTTGGTCTAAGCGGGTACGGGGTGTACCAAAAAAAGTATTGGTCAACTTGTACCCGATCCATTTGACCCATATATTGTACCTTTTTTTATTCAATTATTGGTTTTATGATCTTAGTTTCATCAAAAGTGTTCATGTTTGCTCCATTATAGGTTGAAGGCTATTACAAAGTAAATTTCTTAACTTGACAGTAACTTTCCATGTTTCAGTTTCTATTAGGCCCCGTTTGGTTCGCGGAATCTTCAGGATTCTGATGGAATTGGAATCTGATTCCATTACATAACGTGCTTGGTTAGCAGATTCAAGGAATTCAGAATCTGAATTCAATTCCTTAACGTGTTTGGTTGGCAAATGGAATGGAATTAAATCCTTCAAAATTCTATTTTTGTGGAATTCAACATTCTATAGCAAAGTGTGAGGAATGTTTACAATTTCATTGAATTCAGTATGTTTATCTTAAAAATAAGTTATTGTTATTATTATTATTATTATTAAGTTATTATTATTATTATTATTATTATTATTATTATTATTATTATTATTATAATATGTGAAAAGTTGAGGGGGGAAATTTAGGCGGGGGTGAAAAGTTGAGGGGAAAAATTCATCCAAAAATAGCAGTCACATTTAAATAATGTGTGACAAACTTGAGTATATGGTTTAGTCACATACACAATTACTTCATGTGATCATATATGGATTTTGGTCACACTGTTTAATTGTGTGACATATATTTGTCACATATGTATATATATAGTGTGACTAATGTTTCAAACTTATTTGTATCTGTCACACGTCCCAAATTATAAGTGACTAAATAATCAAAACAAGTTTTACCAAATACCTCTAGTCACGAAAATATTCAAATGTGTGGTTGTAGCCTCAGATGTAATTCCGAAATAGTCACACAAGTCGGATCAAGTGTGGCTGTTTATTTTATTCTGGTACATTTAGTCACATAAAAAAATTACTGTGTAGCCGTTCGAAAAACTGCATGTGTGACGAAATCCCATTTTCGTACTAGTGTTTCACTTTTATGGACTACAATAACATAACTAAAATTTTATTTTAAAAGGTATGATATATAAAGATGGTGCAACTCGTATCGCATAAACGAAGTTAAGATATATCAAGAGTTTTGGATTGAAGATATACAATATTCCTATAATATATATAAGACCTTATAATAGATGACAAGATTGAATTGCATTATGACCAACCGTCCAACAATTTAAGCGTATATTTTCAAACGAACACTCTTTGCACCAATCTTCATAATCAATGTTCATATATTAGAATATGATATGTGTGAAAGACGTGAAGCATTTTAAGGGGTTATGTTCCATTATTTTTTTCATTGGCAAAAGTTTTTGCTCGGTAAGTAAAAACGAAGCCACTAAGTCTTTAGTGTGCTCAATTTACACCATCTAACTGTTTTTCATTATGTAATTTTAGTGTAACACAACGCAAATCTAGTGTAACTTGGTAAAAAGATATAGAGTATTAACAAAGTTTGTTACAAGGTAACACTTGAAAGTGTTGGTTTTTGTGAATCATATAAATACTATAAACACATAACCATATAGATCACGCAGCGGAATGGATCATAAACATATAATTAATTAACTAAAAGAAAATGTACCTTATTTGATTCCTAGCAAGAACAAGGAATCGGATCTCCAAGAACAAGTTATATAAACCCTAATTGGTTTATATGGATCGAACACCTCCAAGAATCACAAGCTAAAATAAGCTTGTCACTCGTTCTTGTACACACGAGATACTAGTGTTCCAATGGGAAAAGCTAGGTTCAAGATCACTAACAACCAAACACTTTATTGCTAATAGCTCAAGCCGAATTCTCTAGTGGGAATAAAAATGTCGACTAGCCTTAGCAAGAGGAAGAGAAAGAAGAGAAGTTTGGCTATAGTTAGGGATTCAAGATTAGGTGAAAAACTGAAACACAATGAATTGTATTTATAGCCTAAACCTAGCTTGTTCCCTAAGCCACAAAACCGGCCACCCAAGCCCATGGGGAGGGTTTCGGCCGACCCAACCCATTCAATGGGTTCTAGGCCCTTCTTTTCCTACTTTGCACATTTAGTCCTTTAACGGTCGTTATCTCTAACTACGTTAAGTACTAACTGTCGTTAAGTACTGTTTAGTGAAATGAATAAATATAAATATAAAATATATTTAATTTATTCAAACCATTGGAACTCTCACGTATTGTGTGCAATCCCGAGTCTCGGGTTCGAAACCGGACATACATATATTAAAAGTTATACATTAACTCTAACAGCTCCCACTTGGATAACGATTAATATAGTAATGACATGGGCTAGTCTAGCTTAACAGATCCCAATGCCCCCAGCTCGATCCGAGTATGGTTTTCTTGGAAAAAACCACTTGATGATTTAATCATCATACTTATCCTTTTGTTACTAATACCGCGTTAATTTGGATATGGATCTTTGTCATTCCATAATTAAATGTAGTTTCTCGTTTATACATAATTGATCAAGATTACCAAAACATCTGAACGTCTTCCAGATAGACTTTGGGCGTGCGCACGCAAACATCTTGTCAATCCTACGAGTGGCCAAGCAGTATTAAACTTCAACACAAAGTTGAAGGAATAAATCCTTTATTGACTACGAGCATAACCCTCGAACTTCGCATCATTTCTGAAAATAGCCCTTATAACTACCTTTTACGGATAGCGTTAGACTATCTCACAGAAAATGAGCTACATCCTCGGCAATTATCTGGCATCTCAAGTCTGAGGATAAATATTCATGATTTACTTGATGACTATGATCCATAAAGTATAATCATGTGGTTGGGATAAGTCCTATATTCAATTTATCCAATATTGAATATCATGTGACATTGGTGTCTCAACCTTACAGTACATTCTACCAATCCTCACATTTGTCTTAGTTCAATAATATTCCCATATTATTAATTGACAACGGACTATTTAGAATAAATAAATTATTCACGGATTTAAACATGCAAATATAGGACACAAATATTAATAATGATAATAAACGTTATCCGCACTTTATTTCATTAAAATAATAATTGTTTACACGTCCCTATCGAAATACTAATCCAACAGATTTACATGAAACTATCTGCTAAACGAAGACCAATACCCTGAGCATGACGATTAAACGTCTCCTTAGGTAATGCCTTCGTGAAAGGATCAGCCAGATTGTCATCTGTGTGAACTTTGAGTACTCTTATTTCACCATCATCGACTTGTTCTCGAACATAGTGATACTTTCTTTTAAAGTGTCTGGCGCCTTTCATAACTCCAGGTTCATTGGCGAATGTGATTGCAGCAGAGTTGTCGCAATACACATTTATAGGTAATTCAATTGAAGGCATCACTCCAAGATCCTTAATGAATTTCCTTATCCAAACAGCTTCTTGTGCTGCTTCCGATGCAGCAATGTACTCAGCTTCTGTAGCAGACATGGCCGTTGTACTCTGCTTCTTACTCTTCCAGTCCACAGCTCCTCCATTTATGACAAAAACGTAACCCGTCTGAGACTTCGTATCATCTTTATCAGTTTGGAAGGACGCATCGCAGAAACCTGTAACATTCAGTTCTGCGTCTGGATTTCCCCCGAAAACTAGAAACATATCTTTAGTATTCCTTAAATACTTAAGTATGTTCTTAACAGCATGCCAGTGATCTTTCCCTGGATTCTGCTGATAACGACTGGTCAAATTTTGAGCGAACGCCACATCTGGCCTTGTACATCTAACTGCATACATGATAGATCTTACCGCCGAAGCATACGAAACTTTCTTCATGTATGCCACCTCTTCAGGTGTAGAAGCACACATTTCGCTGCATAAGCCGTGTTCCACTTGCATGGGCAAATATCCCTTCTTGGAATTTTGCATATTGAATCTCTTCAATATTTTATCCATGTAAGCACTTTGGCTTAATCCGATTAACCGTTTAGATCTGTCTCTATAGATCTTGATTCCAAGGATGTAAGCTGCTTCTCCTAAATCCTTCATGGCAAAGCAACTACCAAGATAATCCTTAACTTCATTAAGGCTTGGTATATGACTTCCCATGATTAATATGTCATCGACATATAGGACAAGAAAAGTAGTGTTACTCCCACTAACTTTGTGGTATACACATGGCTCATCAAAATTTTGAGTAAATCCAAACTTCTTGATTTCCTCATCAAATTTCTTATTCCATTTCCTGGATGCTTGCTTCAATCCATAAATGGATCTTTGAAGTTTGCATACACGCTCAGAAAATTTTGGATTCACAAACCCCTCAGGTTGCGCCATATAGATGTCTTCATCTAGGCGACCATTTAGAAAGGAGATTTTGACATCCATTTGCCAAATCTCATAGTCATAGTAGGCAGCTATGGCTATAAGAATCCTAATAGCTCTAATGTCGGCCACAGGAGAAAAGGTCTCCTCATAGTCAACACCGTATGTTTGGGTAAAGCCTTTAGCCACCAAACGAGCTTTGTAGGTGTGTACGTTGCCATCCATGTCAGTCTTTTTCTTGAAGAGCCACTTACACCCAACTACCTTAGCATTGGGCGGAAGGTCTACTTCAATCCAGACTTTATTGTCTTTCATGGATTGCATTTCCCCATCCATGGCTACTTGCCATTTTTCCTTTTCAGGACTATTAATGGCAGCCCTATAACTAGTTGGCTCATCAATGTGATCCAATAGTATAGTTTCCTCATCCTCTATGTTTAAACATAGACGTTCAGGAGCCTTTGTAGATATTGAAGACCTACGGACTGGTACCACTTCTACTTCAGGTGGAGGACCTAAACTTTCAGGTTCCACATGAAGTGTGTTAGTGTTCTCAGAAGGTGACACATCTTCTTGATCATTTTCAAGATCATATACTCTCCCACTAAATTCTTGAGTCAAGAAACTCTCCTCAAGGAATTCACCATATCTAACCACAATGACTTTATTTTCTGGTGGGAAGTAAAAGTAGTAACCCCTTGTTTCCTTAGGGTATCCTACGAAGATGCACTTAACAGATCTTTGTTGGAGCTTTTCAGGTGAGTCACATTTAACAAACGCCTCACAACCCCAGATCTTTAAGTAAGACAAGTTGGGAGCTTTTCCAGTCCATAATTCATATGGAGTCTTATCAACCTTCTTAGTTGGAACCATATTAAGTATGCGAACAGCACTTTCAAGAGCATAGTACCAAAAGGATAAGGGAAGAATTGTAAGATTAAACATAGATCGTACCATGTCAAGCAATGTACGATTTCTCCTTTCAGATACACCATTTTGTTGTGGAGTATAAGGAGAAGTGAGTTGTTGGACAATGCCACACTCAGCTAGATAATCTTTGAACTCTTGGCTCAAATACTCACCACCACGATCGGATCGAAGAGCCTTAATCTTCTTACCGAGTTGTAATTCCACTTCACTTTTAAAAACCTTGAATGTCTCAAAAACTTCATGTTTGTGTTTAAGTAAATAAACACAACCATAACGACTATAGTCATCCGTAAAGGTTAGGAAGTAGGTAGCACCGCGTTTTGACAAGTGTCTAAGTGGACCACACACATCCGTGTGTATCAATCCAAGTAGATCCGAAGCCTTTTCCATATTGCTATGGAAAGGTTTCTTCGTCATCTTCCCAGATATGCAAGATTCGCATTTATCAACTGAATCATCATTGATATTATGTAAAAGCCCATCACTTAGCAGCTTTTCCATGCGTTTCTTGCCTATGTGGGCAAGGCGACAATGCCATAAATAAGACGAGTCCAAGTTAGACTTGACTCTCTTATTTTCGATGCTATACATAGAATTATTTCTATTGGATACATGGTTCTCCATGTCAATTTCAAACACACCATTTAATGGAATAACATTAAAGTAAAAAACATAATTTAAAGAAAGAGAAATTCCATTATCATTAAAAGTATGCTTAAAACCCAAATCCAATAACAAAGAAACTGAAACGACACCTCTAACAATAGAAGGTGCGTAATTACAATTGTTCAATACTAAAATTAAACCAGAAGGTAAAACTAGCTCAAAAGTCCCTATGGCTTCTACTGCTGCACGTATTCCATTTCCCACGTACAAGTAGCATTCCCCATAGTTCAGCTTCTTCGCTCCTCTAAGCCCCTGCGATGTATTACAAATGTGAGTACCACATCCTGTATCATATATCCAGGCATTTTGCTTACGAGGAAAAGAAAATAATTCAAACATAAAAATACCTGAAGTGCTGGCGCCCTGCCCAGCCTTGGCATTCTTATTCTTGCGACACTCCTCAAGTAGCAATGGACAGTCCCTCTTCCAATGTCCAGGAGTATTGCAGTGGTGACAAGCAACCATATCCTTTTTAGGATGATCCTTCTTGGGAGGAGGATTCTGCTTCTTTGACTTTTGCTGATAAGTCACAATTTGCTTGCCCTTGTCAGCTTTGCCCTTTCCTTTCTTGTTCACATGCTTCGGTTTACCGGGCTTAGCTACTCTACCACCTCTAATTGCCATCACAGCAGGTGTAGCAGGTGTAGGAGCTTTCTTAGTGAGTCCTTTCTCATAATCAATGAGTAATGCATGCAAGTCAGAAAATGTTGTCTTCCCCTTGCAATGCATGTTGAAGTTGCGCACAAATTCACCATACAATTCCTCATTGAGGGATCTATTGATGAGGCCAACTTTAACATCTTCCGCATACCCGCATTCAAGTGCATCCAATTGGTCAAGATAACCTTTCATTTCAAGCACATGAGTACTTACGGGTGTTGTTGCTTCCTGCTTGCACTTGCCTAAGTTGTCAAGTACATCATACAATTCAGCCATGGGAGGTTTCTGAAACATGCGTGTCAGTTCCTCAATCATGTCTTTCGGGCCATATTGCTCAAACTGTTTTACCAGCTGAGTTTCCATTCCCGATAGCATGAGACAAGCCGCATCATTGTGCTTGTCATAAGCTTCATTGAACTGCCTAAGTATTTCATTAGACGAGTTAGCAGGAGGAGCAATCGGAAGGGGCTCACTAAGACATTCATAACGTTTGGCAATCCTAAGAACAAGCCTTAGATTGCGATACCAATCGTTGAAATTCTTAGTCCCAGTCAATTTCTCTTTTTCAAGCATCATCTTGAAATAAGAGGTTAAGTTTGACGAGTTTCCGGGTTGGGCCATTTCTACAAAAAAAAGTTCAAAAGTTAGTACTTTCGATAATAAACATTTCAAGAAAATTAAACACCCATTGGTTAAAAAACCATTTAATTTTCACTGAAAACTAGGATCCTAATTGACGTCGTTTCATTACATCAGCTGAGGCTGCTAGCAATGAAAGTACTCAACAAGGTACGGGACGGGATCACCCAATTGCCAATTTTCAATTGCAATTCCTAGAAATCATGGGACTTACATTATATTGCCAACCTCGGTTGCAAAATGTAAGCATGTTTCATCCCTAAATCTTTATGCCTTGACGCCGTTTCATTACATCAGCTGAGGCTGCTAGTAATGAAAGTGCTCAATTAAGTTAACCAATTTAGAAACGTGTAAATTGACGTCGTTCCATCACATCAGCTGAGGCTGCTAGTAATGGAAGTGCTCAATTTACCCCTATTGACTTCATTCTTTGAATCATCACATCAGCTGAGGCTGCTAGCAATGATAGAATGTCATCTTAGGTGTTTCCGTGTTAATTGGTTGGCATATCACTTAAATTTTTAGGGTAATAAATTTTGATGTGTAAAATCAAAAAATATGTACAAAGATGTCATGCATTCATCTTTGTATCATATATGTTTTCAAAAAACAAAACCGTTTACTCATTCGTAGCTCAAATCATCAAAGTTTTTAATTGAGGCGTTGAGCAAATTACAACATTGCCTTAAGATGCTTCGTACTTTTTCATGGTGTACTTGGTAAGTCTATTATTGACGCACAGGCGAGCGGAGGGGCAAACGTCCGCCGAAGCTAATTAAAAACGCGCCCCTTTAAGGTCACAATTTAATGCGAACCAACCTTATACCCACTTTATAGTTTGTCAATAATAGGTCCGCCGCTTCGACCACTTTTGTACAGTCGCTATCAATCAACTAAACAAATATGATTTTCTTGCTAAAACAATTTTATGTCGTAATTTATTAATTGCTAGTCTCGCCTGGGAGCAAATTACCGTGCGAAGCGAACCACTATCGGCACATAAGACTTGGCAATAAATAAAATTACTACAAAGGTTTCATAGTTATTAAGTCCATTTATTTTTTATGAAAAATTACCCTCTTTGTAGTTACAATCCATCATAATTCAACACAAAGATCAAGTAATAAAAAAATAAATAAACATTAATAACACATATATGATCATAACAATATCATATAGCCACATGAAAACCTTTTCAATAAATCCTATTAATAAGTCTATGTGAAAATTATTGTATGTAATTAATAAAACTCTCATTGGTTTTCGAGCTCATTGTGCCCAATGGACCACAGACGCCAAATAACTTGGCCGCGTAAGTTTTAATTAATTAGATACCACATTGCACATAACCAATTTATTAATATTTATTAGGGTCTTCCCTAATTTAAGATTTATCTTAAAAAACATGTAGCAAATAAATAATCAAACATTCCATGACAAAATATGCAAGATTTTGTCATGGATCCCATATTGCACATATAATCATGTTAGCCACATATTATCATGTCAATATTATTTTTAGTACGCTTTCTAATTAATGACATCACATAAGGTATTCATTAATTAGCCCTAAAAATTGCATGCAATCCTAGGGTTTCTACAAGTTTTAATTTAAAAAACCTAAAACCCTAATTTATGAATAATGGGTGTCGACCCATATTAGGGTTTATAAAAAAAATAAACAAAACCCTAGACAATAATTGCATGTTATCTCTACAAGATTCAATTTTTAAGGTTTTAGTAATTAATTACATGTTTAAAACCTGTCTCTGATGCCACTGTTGGTTTTTGTGAATCATATAAATACTATAAACACATAACCATATAGATCACGCAGCGGAATGGATCATAAACATATAATTAATTAACTAAAAGAAAACGTACCTTATTTGATTCCTAGCAAGAACAAGGAATCGGATCTCCAAGAACAAGTTATATAAACCCTAATTGGTTTATATGGATCGAACACCTCCAAGAATCACAAGCTAAAATAAGCTTGTCACTCGTTCTTGTACACACGAGATACTAGCGTTCCAATGGGAAAATCTAGGTTCAAGATCACTAACAACCAAACACTTTATTGCTAATAGCTCAAGCCGAATTCCCTAGTGGGAATAAAAATGTCGACTAGCCTTAGCAAGAGGAAGAGAAAGAAGAGAAGTTTGGCTATAGTTAGGGATTCAAGATTAGGTGAAAAACTGAAACACAATGAATTGTATTTATAGCCTAAACCTAGCTTGTTCCCTAAGCCACAAAACCGGCCACCCAAGCCCATGGGGAGGGTTTCTGCCGACCCAACCCATTCAATGGGTTTTAGGCCCTTCTTTTCCTACTTTGCACATTTAGTCCTTTAACGGTCGTTATCTCTAACTACGTTAAGTACTAACTGTCGTTAAGTACTGTTTAGTGAAATGAATAAATATAAATATAAAATATATTTAATTTATTCAAACCATTGGAACTCTCACGTATTGTGTGCAATCCCGAGTCTCGGGTTCGAAACCGGACATACATATATTAAAAGTTATACATTAACTCTAACAGAAAGTTGATCAATAATTTAACAAAGTTATCATAAATAGTGCAAAAAATAAAAAATAACGTGCATGTACCTCCGCTTCAAGGGTAACACTCTAAAAGCACGAAACATCACAATGTCATCTTCAGTGTTACTAGATGACACTGAATGTCATTTCACACCCCACCTTAATGTTATGATCGACATTATTGACATCTTTATTTGAACAATGTTAATAGTGGTTGTTTTCAGTATGTTTCAGTAGGTTCACTTTTCAATTTTATAAGTAACAATAATTTCAGGTTCAACATTATTCTCGTCGTCACACTGATACAAAGTTTTCCAATGCCGTACCTAGAAGCCTAGAACTATGATATGTTAACATCTCAGCGGGCCTATTAGTGTATTACACTACGTGGGCTTTGCCTACTATCATCGCGTTTAATGTTCACCATCTCATATCTTAAGGGGTGGACTCTTTAAGTTATCTCATCTCTTAAAAGGGATGATTGTTTAAATTGTGGCATTATGAGCTTAATTGGTTTCGGCTTATATTTCATAAGCTCAAATTATATATATATATATATATATATATATATATATATATATATATATATATATATATATATATATATATATATATATATATATATATATATAAATATATAGAAGCTTAATTAGTTTCGGCTTATATTTCATAAGCTCAAATTATATATATTTGATGGTCCATATAATTAACGTAAACACAAGCTACTCAACTATATTAACCACGACTACAACTACTATTAACTACGAAATGTAAACAACTAAACTAGAAATGAAATACGAGAGATTAGATAAGAGTAGAGAAGAAGAGAACTCGGATGATTAACATTCACTAAATACTTGGACAGAGCTTACGCACATAGAATGAAAACCAAGAAGGGAAATGAGCACCCAAGCCTTCTATTTATAGGCACAATTTAGGGCGTCATTTCCTTAAGCGCTTCTAGAAGATATTATTACAAAGTGGCCGGCCCATGGACTCCTAATGGACCGAGCTATTAAACACTAACTTAGAATCCATATTTGAGCAACCTTTTACACGTTATAAGCTAGACTTGAATATAAATAAAATGCGTTCCCAACAATCTCCCCCTAAGTCTTGGTCATCTTGGTTGCTTGACGTCATCTTTGCTTCTTCGGCTTCTGACGTCTTCATAATCTTTGTTCTTTCGTTCTTGATAAGTTTTGATATGAAATGGTACTGATCTGCCGATCTCCAATGGTCTCTGCTTCTGGTGTCTTCACGTCTTCTCCACCATGCTCATATGTCTTTGGACTTTAGTTCTGCAACTGGTTCTCACATCTTCAATCTTTGACTTTGTGAAAGGTTGTAGTGCTTGAACTTTGACTTTTCTTTAACATTTGTTGAACTTTTGTTATTTCTGAGTCTTTGTGAGAACATATCTTTAGGATATGAGCATGATGGAATCTTGATGGTGGTTGAACGCCAGGTCTTCAAGCTCCTCCGCAGGTACATCACGAACCAACCGGCACTTACGGGTTCAGACTTTGAGATCGTCAACAGCATAGTGTGAAGACTTTCTCTAATCTTTACCCAGGCCATTCTGAATCGGATACCCCCGAAAGAGCTTACACGGACACACCGAAGTGCACCCACGATTCAGTGAGTCGCTGGAGATCACCCCACGACTGTAGACCGTTTTGGAGCAAACACTAAGCGTAACCCGCAAGGAGTTACCGAAGTGACCTGCTGTCAGGGCTGTTTGATATTGACCCTGGCAGGATTTCCATTCTATTACTGAGAATCACAATTTTGAATTCTCTCAAGAATGTTCTCTGCAGATTGCTAAGATTTGCGAAGGACTCTTATTAATTTTACAACTGCTGCCCATGATGTAGAACAACAGTGTAATACTAAGTGTTCCTAAGAGATCTTTGATGAATCTCATGGCTCTAGACTCTATTAGTGCACATTTGTTTGGTCGTCGGAGGCGTGGAGCAGAGTGCCTCCTTTTCAATATCAACACATCTCTTAGTGAGAGGTCGATAGATGATGAAGGGTTCTCCGTGTGAAATGAAACAAGTGTCTTTTGAGAGACACCTGAGTGGCTAGAGGGTTAGTGCAGTGCGTCACTGGGTCCATGACGTCTTTTATCTTCAATACCGGTGATACCCATCAACCAGTAGATTATGAATTGAACCCGGTGTCTGCCCTAAAGTTGAACAAATAGAGGGCTATTTCTTTTCACCCTTTTCTTTACTTTTCTTTTTAATTCTTCAACCTCTTCTTTCTCCGTTCATTTCATTTCTCCTTTTTCAATCATACCTAGGACTTTCTAGTTCTAAACTATTGGTATTGTCCTTGGGTAGATCCCTCCGGCTCTGGCGGATCATAGGACGGTTATTCCTAACCTTAGTCACCTTATAACTCCATGACTATCCTATTAATGCCATAAATCAAACCTTTTGAAAATCTCTCAAAGTGTTTATGATTATGAAAACATATTTTGTTAACACTTTGAGAGTTTTGTGATTTTCAGAAAGACTCCCCCTTAACATGTGCTCATATATAGTTAAAGTAAATTTGCACATGCCGGGTAGAGTTGGCACTTTTTGAATTGATTGATTTTCAATGAACATGATCATCGCGAGACACGCTTACATCACTAGATGAACTGGCTTGAAATTATTACCCGTCCAGATCACATTCAAGGAAAATCGCTCGAAATCGGTACATTCTACTCAAACACGTCCTTTGCGAGACACGTTTACATCACCAGATGAACTGGCTTGAAATTATTACCCGTCCGGGACATGACTTTTCGACTACTGACTTTTTCCTATCGTCAATTCGAGGGTCAATTCTGAGTCGAGCACTTATGAGATACCATCTTTCCTTTACCATATTTTAATCATTACTTATTCTCCCCCTCAAAAATAGCATACTCATGATGTTTTTGAAAAACTTGATGATTAAAATATGTTGTTTTTGAGTTTTGTGGGAAGAGTTTCAAGAACGTTTGTTATTCCGAACAAAGATTATTTTTCAAATACTCCCCCTTGACGAGGGAATACTTGTCCTTATGAGCAGAATTTTTTGAAAAACTTAGAAAAAATTCTGGTTTAATTCTACTCATAAGAAAGAAGCTTTCGCTCCTTTGATCAGGATTGAGGCACTAAAGCGTACCTCATGGTCCTTTCTTTACAGGTACGGGTTGTGCACTGTTATGTGTGCACAAGCCATTGCCAATGACATTATATGATGAAAAATGATGAGATGATGACAAAATGTGACAAATGATACCATTGAGTTTACTCAGGACGGCGAAAAGTGAGAATGTTTGGAATTCTAGCTCGTCCTCCCACGTAATACTCTAGTCTTCTCATCTGCACCCGAAACTTAAGTCGGTGATCAATTTAAGCCAAGAACTTGATTGTTAATCCAGTTTATGCTGCATGTCTTTAGCAGTTTCTTCGTACGCTTCTTATTGGCGAAGTTTCTGAATCAGCTTCCCCCCAAACTGACAACCGTCTTCAGCAGATTCGTAACTTTGATGTAGTTACCATGTCTTCTAACTTTTGAAGTTTTAAGTACACATCGGGATTTGTAGATAACATCGTAAGCCACACCAAGCAAATCTAACTAGTCACTTAGTAACGATTATATTCAATGCGGAAACTCCGTTCGGGGGGTAACATGCAAGAAATCAGCAAGATCTTCTCACATAAGTAGGCTACATCACACATCACAACCTGCGAAAGTTGAAACGAGTACACCAAAATCACAAAACTGAACCACTGATCATCTCTGCGGACGTCTCTCCGGTAGTACTAAAATTGTAAGCTCGATCACGTGAATCTGTTATGCGTCCCCGATGTGCACATTTCTTCCGCCTGATTGCAAATACATTTGGAAAAGGAGTGTTTTTGAAAAGAACTCAAGAAAAATCAAAGAACATCTACTCTCTCTTCCCCCACGATGTCTTCGCGGAATCGGAAGCATACCCACTATGTTTACGATGGAAACGGAGGCAGCGTAAACCCTGTATGTCCAATTAGTCGAATATGTGTGAAGTACCATAAATAGCCCGTGAGAATCAACTGCTGATCAAGTCTCTACTCTTTAATACTCCTCTCTGCTAAATTAATTACCGACCCCATTATCATTCTGATGGCTCTTTGTAGTGACTACTGATGGAGAAAACCCAATATGACGAACTTGAGACTGAAGAAAAATAACCCGAACTTGTAACTTAAGCTTGCACTAATGTCTGACTAAGAACCAATACTGAGAATTTCAATAAAGGCAAGTCTTGATCATTCTGACAGTTAAAAGCTCGAGCAAGGATCTCAAAGAATCATGCATCCAACAAATCCCGATATCTTCAAGATACTAAGTACACGCACCCGTGAAATTCCACTTCAACTTCAAATAAGTAATAATGAATCATCCTTGTAGTCACATCTTGCGGTTATATGCCCAAAAACTAGCCTTGAATCTGTGTGGATCCAAGTTGCTCGTTGATGACTCTGTAACATTGGTAACGGTTAGAGCCGGAGCAAATGGATTGAAGAATGTATTTTCTTCATAATTAGATGGTGTAGGTGCTTTAGGAGGTAATAGGGGGATCTTCAGCTGCAGATGCAAAAGCATAAGCTGTTTGATCTGTTGATGATGATGTGTCTGGTTGAGGTGCATCTTCAGCAACTGCTGTGGTTGTATTCACTGGTGTATCAGGTACTTGATTATCGACGAGTGTTTGTGCATCGGAGTCTGTGGATACATCAGGAGCACGACTAACCATAGTATCATCAAACAATGGAGCAAACAAGTCTTCAAGATCTTTGCGGTTTAGAGAGAAGGATGCAGCTGAAGGATCAGGAAAGTTGAGACGGTTGGTTTCGGGTCCTAAGCTGTTGTGCTCAGAAGCCATCTCTGTGAGCTCATCGAAATTAGCATGGATTGTCTCCTGAATCTCTCTAGTACGACGATTCCAAATTCTGAATCCTTTCGAATTTTTACAATACCCAACAAAAATTCCTATGTCCGCTTTGGCTTTGAGTTTACCAAGATCATCACGATCATTCTTTGGATAACAGAGAGCTCCAAAGACATGAAAGTAATTGATATTCGGTTTTCTGCGGTAAACTAGTTCATATGGTGTCTTGGTGTGCCTTTTGGTGATCATGCATCTATTTTGGGTGTAGCAGGCAGTTGAAACGGCTTCGGCCCAAAGGTAATCTGGTAACTGAGCATTGATTAACATTGTTCTAGCTGCTTCCACTAAAGTCCGGTTGCGCCTTTCGACCCGTTCTGTTCGGGGCTGCGAGCTATGGACGTTTGATGTTCAATACCCACTTTCTCATAATACTCCCGAAGAGTCTGATTTTTGAACTCAGTTCCATTATCTGTTCGAATTTTTCTGACTGTGTTCCGGAGCTGAACTTGAATCTTTGTGAGAAAGGTGATGATCATTGACGGTGCTTGATCTTTACTGCGAAGAAAATAAGTCCAAGTCCATCTCGAATAATCATCGACTATTACCAGTATGTACCGCTTCCCATTAATAGTTTGAACACGCATAGGACCACACAAATCCATATGCAACAATTGAAGTACGTGATCAGTATTGTGCTCAGGTTTAGGTGGAAAATGAGCACGAGTACTTTTTCCTTGCTCACAAGCGGGACACAGGTGATCTTTTGCGTATCTGAATTTTGGAAGACCGTCTACCAACTTTTTGCGAGCAAGCTCGGTCATAGTTTTGAAGTTCATGTGAGACATCCGTTTGTGCCATAGCCAAGCTTTTGTGGGATGTGCCTTGGATAGTAAGCATATTGGAGAGGAAGCTGTCATGCCTTCGAAGGAAATGGTATACAAACTGGTGCCACGTTTCCCTTTCATGAGGTCATTTCCTTCAAGATCTCGAATGAAACAAGTTTTCTCCCTAAATGCCACTTCTAGATCACCATCACAAAATTGTCCGACTGAGAACAAATTATGACCTAGGCCTTCAACGTAATATACCCTGCTAATCTCGATATTCCCATTGACATAATCTCCGTAACCCATGATAGCTGCGTAATGATCATTCCCGAACCTGACAGGGCCTATGAACTTCGCAACGAAGTTTACTAGAAGCTTTAAATTCCCTGTCATGTGCCGGGAACACCCGCTATCAACAATCCATAGCACAATTTGAATTACCTGCATCACAAGGAGAAGACACAGGAGGGTTGGAACCAGTGGATCCAGTTGGGTTAGTAATACAAGTTTTCAATATCTTTGGAACCCATGTAAAACTAGGTTTGTATTGCAACCAACGCTGCCACGCCCAACTATTTTGTGCTTTCTTCTTAGTGAATTTGCTAGGTGAATGGATTTTCCTAGGGGCAACTACGGGCTTGTCAATGGTGGTCTCAGAAACTACTTGAGGCGGCTTTCCTAAAATGGACTTAGCAACTGTTTTGTGCCTATGGGAAATGCCAGAAGTATGTTTCTTTTTCCATGACAAAAGGGTCTTAGCAATGCATTTCTGATGATTTCCAGATAACATACTAGTGTGACAGACTACACAAGAAGCATCAACCATAATATCATTAGTAACATTCAAAGATTCAACATTCATTACATCAGATTCAGAATAAGACTTAGACAAGCTAGATTCCAAACTAGACGTAACATGTGTCTTATTCAAACTACTATCATTAACTTCTACTTCAGCATTCTTAGATAATCCACTCTTAGGTTGCCAAACTCTAATCTTCTTTTGTCTTTTCTTTTGACTCTTGGTGGTCTTTGAGCTGCTAGCCTTAGATGTGGTGTCTAATCCTGTGGAAGTTGAAGTGTTCACATTAGTAATTTGTGGTGATGCTTTCTTAGAGTCCTTGTCTACTATGAACATTCCTGGTGCAATCACATTATTTGATACTGCTTTCCCTTTGTCAAGAGTTCTGAGTTTCTCTTTCATTTCAATGATGATGTGGTTTTGTTCTTGAATTTTTTATTCCAATTTTCTATTTAACCGAACAGTTTCATTTCTATTTTCACAAACGTCACCAATATCTTTTTCATACTAAAAAATTTGATGTTTTAAAACATCAATTTCTTTTGCAAGATCTTGATGTTCTGAACCATGAATGTTTTGAGATGACAAAGATTCTTTTAGACGTTGGTATTTTAACTCAAAATTAGAACTCTAAGTTTGAACCTAATGCAACCTTTGGTTAAGTTTGAAAATTTCGTTTGCACACTTGGTTTCCACATTACCATTGATTTGTCTGAGTCTCTCATTTTCTTTTCTCGGATTTTCATTCTCAAGTTCATCTCAGTGATCATTAACAAGCAATTCATGACATGACAAATAGATAGAATTCATTATCACAGATATCACATCATAACTGAGAACATGCATCAAGAGTCGATCAACATCTTTTTCTAAAGCTTTCTTTTGACCTTTTTGTTTTGCAATTTTGACATCTTTTGCATTGAAAATACTCATCATTGATACAACTTCTGACTGGAGATCCTGTTCCCATTGAGTTGCACAAAGTCGCAGGTGATTAACAAGTGGCAAGAATTGTTTTTGAAAAACTTCTCGCTTTTCTTTCTCATAAGGAGAGAGAAAAGTGGAGATTTTGATTTCAGAATTTCTTTCAATTGCGTTGTCCAAAAGTTGAATGTCCTCCATAAATGTTTTGAAATATTTAAGAATCCGACATTCTTTTGGCATTTGTTCATTATCACCTTGACTTGGTAATGAGCCATTGATTTGGGCAACAGTGGTAACTGGAGCAACTTCAGATGAAGTATTTATTTCATTTAAAGAACTTGGTTGTAAAGATTTCTCTTTTTGAGGTACAAAAGATTCTTTAATATGAGGTGCTTTTGAATAATCATATGGTTTGTTATATTTTACATGACTCATCTTTGATCGACACTCGATATCATGTTCTTCTTCCTCTTCAGTACTATAAACAACCACACGTTGAAAAGTATCATCAAACAATAATTCGGCACTGTACAACTTAGGGTGTGCCTCGAGTGCTTTGTTTAAAAAACGAGGTTGATCACATCCGATAAAAACGAGGTTGATCACATCCGATTGCAAATCCATATCTGCGAGGATTTGGTTTGACAGTTAGATTTCGAAGAGCTGTTACAGAATTACCCGCTTTATAAACAACATTTTGAAAATCCTTTAGTTTGCCTTCCAATGTCACAATTTCTTCAAGATATGAATCGACACGTTTCCTGGAAGCTTCTTTGTGTTCAGAAAAATTTGCTTCACAAGTTGACAATTCTGTTTTGGTTTTAGAAATTTCCGTTTGGAGAATGTTCAACTTGTTTTTGAAAACTAAATATTTCTTGTTCCTTTTGTGAAATTATGTCATTCTTGGAAACGGTCAATTCACGAATTTGATGTTCCAAAATTTGTACTTTTACGTATGACTCTTGGAAAGCAGACTCAAAACTTTTCTCACGTTTTTCCTGGTTTTCAAAATTTGAAAGTTGTTGCTTGTAGCACTCAAGGTCCTTTGTTAACAGTGCAACTTTGGCTTTTAAACTTTTGTTAATGTCATTGCATTTGTCCATCTGGGATTTATGTGCATTCAATTGTGATTGGGTGGCAAGCAATAAGGTCATGAGTTCTGAATCCGAATCTTGCATAGGATCATTTTGTTCAAGATGATTATGATTGTCATCACCAAGAGAATCATCAAATGAAACCACCGGGTTAATTTGATCATCATCATCAAAGGTAACTACTGTGCTTATTTGATCATTGTCTTGGGGTGAAAATGATAAGTCATTTTGAGCGAAATTTTCTTGTGCAGATACGGATACAGATGGTGAGGCAATTTCATGAATAAGACAATCTGCATCAGATACCTGAGATAAGCCATCGGTGTCGTAAACCGGGCCTGTCTCACTCATGTTTATCTCCTGCATGTTGGCCATTAACATCACAGCAGCATTTGCTTCGAGATCTTCCATTTCATCATCAGATAATGCGTTTGCCATGAAGTTGTTGTGTTCTTTCTCTGCCAAAGCACCACTGGCCTTTTCATCTTTTAGTGCGAGGAGAAGAGCTTCTTTATGGTATGCACTGCCCATTGTTCTTGGTTTGGGGCATGCGTTTGCCATGTGACCACTACCCCCACAATTGTAGCAAGTGATGGAAGTATTAGCAATCCCTTTCCCTTTTTCAGCAAACTGATTCCTTCTCTGAGAATTTCCCATACTGTTTCTACCACTTCCTGAGCTGAATCGTTGACCACCTGAATTCCCCATATTTCCTGAACCAAACCTTCCTGAAGACCTATTCTGAATCTCTACTCTTCCATCATTGATGACTGCTTGGTTTCTTGTATTCGATGAAGATCTCAAACGATTGTTCGATTTGTTAGAAAATTTGCTGAATGCACGGGCGATCAGTGCAAATCCTTCATTCAGAGATTGAAAGGCATCATCTTTATCAGTGTCAAAATTTGAGTACATGCTGTAATCAGTGTTGTCATATTGGATGAGTTGATTCTCAGGGTATTGAGATGGTGCTTCATAAGGGACAATTTGGTTTGACGGTTGAGGTGCAAAGCCCGAATGAGGTGATGGTGGTGGAACAAACTCCTGATTTGGTGCAAAATGTGACTGAGCCATGAGAGCAAGTGAGTTTGGAGTAGGTGCTGGTGAGAATCCTCCATGTGCAACTCGATCCTTATCAACCTCAGATTGGCGTTGTTTTAGGTAATCATATAACAACCCATAAGACACGTCATTGATCTTTTTAGCTTGACGAACGAATGTGACGTACTTCTGCCAATCTGGGCCGAGGCAACCCAAAAACTTATAGTTGATAGCAATCTTTGGTAAGATGATATTGTGGCGATCCAGATCATTAATGATGTTGGTGAAACGATGTGTAACACCCCCAATTTCGTGATATGCAGCGGAATCTAAATTGGGTGTTACTTCATGGCACAACAGTTGAATAGTAGAAAACGATCACCAATTTGGTCGTTTTAAAAGATTTATCATTTGAATATCAGAGTTTACAAAGTAAGGTCCCAATGGTTTCAAAATTTATTAAATAGGTTTTCGAATGATATTTATAGCCTTCATAAGTATCCGTGCTCCTCTGTGCCATCCGTGCTCATTATGGACCTGAGATAAATACATGCTAAAAGCGTCAACACAAAGGTTGGTGAGTTCATAGAGTTTGTAAGTAGAAAATGTTGATTTCCAAAATCAAATAGTTTGTGAGTAAATATTGTTGATTTCCAAAATCAAAGAGTTTGTGAGTAAATATTGTTGATTTCCAAAATCAAAGAGTTTGTGAGTTCATAGTAGTTGTAGATAAATAGTTGATTATCAAATCAAAGAGTGAGTAATACCATAGTGTTTATAGTTAAACCAGTTGATTTGTCAAAATCAAAGTGTGAGTGAATCCATAGAGTTTAAAGTTAAAGCAGTTGATTATCAAATTCAAGTTGTGAGTGAATCCATAGAGTTTGCATAAAATCAGTTGATTTTCAATAGTTTCCAAGTTTAGGTAATAATTGTAACAAATACAATTATTAATAACAAAAGTCTGGTAATTTGCGTCTTTTTGCAATGAGATGGACCAAACTTTGAATCAAGTTTCCCGCTTCGTTTCTCAACCGTTTTACTTGATTCTTTTTGCTATGGGTAGCTAGCTGGGTCAACTTCGGGTAGGAAGAAAAATTAGAACTGTTGGAGGTCGTTTAGTGGTCGAATGAAAGGTCAAATTTTGGGTCGTTGAGGCTGTTTTGCTGGGCACGACAGAAACCAAAAATAACAGAAACTGTTTTTGGGTTTTTGTTTCCAACTAATGTTTGGTTCTTTTAAATGTGTCAATCAAAGTTTTTAGGTCGTTTAGGATTTTTAGAGATTGTGTGATGTTGTAAAAAAAAAAGTACTCGTAACCAGAAAAGTGTATACGAACTTACAGTACTGAAAATGGAAGTGGATTTTGTACGTGTAATGCATAAACAAAATGGGTTTTGTGTGAGCGTGAAACAAATGCATGGGTGTTTAAGGAGTGGTCATATGTGATCTTGGGTGGCTTAACAATCGTATGGAATATGGTTCGAACTAAGGAAGCCAAATGTATACGTAAAACTTAGTCCATGGACTATACGTTCGAGTGTTAAATATACGAAATGAAATATAATGACACATGAGTTGAAACGAATCGAAACTGAGTTTGGGGAACTTACAATCACCTCAAGAGTGGGTAGAATCGAGTAGGAGAGGACTTGGATGGTTGTGGAAACTTGTGCTTCGATCACAAGGGATGAACTTGATCACGTTTTAACTCCAACTTGTAATACGTTTCAAGTGAGCTTAGACTGGTCTTAGAGGCGTTTGAATGGAGTTGCTACGACTATGTATCGTATGGTGAGAGTTTAAGAGTGAGTGTGAAGTACGCTTGTGATCTCCTTCGTATATATAGACCAAGAGAAAAGGAATGCAAGTTGCAAGTAAGTTGGTCTTTCACGTTAAATGAAGTGTGGATGCAAGGTTTACACAGTAGTGTATGATTAGCTTGTGGAAGGGCAGAAGGAAATAACGTATACATATGGTTGATCAGTTTGCATGTGTAGTAGGGCAAGTGGGTTGTATTTGGATGTTAGTTCCTGTACTTAATTGTTTGTTTGTTGTGGCATGAAATGATAAGTTGAGTGTGGCAGTAGAGTTGAGTGTGTAAGAAATGATCTCTTGGCTTTTAGTTGTTGTCTAAGAACTGATTCCTACCAAGAATAGCAAGGGTCGGTTTGGTTTGTAGCATGTGAGATTTAAAAAGTTGTATAATTTACATGGCTCTTTATATACTCAAGCTGTGTTTTAACAATTGGTGAAATGGAACAGAAATAACACAAGACGTGGGATGTGTGAATGCATGCGATTCTTCCTTATCAGTTCCAAAAGCAACGAGACAAAGGAATGTGTAAGAGTTCTTGTATTTACTCGTTGGGCACTTGTGTGGTCAGGGAAAACTCAAAAACGTGGTCTCTCATTGATTGGGGAGCATGGAGGTGAGTTTGGAGTCATGCAAAATGTTTGTTAGTGAAAATCAATATGTGTACAAGTTATGTAATAACGTGTTAGTGAGTTTGCTTGGGTCAGAAGTTGTACAGTAAACTTGGACGAAATATGATGAGTCAATGGAGTGTAAGAATAGTTGAGTGCGTCAGTGAGTAAAATGATTGTGGTATTTGTTGGTGTTAGTCGGTATAAAGAACCAAGGGAGAAAGAGTCAAATGAAAGTTTTAAATATTTGTTTGGTGACATTAGAAGGTCAATTCCTTTTAATCTTTGTCGTTATTGTTTGAGTATACAAGTTATCAAAATGATGGAAGGAGTTTTTAACACAATCGTCTCGTTTAGTAATAATGTTGAATAAAAGCAAAAATTTAGTCCGTAAAAATGGTTAATTAAATCGTGACGATAGATTAGTCTTTGTTTACTATTTACAAATGGAGGGGAAATTTACGGGATGTTATACGATGATAGTATGATTCCAATGATTCCTCAGGTTCGATCATGAAGTGTGTGTATTCCATGTACAACTTTGATTCCAAATCCTCTTGATTCAGTTCAGTACCTTCCATAAGCAGATGTACGTGCTCCCACATGTCCTTGGCTGTCTTTTGGGCATCAATACTCCTGAAGATAGGATTAGGAATCCCTTGGAGTATATAAGACATAGCTAGCTCATTGGCCTCTTGTTGTAGGACTTGTTTTGCAGTTAGTTGAGCTAGAGGAGTGGGGGTTGTTGTCGCTTCTCTTGGAGGAACTTGAGTTGGATCACCGGGAATGGTTGTTGTAGGTGCTGGATATGGTCCATCAATGATGACTTTCTTCATATATTTCCCGTGAGGTTTCCTTAGTTCAATGAAATGGAGAAAACGACTGGACCACTGCACATAGTTTCCAGGTGTGAGCATAGGTGGTGTGTCTTGAGAACCTGCTTCATGCCTCGATTGCTGACTACTTATGGCTTCACATATTTTGGTAAACCAATGTGGTTCTCTGGAAGATGGTTGGTAGTTCTGCATTGGTTGTGGAAGAAGTTGTTGCTGCTGAGGGAATTGATGTTGATGCATGAACATTTGATGTTGTTGATACTGTGGTTGGTATGATGGTTGATACTGTTGCTGAGGATATTGCTGCTGAAATTGTTGTTGACGGTACTGTGGCTGTTGTTGATTGTAGAAGTTGTAATTGTATGGTGGTTGAGACATTCTTGTGTTTTTGTTGATCGTTTAGATAATTAAAATGTGTGTTATGAGTTATGAGGTTTGGTTTTGGTTAATTGAGGTTTTTGTCTAATTTCGAAGAAATTTTTACTGTTCACTCCAATTGCGAAAAACACTGTTCACACTGCCAATTGCGAAAAGTCTGTGAATTGCGAAAGAAGCGTCCAATTGCGAAAGAAACGTTCAATTGCGAAAGAACAGAGAATTCCGAAAACTTCAACAATTTGCGAAAGAGAATTGATAATTACGATAAACTGTCTAATTTGCGAAAGAGCTTAGCAATTGCGATAAATTATCTTAATTGCGATATGAAAAAGGCAATTTCGATAAATTAATCAGAATTGCGAAAGATCAAGCAATTTCGATAGATTATCAAAATTATAATTTCGATCACTTTCTCAACTCTTATACAAGAGATGAGATTAAATGCCAAGTCGAAGTATTTTCACGAACTTATACAAGCAAGGAAAATACCGAGTACCAATTCCGAAAATGCTTGTGATTTGCGAGAAACCCTCTTCTTATCCAATTGCGAGAAACCCTCTTTTCACCAATTCTGAAAAACCCTCTTTTCACCAATTCCGAAAAACCCTCTTTTCACCGACTTTTTCCGAATTTCGTCTAGAACTTTCAGCAATGATGATTATTCGATTATTTTGGTTTTTAACGAAAAAAGCTACGTAGATACGAAGATTTTTGCAACTTTGAATGTGAAAAACTAAAATTTGGTGAAGATCTGCAACTAGCAACGATTTGAACAAATGTTTTCAACACAACTTCGAACAAAAACTCAAAAAATTCACGCGTAAATGACCAAAACCAAACTAATTAACGATTTAATCTACTCTTAAACACACACAATAACTATCCTTAGGCGAATGATACTACTTGATGGTCCCTATAATTAACGTAAACACAAGCTACTCAACTATATTAACCACGACTACAACTACTATTATATATATATATATATATATATATATATATATATATATATATATATATATATATATATATACATGTGTGTGTGTGTGTAAAGTTAAAATAAAAAGAAAAAATATTCGTACATTACGTAAAAAGATTTATATTTTTTAAAAAGTTCGCGAAAAAATCCAAAAAAATTCCACAAGATCGGGTATGTTGGTGCATAAAACTTTTGTGAAAGAAGTTTTTCTAAGTTTGAGTTTTCATACGTTTTTTTTAATGCACAAAAAACGAATTTTGATGCGCAAAAAAATTTTGATGCACAAAATTTTCAAGTTGTTTTAGTTAGATGCGCAATGTTATTTTGATTAAAAAATTCAAAAGAAGTTGGGTGCAAAAACGAATTTTTGATGCACAAAAAAATGATTTAATGCAAAAATGTATTTTTTTCATAATTTTTTTCGAAAAAAGTATACACTTTTAGAAAAACTTCCTTCACAACTTTTTCATGCACCAACATACCCGATATTGTGGATTTTTTTTGGATTTTTTAGCGAACTTTTTAGAAAAAAAAAATCTTTTTACGTAGTGTACGGATATTTGTCTTTTTATTTGATCTTTATCCTATATAATGATAACGAGCTATCTATACTACATATAAAGAGAAAATACATTTTCTTAAAATTTAAAAATTAAACAAATGAGTAATGTTGTAAGGCTAAAATACACCCACTTATAAGAGAAAATGTAACATATTAAATATTTAAGTACTTAATTACAATTTAAGTCACTAATTTTCTTCACACTCATTTACTCCACACTATATAATTAAAAAAAAAAAAAAAAAAAAAAAAAAAAAAAAAAAAAAAAAAAAAAAGAACAAAAAAATGAACGTTACTATACACAATCACCGCTGTGCACGGGTGATTGTCAAGTATAATCAAATACTCCATTCGTTCAAAAATTATTGTTCTCATTTCTATTTCGGGATGTCCCAAAAATAATAGTCTCCTTTGAAAGGATTATGTGCAAAGAACAACGGCTTTCACGACTGGCCATTACAGAGATGCTGAAGAGGCACATCGGTGCACACTAAAAGGAAGACGCAAGTGGAATGAGAAACAACTGAAGAAATAAAATGAAAATGAAAATATAGTAGTATTTTCATTGAGGGGTGAAATGGTAATTATCCTGGGCGTATATATTTATCTGGGATTAATATATTAAGTACATAAAAGTCTTACATAAATCTTGTGGTAAAACTTTCTAGCATTTAGAAAGTTTGTTTAAGTGGCTAAAGTTTATGTAATGTATTTTTTTGGGTTTTTTTCTTGAATTTTACTTTTAGATTTATATAATTTGTGATTGTATTTTTAATAAATGAAAAATTAGTTGGTATGAGAAAATAGAAAATAAGATAAAATTGTGGGTCTCAAAAGAGGTTTTGGCTTGAGCAATGAGTGATGCGTTTTTGAGTGTGTGAGTGAAACGAAAAGTAACAGGGGGAAATGATGATGTGCCATGACGTAACATCCAAAAGGGTTCATGGCTTGAGCCATGACACCCAGTGCTCTTAAAATAACAAAATTAAACTTATAAAATATATAGGGAAATTTGATGAAATGTGTTCCATTATTTACATTTTCTCACCTAAGTGCTTAAAAATGCACTCTTATAATTTTTAAGCTTCAAAATAAAAAATACCAAGACTGCCCTTTCTCTCTCCATATCATACATTGGGAACTTGAAACTGACAAGATCTTCCTAAAAAATCTATCGCTATAGTCTAAACGATGTCACACGATATGAAAGCGATACGTTTGAAACATAATTGATGCCAGTGAGATATCGGTCGATGCATTGCGATAGGTACTGCAACATCTTGCAATGGTATAGTTAATGTTATTTACTTCAAACGTCACGTCTTTTGGGAAACCTGATATATGAATACCATTTGCGATAACAAATTTCCCTATAAATACACCCACTGCGTTTTGGGTTTTTATTCTCTTTCTTACAAACATTCTCTCAATACATTGGCTAAATAATGCTTCGTAACACTTATGCATATCTCTATACAAACTTTTATGAACATTCCTTTAGATCGTTGTAAAAAACTATGTTATGGATATGTTATTTTCTCAAACTAGGCCTTCATCACTTTAAGGCAGGTTGGACTTGTATCAAACTCGACACCTCAAGGTCTTCATCACTTTAGCCCATGAGGCATCGGGTTGTTTACCCTAATAACTTTTTCACGGGGTGGATTGGATATGACTGTTGTTTAATTCGACCTTATCGCACCCTCATGTTTCTTGATTTGATTTGGATGTACTAAGGTTTTGTTCCCCATCTGCATTCTTGGAAACAAAAGGGCATATGACAAAGAAGGTTCGATAAATAAACCACCCTCAAATGTTTTCTTAACGTGGTTTAGAAAGTTTTACTTTGTCGTCTTTCCCATCTACGTTACTTGAATAATATTTATATCACAAGATGTATTTTTGGTGCAGTTTGACACATGGTCATAAGCACCAAGAAGTGGGACTCAAGTTCTCTTGAATCATATGTAATCGAGCCTGAGTTTAAACCCTAAATCAGAGAAATAAAAAGGATGAAGACTACCGATTCGACCATCTACCAGCATGAAGTGATCAATACTTATGCTGGAAACATTTTGTAGGGCTGAAAGTCACCGGTGTATGTTTGAAAAGAAAAATACAAATGTTTGTCATGAATGGAGTGTTGAGAGGAGTAAAGTTAATGTTTAATATACAGAGGGAGGGGAATTTAGTGCCACGTGATACTCACATGACAACATTCAATTTGAATGTTCATCGCCAATATCGTAGTATATCGCATGTGTGATGAGATTGACGTAGCTAAACATGATAGTTTACTCAGATACCATAGCAAGCAGATGGGGAAAACTAACAAATATTATTATATCAATGCTATCGCGGAGAATCGCAAAGGTATAGTAAATGTTCGTGGGTTATCAACTTTATTTTACGTTTTCAAAATTTGACTCGAAACTATATCGAAATCGATCTCAAATTAAAGAGGAAAGTATTATAGATTAAATAGTATGAGTTTTATAACGTAAAACATAATAGAACTAGAGATATTGAGATGTTAGGGCCCAAGGAGTGGTAACATCCAACCCTCCCAACCCTCCCAAATTCCACCAATAAAATCTCTCCAACTCATTTTATCCTTTCAACCCTCCCAACCAACCCTCCCAACTTAATTCTTAGGCATTCATCACATTCTCAACCCTCCCAAATTTTTTTTTCAATTAATTTAATCAAACATTTATATAATAAAAACTTAAACATTTCATTAAAATAAACTAAAAAAAAAATACATAAACGACATAAACATTACATAAACCTAAACATAATTAATAAAAACTACATAAACGACATCGTTATTAGAAAATAAAATACGACATAAAGAGGCCTAAATCAATGTCTCGATCGGTGGTGGCTGCTCCGCTGGGTCATCAAGGTATGCTTCTTGAAAGTACTCGAACCCAGCTTCAATATCCGCAACAATCTTCAAAAACAACCTTTTGCTCATGCGAAAACGATGACGGAAAACTGACTCATCGAATTTCGGGTCTTCAACAAAATAGTCAAGCATTAGTGTTTCCCCCGCTTCGACCCGTTCCCGATCAATGTACCTACGGGTGTCAGTAGAGCTTCCGGTGTCTTGATACGCGTCTAAGACCGTTTGGAAGAAGTTAAAAGTGCTCCCCGTTGACGAGTCGAAAAGCGAAGGCGGATCACAATACGAAGAAGAGGAAGAAGATGATTCCATTTTGTGATAAAAGTGATGATTTTTGGGTGAAGATTTTAGTTGTTTGAGATTAAATATGTGAAAGTTGTGGTTTAATATGTGAAGTTTTAGTTGTTTATATAGAGGGATTATTTTTTATTTTTTTTTAAACGTTGCAATGGACCGTTTGGATTTTTTTATCCGTTGCATGTGGTTAACGGTCGAATATGTGAAGAAAACAAGCCTAACCCTCCGCTGCTTGCCCTACCCGCTGGAACCAAACCGCTGGGCAACCCGCTGGGTCGGCGGCGGTGTTCCCCAGCGGGTTAGCCCAGCCCGCTGCCAACCCATCAACCACTCCGTGTCCTCTTAAATCTTAATCGGCTATTGAGTGCGAAGAAAAAAAGTAGAAAAAGGTTTTATTATTATTATTATTTATTTTAAAAGAAAACTCAAATGGTGCAATTTTATGTTTTATATTAGAGTTTCATCAAATTTCCCCATATAAATAAGTTTCAACTTAAACAAACACCCCCTAAAACCCTAAAAACCTCTGTTAATCATCAACATCTTCTTCGCTTACCCTTTTGCCCAAAATCAACAAAATGCCTCGATCCTTAAAAATCCCCAAAAAAGCCAAACGAAAGAACAAGGTACTCTAATACATCAAATAGACAAATATATTTAATTTTGTACTGTTAATAAAATTGATGTTTAAAAGTTAATTGAAAATGGGTTTAAGTTCTTTAATCTTAATTTACATTTCTGAGTTTAAAAAGATAAAATTTTGTTTGTTAATTGTTGTTTAATGCTATTTTGGATTGAGAATGGATATGGGTATTTGATGTTTAGTTAAAAAGGTGAGTAATTTATGTGTTTTGTGAGTAATTAGGGTGGTGCGAAGAAAGGCGAAGGTTCTTCTTCGTCGAATGGGATACCGTCAATACCGGCGAAAGTGTGGCACCCAGGTGTTGATGCTTTAGAGGATGCTGAAGAGCTTCAGTATGATCCTTCTGCTTATAATTCGCTTCACGCGTTTCATATTGGTTGGCCTTGCTTAAGGTTTGTTGCTAAATTGACGTTGTTTGTATCTTTTATAATGTTTTAGGAATTGGTAGGAGATTTATATTTGATACACATGAATGTGTATGATAAGATTGCCGTGTAGTTAGAATTGCCGGCTTTTACAAGCTTTTGACAATGTGCTAATATTAACATTCTCTATGTTTATATAAGCTGATTTGATATATTACTATATTAGGTTTGTTAGCTCATTTTGGTTTAGAGTTATATATAAGCTCATGGTTAAAATACATCAACGCTTACCGCCCGAATGCAGAGACCCAAAGTGGTCTGCATCTTTTATATTGAGATGCTGGACTTTAATCACGTGTTTTTCATGATGTTAAGCTTAGGCCAAAGTCTCCTATTTTACCAATTCTTCATAGCCAAATGTATGTGATGTTTTATATATACAAGACTTAAGACTCTTCTATAATTTTAACCTTGTTCAGTAACTGGTCAATTTGTGGCATATATAAAACTCTGTGACCTATAAAGCATTTCGATATTTTGTAGAGCGTAGAATATTTGCTTTGCTACAACTAACTACACAGACAACTTCATGTGTCATAGATATGTACTTTAACCGCGGTTGCTGAAGTTATTGCTTCACCCAAACACACTTTTATTTGGAAGTTTAAGCAGTTCTGATCTGTTCTATTTTGCCAGTTGATAATGCTTCCGCAGCCACTTTTTAAGAACTTTTTATATTACTAAATTTGCATTTTGTTAAATGTGATGTAGTTTTGACATCGTGCGTGATTCACTTGGATTAATTCGGACAGAATTTCCGCACACTACTTATTGCGTCACTGGAACTCAGGTAAAATCAATAGTCATTACTTGAGCTATAATTTATTTCACGAATAAAACTTAGTTTAGGTATTGCTTTCTTCAGTATCTTACCCCTTTGATATGTTATCTTATTTCTCATAGGCGAATAGTGCTGCTGCCAATTCAATTGGAATATTTAAAATATCAAACATTTCTGGGAAACGACGGGAATTAGTACCAACAAAAACATCAAATGCTGATACAGATATGGACAGTGAAAGCAGTGATAGTGATGACGATGAAGAAGCGGTTAATGATGGACCAAAGGCTCCAGTTTTCCAGGTAACACACTCCTACCATTAATGCTCACACTCTTATCGTTATTTTTTTCTTTATCTAACTTCTTTTCAATTTTCAGGTGCGCAAAGTGTTTCACGAAGGTTGTGTCAATAGGATTCGAGCTATGACACAAAGACCACATATATGTGCAACTTGGGGAGATACTGGTCATGTGCAGGTATAATCGACGTCTATGAAATGTTTGTGATATTATTGAAGCGTAATTTTGTTTAACTTTTGTCAGTGATTTCATGCAGATATGGGATTTTAGCTCTCATTTAAATGCTTTGGCAGAATCTGAGACTAATATTAGCAAGGACGCTACAACAGTTTCTAACCAAACTCCATTAGTTAAATTTACTGGTCACAAGGATGAAGGCTATGCAATTGACTGGAGTCCACTTGTTCCTGGCAGGCTTGTGTCTGGTATGATTTATGACAAGTATATGATACTTATAATTGGGTCGATTTGGGTTATATTTTATTTCTAACTGTAAATACAATTCAGATAAATAGTTTAGTTAAAAGGTGAGTAAGTCCAATGTTCAATAGGTTAAACATGTTGAAATTTGCTTAAAGTCTATTCTAGTGCTTACAAACTCAGTAACTTATTTTTGTTATACGATTTAAATAATTTGTCAAAGCATATTTTTCTGTCATCTGATTTTTAAAAATAAATAATAGAAAGCATGTGTTTTTGCCTTTTGGGCAACCCAATTCGGCCGATTTCAACCGATACCCCAACCCATCTTGCCAACTGGTTCAAATGTTATTATGCAAAGATCTAATGATCTTCCCAATCAGTGAATCTGGACTAGATTTATTCGATTTCTAATTTAACAGTTTGATTTTCTTCAATATAGGGGACTGTAATAACGCCATTCACTTATGGGAGCCAGCATCTGACTCAACATGGAATGTTGATAATAAACCATTTGTTGGACACACCAAAAGTGTTGAAGATTTGCAGGTATCCGCAGTAGCAAATTTTATTTACTATGACTTCGAAGGTCAAAGTCAACTAATCTCAACTTCAAAGAACAAAGTGACTAATGCTGTAACTTTTTTAAATGCAGTGGAGTCCTACAGAACAATTCGTATTTGCATCCAGCTCTGTGGATAAAACTATAGCAATATGGGATACTCGTTTAGGGAAATCACCAGCAGCTTCAATTAAGGCACACGATTCAGATGTCAATGTTATTTCATGGAACAGGTTTTTGCTTCGTTTCTTGTTTGATCAAGCTCTTCTGAACACATAATAATGCTCTTTCTGTTTCAATTAGGTTGGCAAGTTGTATGTTGGCATCTGGTAGTGACGATGGGGCATTTTCTATTCGTGATCTTAGAATGTTAAAGGTATATCTTTTTAAATAATTCATTATACTCAGAAACAAAAAATAAAATAAAAGAACTTTAATACGGTTTTATGATTGTTTAGCGTCAAGTTTATGAGATACGGAGATTAATGTAAATTTACGTAATTAATCTTGACTGCTCTTCACTTTTTCTAAAGAAGAAACTTGACGGTAATCAAACAATTATTTGGTTCAAGTGTATAAAAGATATACTGCATCTAATCACATTCGAAATAAAATATGTTTCATTCTTGCATTGTACCAGTGTCCTTTTTATAAACTTCTTTAATATTATTTATTTTTTTTTAAATTCTGTAGGAAGGGGATGCTGTAGTGGCACATTTCACGTACCACAAACGTGCTATAACATCCATTGAATGGAGTCCGCATGAAGCTTCCACTTTGGCAGTATCATCTGATGATAATCAACTCACGTAAGAATTCTTTTAACGGGTATTGTAAACCATCTGAATGACTTTTACAAAGTTATCCCTATAAGTATGACATCTTTTTTGACTAAATTTCAGTATATGGGATCTTTCTTTAGAACGCGATGAGGAAGAGGAAGCCGAGTTCAAGGCCAAAACACAAGAGGAAGTACACGCACCCACTGATCTGCCTCCACAACTTCTTTTTGTTCATCAGGTTGCCTACTTTTTTTGTAACTTGATAGTAACCAAATAGAACCTCTGACTTTTATTGACCTTTTTGTTGGTACGATGAAAACAGGGTCAAAAAGACTTGAAAGAACTTCACTGGCATACACAGATTCCAGGAATGGTTATATCTACAGCTGCAGATGGTTTCAACATCTTTATGCCTTCAAATATCGAAAGTATTTTTCCTGCAAATACTGCTGCCGCTTAATCGCCTATTTCAAACAAAGGTTTCAGTTACTATGCGTTGAAGATACTGAAAGAGATGAGATAAGCATTGATGGGCAAATTTTTGCGTAGTTTCTGTTGGTGGCAAATTTGAAAAGAGCATCGCGTGAGAAATGTTGTTTGTAATTTCGAGATATGTGGAACTGAGGTGGAATGATAATTTATCTGTTGCAATGACATGACTCTTGATTACATTTTATATGCTTTTCACTAGTTGTATCAAATGTCATTGAGCGTCAACTTTTGTATTTGTAATTTGTTTATGGCTCCATTTTTGAACTCTTCACATTTGTTTGGCATAGGTGGTGGATGTTTCTAGCTGTGGATTTTGATAAAATGATGCATTTCAAAACAATGAGTTGTTAACTAGATGGATTATTAATATATAAGGTAGCAGCTTATATATTTCAGATCAAATAGTAGAACTCGGATACAAACTCTTGCCTGTGTTTACGGATTATAGGCTTTTAAAAGCTTAGCAGTACGGTAGTAAACAAGGATGTATCTAAAAAGAGAAATGATTAGGAGGCCTAAAGATGTGTAAAAATTTATGCCTAAATTTACATGGCATCATTCTGTTGGTTGTGGCCAAAGGACTCACTTTTTCTTTTTCACAAATCAACAAGATCATGGCACACAGGTTTAGATATAAAATTAGTCGCATGCCAACAAGATCCTTTTAATGTAATATACGCCTCATTCGCAGAGACCGTGGTAATTTAAAGAGCAAAGGTAAAAATAATACCAAGAACATCTTAAAACAGGGCCCTCTTGTGGGTTGCACGTGCATAGCCAAACGGAGACTCACTTACGTCATTACGGACCAAAGGTTTCACGAAAAAGAAATTTCTCAACCACAAGAATGAAATCTACAAATTTGGCCAAACCACAAGCTGATATAATAAAAAGAAAGCATCAGTTTATTTGTGTTGAACTCAACTTTAAGCATGCCAAACCGTCTATGATTTATCAAATAAAAGTTTTATCATAAAACAGACAGTAGAGCAAAACAATTATTATTATTATTATTATTATTATTATTATTTATTTATTATTATTATTTTTTTGAACGGCAAGAAGCTAAAAGATTACAAAACATTATAAAGTAATAAGGTGAGAGTTTTTAAGCCACTCAATCCAACTAAAAAAAGTTTTACATCTATACCGACACCAATTGAAGGAACGAGAGACCACAACATCAAAGATGTCCGCCTTGAAAGAATTCTGACGACCAAAAATACTCTTGTTACGAAAACTCCAAACATGCCACCATAACACATAGCAAATACCTTCAAAAAGTTGCTTGTGCTTCCTCGAAAGACGAAGACTCAACAACCCATCCAACCATTCTTCATATGACGAAACCTCCTTATACTCAATATCCCACCATCGAGAAATCTTTCGCAAAATCTAGTTAGAAACATGACAATTGAAGAAAAGATGTCTAGTAGATTCCACCGCCTTATCACACATATGACATAAAATAGAATCGATATCCATACCTCTACGAGAGATATTCAATCTAATCGGAAGACAATCAATCTTAACTTTTCATGCGTGTACATTAACCTTAATTGGATACATAATGTTCAATCTAGATAAGAAATTACATAATGTTCTTCTCATTTTTGTAATTACGTCAACATCTTTCCAAAACTTTTGCAATTACATTAATATCTTTCACAAACTTTTAAATTCTCATATACATCCAAAAATCAACATGGTCTTTCATCACTCAAGGCCAAAAAATATATATGAACAAATAAATATATGTTATTTCTTATCTATATTCAAACTTTTGTAATTACATCGTCATGCTTTTTCAGCATTCAAGGTCAAAAAGTGCACATAAACTAATAAACTAAACAATATAATTATGATGACATAAGAAATAAATAATAGTTTTTCATAATTTAAAATCAATATAATTATGATTTTATTGATTTTTAGATATATATGAGAATTTAAAAAGGTGAGAAGGATATTGTTTTAATTACAAATATAAAAGTTTGAGAAAGACATTGATGCAATTATAAAGATGAAAAATGATATTTATGTAATATTAAACTTTAAAAAGGATATACATGTAATTCTCCATAAACAAGATACTCGATGTCCAATTGCATTCATGCTCCAACTTGGAAAAAAAATAAAAAAAATAGAGAGAACACATCAAACTCTGAGTCATGGGTTACAAATTCGCAGGTAAAACAAAAAACCACTAGGTTAGGTTACTTTAGGCATAAGAGATGTAGTTTAAAGCTTACTTTTGGCTAATGAGCTTATATGATTTATGGCTTATGTTTTACAAGCCTAAATTTTATGAATTATTTTAAAACATACAGATAAAAAGTTAATGTTTATGCACATATTCATAGTATTATATAAATTAAGCGGACCAAAATATGCAAGTTTTTGAGTTTTAGTGTGGGTATATATGCAATTCTCCCAAAAATAAATAAAAGTGGACCAAGTATTAAAGATTCAGCAGACAGCATGCGCAGAAACAACATTAAAACAGATACAAAACAAATCAATCAAAAATAAACTAGAGTAGAAAACTAGGAGCAAAAAACCATAGTCAAACACATACAAACCCTGTTTAACAAAATCGCCTAAAGTCATTTTACACATTTCATCAGAACGTATTAGCCAAAGAACAATCTTACAAAAGATGTGATATAAGAAGCAATGAGATAGCAGTAATCTACAGACTGGTGGTGGTATTTTCTAATATTCCAATAAAAAAGGCAATACTCATAGATTTAGAATTGGCAAACTTGTTGTTCATGATTATATATTTTCATAACTTGTTTGTTTGGCACCTATCTATGGGAGATCTGGAGCTTTCCACAACTTCATCTTCTTCTCATCATCCAATGAAGCTAAAACATTGACGTGCCTGCCACCTGTAAGAATAACGCTTGAACTCAGAAACACAGCTTGTTCAATTCTTTGCTCAACATCAGTAATTTGTTTTGGATTTTTGGTATGGGAAGTGAGTATAAAGAAGATTGTGAATAAGCAGTAATTTGGTGTTGGTGTTTTTGGATTTTTGGACAGATGGCATTGTACCTTGATTTTGAAAGCCTTCTCTCTAGAGCTTCTGGGTATTAGTTAAGTGGATCCGGATGGATAGCTTAATTAAGACAGGAATGTCTCGGATTGAATTTGGTTAGTAGATTTCATAATGAAGGTTTCCTGTCTAGGGGTTATTTGTTTCATTATGTCATCAGCTTTTAATGATGACTGCAGACAGTTGAGTTCAGTGATATATATGTCTGCTAAAGGTGGCTTGATACTTTTTAAGCTGGTGTCTCAAGTTTCCTGCTATGGTGTCTATTTTTGCCAAGAATGGTGTGTTTGGCATAAGCATTCTGACTATGAGGTTATAAGGAATACCTGGTCTTGTGCCTTTGGTTGTTTGGCAGATGGCCTTATACCTTGTGTAGGAAAGCCTATATATTTGTTTTCATTATGTTTATGTTTGAGTGGGTCCTGGTGAGACAGCTTAACATATCCATATGAGACTTAGATTGTGGGTTAGTAATACACATAAGGTTGACATTAAGGATTTGATTATGTGAGCTGCTGTTTGAGCTTGGAGATGATTATTTTAAGACTGCTGTTCATATTTATGTTTTTTTAGCTTTGGCTGGGCTAAATACTCTATCTTTGACTGGTTGGACAATACTGGTTTATGGTTGGAAAATAGATGGCAAAATGGTGTAGACTTCTCCTGTGCTTATAAGATTACCTACCTCAACTAGAGAGTGTTGAAAGATGTTGCCTTCTAAGCTTGAGGTGGGTCTATTTTATAAGTATAGGCTGATGTTTAGTCCCTCTTTTGTTTCCTTTTTGTGGTGTTCTGTCCAACTTTACAGTCGTTCAACTTGCAGCCTAGGAGCATGTCATGATACAATGAGGTTGCAGGTTTATGAAGCACCACTGTATGCATTCCCTGGAGTGAGTTGCACTCTTTTTCCTTCTCCAAGTTTTTTCCTATTGGGTTTTGCTTGGGAAGGCTTTTTAAGGAGGCAATCGTGTGCCTTTGGGATGATTTGCATAAGCCTCTGTTTTTGTAGGCTGGAATGGAATGTTTTTGAATGTTATAGATGGTTGTCTGATGGGCTTGATATGGAACTGCTAGCTGTCTGCTGATTGTAGTATTTGTATCTGATGTATGTTGTTTTAGTATTGTGTTGGTAGTAGCTTTTGTTTTTCAGTATGTACCATCTATGTTCCATGAGCATGTTCATGGTTGCCATGGATTGGTAGTGTTTTTACTTTTTATGTTGTGGTCTTAATATATTTCACATTTTGACCCAAAAAAAAAATCTTTGCTCAGCATACACAGGCCTGGTTCAAATTTTGTATGGGATATGTTTTAAGGTCACTGATTAATGCAGTTAAACAAGAGTAAAATGCTTTCTATAAACTTCAAATTAGATTATGCTTAATATTTATAATGGACTCCTAGACACTGGTCCGTATAATATTGATATGAAGTATAAAAAATGAGTTTATACCAACCAACACTGATAGGTTTAGGTGCCCATGTGATGCTTCTAATAATTCCTGCATACATATACATAAAAAAGTCAATCCTTCAAGCGAAAATATATCATGAACAAGTTTTCCAAACAAAGTAAAAATGAAAATATTCTTGCGTTAGGGGAAAGTCAATCCGCAAGTTCATTTTATAACTTTGAAATGTCAAGTGTCTAGCTTCAATAAAAAAGGTTTTTCATTTTATAACTTTTAAGCGGCAAAGAAAAAGAAACGTTTCGGCAACAAAAAAGTTACCAACTATATAAAACCATATAAAGCGCACTTGTTTTGTAGCAAAAACGTATTTTTTTCATTTTTGTTTTGTGGAATATTAATTTAACTTATTTTGTACCAACTATATAAAACCGTATTTTGTACCTTCATGTGCATGTTCTGCTGTGTCTAATACTTTCCGGGTATTAAACGATATCCATTGTAGCACTTTTCCCTGGGAAACAGCCAAAATATCCCCATTAGGGGACATAGAGACACAATCATAATGAATTGAGTTTCCTTCGAATTATGGCGTGGAAGCGGGAACGCCTTCCAAGCCTTCTTTCCATATGCATCCGGACCTTCAAGGATAACAATTTACATATGTGCGATCAGTTATGTCCTTAACAATATTAAACTTCTAATCTTAATGCAGAACTATAACCTAATTCCATAAATTTGCATCACAGACCATTATGTAGTATTATTCTAAGGAGCAAGATGCTTATGCTAAGAGCTAATTAATTACATATAAGCTTCATGGGACAATACATATACCTTCAATGTTCCACACCCTTAGTGTGCCATCCAATGATGAAGTAATAATCTTCATGTCCGGTGTAAAACACATACCCTTAACAGCATCCTGGAAAGAAATCAGAACATCAAAACATGTCATGGAGCTATTGTGAATAAAAACGCCGTCAATACTAAGCTAAGACTTGAAAGAAAATTTAAAATAAAAAAACAAGTAGAGAAAATTTATATGTTTATCAAAAGCACACCGAGCAAGGGAGAGAGAGAGAGGAAGCTAGATGACCTTATGACCTTCGAGGAGTTTAAGTTCTTTAACTCGCTTACCACCATCCGTTTCACGCTTTATCTCCCAAACCTATAACAAAACATTACACACACATTAGCTTAAGAGTGATGCACAAGGCACAATCAATCACTTCGTAAATATTAAAAAACTGTTCCACCATATCAGATTCCTAATAAGAATTGGACACATGGTGCAATAGACATGAGTACATGATTGTTCTGTAGTCATCATGTACAAAAGTATTCGACATCTAGACAAAGAAAAAACACCTTATATGTGACAAAGTGTACAAAGTTTTAGCCTTTTCTTTCCTACTGTTAAAACATGCTAGGACAGTGATAATGTATACATGGTGATTACAGATTTGTATGATTTGAACATGGGACCAGAATCTTTAAACTAAAATAAAGCATTTCCAACATACAGTATATGTCAAGTTCACACACATCTAACTAGTATATGGTGTCAAGGTAACTGCATAGATGATCTCATTTAAGGATTTATTTTGATTATCATTTCCTATAGTAAGACAGATATATAAAGAATTTATTTAAGCAAGTCACCTTAACAGCATGCTCTAAAGTGGCTGCAGCGATGTACCGCCCATCGGGAGATATGATAGCATGAGGGTATTCCAGCCATATTAACTTCTCTTTCCATGTTTCAGTTCCTCCCCATACATCAGTTCCTGTGGAAGGCAATCCCATTGAACGTTACACATTCACATATTGGAAAGCATGATATTTTAAGGCAATTAGAATTCCAATCAAATGGGGACCAGTTTGTTAGTACTTTGGTTTTCTGGCTTTTTGCGTACAGTAGGCAAATTACAAAAAATTATGAAGTGTGCAAGTCACCATTGAACGTTACACATTCACATGTGACCCGCCAACTTGATTAAAATACAACGGATATGATAATGAATTACTATATACACTGTGGATAATGAAGTAACCTCTAGATTATTCTTGTCAATTTCATTTACTTTAAGTATACCTTCCTTGTGAGTAAATGAGGATATAATGATAGCCTACTAATGTACAATATACTGATACTAATACTAATGAATATCACAAGAACGTACCCCCAGAAATTGTGACTAATATTGTACTCCCATCAGCACCATCAGCTTTAGATCCATATAAACCGACGCTGTCCGAAGGATGATGGCTCTGATGACTTTCATTCTTATACCGGAACTGTACCTGAGCATCACCACCATTTGAGGTGTCTTTACAGTAAGTGTTTAAATACGTTCCATCTGTAACATCACTTTTACAAGCGACGACAAGTGATGAGTCACTGTCAGCAAATGTAACTGCAACTGCAGTTTGATGGTCTCCATATTCTTTTGGCATTGTGATTCTCCTACATCTACATTAGGATACCATATAAATTATATATTATGAACGACTCCAATTAACAGTTGTTGAAAGCAAAAAATAAAGAATTTCTTACTTAAAGCTATTCCTTGAAGCCTCCTCCAAATGAAGTCATCCAACTGCTCCATCCTCACAAGCTGGATGTACAAAAAAATATAAATAAGTACAAAAGCTCCACTTTTTTCGTAAAGAGTACACCAACACCACTAAGATAAACTATAAGTAAATTAACACTAGGTGACCATATTAAATGTGACTATATTCTGTTGTTGAGAAACAAATGAAAGGAAGCTAGGCCTAAAGATTTTTAATTAAGCATACTTGATAACAGAGGAAAATTATAGTTGTCACATGAAATGGTTCCTGAAAAACCAAATATATGTGGTCATCCTCACCATAGTAAGTACCAAAATTGTTGCTGTTAGCAGCTAGCTTAAGTCTTACACTTAGACAGGGGAAAAAATAAAAACAGAATGAAAAGTTTGTAATAATAGTTGTCGCCTACTATATCAAATCATTGATATTTCTAGTTCTCGATTACTTGATAAGTTGAGCAACTAATTTGAGCAACTCCAGCTCATACTATAGAAACAAAGTACACGTGATTAAAAAAAGTAACAGCAGAAGAAAACTGAAAAAAAAAAAAAAAAAAAAAAAAAAAAAAAAAAAAAAAAAAAAAAGAGGGAAAGGACATATTATACTAAATTTGCTATCTATCAAAAACAATGAACATATAAAATTCTTGTAACGAGAATTACCAGCTGCTAAAAGGTTTCCATCATCAGAAAAGCATATGCCATTTATTAAAACTGGATGCCTTGCGATTGTGTCCACATCTTCGTTACGAGAATCATCAGCTGCTAAAAAGTGTTCATAGGAGAAGCATTTGAAATCGATGGAATCTTTTCCTTTTGACCAGTCGTCTCTTGAATGGCCGACTTTGACTGTATTTAGTTTTTTTGAATGGCAGTCTTTGACTGTATTTTGTTTTCTTGAATGGCCGTCTTTGACTGTATTTTGTTTTCTTGAATGGCCGTCTTTGGCTGTATTTTGTTTGCCGCCTATGAATGTATTTAAATGTAAGTGATGACGACGCTCTTTCATATCCTGCATGCACATCCATTAGTGATATGATCAGTTGGGGGAAATTATTGATAAACAAATTATCAAATACCACATATGCACATTCACCTTCACACACATAAGCACATTTCATAGATGCTATCAATTCATAGTAGAATGCTTGATATCATTCAATTCTACACTCACTTAAAGGCTTGTTTAAGAATCTGTTACTTAAGGAGCAACCAGGATCACATGCGGAATTTAAAGTTACGATTTCTTCCACAACATGAGCTTAGACGATGAGGCTCTCAAAACATGGTCCTATACATGCCTTTGTGATGTGATGTTGGAAAGCTTAGAGAATTGACAGCTAGATATGACAAGCATAAGGTTATTATGTTTGGCCAGAATACGACATTTCCTTTGGCACAGATACTAGTAATATTTTTGAGGTCGTTTACCTCATCTGATGTTCAATGTAAGGAATTAATTGGTCACTTATGAACAAGCTACTGTGATTAGAAAGTCTATAAAACGCTGGATTTTATTTATAGAAAAATGCTTATAAAAGTCCATAGACCCATGAATGTCATAATTATACACTAAAGCTAATAAATACAAAAGTGGTTAAAAACTAGTAATGATAGTAGATAAAGAAATTCACCATTAAGGTCATACCTCAACGTCTCCCTTCGGTATTTTTAATGACTCAATAATGTCATAAGTGACCCTCGTATAGCCTTCACCTCCCCAATCTTTTCCATACGAATTTTTCAATTCTATAGCATGCTCATCGTCATAAAAAGAAGTTGCATCTAATCCTGTAATGGCCGGGAGGCCCTTCTTCATCCTCACTATCATCCTTCTCCCATTTTGGTCCAAAAGGTTTCCCCTTCCAAGCGGCAAGGGCTCGTTTTGGTGTAAGATTTTTCATATTAACATCAGCAACCAAAGCGTGTTTTGGGCCCCATGGTCCAAAATTAAATTTAATTGCTTCTTTCATTTCTTTAAGTTCGCACATCCACTTAAAATCTTTTAGGGTATACTTATGACCTATTTGATAAAATGGTGGCTTGCATCTAATATGTATAAAAGGGTCGTCGCAATGTTCTTGTAATCATTCATAAACCAAATGCTTTCTTGCGTCATCCAAAGTACAAACAGGATTATTTACCATAGATTGAGGAGAGAAGTCTAATAAAATACCATATTCCAGTCGATACACTATCGTTGTCGTCGTGGCCACGGCACACGCATAGCAAATAGGCTCCTCCATCTGATCGTACACGGTTTCATGTACATGTCGCACGGAGCACTTGAACCTCCGAGAGTCATTGTCGATCACTTCAAACTCCATTGCCAAACAAACAACCAAAAAATGCCAAAAAATTTTTGTTGGGCTAATTGACAGATCCCATTCATCTCCTCCCACTATTCAAGCCCTAAAAGTATGAAAAATATCTTTTTCCCTTTATTTGAAGCATTTTGGTTCAATTTGGCAATTTTTGGTTGTTTGTTTGGCAATGGAGTTTGAAGTGATCGACAATGACTCTCGGAGGTTCAAGTGCTCCGTGCAACATGTACATGAAACCGTGTACGATCACATGGAGGAGCCTATTTGCTATGCGTGTGCCGTGGCCACGGCGACAACGATAGTGTATCGACTGAAATATGGTATTTTATTAGACTTCTCTCCTCAATCTATGGTAAATAATCATGTTTGTACTTTCGATGACGCAAGAAAGCATTTGGTTTATGAAGGATTACAAGAACATTGCGACGACCCTTTTATACATATTAGATGCAAACCACCATTTTATCAAATAGGTCATAAGTATACCCTAGAAGATTTTAAGTGGATGTGCAAACTTAAAGAAATGAAAGAAGCAATTAAATTCAATTTTGGACCATGGGGCCCAAAACACGCTTTGGTCGCTAATGTTAATATGAAAAATCTTACATCAAAATGAGCGCTTGCCGCTTGGAAGGGGAAAACCTTTTTGAAGAGTACACAATAATTTTTTGGAATCCGGGTTGTTGTGGTCCATGTGTGTCTCCAAATGGTTCTTGAGATCAATTGCTTGCCTAACGAGCTTATTTAATTTATGTGAATTTTCATACGTCTTGGTTCCAAGGTGGGAAAGGTCTTCAGGGATCTGAGCAAGCAAAGTAAGGCTTAGAAAATCGATGGAAACAAATAATAACATATTGGTCCAGCAACTGCCAACTACTTTGACGTCATAGCACAATAACATTACCAAGTTTTGAGTTAAGTATAAATGGTCGTTAGTATAAAAGACTAACAATGCAAATATTTGTTGAAAACAGTTGATAGCTAACGGAAAAAACTAACGACAGTTAGTCTCAGGGACCAAATCCGTTATGGGTCGCAACCACAGGGACTGGATCCGTTAAAAAAAAGTTTAGGGACTAAACCTGTTAAACCCGGCAAACCACAGGGACCATTTATGAAATTAACTCTAAAAAAATCTAGTTTTTATCTCATAATAATACTATATGTTTTGGTATGCGATGTGAACAATACTGTTACATATCCTTACAAGACTTAAATGTATGTTCAAATAATATGTCCTTGTAGATTGACCCTTAACAGCCATGGTTATGACTTATGATACTATGGTCATACTCATACATCAGTAGTATTTTATGTTAAAATGACAAGGGTTTTGTTAACTTGTGCGATTAGACGATTCATTATAATGGTTTACAAATAAGTTTAAAACTTTTTAAGAGAGGTTTATAAATTTATAAAACATAGTGAGTAACTATGTTTGACTTTAATAATGTTACGAAGTTTACCCTTATGTAAATACCTACGAGTAGTTTGTTTACATACATTCAAACTTTTAAGCATTTCGAGGATGGAATTATTTTGAATCTTTCGAAGTCTACACTAACATGTGATAGCTCTTTTTCTTTTACTTATTTTATATCGTGTTCTGTGTCACCACCTCAATTGATGATCCATAAACTCAATTCAAATTTCAAAAAGTTTCAATAGCTTAAAACAAAAAAAGTTTGAAATTTTTTTATCTTTTAATCAAAATAATTACCATATTTACCATCATTTTGAAAGATATCACACTTTTATCTTTCAACCAAAAGAACATATTCTAAGGGAAGAAAAAAAAAAAAAAAAAAAAAAAAAAAAAAAAAAAAAAAAAAAAAAAAAAAAAAACTCGGATTTATAGAAAAGAACTCCTAAGAAAAGCCAGACTTGTAAGAACTATTTTTATTAAAATAAAAGTACTCAAGAAACCCCATATTTGTAAAAACCTTAAAAAAAATCAAATTTATAATAAAAACTTGGAAAAATAAACTCCAGAAAATCAGATATATAAAAAGAACTAAAAAAAGCAGATTTAATCTAAAAATAATTAGATTTAAAACAATAAAACTTAAACCCGTAAACAACTAAAAAAAGCTTATGATAAATCTGATTTTTGGAAAATCTTTTAAAAAATCCGACATTTAAAAAAAATCTGACATAATATAAGACATATTTTCAACAGTTTGCGATCAACAAACCTTATTTTAAGTAATATGATGTACACATTCTAATGAATTTTTAGTTTTAATAGTTTATATGCAAAATTTATCAAAAAATTGCCAACAAAATTATATCAAAGCCAACAAATATAAAAATAATATTACAAGAAAATTCATAAACCAAGACAATATTATAAGAGTAGCAGTGGCGTATCGTTGCAAAGGCGGCAACGTCCTATCCTAGCGGCAGCAACATTTAAGATTTGAAAAAAAATATGAATCTAAAAAAAATCAATCAAAAGTGTTATAACATTTCAAATATGCAGAAAAAACTATGGATCTATAAAAAACATATTCAAAACATGAAACAAATATAGATATATAAAAAATAAAAAAAAAAAAAAAAAAAAAAAAAAAAAAAAAAAAAAAAAAAACCTCAAAAAGCGGTGGATCTCGGTGTGGTGGGCTCCGGTGGTGGGGCTCTCGGTGGTGGTGGGGCTGTCGGTGGAGGTGAGGGTCGCCGGTTATGGATCTGCGATTTGGGTGGTGGCGGTGAAAAGAGTGTGTTTTTGTTTGGTGTGTATGTGAGAGAGAGGTTAGATGATGAGGATTTGTGTGTGTTTATGTGAGAGAAAGGGAAAAAGGATATGAGAGTAAATGAGGGATAGTGTGAGGGTATTTGTTTGTATCGTGAGTTTTATTACGTAGAGAAGGTGGGATGGGGCAAATTGGCACACGTGGCATGTCTTTTTGTAAAAATTTAGAGTAATGGGATGGGGCGTTGAAGCTTTAGGTTAATTTTTTTTTTAATTATTTAACATTTTTATTTTTTGACGTTAAAGCTTTAAAATTACACAAGTTAACGTTAAATCTTTAAAAATTGTTTTAAAATACTTAAAAATATAAAAAAAAATTTAAAAATCTTATCTTTAACGTTGACGTTAAAGATAAGATTTTCATATTGTTAACACTCAGTGAATTGAATGTTAACATTCAATTTTTACCAGTTGGGCCCTGGCGAAGAACCACGTGAGAAAACATTTTTAATTTATAGGTTGTTTTTTTTTTTTTTTTAGTTTTTTTTTTTTTAATTTTAATGGAATGTATTTTTTTTATTTTTTTTTAATGTAATGAATGTTTTTTTTTTTATGAATGTTTTTTTTGGTTTAACGTAGCCTTTTTTTTTTTTTTTTGTTTAACGTGAAAGAAAGTAAAAAAAAAAAACTTAATAATTATATTTAAAATTAATAAAAGTAAGTAAAAAAAATCAAAAACAAGCTTCAACGCCCGTTGATGCATCAACGCTCGTTGGATTTTATAGCATTCAACGGGCTTTAACGCCCCAAGAGGGTGGGCCAACGGGCGTTGAAGGGGCAACTAAGCCCACTTCAACGCCCATTACTCTTGGTCTTAGTGTAGTAGTTTAGGTTTGCATATTATATTAGGTTTGGTTTGGTGTGCGTAAGTTTAGGTGTGATGTTGGTATGGGTGACTGAATTTAAAGATGGAGGTTTGGATTTTGGTTGGGGATATAGATAGGTATCATGAGCTATGGTTTTAAGTTATGACCGAAAAGTTGCTGCAACGTCAGCAAAAATCTCTATAGCACCAGAAATCCTACGGCATTACATTCTGGCCGTTACTCACGGCACCAGAAAATGTGGTGCCGTCGTTTATTTTATTTTTTTTAACATAAAATAAAATATACACAATATTAAATAAAACATACACAATATTAACTAAAATATGAAGTCATCGTCCATTTTTTTTAACTTACATAATTTATTAGATATATATAAAATTAAAATTAAAACACATTAGATTAGCTCAAATTTAATTTCATTAATATAAAACACATTATATAATTAAATAAGGACTGTAAACAAAAAGGACTAATGGTGCAAGAAAAACATTAACAAAGGCAAATAATGTAAATTTATAAAACAATAAGATTTAAAGTGAAAAAAAATAAAATAATAAAATTCCCCCATTTTCCTTGGGTCTTCTTCCCCGCTCGCCACCTGCACAAAAAAAAAAAAAAAAAAAAAAAAAAAAAAAAAAAAAAAAAAAAAAAAAAAAAAAAAAAAAATACATACAAACATAAAAACAGAAAAACCCACCAAAAAAGGGGAAAAAATGCGATGGCGTAAGCTGATAGCCATGGCGCCAGCAACGGTACCGTGCGCCGTCGGCCATGGTTGGCTGGTGGCCATGGCGCAAGCTAACAGCTAAGCGTACCGAATGCTCTAAGGGATTATAGAGTATAGGTACTACATCTTTCCTATATTTGCTTTTTGACCCCTCTTTTCTTTCTCTTTAGCCTCGATAATCTATTTTAGTTTTTTGTTTTAATTTTGATTTATAATTATGTATTTTTATTTATTTAAAAAATAATTAGCTTTATTTTTATTTTTTTGTTTTAATTTTGATTTATAATTATGTTTGATGTACATGGTAAAAGTTTTTAATCTTATGCTGAAATATTAATGGTTGTGTCATTATGTCACTTTTGTAAGTTCAACTATTATAATCTAATATATTAGAAACAAAACTAAGTGAAGAATATCCTCACTAATTACAAACTAATAAAACTAATAGTGTAAAATTAAGTCCAAAAATATAGCATAAAAATGAGGAATATGATGGTTGAACCAAGATAAGGATATGGCTCTATAATTTGCTAAACAACTACATGGCTATAAAATAAGACAAGGATGAATCAACCATACTCTCAAAACTGCCCAATTTAGAGTTCTTTTTCACTAAAGAAGCAAATAAACAGTTTCATCCAAACACTCAGAACTACGTATTTTAAAGTGCTTATGTGCTATTAATACATAAATTCATTCAAAAGTCAAAACTGCTGGCAAAATGAGCATCTCAAACACATAGACAAACTCAAAAACAAATCTTACAACCGCAAATAAAATTGTCTATTATTCAAATTTAATCACAACTTCTTAACAAACATCATAAATTAACAAATAATTTTTCTTAACAAATAAGGAGTATAGCATTAACGAGCTGGGAAACCCGCGTGTTGCTGCGGGAGTGTGGTGTTGACGCATGTCTATAAAAGATAAAAGTATAGATTACATGGATGAAAAGATTTATATGCAACGTATTTTGTATAATTTTGACAGCCCTCATGGTATGTTGTTACATTTATAGTAGCATGTAAAATATGTATTGTGTATTCGCTTTCTATTTTGATTCAAACATACCACCTGGGAAGGAGATGTAACCCATTTACATATAAAACTTCTTAGGTAACATCCACTCTTGCGAATATCAACTTCTACTTGCGTGATGATCGACTTCAGTTTCACCATCTGCTGTGCAAAATTCCCTGCCATATATTTCAGTCCATCAGTTAATAGTTCTATTCGACGCACTCAACTTATTTAAAATTATCTTTATCTTACACTGAATTATCTTATAGAGGATCTTCATCAACATATTCATGTCGTTATCTGCATATTCAACCTGCAAAACATAGAGAAAAATTTCAGTCATTATTAAAATTTATGATTTTTGAACCATGTGATTCGGATGGCAAAAATTTCAGACCCATTTGACACAGTTTCTCATTTATGGTAGCTTTTTTATTATATTTTAGTCGTTGACCCGGTAGAGATAAAGCATAACCCAAAGTAACCCATTCACCGAATCAACTGGCATGATATCTAGTTATGGCATAAATGTTGCCAAACATGCATTACTATGCTCGCGAACTCGGAAGTCTTGTCACTTGGTTCTACATTTTCATAACATGAATTATAACCATATGGGCTGAGAACATCAATTATCATAGCATATAATCACCCGGGCCCTTGCAAAAATATCTTATCATGTCGTAATTATCAAGACACTTAACAAAACGTTTGTTGATTTTCTGCAGCAGGCTATAAATGTATCATTTTGACTAACTTAACTAATTAACCAGGTCATGAGGCTAATTTTCCATGAAAGTAGACTATTTTCCCTTTCTGAAAAGGTATGGCACGCTCCCAACGGAGGTACGGTCTATCTGGTATGAATTTTTAAAGTTCAGTTTGCTGCACATTTCAAGATCAGACCTTGGTGCAGTAAGTCGCACATTTGACCAATTTAACTACTAAATGAGCAAAAACTTAAAACATAACAACTGAAGTAGACACTTTAGGCTTTCCAGAAAGTCTGACCATGATTCAATATGAGCTACCATCGATTTTATATGATTTTTCAAACACGACTAATCATTGCTGAAAATTTCAGCAACTTGTTTAGCATCAAATAACTAAAAATCTCATTAAGGGGGTGTTTGGATTATCTTCTAAATACATCATAAACACCTCCTAAACATCATAACCTGATCTCTAACATAATCCCATAATCATCATACGCATTACCCATAAACACAAATCATGAATTCATCACATAATGATGAAAAACACTTACTAATCATAACCTAATAGCTTATATTCATGTTTAAACATATAATTCACTACTTACCTTGAATTGGGGAAGAACATGAAACCACTTGAAGCTCCTTAATCATTCATACCATGTTAAACCCTTATAACCCTTGCTTAGTCACGCTTCTTGGGACATAGATACAAATGATTCAAACTCACATATTGTTGTTTGTCTGCACTACAGACCAAGATATTTTATAAACCAAAAAAATACCAAACCGACCTTTAAATCAGGGGTGAAAATGACTTTCAGCTGACCCTCGCAAACCACACGAACTTGATCGTATATACTTTCTTGAACAGCTTGTCCATACTCCAACACTAATTATTCCAGAAGGAAATCTGTACTCCGACCTAAGCCTAACACATCACTAAATCAACAATGCAATTATAATCACAACATCAATAACAACCTAAATAAATAAATAAAAAAAACAAAAACCATACCAAAACTTAAACTGGGGCTAACGGCGAACAAACGGGCGAAACTCATCTGACTTTCGAGACGGCAAAGTAGGGCCATCATTCAAATCCTGAAACTCAGAGTCAAAACTATCATTAAAAGACGGCAAAGCAAGGCAACCTACAAATCAAATCAACAAAACCCCCAAATTAACGAAACCCTAATTTGAACATAAAAATAAAATAACTATCTCAATTAAATCATGAATTAACAAAAACTAAACCAGAATAAACCACTTACATATGAGCAGATCCTAACCGATCAAAAAAAAGATGGCATATAAAATTACTATTGTTGATTGAATGTAGGTTCGATGTTTTTATTTTTAGATAGAGAGCGAGAGAGATAAAGAAGGTGGTGAGATGGTTGATGAGTGTGTAAATACTCATCATTTAAGACACAAAAATGACCAAAAACACACAAATAGACCAAATATTGTTGCAAATATTCGTGGTTTGTGTTTTTATGTGTTTCAAGTACTAAAGGATTGAAAACAAGGCAAAACGGACAAAAACCGAGCACATGATTGGAAAGTTGTGAAAAGCCGAGGACGGGGATAAAATTTACGAGTTTGGACCGGGATATTGCTCAAGTTATCAAAAGTCAACCTCCAAGAATACAAAGTGTCACAAATAATCCTTGGAGATAAATTTCAGATTTGGCAAGAATGGTCCTTGGATTTTCAGACTTTACAACTATGGTCCCTTAAAGTTAAACCAAATTCAAATCTAAATCCTAAATCAATAAACCCAGCTACTAACTTAACCCAACCCAGCCTAAATAAACCCAACCCAAAACATAAACCCAAACCCAATCCCTACAACCCGACCCACCTTTTCTAAGCTAATACCAGTTTGACTCAGTCAAACTCTTCTTCCCTTACCGCTTCCAAAACCAACACCCGCCCAAACCATACCACCTTATCTTCCCCACTTGCCTCTTTATCCTCTGTATACCCTTACACTCCACATCCCCCCTCCTCCAATAAGAAGCCTTCACATGTACTAACTCCCCCACTTGCTGTAATAGCTGTAAATCCCATTTCCCAATTTTCCCGCCAAAATGGGAATCAATGACTGGGATTAATTAAAGTCAATCCTAGGGCTAGGAATGATCAGAGATGCTCTTTGGATAGCTATTTAAAGGAATGAAGACACCAAGATAGAGTTGTCCCTGTTTTTAGACCATTTTCGTAGTGTAATTTTAAATTAAATCATATGTAAGCTTTATGTAAAATTTCTACTGGGTTTTATAATTTCTGAATTGTACGAGTTAAATTAGTTGTAATTTCAGTGTTTTATAAAGAAAATTCCAAGTTTACCTTTTATTTCAAATTCCCGCCAAAATTGTTCATCATCGTTTTAATGTTATAAGTTGTTAAATTTGTTCCAATAAGCTCTTGTGAGCTTATTAGAGCTAGTTCAAGTGTGTTAGAAGTTCCTGATGTTCTTAATTCAAGAGTTCCAGAAAAGTCAATGGAAGTCAACAAATAAGCCAAATTAAGCAGTTGTGGAAATAAGCAAGTCTGGATAAGCTGAGTTGGCTTCTAGCTAGCTTTTGACAAGCTCAGCTTGTTTGGTGATCATATTGCCTGATTTAAGTTCAATTCAGTTGTAAGCAATTTTCAATTTTTTGCATTATTTTCTATATTACTGTTCAATAGCTTATTTATAGCTTATTTTAGTATTATTCTGCTTATAGGTATTCTTGTATTGCTTTTTGTCTATATTATCAGTTTAAATTAGTCCTTTGCTTTATTTTGCTTAAATCTCCTAAAAAGCCAAAAACAGCTTAAATATAGTTAGCTTATTAAACTGCTTAATTTCACTTCAAAATTACTATTTAGTGCTTATCACACCTAGTTGTTAAACTGTCTTACCATTCCTAGCTTATTTTGGCCTGATTCATTTTAAAAGCTCAAAACAGCCTTGTGAAAGGGGTGTTTGGTTTAAGCTTGTTTGATAGGGTAAAAGCCAGTCCACTGTTCATTTGCATATTTCTCAACTTTGATCTTGATTAACTTAGCATTTATAAGTTGTTGTGAAAAGCTTTTGACCTGTTTTCAAAGATTTGGAGGATTTGAGTTGGATTTCCTGATTTTAAAACATCAACTGCCAATACAAGCTATTAATAAGCTCATGCTTATTTCAGCTTCTCTTTTGCATTTTTCAAACCCATTATAGTCTATTCCAAGTTTGAAATGAATCCCCAATAGCCTTGTTCTAAAATTCACTCAAAACAGCCTAATAGAGTATAAGCAGTCTGCATATTTGAATTTTCCATTCTCAGCTGATTTTCTTTGAATTTTCATTAGCTCAAAATAAGTTGTTATAAGCTATAATTTGGAACAGATAAGGTTGGCTAGCTTGTCTAGTTATTACCATTTTTCTTTGATTTTTAGATTTAGCTTTTAATAGCTTTTTATCAGCTTGAAATAGGCAATTTTTGCCCTGCACCAAGGGTAGATTAGCAGTCCTTGTGGTCTTTTGTGGATTTCAAGTGCTTATTGGCTCATTGTTATAGCTTTTTCTGGATTCCCTTAGCTTATTAAGATATTCTGAGTAGAAAATAGCTTTTTCAATTTGGACTTAAGCCCTTAACAGCTTTTTAGCTTATTCAAGTTCCACTAGCCATCTTTCAAAGCCAACTGCCTAACTGCTTATTTCAGTTTATCTTATAGCTTTTTCTGGTCACCATGGCTTATTTATAGTCACTCTAGTTCTAGTTAGCTTATTCTTTTTCCTTTTTAGCTTAAAATTCAGCTTATAGCTTATTTGCTTAAATCCTAGTCATTAGTAGCTTTAAAACTAACTGTTGGCTGTTCAAGCTTATTTCTAGCTTATTAGTGAGTTTTAAAAAATATTTCTTTTATAAAAGTTGTTAGTTATTAGCTTATTAATAAGTTGTAAAAAAGAAAATAAAAAAAATAAGTTTAAAAAAAAATAGCATTGCTGGGATTCGAACCCTGGCCACCCAGCTCACCACACACTCACCTTACCGTTTGCCATTGGGACTTCTCTGGGAAGTATTTGCAACATTTAATACTTAACTACCTTTTCAGTTTTAGCTTATCCGAATTATTTAGCTCATTATCAGCTTATTAGAATAAGCTGGTACTTTCATTTTATTTTTCCTAGGACTGTTAAGACTTAAAGTAATTTTAGAAAAAGTTTCTGAATTTTTAGAATAGTTTTAATATTTTTTTATGCATTTTTCTTTTTAAAACAATTTTTAATTCATAATAAAAAATATAAAAATCAGAAAAATATAAATCTTTTTTCTAAAATTTTCTTTTGTCATATAGATCCTAAGAAAAATAGATTTGGACCCGTAGAGTTTAAATTTCTAAGATTTGACGTTTTAGGCTCGGGTTTTCCCGGTTTAAACACGTTATTAGATTTTCTTTACGTTTTTGGCCTTAAGTGTTTTAAATTCATATTTGCCTTAGTTAATTAACTGTTGTTTAGATTATATTTCATATTTTAGTTTATAAAATCCAAAAATCTCTTTTATATCTATTCACTACACGATTCACAATCCCGATCTCACAAATTCCATTCAACCTTCGTTGGGGATAACGACCCGGGTTACACATACTTCACTTGTGTTTCCTTGGAAATAAATTACACATTGATTTTCGCGAATCAATTTTTAGCGCCGCTGCCGGGGAAGGTTGAAGCGAATTTTTAATTCTCATTTCGCGATTCGTGTTTTGAAATCCCTTCTTTGTGAAGGATTTCAGTCTTTTTGTCAATATTTTCAAAATAAAATAAAATACATATAAGATCATAAAAATCACCATTAACACTTTTCCCAAAGTGTTTACAATACCATAAAAATATCCAACAAAACAAATCGTAAGTTAATTGTTTTCGGATTATCTTGAAATTACAACCTATACAAGTGGTTTAAGGATGGTTTGACATTAAATTGACAAACCGAAAGAGGCGGGTTTTTAATCAGCTTTCGAGCGGACCTTTGCTTCTCCGCCACTCTGCGAGTAGTTTTGATATAAACGAATTTTGGTTGACGAATCGATCCCAAAAATATTGTGTAATCTTTCTTTAAAATAAAAATCCAAAAATAATCTTCTCATCCCTTTTATCCGTTTAATTCTTATGTCGTCACCTGGCTATCACTGTTTTCATTGTAAAGGTCCAGTGGGTGATAATCTTCGTTGTTCCAAGTATAAGTGTGAGCGGTGTGGAAATCATGCACCAAAAGGATCATCTTGTTATTGGTGTGAAGTAGCCCTCAAAAGTAAGCTTAATTCCATCGATAATACTCAAAGTTTTTCCGAACACCCTCCACAACCCCAGCCATCTTCACTCACTCAGCATAATTATTTTATATGTGAAGATCCGTTTGGGGATGATTCACAATGTGAACGATGTTTTTGCAAAGGATGTGGGTTTACTCATGGACTTTGCATATGTTGCACTTCTGAAATCCAAAATACACTTGATTATCCAGATTTTCAAAACGATTTCAGTACCCCTTCTCAGGATTCATTTTGGCAAGAACCGTGTTATCAAAACTTCAATGATACATCATTTCAAAATATGCCAAATGATCTTTGTGAGTATTCTGGAGGTCCTCACCAAGGTTTTGATTGTCAAACAAGTAATATGCTTGTCTATGAGCAGGTTTCGTGTAACGATCAAAATTTTGGTTATGACCATTATCCACATAATTCACCGAATCAGTCACAGCAAACGTATTGTTGTGAGTACTGTGGAGGTCCTCATCATAGCTCCGATTGTCAAACGAGGAACCCGCTTGTCTATGAGTGTGGCCCTTATAACAATTACGACTATTCTTATCATGACCAACCTCCACAGTGCCAAATGAATCATGCACCTCCTCAGCCAATTCCGCAAGAAGTTCTCTATGATCTTCTTGATTCAATAAAAGATTTTAAGGCTTTGGTAATTAAACTTCCCCAAGAAGATCCTCATCAGAAAACTTATGGAGAACTTCTAGCTGAAGAACAAGCAGCTAGAGTAAGTTCCGAATATCATCAGACTTTTGTTTGTGATGACGATGATGAGGAATCTATTCAAACTGGGTATTTTTACACTAATTCATCAGCTGTTATCACACCCGTTGATTTACTCGCCGAAGATCGAGCAGCACAAAGGCGTTTCCTATTTAATAAGGCTGCCATGCTCGATGACGAAGATGAAGACGACGAGGAGAGTACTATTCCTTTGAGCGATATCATTTCTCAACTCCCTCAGTCTATTGCAATCACATCATTCTTTCCAACTTTGGACCCCAAGGACTCTCTTATTATGGGGGATGAGCATATTAGCACTATTCCTAAAAAGGAATCGGACGAATTCATAAAGTCTAGTGCTGAAAACCTTATCCCAATCCCAAGTGAGTCTGAGGATATATCGGACAATGAATGTGATTTGTCTATTTGTGATGATTATCCTCTTGACATTGAGGATGGTTTTTCCGGGATTTTCTCTAACCCACTTTTCAATTCCAGTGATGATTTTTCCTCTAGTGATGACGAATCACTTTCTGATGAGGACGTTCAAAATGAAAGTCTCAAAGTCTATTCGAATTCTCTTTTTGAATTTGATGATGAGTACTTTTCTAGCAAAACAAATCCTCTATTTGATGAAGAGTTAGAGAACGATGAGGTCAAGGACTCTATTATTCATAAACTTGATGATATGACCTCAATTCTTAATCCCGATATTGATAAGGACAATCTTTCTCCGACATATGTGACATTTCCTTATGAGGATAGCCATTATATTGACTTCACATATGTCGTTCGAGTTTTTCTACCTTTCTTCGCCTATAAGGTAGATTGTCCTTTCCTTCACTCGTGTGGGAGTGAAGACAAAATTTTTGACCCCGACATCTCCATTTATCAATCTTTTGAGCCGGGTATATCTCATCGGAGTGGAACTTTCAAGAAATTCAATGTTGATCCAAACACATTGAATGAAAGTCTGATGGAGATTGTTCTTCCACTTGCTTCCCCATGAACCAATGAATTCGGGGTCGAGTCAAGCTAGTGACTCGGTTAACAAAAACATTAGCATTGCATGGGTAAACACCCATGTTTCTGACTTCTTTCTATTTTTTGACACTAAGTGTGGGGGGATTCCTCTATTGTGCTTTGTTTTGTGTGTTGTTTGCTCTTGTTTGTAGGTTTCCCTTAGATCGTGATGATTGATGCGCCTGTTTTCAATCCAGCCGCCCAATATCCGATCTTGTTGCTAACGATTATCTAGGGATATCTTTTTAATCCTGTTTGTGAAAAATGAGATTTCTTTCACACACTTGGCTATTAGTATTACCTTTTTACGTTCTAAGCGTCGGCATAATAGCCGGTACTTTGAATATTGAGGGCAATATTCAATTCTAAGTGTGTGGGGGAATTCTCGCGAATTTTGTCACATATGTACCTTCTAGTGCCCTAGTACCCCCGTTTTGGCCAAAATTTTAAAATTTCTTCATTTTTAGATAAGAAATTGCAAAAAAAAAAAAAGAAGAAAAAAAAAGTGTTTAGTCTTGATTAGGTTAGAACAAAGGGAATCCCGACTCTGCCAGAGTATTGATCTGGCTGCTTCCTTAACGATTAGACTAAGATTTTACGATATGTGCAAATGAAAATGCTAAGCGTAGAATAGTTGGTTTTCTTTAGAGCTTATATAAGTAATCTATGTCTTTTCCTCCCAGGAGATAACTAATCTGACTTAATAAGTGCTTATTTTCAAACATTTGAACACACAAAATCATTTTTCTATACGATTCTGAAAAATACTAGTTCAAAGCTTTATTTAAACTTCGGAACAAGCATATGTCATAATAATGTAAAAGTTAAGTAATAAATGTAATTGCTAAAAAGCTACGGTTTAATATCGGCCCTTGGATTCTTATTTCCGGAAGGCGTTTAGGTCTTGGCTACCCTCTTACACCGGCCCTTGGACCTCTAATTCAGGAATGTGTGAGGTCTTGGTCTAACACCCTTGGATCCTCATTTCAGGAATGTTTAGAGTCTTGGAACTCTCCGTTGTAACGGCCCTTGGATCCTTTATTCCGGAAGGTGTAAGGTCTTGGTTCCCGTGAAACTCCGTTAGTTTATGTTGCAAAAGTTAAAAAAAAAAAAAAAAAAAAAAAAAAAAAAAAAAAATGATGAAAAAAATGAAAAGAAAAAAATAAAATAAAATGGAATGATATTGCAAAATGCAATAAATTTTGAAGCTTGCTTATTGTAAATTTTAAATCTATCTTGTAACTAGTATTAGTCAAAGTTTTATAAAAACGTCGATTTTTGTTATCAAAATTTTAAAAATCAAGCACAGTCACCTAAACTTGAATAAATTATGGGAGTGAAAAGTTAAGTCTCGGCTTACATAGATTATTAGTATAAGTAGTGTTAGCATTTTACAAAAACATTTGCACATTGAGTTTAAGCTTAGTTGGGAGTATTAAAAAGAGGATGACGATTTCAATTCCCTGGAGACACCCATTTTGTGTGAATCCCGTTCCATGATACCATTTTTGGAAATCAAGCATGTTATATATTTTGTTCTAAGTTTAAATTTCGTGCATTGTATAAAAAATCAAAACGGGGTATGCTTGGTATTCTTTTGATCCTTTCATTACTTTATATGATCGGATTGCTAGGGACTAGCAATAGCTTAGTGTGGAGGATTGATGAGTGTGTAAATACTCATCATTTTATACCCATTTAAGACACAAAAATGACCAAAAACACCCAAATAGACCAAATATTGTTGCAAATATTCGTGGTTTGTGTTTTTATGTGTTTCAGGTACTAAAGGATTGAAAACAAGGCAAAACGGACAAAAACCGAGCACATGATTGGAAAGTTGTGAAAAGCCGAGGACGGGAATGAAATTTACGAGTTTGGACCGGGATATTGCTCAAGTTATCAAAAGTCAACCTCCAAGAATACAAATTGTCACAAATAATCCTTGGAGATAAATTTCAGATTTGGCAAGAATGGTCCTTGGATTTTCAGGCTTTACAACTATGGTCCCTTAAAGTTAAACCAACTTCAAATCTAAATCCTAACTCAATAAACCCAGCTACTAACTTAACCCAACCCAGCCTAAATAAACCCAGCCCAAAACATAAACCCAAGCCCAATCCCTACAACCCGACCCACCTTTTTCTAAGCTAATACCAGTTTGACTCAGTCAAACTCTTCTTCCCTTACTGCTTCCAAAACCAACACCCGCCCAAACCATACCACCTTATCTTCCCCACTTGCCTCCTTATCCTCTGTATACCCTTACACTCCACTTCCCCCCTCCTCTAATAAGAAGCCTTCACATATACTAACTCCCCCACTTGCTGTAATAGCTGTAAATCCCATTTCCTAATTTTTCCGCCAAAATGGGAATCAATGACTGGGATTAATTGAAGCCAATCCTAGGGCTAGGAATGATCAGAGATGCTTTTTGGATTGCTATTTAAAGGAATGAAGACCCCAAGATAGAGTTGTCCCTGTTTTTAGACCATTTTCGTAATGTAATTTTAAATTAAATCATATGTAAGCTTTATGTAAAATTTCTACTGGGTTTTATAATTTCTGAATTGTACGAGTTAAATTAGTTGTAATTTCAGTGTTTTATAAAGAAAATTCCAAGTTTACCTTTTATCTCAAATTCCCGCCAAAATTATTCATCATCGTTTTAATGTTATAAGTTGTTAAATTTGTTCCAATAAGCTCTTGTGAGCTTATTAGAGCTAGTTCAAGTGTGTTAGAAGTTCCTGATGTTCTTAATTCAAGAGTTCCAGAAAAGTCAATGGAAGTCAACAAATAAGCCAAATTAAGCAGTTGTGGAAATAAGAAAGTCTGGATAAGCTGAGTTGGTTTCTAGCTAGCTTTTGACAAGCTCAGCTTGTTTGGTGATCATATTGCCTGATTTAAGTTCAATTCAGTTGTAAGCAATTTTCAATTTTTTTCATTATTTTCTATATTAGTGTTCAATAGCTTATTTATAGCTTATTTTAGTATTATTCTGCTTATAGGTATTCTTGTATTGCTTTTTGTCTATATTATCAGTTTAAATTAGTCATTTGCTTTATTTTGCTTAAATCTCCTAAAAAGCCAAAAACAGCTTAAATATAGTTAGCTTATTAAACTGCTTAATTTCACTTCAAAATTACTATTTAGTGCTTATCACACCTAGTTGTTAAATTGTTTTACCATTCCTAGCTTATTTTGGCCTGATTCATTTTAAAAGCTCAAAACAGCCTTGTGAAGGGGTGTTTGGTTTAAGCTTGTTTGATAGGGTAAAAGCCAGTCCACTGTTCATTTGCATATTTCTCAACTTTGATCTTGATTAACTTAGCATTTATAAGTTGTTGTGAAAAGCTTTTGACCTGTTTTCAAAGATTTGGTGGATTTGAGTTGGATTTCCTGATTTTAAAACCTCAACTGCCAATACAAGCTATTAATAAGCTCATGCTTATTTCAGCTTCTCTTTTGCATTTTTCAAACCCATTATAGTCTATTCCAAGTTTGAAATGAATCCCCAATAGCCTTGTTCTAAAATTCACTCAAAACAGCCTAATAGAGTATAAGCAGTCTGCATATTTGAATTTTCCATTCTCAGCTGATTTTCTTTGAATTTTCATTAGCTCAAAATAAGTTGTTATAAGCTATAATTTGGAACAGATAAGGTTGGCTAGCTTGTCTAGTTATTACCATTTTTCTTTGATTTTTAGATTTAGCTTTTAATAGCTTTTTATCAGCTTGAAATAGGCAATTTTTGCCCTGCACCAAGGGTAGATCAGCAGTCCTTGTGGTCTTTTGTGGATTTCAAGTGCTTATTGGCTCATTGTTATAGCTTTTTCTGGATTCCCTTAGCTTATTAAGATATTCTGAGTAGAAAATAGCCTTTTCAATTTGGACTTAAGCCCTTAACAGCTTTTTAGCTTATTCAAGTTCCACTAGCCATCTTTCAAAGCCAACTGCCTAACTGCTTATTTCAGCTTATCTTATAGCTTTTTCTGGTCACCATGGCTTATTTATAGTCACTATAGTTCTAGTTAGCTTATTCTTTTTCCTTTTTAGCTTAAAATTTAGCTTATAGTTTATTTGCTTAAATCCTAGTCATTAGTAGCTTTAAAACTAACTGTTGGCTGTTCAAGCTTATTTCTAGCTTATTAGTGAGTTTTAAAAAATATTTATTTTATAAAAATTGTTAGTTATTAGCTTATTAATAAGTTGTAAAAAAAGATAATAAAAAAAATAAGTTTAAAAAAAAATAGCATTGCTGGGATTCGAACCCTGGCCACCCAGCTCACCACACACTCACCTTACCGTTTGCCCTTGGGACTTCTCTGGGATGTATTTGCAACATTTAATACTTAACTACCTTTTCAGTTTTAGCTTATCCGAATTATTTAGCTTATTATCAGCTTATTAGAATAAGCTGGTACCTTTATTTTATTTTTTCTAGGACTGTTAAGACTTAAAGTAATTTTAGAAAAAGTTTCAGAATTTTTACAATAGTTTTAATATTTTTTTATGCATTTTTCTTTTTAAAACAATTTTTAATTCATAATAAAAAATGTAAAAATCAGAAAAATATAAATCTTTTTTCTAAAATTTTCTTTTGTCATATAGATCCTAAGAAAAATAGATTTGGACCCGTAGAGTTTAAATTTCTAAGATTTGACGTTTTAGGCTCGGGTTTTCCCGGTTTAAACACGTTATTAGATTTTCTTTACGTTTTTGGCCTTAAGTGTTTTAAATTCATATTTGCCTTTGTAACACCTAAAATCTGAAAGCATGTGAAATTACCAATTTGCCCCTATAATTTAAAATTTTAATTAAAGGCTTAATAAGTATCAAATAAATTCCAACCTTCTGGCAATGCACAAGATATGATCCCAAATAAATTTGAGAACTTCATTTGACATTTATACAAGTGGTAAAATTACCAAAATGCCCCTACCTATGCCGTATACATTTAAAATGTATTTATTTGTTATTTAAATTATGAATATGGTAAGTATTAAGACCAAATCAAACTAAATCAATCACAACTTAATTTCCAGCTAATATGGCCGAAATTATGGCCCATCCCTCCCCCATTGACCGGCCATTTCCATCTTTACATCAATCATATTATTTTTCTTCCAAACCCTAGTTTTGCCGAAAGAACTACACACACCAACAATCCTCTATAGCCTCAATTCGACATCCAAAAATTCTAAACACATTTTTCTGTGATCAAGCAACATCTAAAGAGCCCTAGAAAAATTATTGTGGAGGTGTTCTTCGTTCGTATCATCTTTGGCGAATTTTCCTTTGTCGCGGCTAAGAAACAAGGTATAATTCGTTTCTCATTCATTCGACACCCTAAAATTCGATTCTTATTTTTCTCACACTCCTTATAACATTTACAACCTAGGAAAAATTGGATTGGAGCTGTTCTCATTCATTTTCTATTTTTGAGAGACTTATTCTTTTCGTACGCCTATAAAGAAGGTATCTCGTTATTAATTCGTACGACTTCCATAAAATTCGTTTGTGATTTTTCTCATGATCCTCATGTCGTATATGGTGTGGGAAAATTGATTGCAAGGTCAGAAGATCATTTGTGAGGTCGTGGTGATTTTTGGTGTATTTTGGCTCTACGCGTATAAATAAAATCGTGCGTCTCGTTCTACACGTTCAAATCTTGATTTGGTATTTTTCTCAGACCCTTTACATGTTAAGAACATCAAATAAAATGTGTAATTCGATCCATGCATGTTATATGAATTATTTGGGTTTTAAATCAATAAAACAAAGCGTAAATCACATAAAATACCATACGAATTATAAGGGCTGTGTATATATTTTATTTTCGTGTATTATAATCCTATGAAGTCTGGAAAAATGATTAGATGATTTTTCATGGCTTGAATATGGGTTTTATGAATTTATTTGTTATTAGGGTTTTTAAACTAAAAAGCGTATAAAAAGGCATAAAATCATACGATATGATTTTGGGTATTTTAGGGTTTGTTCTTGAGCTAATAAATGATGTTATATGATGAAGTAATGATTAAAAATGATTAGAGAAGGTTAGGGTTTGATTTTGTGAAAATAAAAGTCATACCGTGTGTTTTTTTAAAAGTGTAGGGTAGATTTTGTAATCTCTAAAACTCTTGGGTCATTTTTAAAACTTATTTTAGATCATGTACTTGCTGTGTAAAATATATAAATAGGGGGTCTAGTGTCATTTTTGTATTTTAGAGGATTAAAATGTTTTTAGGGTTTTAATTATGGTTCGAATTATAAAATATTTAAAGGGAGGGACTAAACTTGTAATTTTTGGAAACTTGGTGCTGTTTTGAGTAATATAATATATTCAGGGGGTTATGTGTTAATTTGGTGATTTAATGGGTTAATATATAATTATTAATAATATAAAGTTGAAATTGTAAAATAAAGGGGCTAGAGTGTAACTATGAACAATTGAAGGGTTAAAAGTGTAACTTTTGTAATAAAGGGGTATAAAGTGTAAATTGAGAAATCTTAAGGACTAAAAGTGTAAATCTGATCAAAGACACTTCATTTCCAAGTAATAATGACTTAACCAAGTTATACTACCCAATACTTCTAAATATGAAAACTTTCTGAATAAGGAAACTTTCTAAAAATGGAAACCTGCTAAAAATGGAAAGTTACTTTAAATAGAAAGACAATCAATTAAGAATGAATTGTAATTCCCTTCTACTCCTCTAGGTGTGAAGAAGGAGAGACTTTGAGCTATCCCCTATTTCTGTGCCTTGTTTCTATTTGTGCTTTCGTCATAAGGTACAGATACTCTGCCTTTTTCAGTAAGGGTTCTTATATTCTATACATTGATTTTGAGTTATGATTCAGTTAAGATTTTCCCAAGCCATTGCTATGTTCCCTTTGAGTGAACCTTTGATATTCCTCTTGATTATGATCTGAGCTTCGTTTATCTGACCTATGCCTTTGCCAAGTTGCTCTAAAGTTCTGAACTATCCTTGTGAGAAACTAAGATTTTGAAATGGTTTACTAAACTAAGGTTTTGAACTACTTGTTTTGAACTATCTTTTACGAAGACTATTTTAATGATTATCTTTATGAAACCAATTTAAAGACCATTTTAATTAAATACCTTGATTAAGCTTTCTAAAATGAATCTGTTGAATAAAGACTTTGAAGATGAACCCTTTGATACAGACTTTGAACTTTAATTATGATTCCCTTTGTTTTTAAAACTATGATATGAACTTTGGAAGACCTTGGTGAACCACTCTATTATGAACTATTCGATATGAACCCTTTTCTATGGACCTTGTGATATGACTTTGAGATGCACCTTTTGATATATGATCTTTTGTGATGACTTTGAGACCTGACTCTTAGTTTGATACCCGAGCCATTTATGTTACCTAGCCAGGAAGGTAACCTGGCCATGTCTGTGATGCACCACTGGCATGACTCCCGTGTGGGGGAGTGATTTCTCACACCGTCCCTTTATATTATCTGCTATGGCCATTATGACTTTGAGATTATGACTTTGAGTTTGGGGGCGTATGGGTTGCAATCCTAGGCATGTTTTGTTTAGTGGATTTAACTATGACTTTGAGTATGACTTTGAGGTGACTGGTGCTTGTGTGCAATACACGCCTTTCACAGTTAGTTGGGGCTAGCTACTCCATTTGAAGAATGAGGACACCCCTCATATTATCTGGTTGCCTGAGAGGTATCCCCTCTGATTGTGAGATTATGATGTTGAGATTATGACTTTGAGTTTCTGGGCTCGTGGTAGATGACTATCCTATTCTTCTCTTATTATCCATTTACTTCTTTTATACCTTATGACATTCCCATTGCCCATATTATATTTCTGTTTCGTTATTCTTTGCTTTGTATTATGTATCTGTTCACTGAGCTTTGTAAGCTCAGCCGCACGTTTTCTTTTCGTGTGCGGCAGGTTTTAGTTGGAAGATGGGTACGAGTAAAGAGACTTTTGGACTTAGAAGACTTGATAGTTTTGGCCTAGAGATGATTAGAAGTTATCATGTTGTTAGAAATTATATTCGCTTTGTAACCTGGTTAATTCAGTATTTCCTTTGTAACCTTTGAGAATCTTTGTATTACTTTTGAATGTATGCTTTGTTATATCTGATATGAAACCATTTGCGTGACATCTTTACCCTTGTCGGGTTGGGGTGTTACAGCCTTAGTTTATTAACTGTTGTTTAGATTATATTTCATATTTTAGTTTATAAAATCCAAAAATCTCTTTTATATCTATTCACTACACGATTCACAATCCCGATCTCACAAATTCCATTCAACCTTCATTGGGGATAACGACCCGGGTTACACATACTTCACTTGTGTTTCCTTGGAAATAAATTACACATTGATTTTCGCGAATCAATGGTTCTAGAGTGAATGAGAGAGATAGAGAGGTGGGTAGATATGAGGGTATGTGATAGTGGGGTTTTTTTTTTATTGTCATTAGTAGTTGTGTACAATTCTTTCCAGCACATCATTGTTCCAACCACTGTAGAAACACTGTTTCGAACAATAGTTTGAAGCACACAAAAAACTGCCTTTTAGTATATATAGTAATAAACCAACAAACACACTTTTATATATAACATTGACATGCCCTTCTAATAAAAAAGAATATTAAATTAACATATATCAAACTAACGCTTCGTATCACATAAATTAAAGTCTGCAACGACATCATCAACAATTTATTAACTCGTACAAACAATTCAAATTAACAATTTTTTATTCAATAAAGAATACTATCATATTAATTGTTAAAAACTATTTTAACTGTTGAAATATAAAATTGAACATTTATTTTTGAGCAAATTAATATAAAAACATACGATTTGAAGTGAAGTTGGCAGTATTCTATAGGAAAAGTCGAACAATCTGGCAAGCAAAAGGTTAAGCGGGTTAGTCAAACCAAAAGAAATCAACTAAAAATATAATTCAATAAAATAAATCATAAGATATTCGATTCGCATTTAAGTAAATTCAAGTAGTCACTATGATCAAGTTATGTCTTATGTCCATCATGGTGGACCTCTATGCATATGCATATCTTTGAACTTTTTCTACTATTGAATATCATAAAACTTCTGTTATAATACTATAGGGGTGAGATCAATAAAGATCACATAAAAACTAAATATCAAATTGATCAATCTCAACAATTAATTTTTTATCAAATTAATTAAATTCACTTTCACCTTTATATTTAAAAATTAAATATCTCACAAACCGTTAATAGTTAGATAAAACTAATTATACCATTGCGACAAGAATAAAATTATCTTTCTATAGAGATCTGATATTGTATACTTTCGACGAACTTATTTTTTGTCGTTTTTGTGGGTTTCGATATATTACATTATAAATGAAAATTTTAAAAACACTCTTTTGTGTTAACCCAACCCCTAAACCCTAAAAACTCTAACCCCTAAATCCTAAAAACCACTAACCATTAAACCCTAAAACCCTAACACCAACCCCTAAAACCCCAAACCCCTAAAAACCTTAAACCCCTAAAAACCCTAACCGCTAAACCCAAAAAACATAAACCCTATCCGTTAAAACGTTAGAAACCTAAACCCTTAACCCCTAAAAAGCTTAACCCAAAAATGCCAAACCCCTAAACCCTAAAAACCTAAACCCTAACTGTAATCCCTAAACCCACAAAAAAGTCGGAAAAAAAAATATTCGTCGAAAGTATATGATGTGGGGTATCAAATTAAAGGTAATTTTATGATTGTCGTGATGGTATGATTAGTTTCGTCTAACGAATAATGGTTTGTGAGATATTTAGTTTTTAAAAATGAAGTTAAAAATTTATTTTATTGTTTTAATAAAAAATGAATGGTTGAAAATGGTTCATTTGATCTTTAGTTTTTCTTTGATCTTTATTGAACCAATCTCTAATACTACAATACATAACCCATGTATGCACAAAAGCAAGTCTAACTAATATGTCAATTTTGCCACTACTTGTTGAAGATAATTCGTCCATATCAAATATAAGAATCCAAATAAAAATAAATTTAGGATATCCTATAAAAAAAACACAAGTGTGTTACATAAGTTCAAGGGACTAGCCAGCAAGATTAATCTAAGTATGAAACTTTTGCTTTCAACATGGTAATGAAAGACTGAGTTCCATCAGCTATGAGTACAAAATGGATGCATGATCAGACATACAATCACAAAATTTTCAGATTTAAGGAGAATTAATACATAACTTGTGATAGCCAGATGGTGTTTAATTATGAATTTGAGACTCTATAACTACACAAATGAAACATATATATCCTTATAGTTGACTTTTTCCACATCCAGAGTTAGGGTTTGTTATGAATGAAAATCACTACCTTATCATACAAACTATCTATAGATCGATCATACTCAAACAAGAACAAGAACAAGATGAGAAGGAGTGTGGATCGTATGAAATATACCTTTGAATCTATTAGCTTTAAAGAGTAAAGATAACAAATATAAACCTAGAGAACACACACTCCCACCTTGGTTGTTTTTGATGCACTTTTGAGAACCCTTGGAAATGAGGTGGGAGTGAGTCTTTTATATCACAAGGGTGACGCCCTAAAGGGCTTTTGTGGGCTTGGAGTGGGCTTTTGTGTTGGACTAGATTTATACACTAAATCTTACATATTATCTATCAAAAGCCCACTCTCCTAGACTAACATAACCACACGACACACAAGTTTCAAGATTACAAATGACCATCACTTTACATTTATAAATTAAATGCTAACAATCTCCCCCTAAGGGATGGTCATTTCAATGATGCTCCCAGTGATTTGGTCTTTTGTCTTCGTTGACATTAACTTTGTGTGTCGATGTATAATAGTCTTGATTCTTCGTTCATTCATGCTTTGTGATCTTCAACGTAACGTCTTTTGGTCCTTCTTGCCTTGATCAACATCTTCTGTACATTAGCTTTGTCGCCACGATCATAGATGCTGAGACATATGATGATGGTGAATGGACTTTCGTCAGTACCTGTATAAAACAGTTAGCAATAAATCGTCCAACGCTTACAGGTTCAGATTTCGAGATTGTAAACAGCATATTGTGAAGACTTTCTCTAATCTTGACCTAGGCCGTTGAGAGCCTCTGAAGTATACCGGAGTATAACTTCAAGACTGTAGACCGTTTGAAGCACGTAACCATCATGACATAAGGCAAGATCCTTCTCATCAAGACTCTTACAACTTGTGTCCTTTATGGTGAACACAAGTGTATTGTAATGGAAGTGTTCCTAAGAGATCTTTGATGAATCTCATGGCTCTAGACTCAATAATGTGCGTTTTGGTTTTATTCATCGGAGGCGTGGAGCAGAGTGCCACCTTTTCAATATCAACGCATCTCGGAATGAGAGGCCGATAGATTATGCAGTGTTCTCCGTGAGAAATGAAACAAATATCTTTTAAGAGATATCTGAGTGGCTAGGAGGGGTGGTGCAGCACGTCACTGGGTCCATGACGTCTTGTCTTCAATATCAATATCAACTTGTGATAACCGATAGCAGATGTATTGACCCGGTTTCTGACCTAAGTTTTCATGGAGGGCTATTTCTTTTCACCATTTCATTAAACTTTTCTTTTTAATTCTTCAACCCTTTCTTTCTCCTTTCTCATTTACTCCTTTTTTAAATTATACCTAAAGACTTCTAATTCTAATATATTGGAATTGTCCTTGGGTAGATCCCTCCGGCTCAGGCGGATCATAGGACATAACCTAATCATAATCACCTTATTACTCCATGATTATCCTATATTATTGATCACTTGCCATAAAACCTTTTGAAAATCTCTCAGAGTGTTTATGAGTAAACACATTTAGATAACACATTGAGAGTTTTGCATTTTTGAAATACTCCCCCTTCACATGTGCTCATGCATTTTTGAAATAAAATGCACATGTTGGGTAGAGTTCCCACATTTTGAATTGATCGATTTTCAATTAATATGACCATTGCGAGACACGTTTACATCACTAGTTAAACTAGCTTGAAGTTATTACCCGTCCCGGTCATATTAAAAGATCATCTCTCGAATTGGTACATTCTACTCGGACAATTCCTTTGCGAGACACGTTTACATTACTGGATAACCAGCTTGAAATTATTACCAGTCCCGGACAAGTCTTTTCGACAACGGACATTTATTTTGCGTCAATTCGAGTGTTCATGCTGAGTCTTTTGAAGAGCTCGACTTACTGACATTACTTTTTGATCACATTTAATCACGTCTTCTCCCCCTCATTCCTAATCTCCCCCTAAAAAATAGCACGTAGTGATAATTTTGATATCGAATGATTAAATTGAAAACTTGTTGGAGAGAAGGACGGATTTGAGCATGAAAGTTGGAACTTTTTGTTTTTCATTTTATAATCCCCCTTAAACAAAGCATATTTGTAAACATGTGAGTTTAAAATCGGTTTAAGGGTTTAGGAGGGAGTTGTCTTGAGCACAGAATTTTGAGAAAGATTTTGAAAAATATTTTTTAAAAGATCTTGATCATGTGCTCAAGGATTTTATTTTTGCCATTAACATTACGAGTCTTGATCGGAAATAATCAGAAGTCATCAATGTAGCGCGGGTTTCGTACTGAAATATACGAAAGCCGTTGTGAAGAAAATTTTGAGAAACGACATGTTTTAGAAAAAAATTAAATGAACTCTCGCTCAAGCATCTGTACATGGCCGTATCATTGTTGAATGACATTTCTAGATACGTACAGAATATCGATTATACGAGAGACATGTCGTGAGCAGACTATTTTTGGTTTTTTTATTTTATAATGTTTTTGTATTTTTGAAAATTTTATATTTTTATATTTTGCTTTTGTTGGTTTTTCAAATTTTGTATTTTGTTTTTCAAAAATATTTACATGCGAAGCTTTTTGAGATATGTCAAGAAGATTAGAGAAGACTTTTTAACTCTTCGGGAGTTAGGCTTCGCATTCCAATTCGTCGAACTAAGTTATCAAACCGCTCTTTTGGGAGGGCTTTAGTAAATAGATCGGCGAGTTGGTATTCAGTCTTCACGAAAAATAATTCAACAGTACCTTCTTCTACGTGTTCCTTTATGAAGTGATAGCGGACTCTAATATGCTTGGTCTTTGAGTGTTGAACAGGATTGCACGAGATGGCTATGACACTTTTCAAGTCACAATACAAAGGTATGCGATCGAAAGAGAAGCCATAATCTGTGAGCTGTGTCCTCATCCATAGAACTTGGGCACAACACGCAGATAGAGACACATACTCGGCTTCTGCAGTTGATAGTGCAGTGCAGTCTTGTTTCCTTGATGACCAGCCTACCAGCTTTTCTCCCAAAAATTGTGCTCCACCTGATGTACTCTTTGCTGTAACTTGGCAACCGGCATGGTCTGCATCTGAAAATGCTATTAGTGTAAACTCTGAATCCTTCGGATACCAAAGTCCCATGTTAATGGTTCTTCGTAGGTACCGAAAGATCCGTTTAACCTCTTGAGGTGAAGTTCGGTAGGCCTTGCCTGAAACCGTGCTAATAAATAAACAGCAAAATGTATATCGGGTCGACTAGCAGTTAGGTACATGAGAGAACCAATCATGCTCCGATATTTCTTCGGATCCATGGGTTTCCCATATAAATCAGCGCCTATTTTTGGTGAGGTGACCATTGGTGTACCAACAGAGTCACAATTTTCCATTCCATGTTTTTTCAAAATCTCAATTGTATATTTAGCCTGATTAAGAAAAATACCACGTGGGGATTAATGAATTTGTAAACCAAGAAAGAATTTTAATTCCCCCATCATGGACATTTCAAATTTGCTTTTCATGAGATTTGCAAAATGTTTTGAATGTTTCGGATTAGTGGACCCAAAGATTATGTCGTCCACGTAAATATGAACAATCAAAATATCATTTTTGAATTTTCGTGTAAACAAGGTCGGATCAATTATTCCTTTGGTGAAATTATTATCAAGTAGGAAAGATGATAATTCATCATACTACGCCCTTGGGGCTTATTTCAAACCATAGATAGCTTTCTTTAGCTTGTAGACGTAGTCGGGATGATCTTTGTCGACGAATCCATCTGGCTGACTCACGTACACTTCTTCTTTCAGAGTACCATTTAAGAAAGCTGTCTTGATGTCCATCTGATAAAACGTGATGTTCTTGTGGGCTGCATAGGCTAAGAAAATCCTGACTGCCTCAAGCCTTGCTACTGGCGCGAATGACTCTTCAAAATCTATCCCCTCTTCCTGTCTGAATCCTTTTGCCACGAGACGAGCTTTGTTGCGAATTACAGTCATCTCTTCATCCTTTTTGTTTTTCCATAACCACTTAAGATCAATGACGAGTTTGTCAATTGGTCTTGGAACTAAATCCCATGTGTCATGTAATTGATATTGGAGAAGTTCTTCCTGCATCGCTTCAATCGAAGCATTATCTGTCATTGCTTCCCGAATGTTCTTTGGCTCTATTAGACTGACTGAGCAGACGTAGATGCACATGTCGCAATCGGTGTTCAGTTGTTTTCTCGTCTGAATTGGCCTTGAAGGTTCACCAATAACTTGTTCTATTGGATGGTCTTTTGTCCACTGTAACGTAGAAGGGTACCTTGGATTTGATGAATGCGTGTTAGATGGCTCATGTAACCTTGAAGATGATTCAGCAGAATCTGTTGCAAATGGGTTTTCAAATACTTCTTCTTCTAACACAACATCGTTTTGTTCTTGCTCATCAACTCTTGGTAAGACTATCTCAATTACTGGAGTTGGTGGAGTAGATGTTGATGACGTGGAGGGAGTTGGTGCGTCAGCTTCGAATGTTGTTGATTCATCTTGATTCGGTGGTGGTGGTGGTTGTTGAGGTTGAGCGGGTGCAGCGAAACGTTGTTGAGATGCATTTATCGAAGCGCCACCATAGTACTCATCATACATAAACTCGAAAAAGTTTTCCAGTTCTTGATTTGTTGGTTTTTCGGTGTGAGTTGATTGAGCTCCTTGGGGTACGAGTCCTGAACTGATATGTCCAGAAGTCTGAACGTTTGGTGCGGGTCCTAATCCGGTATGATTAGAAGCCATCGGGTTAAGCGCGGGTTCTAGAGCGAGTCTCTCATAAACCATTTGTAAAATTTCATCAAACTTCACATTCATCGTCTCCATAATCCTTTTCGTTCTCCTGTTATACACCCTAAATGCCCTCGAGTTTTCTGAATAACCAATGAAGATCCCAATATCACCCTTAGCTTTCAACTTCCCTAGATCTTCTCTGTCGTTTGTTGGATAGCACAAAGCGCCAAATACATGAAGGTAAGAGATATCGGGTTTTCTGTTGTTCACTAGTTCATATGGGGTTTTATTGAATCTTGGATGGACTAGGGATCGGTTCTGAGTGAAACAAGCAGTGGCAACAGCATCAGCCCATAAGAATAGTGGTGCACTAGAATAAATCAGCATCGTGCGAGCAACTTCTACAAGAGTTCGATTTCTTCTTTCAACTACCCCATTCTGCTGTGGAGTTCTTACAGCTGATGTCTGATGTGTGATTCTAGCATCTTCAAAGTAGGTTTTTAACTCCTGATTTGTGAATTTTGTGCCATTGTCGGTTCTTACAATCCTTACTGGAGCTTGAAGTAGGACTTGAATTCGCTTCAGAAAGGTGATGATGATGCCTGGTGCTTCATCTTTTGACCTCATAAACTTTACCCATGTATATCTTGAATAGTCATCGACGATTACAAGAATATACTTCTTCCCATTTATGCTTTGAACTCTCATTGGGCCACATAAGTCCATATGCAGCAAATGTAACTTATCAACCGAACTGGGTACGGTTTTAGGTTTATAAGTTGCCCTTTTGCTTTTTCCTTGCTCACAGGATGGACATAAGTGTTCTTTGGTGTATTTGAACTTTGGGAGACCGTTTACGATGTTGTCTTTGGCAAGTTTGTTAATGGTGTCAAAGTTAAGATGGGACAACCGTCTATGTCACAACCAGGACTTTGTTTCGCATGCTCTTGTCATGAGACAAATTGGTGATGAAGAGGCCATTTTATTTATGTCGATAGCATAGAGATTGGTGCCACGATTCCCAGTTAAGAGATCATCTCCAACCAAATTCCTAACGAAGCAAGTGTTTCTCCTAAATGCAACCTCTAAATCTGCATCGCAAAACTGCCCGACTGAAAATAAGTTGTGTCCCAACCCTTCGACATAGTAAACCCGAGTGATTAAGTAGTTCCCAAACTGAAGATCTCCATAACCCAGAATAGCTGCAACATGGTCATTTCCAAACCGTACAGTTCCCATGAACTGCCATACAAAGTTGATCAGCAGCTTCAAATTTTTGGTCATGTGCTTGGAGCAACCCGAGTCAACGATCCAAAGACAAATTTTAATGACCTGCGAAGAACAGATGATTTTGTATATGGAAACCGTTTAACTTTTGGTTCCAAGGGGTTAGAGGTAACAGGTGAATCACAAGTAGAGAAGGTTTCCATATTTTCATTTGGAATAATTTATAATTTGCCATTCTTAAGAGTAAACATTCTACCCGTTGGTTTCCATGCACAAAACTTAAGATGGTCCTTAGGCAATAGGCTACTAGTGGTTTTCCTAGCTTTTGCAATTAGTCTTTGAATATATCTAGTCTTAGCCCTGGTTACTTAAGGAACCTCTTTCTGTTCAGGCATATCATTCACATTCACAGTGTTAGAAACAATATCATCACAAGCATTTTCAGACAAAGATTTCTTGTACATTAAACAAACAGAGTCGTTACAAGCACTAGAAATAGAAGTCTTAACATTACATCCAGATGACATATGTTTCTTATTCGAAAGCGTTAAATTCCTAGGGTGTTCTTCTACTTCTTTGCATTCACTCTCAGAGACAGGCGAGACTCTATTGTTCCTGGTATTGCTCCTAGGCTTTTGTCTGCTGCTCCTAGAGGTGCTTTCTAATCCTGTAGAAGGTAAAGCACACTCAATAGAATTTATGTTGTTGTCTTGAGAGGTTGTTGTAGCATTCCTAGACTCTTTTGGATTATCTTTTTTACTTTTGTCTATCGCCCTATATGTGTTAGATGCAGAGGCAGACGCAGTAGTGGGACTAATCCTATAAAGGCCAGGCGCTATCACATTCGATGTTTTGACAACAGCTTTCTCTTTATCAGCACCTTGGTTAGGTAAGGGTGTTCGAGTGACTGGTTTTGTCAAATCATTTGTCACATCAACCTTTGGAACAGTTTGAGAAATTTGCATTTTTGGTTGTTCCGAAGTTGATGGTTTTGCAAACTTAGTTTCCTCACCCTTCCTTTTTAGACTGTCCAGCTGAGACTTCAAACGATCATTTTGTTCTTTCAGATTCTTGTAAGCACGTTCATACGACAATTTGTCATACTTGCATTCTTCCTTTTTCTGATCAAGTTGTTTAAAATATGTGACATTTTCTTTTTCAATCTTAGCAAGAGAATTTTCATATTTTACAACAATTGCAGAAGTCTCAGCTCAGAGTCTTTCATCATCTTTCACAGAATATGTTTGATAAATAATGGACATAATTTCAGTCGATAGAGCTACTTCAGAGAGAATGTCATTGTGTCTTTCCAAAACTTTGATGTGTTCAATGTTTTCATTAGCTTCCTTTACTAGGGATTTGTGGTCCTTGACAAAGTCGGCTGTTTCTTTTAAAAGCGCATTTTCAACATTAAGTACTCTCGCATGAATTGCCATGAGAGGAGTAGTAATTTCTGTTTCATACACCTTTTTCATTTCATTATGAAAACTTGAATCCCAATTGTTAATGCGATTATTACTTGTTTTGGATACCACAACCATTTGAAGTGTTTCAACTCTCTTTTTAAGATCATCCAAATATCGTCTAGCTTCACTTGTGTTAGAAATGTTACTAGAGGACATTTGTTCAATGTTAGAAAGATGTTTCGAAACAGCTTTTTGTTTTGTGACAGCCACCGGTTTTTTGAAAAACATTGGTGACTCTTTTTGAACCAGATGAAAGCCAGAAATTGTGTTAAGCTTATTATAATCAATTGGTCTGATTTCTGGGTTCATTTGTTTCATTTTAATTCTACTATCTTCAGCAAGCTCTATCGTTTCATAAGAATCACGAACCTCGGGAGGATCATGTTTATCATTTATCACACTACCATTATATAACACATTCTGTTCTTTCGGAGCTTTCTTGAGATTATAAGGGTTTTCACAACCGATAGCCATTTTCTTCATTGTTTGTAAAATCGGGTTTGGATCGTTAATTAGCATGTTAATGGTTTGAGTAGAATGACCCGTTTTTACAAGCAAATCTTCCAACTTTTTGATGGTTTCTTGTTGGTCAATGATTTCATCAAGAAGATCATTTTCACGTTTTGAAAACCTTGCATTCAACTCTTTCTTTTCTTTTTCAAGATCAGAACAAGTTGATTTTCGTTTAGAAAGTTGGTTGGTTAATTCAGAAATTTCCGTGTTTAAGGATTTTATTGTCATGTTCAAATTAACATCAAGTGTGTCATATTTGATTTGCAAATGTTTTTCTCTTAAAACAGAATCTTGATAACCAATTTCTAATTTCGACTGTCATGTGTTATGAAATTCAAAAGCTTTTTCATTCACCTTATATCTCTCAAGCTCAGTGGTCAATTTTTCATTCGCGGCCTTAACATCGCGATTGACCTTTTTGACATTCTCAATTTCAACACTACAATTGTGCAATAATGATTCAAAAAGCGCACGTGTTACCTCATCATTCTCAACATGCTGTGACTCGAAGTCTCCATTAGGATCCATATCTGGAGTTGCCAAATTAATATTGCTACAACTTGGCGTGTCCATATATGTTTCATAAGTGGATGCTGGAGTCGCAGGATGTTGTTCATCATGAGTCGACATATCAAATATTTCATTATTGTGACATGTAGTGAATGGTGGTACCTCAGAGACTGCATTGGTGTTATACACAGGAGGTGTTTCAGAATCCGTGTCATACTTAGCCACATGAAGATTTGCCATAAAAATGCAGTTTGCATCGATGTCCTCAAGGTCTTCCATATCATCCATAAGAGCCATAAAGTCATTCTCTTCTGCACTCAACTTTAACCCAACCGTTTTCTTCTGTGCCAACATTAATGCTTTCTGCAGATAAGCTGGATCTCTCTTTTTCGGCTTGTTGGGACAGTTCCTTGCCATGTGACCGACTCCCTGACAGTTGAAACACTTTAGCAGATTACCCTGATTCATATTCCCAGCACCTGGAGCAGCAACATTCCCAAACTGATTCCCAACATTCTGACCCCTCTGATTTCCAACAATTGGACCCATCTGATTCCCTGCATACTGACCCATCTGATTTCCAACATACTGCCCTGCATTCTGATTACCCATCTAATATCGAGGAGCATATCCCTGTTGATTCTCATATCCTCCAACCATCTGTCCTTGTTGACCCATGTTGAAACTCGGCTGTGCAATCTGCTTGTTGCGAGTGTTCGATGAGATTCTTTGATTGTTGTTGGTGGGTGTGGAGTAGCGTCCTTGGAATGCCTTTGTTAGGTAAGCAAATACCTGAGTCAAAGCAGCAGTGGACTCATCATTGTCATTAAATTCTGGTTCTGGGTATTGCGAGTATTGTTGTTATGGGATGACTGGTTGTTGTTGTGGATAGAATGGTGATTGTGGAGTATATTGTTGTTGCATGAAGTGCTGAGTGGAAGATGAAGAGGGTTGTGTATTTACTTGTAGCAACCGTGAATTTTTCAGGCCATTATTTTAATAATACTACTGTTTATTTTTGACAAATAATGCAAATTAGATATTTTCTGACGATTAATGATTTAAAAACGAGAGGTTATCTCATTTTTCCTGAAAAACGATACCACACACGTACCGACACCACATTAGTAATAGTTCAAATTTTAATTCATTTTCGGAGATCAATAAATTTTTCTTGATGTCAGTTTTGTAAAAACGACTCCAGAATTATATTTTTCACGTTTACGTGAAGCCGCGTTACTACAATTTAACCTCAACTAAACGGAACACGGGGTATACACAATACACTATAAAACTTAAAACAAATAATAACTATATCTCTTTCTTCCTTATCTTCGGTCAACACAAACATGTGATACCTATTCCCTTTTTCCACTGATCTTCTTCTCCTATTAGATATTCACCACACGCAAACAAGATTCCTCTGCCATAATTCCTACCTTCCATCACCATCAATATAAACCCTGTAGCACTTTTCTTATCTTCCTCAAGCTTCATCGAGACCCAAACCTTCACTACAGGGATCGAATATTTTTGAGATCGAGGCATGGATAAGAGAGATGACCATAAATGGTAAAACCTTATCTTGGTTAGATGGAAAGTGAGTCAAGAGATTGCCATTAGTTAGTCTTTAAGAAACTCGGTTCCAGGAGAGGCTATGTCACACCAAGATCACCAATCTCACCTTAAACAAAGTCTCAGTCGAGTGCATCAAGGAGAGAAGGAAGGTGTGACAAGCTTGGAATCGAGTGGGTTTCTGTGGTGACTCTTGGATTCAATCTATCAACAGCCCTTGTAAGGTTTTTTTTAACAGCTCAATCTTGCTATTCTTTTTGTTCTCTTTTTGAAACTTTCGAATAGTACATAAATATGGTGATTTTTGTTTCTGTTAGAACCACTTGAATTATTATGGTTCTTGTGATTTTAATACATTCTTGGATTATCAGTATTTATATGTCAAGTAGTGTTGGTTGTGGTGTGGCTAAAAGTTCAAAATAAAAATAATAATAACCTTAGAAAACTAATTGTTGGCTCAAATTCTTGAGGTTGTGCCGCTGTTTTTCTTGTTCTTAACTGAGTCAAATTGTTGTGATAAACAGCGTTCGAATTGCTAAAACTAGTGTCAGACCTTGGATTTGGTTTGAGTTTTTCCCAAAAAGTGCTGTTGTGAAGGTTGATCTTTGCTCTAATGTTATGGGTTTTGAATTACAGTCATATTAGTCAAATTTTTAGTCTCAAAAGTGTGCGCTCATAGTATTTGTGTTTATGTCTATGAGAGGTTTCAGCCATAAAAAGGGGTTTGTGATCGAGTATAGAGAGGTCCATAGGTCTTGGTCCTTACCGCTATAGTTACTTATGCTTATGGTTGTGTTTGTGATGGTGTTGAAGTCGAGTCGAGTAGTACTCAACTCGAGACTTATCAAAGCCATTCAAGCACCTTGAATGAACTCCAACAAAATCTTATTCATGTTGTGTTCTTAAGTCCTACGTTGGATCGACCATTAGTTAGTACTCTAAGTTGGAAATACTATGTCATGGATTAGGAACCTTGTTTCCAGCCGAGAACTAGCACTAAAAAGTGTTGGTTAACACTTGGTGAGTCGGCATTCTAGCCCTTCTTCATCATCATTTTTGGGTGTTTAAGTCCCACAATGAACTCGAGACCAAGTCTCGCTCACTCTAGTGACTCAACCTATCGGTCAAAACTTTGTTTCGAGCCTCGTCACTCGCCAAAAATCTATTTGAAACTCAAGGCAGTAGAACATATGTGTATGTTCTTAAGCTCCAAAAAATTCTTTTTTTTAGTTCACTGATGTTGTCTACATCAAAAGGGAAAAGAGAAATACAAAATGAAAACAAAGGGACTCTTCAATATGAATAAAAATGCTTCCTATGTAATACGTTTTATTCCCAGCGAGAAAAAAAAAAGGGCAGCATTGAATGGACTATTTCACAAATTAAAAGTCAATTCTTTGCCTACTGGATGTTGTTTCCAGCGTAGGAGCAAAACAAAAGGAGGAACTGTTGGGCTTTATCCCAAACACAAAACATGGACAATTAGTACATGGGCCGAAGCCCATCAATTACTTGGGTTGTTATTGTACTGTGGATCTTTTCTTTGTCCCTCTACAGGCCGCTGGCCAATTTCACTAAGAGCCCAATATTGAGCCTGTTTCACTGTTTTGAATGGGCCGCAACCCATCCCCCCTCCTCGACACACTTACAACTCGACACAGTTTTTTTTAAACTAGTGATCACTTATATACACGACGGCTACATATAAAAAGAACTCGACAATAAATAAATATCACAACGTAAAGTTTTAATAATAATTACATGTTTTGCGACATACATTTTTAGAATGAGAACATTGCAAGACATTTGACTTCAAACTCTTAACTTGTAAACCATATGTAAAAATAAGTACATATAACATGAAAATATTTAAAACGGAAAGACATCAATTTTATTAGTATTAACTTAACTATATGCGAGCAAATAATTGGAAATTAGAATTCACATACTAGTTAAACATTTTTTTTTTCATAACATACAAATCGAAACGGCCCTACCGACACTTATATAAGTCAAGTAAATAGAAACAATTATTTTCTTCAAACTTATTAAAACCACATTTTCTCGCAAACACAAGTTATAACTCACCATATATTGGTGAAACCTTTTCAACTTCACATTTTTTTTCACAAAGACCATAGGTATATATATGAAAGGATATACACACACGTACATTCACTTAACGCCAACATTCTCGTATATCATTCAATGGTCATTATCTTTCGTGCGTAGTTTTCCGATCTCTGTCAATTCGAAGGTTTACGAGTCTTAATCTTTTATACGTTTGTACACTCCAATGAGCCAATATCTACAAAAGTTAAAAACATTGTTTCAACTTAAATGCTGCCACACCAACATGAACTCTTTAAAAACAATTGAAACTCTTGAACTTGAACTGTGAGCTAACAATAAACCTTACTAATCTAGGTCGCGTGTCGGTGCCGTTCACCATTGTTACTTGACTTATTCACTTCAGACGACTATTTCTGAGGTGAGTTCTCGTAGCCCCTTTTTCATTATGTTTTCCTTGGGGGAAAATGGTACTCAAATGGTATTTTAACTGTTTTCATGCTGTGATTATATTGTTTTTCATGTTTTTGGACATTATGTGTGTTGATACAATTATGTGCTACAATTAGTTTGACTGTGTGTACATTGATGCGCAACTGTTAACTCTCTTGAAGAGCCGAAACAATTGATAGATCTATCGGGGTAGCTCCCCTCTGTGTGTTCTGTTTATGTGTGCAACCGTGACAGGTTTAGTTGCCGCGACATTATTTGGTTTCGACATGTGATTATAATTGGTTATCATGCTCACTTTTGTCCTACACTATGATATCACAGCTCAGTGGTTTCACTTTTAAACCTACGAGCTCACCAACATTATGTTGACGTTTTCTAGTACCATTTTCAGGTGTTATTGAAGCTGTTTAGAAGGTAGAGTATGGACTGGCTTAGCAAGACTTAAGACAAGACCCTCCCGGGTTATATCTCGTGGAGTTGCATTTGTTATTACATAGTGACATTGTTTAACCTTGAGACTTGTGTTATTTTGGATATTTGTACTTATCCCGTTTGTGGGAGTTTGCGACTATCAACTGCCGTATGTTATGCATTTAGTGTTTCTCTATTGTGACACCTTGTGTTCTTGTCTATGAGGTCATACCCCGTAAATGCCTTTCCGCTGCGCCATTTTTGGGGTGTGACAGATTGGTACCAGAGCCAAGGTTATAGAGAATTAGGTGGTTTAACCTAGACTATAACCTAAGAATCCTCATATAGTTTGCATCATAGGAACTGCGTGTGCGATAGTATAACACGAAGTGATTATGATAAGTAAATGCAGCATGATGCTATCCTAAAAACGCCTGGCCAACGTTTTTACGATAACATGATGCGGCATAGACTTATCAAATTCATGGACTGTCAGATAGGACATTGAGTGTAGTAGTACGACACGTATACCGACCCATCCTACCTACCTCCTATCTAACGTCTACCAATGTCCTACTTTGTAGAATCATGCCTCCAAGAAGGTCGGCTCGAGCTAACCGAGGCATTTCACCATCGAGGGGTGGAAGGACTGGTGGGCGAGGAGGTAGAGCAGGTGTTCGTGGCACCGAGAACAACGGCAACGACAATGTGAATCCTGACCTTTCCGCCATGATTGCCGAGCAACTACAAGCATTGCTACCCACTATCGTCACCCAAGTTGGCGACCACATCAGTAACCTAGGAAACAACGGAAGCAAGAATGACCATGCAGACAATGGCACTGGTAGTGACCACAACAATGATGGCAACAACAACAATAGTGGCAAAGGATGTTCGTACAAGGAATTTACAGCGTGCAAAACAGTGGACTTTGATGGCAATGGAGGAGCGTTGGTGTACACAAGATGGATTGAGAAGATGGAGGCAGTAATGGACACAAGCGAGTGTGCAACTCACCAGAGGGTGAAGTACGCTGCAAGCTCATTTACGGGAAAGGCTCTGACCTGGTGGAACACGCAAATCCAGGCCACAGGAAGAGAAGCCGCCATGGGAATGAGTTGGGATGACCTTAAGGCATTACTAAAGGAGGAGTATTGCCCAAATAACGAGATGCAGAAGCTAGAGCATGAGTTCTACAACCATGCTATGATAGGTGTTGGCCATGCAGCCTATACAGATCGATTCCATGAGCTTGCTAGACTTGTACCTCACATGGTCACCCCTGAATCCAAGAGAATTGAGAGGTACATCTATGGTTTGGCCCCTGAGATTCGCGGGATGGTGAAAGCGACTGAGCCCCCTACCCTTCAGAGCGCAATACAGAAATCTGCAACCTTAACGGATGAAATGATTAGGAATGGGACATTGTCCAAGAACGGTGATAAGAGGAAGACCGTGAGTGAGACAAGTAAACAAGGAGGTGCAAATGATGAAAATAAGAAGGCGAAATGGGGAAAAGGATTTGTGGCAACGAGCTCGGGTCGTAAGGGATATGAAGGCCCTCACCCTAAGTGTGCCAAATGTAACTACCACCACCTGGAGACTAAACCCTGCCTGGTGTGTTTCAACTGCAATCAGGCTGGTCACATTGCAAGGGATTGTCGAGCAGTAGCCATGCAGGCAACTCCGATTAATGTCATTTACCCAAAGACATGTTATGAGTGCGGGAGCCTGGATCATTTCCGAAGCACGTGTCCTAAGCTGAACAGGGCACAGGGACAAGTGCAAAATAACCAGAATCACGTTTTAGTGACTAATGGAACACACACACAAAATGGAAACAATGATGAATACTGAAGAAGGACGCCAAGACCCGAACCTCATGACGGGTATGTTCTCCTTAAACGAATATTAGACTACCATACTGTTTGATTTCGATGTCGATTATAGATTTGTTTCCACTTAGTTCATGCCTCTGTTAAAGGTGAAGCCTAGTGTTCTAGCTCTTAGCTATGAGATTGATATAGTGTATGACCAAAAAGGTAGAAACCGATAAGATGGTTCAAATCTTCACCACCTGGTAGTAAGATTCTTGGAGTGCTGAAATGCCACCCGTTCATTTTTGAGCAACCCCAAACTTTAACTAAAATTTTTCTTTTCTTCAAAAAAAAAAATAAATAAATAAATAAGCAAGCTTTTTAACGACTTTTAACTTAATTTCATGTCAGTTCTTGTTTGATGAGATGTGAGATTAAGTTTAAAGCTGCTACTTAGCTTAAAATTTATAAATGATTTTGCTCAAGAATGGACGAGACATTTCATGAAGCCTAATCACTCGATAGTTACTACAAAACCGCCTATTTCATTGCGCCCAATGGAACGAGCAGAAACCCAAAGATACCTCGCATGCTTAAGATTTCCCAGGAGTACTTCGTAAAGACCTAACAAGATTTACCCCTCCTTGAAGAATTGAGATACGCATCAACTTAACTCCCGGAGTGACACAAATTTCAAAGATTCCGAACCCGAATATCATTAGTTGAGAGTGCACAAAGACTGACAACCCTAAAACCGCGTTAAGAACGATATACAGGCATTTCGAGTTTTCAGGATAAGTCATTTGGTTTGATCAATGCTTCCGTAGTATTCAAAGATAAGAAATCCAATTAGAGCGACATACATGAGGAGCACATTACCTATTATATCGAATCATGACAGACGATTCACATCGCGATTTTGGTAGACACTAGAGGACGCATTAGGAACACAGTTAGATTGGAGTACGACCTACCATTCCTAGACCGATGGTCAGAGTGAGCATACTATCCGACATTTGGAGATATACTTAGGGCATGCACTATTGATTTTGGAGGAAACATGAATGCACATCCCCCTTAGTTGAACCTTTTTCTTGGTTATCTACTAGTTGTTTATTTGAAAGCGATCCAAAAATTGAGCCAATCCTTCAAAAATGCTGAGTTTCTTTTCTTACAACTAGATATTTAACTTAATTTCATGACAGTTCTTGTTTGATGAGTTGTGAAGTTAAGTTAGATTCAAGTTGTTACGTAGTTTAAAGTTAGGTTTAATCTCATGACAGTTCTTGTTTGATGAGTTGTGAGATTAAGCTGAAATCAAGTTGTTACTGGGCTTAAACTGTGGTTTAGTTCAATCTCATGACAGTTCTTGTTTGATGAGTTGTAGGGTTAAGCTAGATTTCAGTTGAGGCTCAACTTAAACTACCGAAAGGATACCTAAGGTTTTTGACGGCTTTACTCAAGGACGGGAAAGCTTGCCTTACTGTGTGATTATTGTGAGGTTTCATTTGTGTGATTCCTAGAGGTTAGGAAGTATTGATAGTACCAATTGGGAAGTAGCACCCGGTACTATTTGGATTGACACCCACACCTTTACCTTCTTGTGTGCAACCAAATCGAAGGGTGAATACTATCCGATCAAGCCCGGACCCTTAGTCAACTGAATTTTGAGGACAAAATTCTGTTAACGGGGGTAGACTGTAGCAACCGCGAATTTTTCAGGCCATTATTTTAATAATACTACTGTTTATTTTTGACAAATAATGCAAATTAGATATTTTCTGACGATTAATGATTTAAAAACGAGAGGTTATCTCATTTTTCCTGAAAAATGATACCACACGCGTACCGACACCACATTAGTAATGGTTCAAATTTTAATTCATTTTCGGAGATCAATAAATTTTTCTTGATGTCAGTTTTGTAAAAACGACTCCAGAATTATATTTTTCACGTTTACGTGAAGCCGCGTTACTACAATTTAACCTCAACTAAACGGAACACGGGGTATACACAATACACTATAAAACTTAAAACAAATAATAACTATATCTCTTTCTTCCTTATCTTCGGTCAACACAAACATGTGATACCTATTCCCTTTTTCCACTGATCTTCTTCTCCTATTAGATATTCACCACATGCAAACAAGATTCCTCTGCCATAATTCCTACATTCCATCACCATCAATATAAACCCTGTAGCACTTTTCTTGTCTTCCTCAAGCTTCATCGAGACCCAAACCTTCACTACAGGGATCAAATATTTTTGAGATCGAGGCATGGATAAGAGAGATGACCATAAATGGTAAAACCTTATCTTGGTTAGATGGAAAGTGAGTCAAGAGATTGCCATTAGTTAGTCTTTAAGAAACTCGGTTCCAGGAGAGGCTATGTCACACCAAGATCACCAATCTCACCTTAAACAAAGTCTCAGTCGAGTGCATCAAGGAGAGAAGGAAGGCGTGACAAGCTTGGAATCGAGGGGGTTTCTGTGGTGACTCTTGGATTCAATCTATCAACAGCCCTTGTAAGGTTTTTTTTTTAACAACTCAATCTTGCTATTCTTTTTGTTCTCTTTTTGAAACTTTCGAATAGTACATAAATATGGTGATTTTTGTTTCTGTTAGAACCACTTGAATTATTATGGTTCTTGTGATTTTAATACATTCTTGGATTATCAGTATTTATATGTCAAGTAGTGTTGGTTGTGGTGTGGCTAAAAGTTCAAAATAAAAATAATAATAACCTTAGAAAACTAATTGTTGGCTCAAATTCTTGAGGTTGTGCCGCTGTTTTTCTTGTTCTTAACTGAGTCAAATTGTTGTGATAAACAGCGTTCGAATTGCTAAAACTAGAGTTAGACCTTGGATTTGGTTTGAGTTTTTCCCAAAAAGTGCTGCTGTGAAGGTTGATCTTTGCTCTAATGTTATGGGTTTTGAATTACAGTCATATTAGTCAAATTTTTAGTCTCAAAAGTGTGCGCTCATAGTATTTGTGTTTATGTCTATGAGAGGTTTCAGCCATAAAAAGGGGTTTGTGATCGAGTATAGAGAGGTCCATAGGTCTTGGTCCTTACCGCTATAGTTACTTATGCTTATGGTTGTGTTTGTGATGGTGTTGAAGTCGAGTCGAGTAGTACTCAACTCGAGACTTATCAAAGCCATTCAAGCACCTTGAATGAACTCCAACAAAATCTTATTCATGTTGTGTTCTTAAGTCCTACGTTGGATCGACCATTAGTTAGTACTCTAAGTTGGAAATACTATGTCATGGATTAGGAACCTTGTTTCCAGCCGAGAACTAGCTCTAAAAAGTGTTGGTTAACACTTGGTGAGTCGGCATTCTAGCTCTTCTTCATCATCATTTTTGGGTGTTTAAGTCCCACAATGAACTCGAGACCAAGTCTCGCTCACTCTAGTGACTCAACCTATCGGTCAAAACTTTGTTTCGAGTCTCGTCACTCGCCAAAAATCTATTTGAAACTCAAGGCAGTAGAACATATGTGTATGTTCTTAAGCTCCAAAAAATTCTTTTTTTTAGTTCACTGATGTTGTCTACATCAAAAGGGAAAAGAGAAAAACAAAATGAAAACAAAGGGACTCTTCAATATGAATAAAAATGCTTCCTATGTAATACGTTTTATTCCTAGCGAGAAAAAAAAGGGCAGCATTGAATGGACTATTTCACAAATTAAAAGTCAATTCTTTGCCTACTGGATGTTGTTTCCAGCGTAGGAGCAAAACAAAAGGAGGAACTGTTGGGCTTTATCCCAAACACAAAACTTGGACAATTAGTACATGGGCCGAAGCCCATCAATTACTTGGGTTGTTATTGTACTGTGGATCTTTTCCTTGTCTCTCTACAGGCCGCTGGCCAATTTCACTAAGAGCCCAATATTGAGCCTGTTTCACTGTTTTGAGTGGGCCGCAACCCATCCCCCCTCCTCGACACACTTACAACTCGACACAGTTTTTTTTAAACTAGTGATCACTTATATACACGACGGCTACATATAAAAAGAACTCGACAATAAATAAATATCACAACGTAAAGTTTTAATAATAATTACATGTTTTGCGACATACATTTTTAGAATGAGAACATTGCAAGACATTTGACTTCAAACTCTTAAATTGTAAACCATATGTAAAAATAAGTACATATAACATGAAAATATTTAAAACGGAAAGACATCAATTTTATTAGTAATAACTTAACTATATGCGAGCAAATAATTGGAAATTAGAATTCACATACTAGTTAAACATTTTTTTTTCATAACATACAAATCGAAACGGCCCTACCGACACTTATATAAGTCAAGTAAATAGAAACAATTATTTTCTTCAAACTTATTAAAACCACATTTTCTCGCAAACACAAGTTATAACTCACCATATATTGGTGAAACCTTTTCAACTTCACATTTTTTTCACAAAGACCATAGGTATATATATGAAAGGATATACACACACGTACATTCACTTAACGCCAACATTCTCGTATATCGTTCAATGGTCATTATCTTTCGTGCGTAGTTTTCCGATCTCTGTCAATTCGAAGGTTTACGAGTCTTAATCTTTTATACGTTTGTACACTCCAATGAGCCAATATCTACAAAAGTTAAAAACATTGTTTCAACTTAAATGCTGCCACACCAGCAACACCAACATGAACTCTTTAAAAACAATTGAAACTCTTGAACTTGAACTGTGAGCTAACAATAAACCTTACTAATCTAGGTCGCGTGTCGGTGCCGTTCACCATTGTTACTTGACTTATTCACTTCAGACGACTATTTCTGAGGTGAGTTCTCGTAGCCCCTTTTTCATTATGTTTTCCTTGGGGGAAAATGGTACTCAAATGATATTTTAACTGTTTTCATGCTGTGATTATACTGTTTTTCATGTTTTTGGACATTATGTGTGTTGATACAATTATGTGCTACAATTAGTTTGACTGTGTGTACATTGATGCGCAACTGTTAACTCTCTTGAAGAGCCGAAACAATTGATAGATCTATCGGGGTAGCTCCCCTCTGTGTGTTCTGTTTATGTGTGCAACCGTGACAGGTTCAGTTGGCGCGACATTATTTGGTTTCGATATGTGATTATAATTGGTTATCATGCTCACTTTTGTCCTACACTATGATATCACAGCTCAGCGGTTTCACTTTTAAACCTACGAGCTCACCAACATTATGTTGACGTTTTCTAGTACCATTTTCAGGTGTTATTGAAGCTGTTTAGAAGGTAGAGTATAGCAAGACTTAAGACAAGACCCTCCCGGGTTATATCTCGTGGAGTTGCATTTGTTATTACATAGTGACATTGTTTAACCTTGAGACTTGTGTTATTTTGGATCTTTGTACTTATCCCGTTTGTGGGAGTTTGCGACTATCAACTGCCGTATGTTATGCATTTAGTGTTTCTCTATTGTGACACCTTGTGTTCTTGTCTATGAGGTCATACCCCGTAAATGCCTTTCCGCTGCGCCATTTTTGGGGTGTGACATTACTGTTGCAGGTGTAGGTGTTTGAGCAATGAGTGCCAGAGGATCATGTTGCTTTGCTAACTTTTCTTTCCGGACTTCATTTGCCTCTGCCTGGTTTTGCTTTAGGAAATCATAGAGCTGGTCATAGTTTACCTCGTGAAGGTTCTTTGTTTGGTTAACAATTGTGACATACCGTCCCCATTCTTCTGGTAAATTGTTGATGAATTTGATGTTTTGAGCAATGGGTTTTGGTGTCAACTTGTTTCTGATGAGCTCGTTCATTAAAGTGCAAAACCTGGTGTATTAAGATTCAATTGGTTCAGCTGGAGTGGATGTGAACTTCTCCCATTCAGTGAGCAGCTTGTTTTCAACATATTGTTGCCCAATTTCTGTGCCATGACAGTCTTCTAACTCGTTCCCACATAGCATAAGCTGAATCACAACTGTCGACAACAGCAAATATCTCTCATGGTAAACCAAGTTGAATTAAGTGCATTGCTAAGTCGCCTGCTTCAACTTGCTTCCAATACTCTGCTGTGTATTCCTCTTCTTTTTGATCACGAAAGGATGGTGGAACGGGAGGTGTTGCAGTTGGGTCAAGCTTCTTGAATCTGGCGAGGCTTGAATGGTCCTTTCTGGATAGAGTTTAGCAGGAGTCTACCTTGACCATTAGGTTTGGTTTTGATATATCGAATCATACGACTCGTCCATGGAAGATAACCGCCTTTTTCAAGCATTGGAGGACGGTTTTCTGCACCGGCTGCATGAATGTCTTGTTGAGTAGTCATTGTTGATGTTTTGAATGATAAAGATGATGTAGGATCGTTGCAACGAAATAGGAGTTTGGTTGATGAAGGTTAAACTTGGTTTTTGTTAATGTGAAGTCTTGGTTCTTTGATGATGATCGTGGAAGTAACTTGCAATTTAGATAAACGAAGCAAATTAAATAAAGTTACAAAATTTGACTAAGCTATAATTTAGACAAAATCTAGATTTCACAAATTCGACAAAGTTATGTAAATTACTATTTAGATAAAATGACAATTTCTATAGAAATTTTAATTTAGACCAAAATTTATACAAATTATGGCAAAATTTCAATTTAGATAGAATTTATCTAATTTATATAAATTTGTAATTTATATAAAAATCTAACTAATTTACACAAATTAGTAGATATCTGTTTGTCGAAGTATTTTTCACTTATACAAGTGAGAAAATACCGAGTCCGCGATCCTTGACGTTGTAGAAATTACAAGTTTAATCGAATTTATAAAATTTATTTAAGTTGGAAAGCGTTTAAATGAATTGCGAGGACGAAGTTTGCCAATTGCAAAAACTTCTTAAAGCTGCCTCAATTGCGAAAGGGACTGAATCTGCCAAATTTCGAAAGCTCAACAAGTTGCCTCAATTGCGAAAGACAATTGCGAAAAGTTCTGCAATTGCGAAAGCTTCTTCAATTGCGAAAAACTGCCAATTGCGAAAGGTTGTGAACAATTGCGAAAGCACTTGATCAATTGCGAAAGGAGGTGAATTGCGAAAGACTTTGTTCACTGAATTACGAAAGAGGCAGTTTACCAACTCTTGACTTTTTGACACCTCTCCAATAATTCAGCCACTGTGAGATCTACCCACTCTAACCAACTCTTACCAATAATTCTTATACAAGAATATCAAGCAAGAAGAACTAATGAAGATTCAAACAAACAAATCTCACCCAATCGATGGTCCTTTTTCACGATCATACCACTTTTAGCACACGAAGTTCAAACTTGAAGTTAAGATTCGACAAGTGAACTATCAAAGCTTCACTAACCACCTCGTAAAATCAATAACAAACACAAGCTTGAACCTTAAAATTTGCGTACGATGCCAAGATAAACACAAGAGCTCACGTTTTTATGAAACAAAAAACGCAACTGTTGGTTTCTTTTAAACACAAACTAACTCCTACCTCGATGTATGGCGTGTTGATACCACTTGTTATGAATGAAAATCACTACCTTATCATACAAACTATCTATAGATCGATGGTACTCAAACAAGAACAAGAACAAGATGAGAAGGAGTGTGGATCGTATGAAATATACCTTTGAATCTATTAGCTTTAAAGAGTAAAGATAACAAATACAAACCTAGAGAACACACACTCCCACCTTGGCTGTTTTTTATGCACTTTTGAGAACCCTTGGAAATGAGGTGGGAGTGAGTCTTTTATGTCACAAGGGTGACGCCCTAAAAGGCTTTTGTGGGCTTGGAGTGGGTTTTTGTGTTGGACTAGATTTATACACTAAATCTTACATATTATCTATCAAAAGTCCACTCTCCTAGACTAACATAACCACACGACACACAAGTTTCAAGATTACAAATGACCATCACTTTACATTTATAAATTAAATGCTAACAGGGTTCATAAACCGTTAGCTGTAGACGCCCTTAAAGATAGTCAGGTACTTGAAACGGCTTCAATTTAACATAGATTGGCTCCAAATAACACCCTGCAACAAAAATTTCAACTGAAAACTTGGGCTTACAGTAATAAAGTTAAAATTATATGGCAACCACTGAGCATCTAAACACAATTGAGACTATTTCAATAACCAATAGCCTTTGGTGGAAACACAACATTTAACAACTCACGACTATCGCAGTAAGTGATCACATCCTAAACAATCTATGTCCAAAGTCGCCCAAAGTGTTATAAAAAAATTAGAATAATCATCATCACAATATAGTTTTTGTGTCAACTCAACAAGACCCAACCAAACTAAAAGTCCAGCTGAATATGACATCTCTGCGATCCACTTTCTCTCCTTTAAAATTATCGGTCTTGACAATGTATCTTCTAATTTAAGTAAATAATTTAATCTTCATGCAGATAATTGGTGTGATCCCGGCGACCATCGCTGTAGTGGGATGGTGCGTAGGGCCAATGGTACTAGCTGTAGTGGTTACGACTACTACACCCAATGTTAAGGGGCTCTTTATCATGAATTTTTAGTAGTAGTTTATGATTTTCACTTTTATGGCTGTGTTTTACAAACTTTAATTTGTTCATACATGCAACACTGTTTTGGTTCCTTTACCAAACATCCGCAGTTATAGCATAAGCGAAACTCAAATTAGAAACTTCTAATGCCAAATATGAGACAGATAAGGATAAATGTCGATGGGTAATAACGTTTACGAAAGGTGATCTTGCTATGGTGCATTCACAAAAAGAGAGATTTACAGTCGGCCACATGTTAAAGAAGAAGAAAAGTCCTTGTCGAATTCTGAAAGAGATCAGCAATAACGCCTATGTAATTGACCTTCGGACTTGATGATATCCAATACCTTCAAAAAACGGAGAAATGACAAGCATCTTTCTATATTCCACCAATGAGATAAAATGGATCGCTTTTATATTTTTTTCCATTAGTTTGTTTGACAATATCGTATTGCTCAAATATTTTATACAAAGAATCCCGTCATTTACAATTTGATGGGATACTTGTATATGACAGCAATTTAGTATTCAGATTGGTTAAAAAAACCTTGACTGCTACACAAGTACACATGAACACTAAATTACTTGAAGAGCTCATGTAAAGCATCAACTAAGGCCTGAAAGCAGGGTGAACGTCTCAGATGTAGTCACGTCCATGGGATTGACGAAGACGTGAAAAAGATTCATAGTATAAGGTCTACATGGAGAAAATATTGGAGTGTCAAGCTTGTGAAGGATCAATTTGATTAACAAGTGGAGGTAAGAACTTGTCATGTTTTTAACTGAGCATTTCAATGAATTGAATTTTCAGAAACGAAAGAGAGATTTCCGGTTGGAAATTACAAGTTAAAGAAGATAAATAATCCTTGTCTAATTCTGAAAAAGATCAGTGATAACGCCTATGTAGTTGACCAGCCAACGGACTTGACGATATCCAGTACCTTCAACATCTCGTATCAGGTTAGCTACTACTCTCCTGATGAACTCCTATACCCTGGTGAGAACTCGTGGTCGAGTCCTTTTGAAATAGGGGAGAATGAATGATGGCAGACATAAATTTGAAGCAGATAAGATCTAGAGACATGGCAAACCAGAAAGTTACGAATATTGTCCGATTGGATGTTTTTTAAGGGTCTTGTTAACATTTGTCTTGAGGGTATATGTTAAGAAGTACTTAATGATCGAGGTTTTAGCATTACAATCATGTTAGGATTTAAGAGAGCAGGTCTATAAAGACACAATTCACGACAGTTGACTTTTGTTTGTATATTTCATAAACACAGAACAACGCCAAGCGTTACAGCTGGAACTTTCTAAATTTCCACCAGTGAGACAAAGTGGATTGCAAATCTTTATAAAAATCCTTGATTGTGTTTGACAATATTGTACTGCTCAAATAATTGATCCAAAGTATGTTCTGCATCTTCCTGTAATAGCTTAAAAGAATTATCTACTGTTATATGTTTAACCCCGCAATATAAAGCATAAAAGCAACAACAAACAGCGTATGCTGCAGTTTTATGAGATACAACGCGAAAATAACTTGAAGAGTACAGGTAAAACGTCAACTAAGGCCTAAAAGCAATGTTAATGTCTGAGATGCAGTCCATCCATGGGATTTGATGACAACGCGAAAAGGGGGCAAAGTAAAAGGCCTACATATGAGTGTGAAAGTAATGAAGGATCATTTTGATTGTTTGGCTAATAACTCACAAGCCGTGTTTTTAACTGAGCATTTCAATGACTTGCGTTTCCCGGAACAAATCAGATACCCGTTTTCATTCTGGAAAGTAATTAACAAACAATCAACTAACATTCACAAAATTAACATACCTAACCATGAACCAGATTCACATAATTTCAGACACAAAATTGACAGGTTCCATAACTACATAAAACTAATCAATTGACCACTAATTCCACATAAACAAACCATTGAAATGAATAATACAACAAACACCAATTATAAAGAAACATAACCTAACCTATTTCCATACCACCCAAACACAATCCCCAAAACCCGATTACATCCCAAAAACCAACACTTAGCGTTAAGAGGGCGCATAGTAAAAGGTCTACATGGAACAAAATAATGAGTGTGAAAGTTTTAAAGGATCATTTTGATTGTTTGAATAAAATCAAAAACTATGAATAAAACAACGATGAAAATTAAAGTAAACATCCGCATTCTATTGACAATCAGATAGATACATAAACCATAAGATCCATTCCCTAATTCCAACTAAAACCAACACTAAAATCTACCCCAACAACTTAAGCCTTCTTTGGAGATTTCTTTGGTGATGGCTTAGTCTTGTCGCCATCAGCCACAGCAGATTTCTTAGGCAAAAGCACCGGGTTAATGTTGGGCAACACGCCACCGCTTGCAATCGTAACACCAGAAAGCAATTTCCCCAACTCGTCATCGTTCCTCACTGCCAATAGCAAATGCCTAGGGTTAATCCTTGTCTTCTTGTTGTCTCTTGCAGCATTTCCGGCCAATTCCAAAACTTCAGCAGCGAGGTATTCAAGGACAGCAGCGAGATAAATAGGAGCACCAGAGCCAGTCCTCTGAGCATATCTTCCTTTCTTCAAAAACCTCCCAATCCTTCCAACTGGAAACTGAAGCCCTGCTTTCACTGATTTCGTCACCGACTTCTTTCGCTCTCCCGCTCCCTTGCGTCCACCAGCTCCCTTTGTCTTTCCTGATTCCATTTTTTGCTTTTGAATTTTGAAATTGTTTTTTAGATTTCAAAGTGTGTTTGTTTGGTGAGAAATGAGTGGGAAGGAGTGGGGTTTATATAGTGTGTGAGAGTTTGCCAAGCTGGTGATCCGTGTGACTGTGTGTTTGTTTTGGCCGTTGGATGAGATGAAGGGTTCATCGGATGGTTGAGATATAATTTGATTTGTACACATGCAAACAAATGCGACAATCGCTCCTGCAGTGACCCCCTTAATCCACAATATTTATTTGACTAAGAGCACAAGGTGTAGTTGGGGAGATTTTGCTCCTCATTCGGGTCCCACCACTGCCACATCACCCAACACCTCAACTTCAACTATCCACAACAAACCCCTCCTCACCAAACAACAAACATCAACTTCCCCATTAGGGCCCCACATCTTACACATTTATTTTTTTATTCATTTCATTAAAAAAATTAAATTCATTTCACAAATACTCAAAAATAACATAACACATTAATTTTATTTCAACCCCTACGATTTAAATGAAAAAATTACAAATTCAACCCCTACGATTTAAAAATCAAATCACAACTTAAAATTCATTTTCTTGTTCAAAAAAAAAAAAAACGTGTGCAATAAACATTTAATATTCAAACGTACAGAACCTGATCGGGATAAATTCAAAATTTAAATTCAAACAAAAAGGCGGTTAACGTTTAAATTTCAAATCATACAAACGGTCCTATAAATAGCCATTCCCACATACTCACGAAACACACACAAATCACACACAAATCATACAAATTCTCTCAAATGTCTAACAACAATTCATCAGATAACTCGTCAGTATACAACACCCCCCAGAAGATCTTTTCCCCGTATTCCCAAACTACAATCACCAATCCAACAATACACCACCGGAAATTCTGTTTCCACCTCTAAACACTCCACCGGCACCCCACTACAACCCACCGGCACCCCACTACAACCCACCGGCACCCCACTACAACCCACCGGCACCCTATCCACCACAAAACCAACCACGTCCATTGTCCGATGAAGAACTATTTGCACAGGATATGCAAGAATTGTTAAGGGTTCAAGCAGAGGAAGAGGAAGAAACACGAGCTCGTGAGGAGTACTTACGAGAAAAAAAGGCTCGGAGAAACGCTCGTTGTGCATGGCGAATCCAACATGGATTGCCCCGTGTGTCAACAAGTGACGACGATTCGAGTGCTTCGAGTGATGAGGGCTGGGTCTCGGATAATTCGTTTTAGCTGAATCGTAGTTTTATTATCATTGTCGTATCGTTGTTTAGGGCTTTTAATTTTCGTTTCGTTGTTTGATGTTTTAATTAATTAATCGTAGTTTTAGTTAAGATGTTTTATGTTTAATAATCGTAGTTTTTTTTTTTTTTTTTTTTTTAATTTCGTAATGTAATGTAGTGTTGTGTTTTAATTTATGTTATGTTTTAAATAAATGAAGTGTTTGTTAAAAATTAGGGTTGAAATTGAAAATATTGGGTGGAGGTAAGTTAAGGTGAGTTATGTTACCGGGGTGGAAAGTCAAGAGTTAAGGTTAAAAGAAAAAAGCTGACGTGGCGCTGAGGTGGCAGTGAGTTAAGTCTTAACTCACCGTCACCTTACCGCCTGCCCTTACAAAAAACATCAAATTATACAAAATATTGAAAGGAAAAAAAAAAGAAAAAAAGAAAGAAAATGGAATGTCAGAAACTTACCTCTTCGTCGCCACGGGGAGGAAGGCAACGGGGAAGAACGGCAAGGCACATTTGGTGTAGTTGAAGAGGAACGGCTCGCCGTTGCCTCTTCCACGTCGGACGGCGAGCATGCCTTCTTCGACTACACCTTGTGCTCTAATTATTGTTTCCACTTATGAATTAATCATAAGGCCCGTTTGGTTTGTAGATGGGTTTGTGATTTAGATTTGAAACGGTTTAAAAGAGATAAAATATAGAGTAAACTACAAAATACATCCCTGTGGTTTGGTCAATTTCACACGATACATCCCTCCCAATTAAGTTGCGCCATACACATCCCTCCGTTAGTAAAAGTCAGACACAATACATCCCTCCGTTAAAAAAAGGACTAACGGCGCAAACCATTTCTCCGTTATCTCCTAACGAGATAGAAAATGTTTACACCGTTAGTCCTCTGGGTTAACTCTATTTGCACCGTTAGTCTTTTCTTACGTTTTCGTCCGTTTTTTTACGTTTTCGTCCACTTTTTTACGTTTTCGTCCATTTTTTTACGTTTACGTCCGCTTTTTTACGTTTTCGTCCGTTTGGTTTCAAGGATTGACTTAATCAGCTGACTCGAATCATTTATAAAAATTCGAAAAAATTTATAAAAATTCAAAAAATTTATATAAATTCGAAAAAATTTAAAAAAATTCACAAAATTAATATAAATTCGAAAAATTTATAAAAATTCAAAAAATTTATAAAAATTCGAAAGAAATTATAAAAATTCGAAAATTTTTTTAAATTTTTTAAATTCGAAAAAAAATTTTTATAAAAATTCGAAATAATTTAAAAAAATTTCGAATTTAAAATTTTTTTCGAATTTAAAAAAAAATTCGAATTTAAAAAATTTTATAAATTTTTTGAATTTTTATAAATTTTTTGAATTTTTATAAGTTTTTTCGAATTTTTATAAATTTTTTGAAATTTATAAATTTTTCGAATTTATATAAGTTTTTTCGAATTTTTATAAATTTTTCGAATTTATATAAGTTTTTTCGAATTTTTATAAATTTTTTGAATTTTTATAAAGTTTTTCGAATTTATATAAGTTTTTTCGAATTTTTATAAATTTTTTGAATTTTTATAAATTTTTCGAATTTATATAAGTTTTTTCGAATTTTTATAAATTTTTTGAATTTTTTGAAGTTTTTTCGAATTTTTATAAATTTTTTGAATTTTTATAAAGTTTTTCGAATTTATATAAGTTTTTTCGAATTTTTATAAAATTTTTGAATTTTTATAAATTTTTCGAATTTATATAAGTTTTTTCGAATTTTTATAAATTTTTTGAATTTTTATAAATTTTTCGAATTTATATTAGTTTTTTCGAATTTTTATTAATTTTTTGAATTTTTATAAATTTTTTGAATTTTTAAAATTTTTTACGAATTTATATAAATTTTTCTAATTTTTATAAATTTTTTCGAATTTTTATAAATGATTCGAGTCAGCTGATTAAGTCAATCCTTGAAACCAAACGGACGAAAACGTAAAAAAGCGGACGTAAACGTAAAAAAATGGACGAAAACGTAAAAAAGTGGACGAAAACGTAAAAAAACGGACGAAAACATAAAAAAGGACTAACGGTGCAAATAGAGTTAACCCAGAGGACTAACGGTGTAAACATTTTCGATCTCGTTAGGAGATAACGGAGAAATGGTTTGCGCCGTTAGTCCTTTTTTTAACGGAGGGATGTATTGTGTCTGACTTTTACTAACGGAGGGATGTGTATGGCGCAACTTTTTTGGGAGGGATGTATCTTGTAATATTGACCAAACCACAGGGATGTATTTTGTAGTTTACTCTAAAATATATTTGTATACTTAATTTTATAATAAGAATAAAATTCAAAATATTATTACTATAAAATAAAAATTATTGTAATAGTTTATTATGTATAAAAAAGCAAGAAAAAGACACGTAACATTTTGAGTCCCAGAACTTTTTACAAAACCTTCTTATCACCCCTCATTTTTGAAAACTCTTAGGGCCTGTTTGGTTTGAAGATAGTTTTAGGATTTGGATTTAGATTTGGATTTGAATTTGTATTTAGAGAGAAAAAATATATTATAAAATTAATAAAATTTTGTTTTAATTAAAAGAAAATAACTTTATTATTTTTTTAAATATGAAAATAGTGTTTCATAGAGAGAGGAAACACTTGTAACACCTTCAATTATCACAGCGGAACGATAGTGTCAATGGGGTGTTACTTCATAATATAGAATAAGGTATAGAAAACGACCTTTAAATGAGACGTTTTGAAATATTACCATTCGAATTATTTAAATCAGAGTTGATACAAGAGTTTTCAAAGTATGAGGTTACATAAATGTTTTCAAGATGTATCGAATGGTAAAAGATAAAGGTATGAGTCTCCAAGTATGCAAGTGATTCTAAGATACATGCATCCACTATCGCCTTAATAACCTGAGATAAACATTCTAAAAATTGTCAACCAAAGGTTGGTGAGTTCATAGAGTTTAGTTTAATTGTAAAGCATTTGAATAAAGTATGAGTAAAGTATTTCTAAGCATGTATCTCCCCCAAATAGTTTAAAACGAGTAATAAAAAAGTAAGAGTGGGGCTATGACTCACATTAGGTGTAAAAGTCAAGGTAAAGTTATGTCAAATGTAACACGGGAACAACTCCAACACACGTCCTGAATAATAGGGAAGTTTGAGATTTCGATGGTTTAAGATTGGCTTGATGTGAATAATAATTGTGAAAAGTATCGGATAACGAATTGGTTCGTGATGAGAATGGATGATATGCTTAAAATGTTTAAAGTTCAAAAATAATATTATATATAATATTATCATGTTTTTATGTTTATTGAATCCGTAAATATCGTTCCCTTGAAAGTTGGTGGATGATAATTTATGTGTATTCATTATAAATCACGTTATATAAATATAAACGTAACGTTTGTTAAATAAATAAAGCGTACGAAAAGTAAAATGGATTTTAAGAACAAAAATGCATAAAACACTTCATGTAAATGCATATAGAAATAAGTTACTGGTTGGTCCTTGAATTTATAGGAAATTTACACTTTTAACCCTAACGGTGAAACTTTTGCATCGTTAGTCCTTAGTTAGAAAATAGTTACACTTTTAGTCCAAAATGATCTAATATGACATTTTATGCCTTTTGGTTACTGTATAATCAATTTCTACTCTCAAGTTATAAAAATGTCAGTTTGGTACACAATTATGTAAAATTTACAATTTTAACCCGGATAGTAATATAAATTGCAGTTTTAGTCCAAAAGTCACAAACTTATGAGTTTAAGTTTTTCAAAAGTTTTATAAGCTTTAAACAGCTTAATCAAGTTTATAAAAGTTGCTTATTTCACAAGAGAGCCTATTTGTTGCTTAATGGGCTTTAACGAATATAAAAACAGGCTCATTAAGTGTTATCGATCCATTTGGTTTTAAAAGGGTTTGGGCTTGGTTTTGGGCTTATTTTATGGTCTTAATAACATTTTCAAACTGCTTATATAGACTGCTTATTCTGTTTGCTTATTTTGAGCTTAATGGGCTAAAAAGCCCACTCGATACTTATTAAAGGTTTTGGGACTGTTTCGAATAGCGATAACTTTAAGGTTCAAAAAGGTATTTAGAGATCTTATTAGAAGAGCTTATTTATACAGCTTATTAGAGTGTGTTAGTGCAAGCAGTCTCGTTGGGGAGATTGTTAGTGCAAGCAATCTCGTTTGTTTTGATTGATGATAAACATGTAACTTGATACATAACATAAAATGTACAAGTTACTTGTAATCTTATTTTGTCTCGACATACATTCAACACCTCTCGACTTCTCAAGTCTTCGTATGATACAACACAGGTTCGTACATGTTTGTTATGTGGCATTATAATCAAACCCTTAACAAACCATTTAGAATGTTTAAAATAAAGTTAGGTCATTAAGTATTTTAAAAGGTTAATCATTCTACTTAGAACCTCATTTTACACCTTTGCATAAACAAGTATTCTTACTTGTACATCATGTTTCCTAAGTTAAAAGGATAAGTACACTTTAGGTGTCAAACTAACATGATATATATTGGTAAACACATATTAGTTAAGCTAGTATATACATGCTACATGATCACTAGGATACATGTTACATACATATATACATTTACATTATTTACATTTTAAATCCTAAAATGGAAATATATACATGACATCATGGCATACCTCATTAGAAAATCTTAGGAAGATTTGAAATATATTTTGGAAAGATTCTTAAGTAACAAAGTTGACTTTGGTAGATATGGATAGATATGGCAAGATATGGAAAGATATAGTTTGGAAAAATTCTTAAGTAACAAAGTTGACTTTGGTAGATATGGATAGATATGGCAAGATATGGAAAGATTTGTGAAAATCTTTGCTGTCAGGTCCCGGCGGAACCAAACAGCATAAAGGGCGGATCCCTTTATTTGGATCCGCCAAATCCGTGGCATGTACAAACTGTTTTCCTATAAACAGTAACAAACTATAGAGCCTCGTATTCACCTCCCCCCCCCCCCCCCCCTCTACGTTTTCACAATTGGTATCAGAGCCTCATGGCTCTTATTTTCAAAATAAATGATTTTTAAAATAAAGTACGATCCATGTATCAAATTACCATTGAAGCGGAATATAATATGAAAAATATTTCGCTAAGTATACTTAGAAATTTTGTTGTTAGATGTTACTTTGTATCCAAGCTTAATGATATCCTTGAAAAATAAAAGAAAATATTTCTTAAAAGGATTGAGTGTCAAATTGTGTGCGTAAAGCTAATTTACGAAAAACACGGGTTTTAAAGGAGCGTTTGGGATAACTATTAATTTAGTTAAAAAAATCTCTTCGTAAATGTTTAGATAAGTCACATTAGTAGAAATAATGTTAAATAAGTATATTGTAAGTTTACTATCTAATCTAGTAAGTCCCACACACTTTCTCTATCTCAAAATACTAGTTTTTTTGAATCTGGTACAGAGACCAGCGGAACCAAATCACATAAAGGACGGATCCCTTGATTTGGTTCCGCCAAATCCATTTGTATAGTATGCAGTTTTTGTCCAACTTCAAAAATTCATAACTAATTAACCGTAAGTCTGTAGGAGTCGCGCCACCTATCATTTTGAAGGGAATTAAGTCTACTTTCATTTAAAAATAATATCATGTCCTAAATCTAAATTGAAGTAGGAAAAACAAATCAAATACTACAACCTGTTCAAAATATTAAGTTTCATTTTGACACAGTAACTTAAACTTTTGAGTCGGGTAATGTAAGTTGGTATCCTTTGAACATTGATATGACTTCTTTTGAAACTAAAGAATTTGGTTTATATAAAGGAAATAAATCAAGCTTGGCATGCATCGTCATATTTAAACACAAAGTGACGAAAAGTATATTTTCTTTATGCTATGTGACTACCTGTTCTAGTTGTTTACATACCTGTTGTTTGCTTGTTGATAGTTGTGATTGTACTTGTTTATTTGTAATACATAAGTGTCTTGCCATGATACTTATTTGCTTGTTTATCAATTGCTTGTTTTATGCATAATATGACATTTGCTAGATATTGTGCAATAAGTTGATAAACTGTGTTTGTTTCACTTATAGACTTAGATATTTTTGTTTGCATATGTTATGTGAAAACCTTGCATAATTTACTTAGGAATGAGAACTAAGTAAAACTAGTTTAGTGACTTGAAAAGTATTGTCTTGCACAAACTTTAGCTTAAGTGTTAAAATGTGTAAACATGTAGTATCTTTGAAAAAGGTGTTTGGTTCATTTGCTTCTAATCATGATGTTTAATGTATTTGTCTTTTCATAGGATATAAATTTATCTTTGAATGATCATGTGAACTAACTTGACGATGCAGGATGATAACACTTGTTGTTATCGATTTTCGATGTTTAAGCCATTGTTTGGCTTAACGTTCATATGTGGTAAATTCAAAATCCTTTGTTTGATCTATATGTTCATATGTGTTAGAACCTGTGTTTTTGGTTTTAATCTATCACAAATAAGTAGTTACATATGTCTTAGAACACTTTTTGGGAATTGAACGGGTTTCGGGTATTTTAGCATACTCTCTGTTAAGAAACTCTATATGGCGGAACCAAATTTATGGTTCCGTCTGTTGAAAACTTTGGCTCCGCCTAAAATCAACTCACGGATTCCACGGAACCAAAATCTGGGATCCGTGTTTGTTATAACTTGGGTCCGCCAAGACTAACAGCTGGTTTTTCAAATTTTTGTTTAAATTTCGCAGTCAAGATCACTCACCTTTATCACTAGGATTCCTTTCACTGATAATTCACTCCTATTAGGATCATAACATCTCACTTACACCAATAGGATAATCATATCTAATCACAGTTTCAAATTTCATGAAAATGCTCCAAGGTACCTTTTCGGTGAACCACTGAGTATTTGTGATCATTACACACATTCACTGCATCCTCATGTCCTTTACTCATTTATTAGCTTGATTTGTAAATTGACAACTTCCTAACTAATCCGGACTCACTTTTTGCAAAAATATCATAGATCACAAGTCTAACTGATGACTATAGATATTGTCCAGTATCCACATATGTTTTCTTACTTGGTTAACATTTCATCATTCAAGACAATTAAGATTTACATCGAGTCATAACTCACACTTAGGTTATAGATGTATTATCTAATCTTGCGATCAAATCTCAACAAAGTAGGATTGACAACTTAAGTATTTTCATCCGAAATATTCAAGTGAATTTGACTTATGATTATAGTCATTAAAAGTCACATCCGAAAGAATTAACACCCAAGTATTTTTAACAACTTATGTTAAAACACTTATCCTATCACCTAAGTACACTTGTACTTTCACCATTATCCCAGCACATTCACTTCTGTGATATGTCTCAAACCATAAGCTTCACATCACATCACATACTAGTTATACCAACCAATGGATCATAAGAATTAGTCTTCATCCTCGTTAGCCATAAGAATTAGTCTTCATCACATTTAGCCCTAGGTTTCACAAATAAAACCAAGCACTTCATCCACTAGTGAACTACAAGAATTAGTATCCATTCTTGTCATGTTCAACATTCATGAAAAATAAAAGCTCATCCATAGTACAACAAACTCTTACAACACCATAATCTATGCCATTGAGTGTATTGCTCAAAAAGCCCTTAGTCCAACACTCATACCAAATCGAATACACGTTGAATCAACTCAACCATACTTTATCACCTATAGGATTAGAAACTTCACCATCAAATGAGCATGATGCTCACATTCATTGTTTATCAATTTCCACTAGGTTTAAGTAGTATCACTTTCACAAGTTATCAAAGTATTAGTAACACTTTGTCATTAAAACTTCTGCGTAAGTTTCCTTTTAACAACATATGTTAAAATGCAATCTCAAAGATAACCTCATACAACCCAAGTGACAATGAATCTTGAGGAGTATATATAAGAAACTCAAGTGAATCCCTCTTGTCATCATCTAGTAAATTTAGGATAAGTCTATCCAATTCAAACACTTTGGATTCATATCTTCTCTTAGGAAAACATGATCTTTCAGAAAATATTATGTCTAAGAAATCATGTGTTTAGTTTTCATTCTGTCAAAAGGATAGTATATATCCTATGCATCATTCTCTCTTTGCAACATGAACGGTTGTGTTACAAGAGATTTCATTACATCTCATTTTGTCATACTTAAGCATGATCACATGAGATAATCTTACTTGTTGAAAGATACTATATGTTTCCTTTCAAGTGTACATCATAACCAAACATTGCTCATAATCTAGTCCAAACCTTGTGCATATCCTACACATCTCTGGAGTATACACAAGATCTATTAAAGTTGGTAACTTTACTTAGATTCTTGTTCCAAAGAGCTTTCTTGAGATCGTTCTAAATTCAACATATCTCATTACCACACACAAACACATGCCTTGATCTTAGATGATCAAATCACTTGCATAACACATACTTAAACTCAACATAAAAGATGTCAACCTTTAGATCATTTAACCTTAGATCCCAAACACAAAGATTAAAATATGTTGATGACATCTTCATCACCTTAGTTTTAATAGAAATAGTTGAGTATCATTAAGTCATGTATTGGTGAATTATCTTCTTTTATACTTCGATAAGCAAAAATAGGAATTCCTATCTTTCAGACATGAGAATGACTACTGGAGAACCTATTGCACTAGAAACTCAATTTAACCTAACGGTTAAATTGCTTCCAGCAGAGAAGTTGGGTATGTGGAATCACCCGTAAAAATGGTCGTGTTTAGCCTGAATTGAGCACCGTTAGTAATAATCTCATATTCATTCTCCAACTTGAAAAATCAGCATTCCTATACTTGCCTAAAGTAAGTATTAAATAAGATATTTTATCTTGTCTTAGGAATATTAATTAATTCAGTAGTAGATGTGATTTTTTTTTTTTTTTTTTTTTTTTTTTTTTTTTTTTTTTTTTTTTTTTTGTAAAATCAATTGCATTACATATATATGTGTTGATTACATGTTATGTGTTTGATATGATTTAGTATCTTGACGTTATCATTATATGCTTCATGTTAACATGATTTATATGATATTTTCGTTCTTTCATTATATGCTATTTCGCAAGATTAATTATTACTTATGTCATTTTTAATACTTGGTGTTAGATAGCCCTTGTTGACATTCATTGATCTTTTTCGTAGGATAGTCTAAATGATGCATGCTTCTAAAATGTTATAATTGTTTGCATAAACCTGTCGTTTCATTACTTTTGTGACTATGTAACACTGTCTGCTTGCCATGTATGCACCCATAATATGTCTAAGTGCTTTTGGGATGATAAACTTTTAAAAGTTTTTCTTTATCATTGTGTTAATTAATGAGTTAGTGTGCTTAAAAGTCTAAGCCTAACATCAAAACAATTTCACAATATAGTATCGTAAACAATGTCATGCTATGATTATTTGTCTTGATGCTATGTGGTAACTTTTAGTCTAGTAGTCAAATGTGGTGTTTTGTTTAACACCTTTGTCTTATAGGTTGATAACAAATTATTTGTTATCTTACTTTGTTATGCTTATTTTGCATAATTGTTGTCCCTTTATTGCTACTTAGATTAGTAATATGTTTATGGGATCCTTTCACTTGCATATAGTGTTTAAAGCTAATAGGATTAAGTTTTAGAAGTTTGAAATTTGTGTTTGGGTATCTTTCAATATACCTCTCTCCAAAATCGTATTGTTGCTTCCGCTTTCCTAACAACATCTCCATCATCTTTTAGTTATAACAATACACCTCCCATAAGGAAACCACATGCCTCGTCATGCGACCATCTCGCATTGATAGAGAAGAGCTACGTGACTTCAAGGATGAAGCTCTTTGTAAGCTAACCAACATCCGCAAAAACATTACTAAGCTCATTGCTTTCATTAACCTACAACCTCCTAAACATTTCATCGTCATTATTCATTTGATGCATCACAGATTATGTTGAATGTCCACCAATTAAGGATTTAAGGGGGAGAGAAATTCATTCACATAATTGTCTCTTTATATCAAAGAACACTTACTTATTTCCCTTACACTCTCAAATACCGACACATAGGTTCACACCATTTAGTTAAAACTAGTTCACAAAATCACAAGTGTTTCAAACCTTATTAACCCAACATCACAGTTATGCACCAATACCTCGTCAAAAACACATCATGTGTTTGACAAACCTCTTAAACAAGAAGCATTAAGTCTCCTTGGACTTTGACTATGATTAGTGAAACCAAATCCATAGTTATAAGTAAAAAGACCTTAGCTTGAACCTTCGTTTGATCAAAAACGACAAAACATGACCAAATCAATTCTGGTCCCACGGTACCTTTCGATAAGACGGACGGAACCAAAATTTTGGTTCCGCCCAATCCGCGGGTACCAGGTTCAGTTTTTAACCATTTAAAACAGACAACCCTCTCACAACCGAGTCTAGGATTTTCCTTCACAACTTCATTGTCTAGTGATCAATGTAAATAATAGTTGCATATGGAATTTTTATTCCTAAGTGATCATTGTCTTCACTTCCTCTTAATTCCATTCGAGCATTTATTATGGCACGATTCATCATCTTTGGTAGATGATAATATCATAACCTTAACCGTCTTCAATACTCTTATAGCATTTGCTATACATTAGAGTTTCTGAATTCATTGCATTGATTATAACCACCACCTTCCATCACCTCTTTCATTAATCATCAACCCCATGGATTAGCGAAAAACCTACATGCATCAACCTTTAGTTATCAATTGAGTTATCACTAGTAAACACTAGCATCACTCACTTTAACTCCACTTCATATCCTCCTCATAGGCATTGTTTTGTTGGATTTTATCATATTCTTGTGATTGTAATTGTTATTAGAAGATTACACACTTTATAACATGGTTTACTAGATAATCACAATTGGTATGACATGGCTTGCCAAATAATCATAGTTCTCTGACTTAAGTTGCTTGTGATTTGATTATTGATATGTTGCATCTTATTTTTCTTTGAGATAAAATATATTGCACTAACCATTTCATTATAGGTTCATCATCATATACGCTCGATCGTATATAGCATACTCATCTAAAGATGAAGTTTGCATCAATTATTTTTCGTTTTTTATTGTAGGTGCTTCTTAACGTCCTCAAACCAGGAGGAATATCTATCAAGCACTATTATTGCATCATCTATACACTTGGTCGTATATGACATATATGTCTTAAGACATAGCCTCTATTGTGCTCATTTTTGTTTTGTAGGTTTATCTTGACGCCCTAAAGCAAGGGGGAGTTTTCGTCAAGCATTGTTAGAATGCATTATACACACGCATCGTTGTATATCACATACTAACCTTTATTTTGTAGCATTTCTTATCCTTGGACCATATGCGTTGGTACCCTAGCAACGGGGAGTATTGATCAAGGGGGAGCTACAGTCAAGGGGGAGCATGCTTGCATTCTTAAGAATTCTCATTCTTCGACACACTTTTGTGTTTCGACTAACCGGAGGAGATAGTCCAACATAGCTTACCGACGTGTATCGTTTGCTATGCGCATTTCATTCATCATGCATTTTTCATATTTTTCATGTTGCACAACACTAACCTTGATGTAGGTTAAGAGTCTTAATTTGACCCATGGATCCGCTAACAACCTAGGGGACGCAACAACCATAGGAGATTGGAGTAGTCTATCTAACTTCACTAGGGATGATGCAAGCTCGCCATTTCGGAGAGAAATGAAGTTAACTCCAAGGACACACCCTTTTTGCTTTGACAAAAGGGGGAGAGAAAGGTGTAAACGGAGAAAGTAATAGGGGAGAAGAGTATAAACGGAGAAGGTAATGTAAAGGTAGTACGGACACAAGTAACTTTTTGCATTTTACTTTCTATCACGTTTACATATTTTGTCATCATCAAAAAGGGGGAGATTGTTAGTGCAAGCAGTCTCGTTGGGGAGATTGTTAGTGCAAGCAATCTCTTTTTTTTTATTGATGACAAACATGTAACTTGATACATAACGTAAAATGTACAAGTTACTTGTAATCTTATTTTGTCTCGACATACATTCAACACCTCTCGACTTCTCAAGTCTTCGTATGATACAACACAGGTTCGTACATGTTTGTTATGTGGCATTATGATCAAACCCTTAACAAACCATTTAGAATGTTTAAAATACAGTTAGGTCATTAAGTATTTTAAAAGGTTAATCATTCTACTTAGAACCTCATTTTACACCTTTGCATAAACAAGTATTCTTACTTGTACATCATGTTTCCTAAGTTAAAAGGATAAGTACACTTTAGGTGTCAAACTAACATGGTACATATTGGTAAACACATATTAGTTAAGCTAGTATATACATGCTACATGATCACTAGGATACATGTTACATTATTTACATTTTAAATCCTAAAATGGAAATATATACATGACATCATGGCATACCTCATTAGAAAATCTTAGGAAGATTTGAAATATATTTTGGAAAGATTCTTAAGTAACAAAGTTGACTTTGGTAGATATTGATAGATATGGCAAGATATGAAAAGATATATTTTGGAAAGATTCTTAAGTAACAAAGTTGACTTAGGTAGATATGGATAGATATGGCAAGATATGGAAAGATTTGTGAAAATCTTTGCTGTCAGGTCCCGGCGGAACCAAACAGCATAAAGGGCGGATCCCTTTATTTGGATCCGCCAAATCTGTGGCATGTACAAACTGTTTTCCTATAAATAGTAGCCCATTGTTTTACCCATAGTTTGAAGCCACTAGAGCACACATTCCATTTACTCTTTGCATACACTTAGATCAGTAGCAAACCATGTAGAATCATACATTAATCACCCTTTCCATAATGATCATAATGTTACTAACTTTCATTATGTTGTAAGCATACACTGTTAATGATCCTGTGAAGCAAGCTCAAGATCATGAGTCATCATCCAATGCATACTTCCTGATCTATCAAGAAGTTTAGAAGATCTTGAAGTCATTATCCACCATAACATTCCAACATATGAAGATTCAAGGACACTTGACATCCTCAATGATTGAAGACTTCTCATTCAAGAAGTTCATGTAGATTCCATATGCATATATGAAGATCCATCACAACAAGTTTAGGGAGCTTGTGATCTTCATCCATTGAAGGCTTCCTATCAATGGAAGTTCATTTAGATTAGTCATCCATATCCATGAACCATTTATGTCATGGATCATCATTGTAATCTATTCATACTAGATTAGATGGTTTATGTGTTTGTGCCATAAAACACAAGGTTTCTATGTTGGGCCATAAAACATAGCGGGAGTGGTTGTACCCTTGTAAAGAACTCGGTATCTAGCTTAGTACCGGAAAAAGGTTAAGCGACGACGGGAGTGGTTGTACCTATGTAAAAGAACTCGACATCTAGCTTAGTGTCGGAAATTGTATAGGCGATGTTAGGTTGGTTCTACCTCGAACTAGAACCCAGTATTTAGCTTTGTACCGGAAAAAGTGTAAGCGACGTGTGTAAGGTTTTCTCCGCCGAGAAGGGAGCTTGTTGATCCAGTGAAGTAACTCTCAAGTTGGGTACTCGGGGAGTGGAGTAGGGCGGAGAGGAGCTCCGTGACCGAACCACTATAAATCATCGTGTTCGGTTTGCGCTTTCTTTACTCTTCACTTTTATGTTTGCATTATATGATTGCTTGTGTTGTGTCTTGATGATCATACTTAGATGACAACGTGTTTAAGTATATGGTAGTCATAAATTACAACAAACATCTTTCATATTAGAACAAGCTTAAACGGATATTTGATACAACAAGTTTTAAGATTTTAAAATGGTAACGTATTCACCCCCCTCTACGTTTTCACAGAGTGGCTTATGGACAATCGAGTGGTGTAATTTATTTGATAGGCCATTCGACTAGAATTGATTTAATGAAGGGTTTTCTAGTCGATAAAACAAGTGGTCCAAAAATATTAAAAGACATATATAACGTTCGATAAGCAATACATATTCAAAATAAGTCTCGTTAAGCATTAAAATGATGAAATAAGTTACGAATGGATGTTGTATTTAATTTCTAGCCATCCTTTGAGATAGGATTTCAAATGCATTCGAAAATGAAATAACTAGAAATCGTGAAAATGAATAGAAAGCCAGTAATGAGAACTCGAATGGAAATAATGTGCATGAATTATTGAGAACTATATGTAAGTATGGAAATGAGTTCGAATGCTTACCACACCAATTAAGGTGGTGAGAACTCGTCAATATGATCTAGGGATTGAATGTTATGTACGAACTCGATAAAACTATAACAAAAGAATCGAGATTAACTCTATATGTTGGATAAATGGTTCAAATGCTTGTGGAAGTTACTTGTTCTCTTTGAATAGACTTGGAAAAAGAGAAAGACTTAGAAAATATTTGAGTGTGAATGAGAGAATGAGTGAATGAATATGTATGTGTTGTATACGTATACGTATGCATGTAGGATAGTTTATATTGTATTATAAGCACAAGTTGGGATTTGATTCGATAATAGCAGGGACAAGATAAGGATTTGAGAGAATAAAACTAGATAGGTACTTAAGTGAACTAGCTCAAATGGTTTAGGTGTGAGTGTGTTTTGGTTTGTGATCAAGTGGTATGTTTATATATTTCATTCGACATACAAAAGGTCCAAATGACTATTTAACGTGACCAATTGGTCTAGGGAACATGTAATAAGTTTTGTGGAACTTGTTTAGTCTAGGAAACAATGTATAACACGTAAGAAAATAAGTTGGGTCGAATTTGGTTAAACTTGAATGAGTTTGTACTTGTGTCGAGTTGTACTAGCTCTGAGCCTCGTTAATATAGCAAACGTTCGAAGTAGACAATAAGACTTGTCATTCCTAAATCCTTGTAATGTAAAGAATCGAATGGTAAAAAATGTAGCATATGTTGTGTGTCAAAATTTAGAATAAAATAGATAAAGTGAATGCACATTGGGTCGATTGGTAATAAAAAGAAAATGAAAATTTGGGCTTGAACTGTGTTGGGCTTGAATAGTAACAGGCCTAGAATAAGAAATAAGGATCTGTGTGGCGTTTATTTGTATATTGGACTGTCGTGGTGTGTGTGTGAGGTTGTTCCAAAGTATCGTGAATCACGTAACAACGTTTTGATTCTTGATAATTGTAATAAACAAAATTTTCAAATTTTGCTTGTAAAAATGGTTAAGTAAACTATAATGAGGGATTAGTACTAGATTAAAGTTTACTAATTATTGGGGAATTCTACAGGTTGCTACAACACTTGGGTCCCACCAAATCCTCCATGCTAGGCTTCACCTTAGAGCATGGGGTGCAATGACTAACCATTTCTCCTCATTTGGGCCCCACGGGGTGCCACGTCACTACAACAAACCACAACTAACAACCCCCCTCCCCAACAACAAACCACAACTTACTCATTTGGGCCCTACCACTATCTATTTTTATTTCTTTTAATCAAATATCCAAATAAACTAAATTCATTTTATTCAAATAAAAACACAATACATCAAACTTAAAAACATACGAAACATACAATTACGAAACGAAAAACAAAACGATATGGGAATTAAAAAAATGATACAAAAAATACTAATAATACATCAAATGCATCAGCTAACTAATGATCTTGTTGTTGTTGTTGTTGCTGTTGTTGCTGAAATGCTTCCCATTGATTTACTTGCCAAACATGCTCGATAAGATTTCGTTGAAGCGCTGCGTGTACGCATTTATCGCGTAGTTCCTTCCCCTTCTTTCGTTGCACATCGCATCGCTCAATCCATGTCCGTTGTAAATTTATTCTCGGACAAATATACGTTTCACTAACATCAAAAATGGCAAAGTTTTGGTCATTCAAAATCATGTTGTGCAATATGATGCACGTGTACATGATTCTCCGTAGCTTGGCAATCGTAAATGCTCGCGCCGGTTGGGCAATAATATGCCAACGTCCTTGTAGGACACCAAAAGCTCTTTCAATATCCTTTTGATCACTTTCTTGTTTGGCTTTAAATGCGGCATTTTTTGGGGTATGCGCAACCGTGAATGATTTAACAAAACTAGACCACTCCGGGTAAATTCCGTCGGCAAGATAATACCCTTTTTTGAATGTACGCCCGTTGACTTCAAACGGAACCTCGGGGGCGATGTCATCAAGCAGGTCATCGAATAAGTTAGAATTATTCAAAACTGTAAGATCGTTATTCGCGCCCGCTACCCCAAAAAATGCATGCCAAATCCACAAATCATATGAAGCAACGACTTCAAGCATTATGGTTGGATACTTTTTATCACTTCGGTGAAATTGGCCTTGCCATGCTTTAGGACAATTTTTCCATTCCCAGTGCATACAATCGATTCTTCCCAACATTCCCGGTAACTTATGAACCGCGTTATGTGCATGGTACAAGTTACGAATGTCATTCTCGCCTGGTTTTCTTAAAAACTCACCCATATACAACTGGATTATGCACATAGTAAAATTATCTAAACAATCACGTGCACAATGTGATCCCATTTGTAAATACTCATCCAATGCATCAGCTGCTACGCCGTACGCCAATTGGCGTATGGCGCTTGTGCATTTCATGATCAAACTAAAACTCATTATACCTGCCGCATTGGGTCGGACTCAAAAGAAATCAAAGTGTTTTGGAAGAAGATGATGAGTTTGAATGTATGTTTGAATACCTTGAACTATTTCTAAAAATAGTTTACGGCTCATACGATAGCGACGCCTAAACAATTCTTTCGGATATTTTGGATTGTCACCAAAATAATCACGCATTAGCCGTGCTTCAGCAATTTCATATTCCCGGGAAATGGATGTGCGTGTGCTACTTTCGGCTTGTTGTTGCTAGAACAATTGCTCGTTCTCGAATTCTTGAACAAGCATATCGATCTCTTCAAGCTCCTCAATATCATCCTCGCCGGACCAAGATGTTTCACTCATGTTTTTTTGGTTATGTTTTTATAGACTTAAGTGTGTTTTTTTTTATAAGATTTGTGTTTGTAAAGTATATGTATTGTAGTGTATATATAGGGAGGAAAAAAGTGTGGTTTAATTTTGTTACCGTTTGAATTATTCCTTTGCAATAAAATATAATACGGAGTAATGTTCAATTGTCAGACAATAAGGCTCGTTGTGCAGACGAGCAAGGGTAGCTCGGCGAAGCTCCACGTCAGCCACAACGAATGCTTCGGCGAGCTGCACCCCCTGGTCTTAAGGAATCACATATGCACAAATTTTTATAATATTTTCGCTATTCTAAATTTAAAACCCCAACCAAACATTAATTTTTTCCTTGAAATCCTAAACCAGATCCTAACCCCTCAAACCAAACAGACCCTTATATTTAGATTAAAAATCCTAATCTGAAACCCAAATCTTCAACCAAACAACTTTTTTTTTTTTTTTTTACAAATCCAAATGCCAACCCAAACCCACCAAACAAACAACACCTAAGTTTTTGCTCCCACTGAAAAAGAAAAAGAATAGATTGAACTAAATTACGACTAAAATTTCATTTCTCACTAAATCATCCTAATTTATGAAGAAGATTAGGAGGTGAAATTTGTCATAATTTCATTTCTTCTTCTTTTATCTTCAGAAATATCTCGAGAACATGATAATTTTTCAATTTCCTCTCCACTTTTTTTATTTTCTTTCCAAATTAAAACTTAGGAACATAGTGTATATTGTTGCTTCTGAAACTTTTTGCTCTCATAAGTTTTTGTTGTCTCCTCAACGAGATTGATGTCATGTAATCTAAATATTCAGAGACCTATGTATTGTTGAGATGAATGTTTTGGCTTGATTCTGAGATGAATTGCTGCGATTATTGCATGATAGAATTATTCGTCAGTGATATGTTTTGTTAATCCGATGTATATAAGGATACATGCATAGAAACTCTGATGGTCCCTAAGCTCACACTTGGGCTTAGGCCAACCTACATAGCCTAATACTCCCCCGGAATTTAACTAGCAAAATCGTGAAAGCTTGAAATGAAGACTAAAATGATAATTATTTTAAAAAACAAAACAAAACGTTTGACATTATTTTTCAAGTTGTAAATTTTCCAAAAAACTTCATGAAACATAATGCAAGTAACAAAATAAACGATACACAAACATAATTATAACTAATCACCACAACTATATTAAAGTGTTATTTATAAAAAAAAAACAACGTTTAGGTTTCAGTTTCAAATAAAATTTAAACTTTTTTGTTCACGTAAATCAAAACTTAGTTGAATCAAAATCTTGTGTTTTATTTTTAAGTTTTTATTATCACAATAATATATCACATGCAAGTTAAATAAAACACAATCACAATCATGCATAACCTAAATGGATGAATAAAAATCTATGCTTGATCTCGCGCACCAACATGAGGATCAAGTACTCAATCTAAGAACAACCAAAAACTATGCCAAGTGAGGCTCCCACTTGCATCAAGATCAAAATATGATCAAAGGAGCTTCAAAAGATGCCAACTTTGTGTCCAGAAAACTGCAACCAGTTTAGAAGCCAGAAACTCGTACAAGGAGTCTTCACCAACTGAAGCACACTTTTGCAAAGTTGTATCCTTCTGTGTCGTCCACCTGCACCTGAAAGATTATCGAAAACGACAGAGTAACAAACTGGGAAATATCGTTTTACTACAGGTGTGTCAAGTTGTTCAAATTATGCACTTCATCTTTAATCCCACGACTTTTGCGTCCACGCAATGGTCAAAATTTTAATAATTAAAGTACAACTGATCTATAAATTAAAATTACGGAATACGACTCAAACAATAGCCAACAAAATGTAAAGATAAATAAAAATTGCTCAAAACCAAGGCATACAAAACAAAAATAATATAAAACACTCACAACACAATCAGGGCAACTGGTCTAGGTTTTTCATCTGCTATGCATGTACAAATTAAACGTAATATCAGCAAGATTATGACAATTAACCCTACGGCTTGCTCCATGGCACAAGATGCATGTTTTTGCTATGGATCTTGAATAAAATGCATGTAAACTATATAACAAGCTAACAAAACCTAAATTAACAAGATTTAAGTTTTTTAAAACGTGTAGTGATATGTAAATTATATAACGCAATTTATTCATTTCATCTTCTCACCCCTCCACCACCCATCATCATCATCATCATCATCATCTTCTTCTTCTTTTAACCTCTACCACCACCATACGCCACTATGTTCCACCACCATTCTATGGATATATGGTGGTATGATATGTGATTGTTGAATCTGTGGTGGTTGAATCCGTGACTACCATTATCTACCACCTTCACCATTTGCACATTCGCCAACTAACATTGTGGCCGGATCGGAGGTGTGTTAGGTCACCATGATTGTGTTAGCACAAGTATCTTTAGTGAGAGAAAGTTAGAGAGAGCGTGAATGGAAGGAACAAGGCTATTCGTATGATACAATGAAAATGATATTGAATAACATGAACCAACAACCTCAAATGAAAACTTGGGAACAAAGCTTATATTATTGCTCCTGTAACTTTTTACTCCCATATAATCTGAATATTCAGAGGCCTTATGAATTGTTGAGATGAAAGTCTTGGCTCGATTTATAAGATGAATTGTTGAGATTGTTAAATGATAGAATTATCCGTCAATGATATGTCTTATTAATCCGATATATATTAAGTATACATACATAGAAACTCTAATGGTCCCTAAGTTCGCACTCGGGTTTGGGCAAGCCTACATAGTTTAATGATCTCTAGCAATTCAAACGATAAAATCGTGAAAACTCGAATTGGAGACTAAAATGATAATTATTGAAAAAAAAAAGAATAAATAAATAAAAAATAAATTATCTTCATAAAGAATCAAGAATTCGATAGCACCCAGTCACAACAGGTGCATAAACATAATCTAAAAAAGAGCGAACCTTTTTTTTCTTCTTACAACTGTTAAAACTTGCGTCCGGCCGGTGGAGGCGGCGACTCCGGTATTCTTTCCTTCATAATTTAATTACGAGTCCACGACCGCTAACGACATCAACTAACTCTAAGTCGTTTGAGAGTTATAAGCAAAACCGTAAGCCAATTGCAATTTTTGAAACCAATGGCTTGTTACGGCATGTGAGGAAGCATCGCCTAGGATGTAGTTGCGATTACAGTATGATTTTCTTCGGAATTTGATTACAAATCCAATGGCGTTGACGGTGTTAGTTAACTCCTTACGTTCTAGAAGTTATGGTCGAAAAAGTAGGTTGCGTTATTTGATTTTTCTATTAAAGATTAGGGATAAGGCGACGACTAGGGTTTGACGGGGTGGTTTAGAGATGCAGCTCAAAGTGACAGACGAAGTCGAAAGATAAATCATAAATCTTGCAATCAAGAAAACATACATCCTTGTGTACAAGTTCTAGTAGAAAAGTTAAATTTTGAAATTGTTTTTTAGATTTGAAAGTGTGTTTGTTTGTTTCGTAAGAAATGAGTGGGAAGGAGTGGGTTTATATAGTGTGTGAGAGTTTGCCAAGCTGGCAATCCGTGTCACTGTGTTTGTTTTGGCCGTTGGATGAGACGAAGGGTTCATCGGATGGTTGAGATATAATTTGATTTGTACACATGCAAACAAATGCGACAATTGCTCGTGCTGTGACCCCCTAATCCACAATATTTATTTGACTAATTATTGTTTCCACTTATGAATTAATCATAAGAGCATTCCCAACGTTTAACGCACCCCTGCGTTAAACTTTAACGTGGGTGTGTTAAACTCGCGTTATCTATTGGAAGCTACGTGCGTTAACGCAGCGTTAAAGGGATGCGTTAACCCTTTAATGCTGTGTTAAGGGCTATATCTGTTAAAAAAAATCATTTCACCCCCTATAACGGCTATTATATCAGTTGAATTCAAAAAAAATATTTTCAAAACACCCCCTTCCATTATATCCGTTGAATCAAATGGCTATATCAAAAAAAAATCAAAAAAAAAAAAAAAAAAAAGTCAAAACCATTTTCACTCCCCTATAAATACCCAATTAAAACAACTTTTTTTTTCACACTTCCACAAATCAATCTAATACATCATATACTTCCATGTTCAAACTTCCACAAAAAAAAAATGTCCGGATTTAACCCAAACGACGATGATAGTTTCATGAATCTCCTAAACACTGGGTGGAATAACCCAAATGCCGGGTCATCTTCAAACCCGAACGCACCACCAATCCCTAACCCACTTGGCTTGTCGAGCCAAGAACTTTACTTACAGCATCAACGAATGCTATATTGGGAACAACAACAACAACAGAACCTAAACACCAATTTCTCTAATCTTCAATTCACACAACAATCACAACATTCTCAAACGGAAACCCATGATGTTCCCGAGACACCTATGTCTCCTCCAAAGCCATACAAACGGGGTGGCAAACGAAAGGCAAAAAAAAATGAAAGAACCCGGACCATTGGAGGAGGATGAAGAAAATACCGACTTCATCAAACATTGGAACCAAAACGAGGAAAAATTACTTGCCACGTGTTATGTGGCCGCGACCAAGGATTCAGAAGTGGGTCGTTCACAAAGCAATGATACATTTTGGCAACGGGTGAAAAATGAGTTTAATAGACTCAATTTTCAAAAGCGAAACAAGGATATGATTCAAGGAAAATGGAAAATGTTGAACCGTGATTGCACAAAGTTCAACGCCTATTACAAACGTTCCCAACGCCAACAAAAAAGTGGTGAAAGTGACATGGATATCCTTAAACGCGCCAAACAAACGTATCGGGACGAGCACAGAACCGCTCCGTTTAACAACGAGGAGGCTTGGGAGGTTTTGCGGGCTCATATGAAATGAGACGCGCTAGAAGGGGTTGATTTATCCTGCGATGTCCCAAGCAAAACAAACGAGGTGTTGTTTGGTCATGATGAACACCCACGTCCTATGGGAACAAAGCATGCTTCAAAGAAAGCTAGATCCGAGAGCACGACAAGTACAGGGGAGCGAGTACCGGAGGAACGAGCTCGTCTAGCCAATTCGGGGAGGCTATGACATCCGAGTATCGTTTGAAATGGGAAACCGCCCAAGCAGCGTATCGGGCGGCCCAAATAAAAGATGAGATGATAACAAGATTGGAGGAAATGAAATTTTTGATGATGGACACGACCGGGAAGGATCCAAACGTTGTTTGTTGGATCAATGACGAAAAAGATCGAATCATCAAAAAATATAACCTCCAACCTCGTCATTAGATTTATTATTTTGTTTTTTTTTATGTTGTAGTTTGGTTATTCTTGTGTTTTTTTTTATTTCGTTATTTTTTTTTTTAATTTCGTTGTAACTTTTTTTTATTAAGTATGTAATGTAATATGTTTTTAATGAATGCTATGTTTTTAATAAATGAAGTTTTAATATAAGTTTAGGGATTGAGTTTGAAAATATTTGAGTTAAAGTTGAGTTAAGGTGAGTTAATGTGAGTTATGATTGTGGGTGTTTTTTTTAGTTAAAGATGAAAAGGGTAAAGCTGATGTGGCGCTGACGTGGCAGTGTGTTAAAGTTTAATTTTGTGTTACCATTAGGAATGCTCTAAGGGCCCGTTTGGTTTGTCGATAGGTTTGTGATTTGGATTTGATATGGTTTAAAAGAGATAAAATATATTTGTTTAATTAATTTTATAATAAGAATAAAATTCAAAATATTATTACTATAAAATAAAAATTACTGTGATAGTTTAATATATATATATAAAGGAAAGAGAAATACACTTAATATTTTGAGTCCCACAACTTTTTTCAAAACCTACTTATCATCCCTCCTTTTTGAAAACTCTTAAGGCCCATTTGGTTTGAAGATAGGTTTAGGATTTGGATTTATATTTCGATTTGGAGAGAGAAAATATATTATAAAATTAATAAAATTTTGTTTTAATTAAAAGAAAACAACTTTATTATTTTTTTAAATATGAAAATGGTGTTTCATAGAGAGAGGAAACACTTGGGTCCCAACAAATCCTCCATACCAGGCTTCACCTTAAGGAATCACATATGCACGAATTTTCATAATATTTTCAATATTCTAAATCTAAAACCTCAACCAAACATTAGTTTTTTCCATGTAATCCTAAACCAAATCCTAACCCCTCAAACCAAACGGGCCCTTATATTTAGATTACAAATACTAATCTGAAACCCAAATCTTCAACCAAACAACATTTTCTTTTTTTACAAATCCAAATGCCAACCCAAACCCACCAAACAAACAGCACCTAAGTTTTTGCTCCCACTGAAAAAGAAAAAGAATAGATTGAACTAAATTACGGCTAAAATTTCATTTCTCACTAAATCATCCTAATTTATGAAGAAGATTGGGAGGTGAAATTTTACATAATTTCCTTTCTTCTTCTTTTATCTTCAGAAATATCTCGAGAACATGATAATTTTTCAATTTCCTCTCCACTTCTTTTATTTTCTTTCCAAATTAAAACTTGGGAACATAGTGTATATTGTTGCTTCTGTAACTTTTTGCTCTCATAAGTTTTTGTTGTCTCCTCAATGAGATTGATGTCATGTAATCTAAATATTCAGAGACCTATGTATTGTTGAGATGAATGTCTTGGCTTGATTATGAGATGAATTTTTGAGATTATTGAATGATAGAATTATTCGTCGGTGATATGTTTTGTTAATCCGATGTATATAAGGATACATGCATAGAAACTCTGATGGTCCCTAAGCTCACACTCGGGCTTAGGCCAACCTACATAGCCTAATACTCCCCTGAAATTTAACTAGCAAAATCGTGAAATCTCAAAAATGAAGACTAAAATGATAATTATTTTAAAAGACAAAATAAAGCGTTTGACATTATTTTTCAAGTTGTAAATTTTCAAAAAACCTTAATGGAACATAATGCAAGTAATAAAATAAACGATACAGAAACATAATTATAACTAATCACCACAACCATACTAAAGTGTTATTTATAAAAAAACAACGTTAAGGTTTCAGTTTCAAATAAAATTTAAACTTCTTTGTTCACGTAAATCAAAACTTAGTTGAATCAAAATCTTGTGTTTTATTTTTAAGTTTTTATTATCACAATAATATATCACATGCAAGTTAAATAAAAACACAATCACAATCATGCATAACCTAAATGGATGAATAAAAATCTATGCTTGATCTCGCGCACCAACATGAGGATCAAGTACTCAATCTAAGAACAACCAAAAACTATGCCAAGTGAGGCTCCCACTTGCATCAAGATCAAAATATGATCAAAGGAGCTTCAAAAGATGCCAACTTTGTGTCCAGAAAACTGCAACCAGTTTAGCAGCCAGAAACTCATACAAGGAGTCTTCCCCAACTGAAGCACACTTTTGCAAAGTTGTATCCTTCTGTGTCGTCCACCTGCGCCTGAAAGATTATCGAAAACGACAGAGTAACAAACTAGGAAACATCGTTTTACTACAGGTGTGTCAAGTTGTCCAAATTATGCACTTCAACTTTAATCCCACGACTTTTGCGTCCACGCAATGGTCAAAATTTTAATAATTAAAGTACAACTTATCTATAAATTAAAATTACGGAATATGACTCAAACAATAGCCAACAAAAAATAAAGATAAATAAAAATTGCTCAAAACCAAGGCATACAAAACAAAAACAATATAAAACACTCACAACACAATCAGGGCAACTGGTCTAGGTTTTTCATCTGCTATGCATGTACAAATTAAATGTAATATCAACAAGATTATGACAATTAACCCTATGGCTTGCTCCATGGCACAAGATGCATGTTTTTGCTATGGATCTTGAATAAAAAAGCTGTTAGAGTTATGGAAAAATATTAAAACGTGTATGAATAGAATCGAACACGGGACCTTGTGATTGCACACTTTACGTATGAATGATTAATGTAAATAATTAATATATATGACCGTGATCTATTTTAATTTTTTGGACACGAAGTAATGACTAACGGACGTTAAGTAATTAACGAAATTGACTAATGACTGTTAGTGAATAAAGGAAGGACCGTAGGTGTAATTTGTAGGAAAGAAGGTTCCGAAAATCCCTTATTGAAGGGCTTGGCCGATCGGCCTACAGGGGAATTTATTTCCTTTCTTGACTCAACTTGTCCTACAAGATTACTAGCCTATAAATACAAAACCAAGGGTTATTAGTTTTTCACCTTGTGCATTGTTACTATAACCCTAAAAGTTTTCTTCTTCCTTTTGCCTAGAAAACCGATCAACCCACTATTGTAGGGGGGGGGGTCGAATTTTCTAAGTTAAACAAAACATTTGGTTTAATCGTGTTCTTACACTAGCATCTAGCATTAATTGGTTATAGTACGCGTGTACAAGACGTGGTAGTTAACTTACTTTAGTTAACACAATATTGGATTGAGAAACAAAACGGCAAGGGGTTTCTCGTTAATCCTATTTATTGATAAAGAATAAGAAAAGAGAAGTTAGTTCCTTGTTCTTGCTAGGATCAAAGGTACGTTAACTTTTATATTTGGTTAATCTTTATACATGTTAAATAATTGATCTTTGCTTTCGCTATGTGCTTTGATGTTTTAGGACTTAGTTATATAATTGTTATGATATCTAAATTCTAACAAAAGCAAGTAAACTATATAACAAGCTAACAAAACCTAAATTAACAAGATTTAAGTTTTTTAAAATGTGTAGTGATATGTAAATTATATAACGCAATTTATTCATTTCATTTTCTCACCCCTCCACCACCCATCACCATCATCATCATCATCATCATCATCATCATCTTCTTCTTCTTTTCACCTCCACCACCACCATACGCCACTATGTGCCACCACCATCCTATGGATATGTGGTGGTATGATATGTGACCATCGAATCTGTGGTGGTTGAATCCTTGACTACCATCATCTACCACCTCCACCATTTGCACATTCGCCAACTAACATTGTGGCCAGATCGAAGGTGTGTTAGGTCACCATGATTGTGTTAACACAAGTATCTTTAGTGAGAGAAAGTTAGAGAGAGCGTAAATGGAAGGAACAAGGCTATTCGTATGATATAATGAAAATGATATTGAATAACATGAACCAACAACCTCAAATGAGGTTTACATGAGTTTATATAGGCGTGCAAGCTAGGGCAACACCATACTAGTTTTCTAGAATCATCTTATACGGCCCATGGGCTTGCTTCATGAGCCGTGGGCTTAAACTAACATACAAGCCTATTAATCTAGCAACATATTACATAATTTAAATGACCAACACTTTATGTTACTTAGACGTATTACTAACAATCTCTCCCTAACGGTTGGTCATCATGGATTGCTTGACGTCTTTATCTCTTTACTTGTTCTTTGACTTTTTCGGCTTGTGACGTTTTTGAATCATTACTTATTTGTTCTTTGTTCTTGTTGTTGTGATCATATGTTGGCTTCACCTTGCTTTCATCAACATCTTTAACTCTGTTGTCTTTACGTCTTTTTCCAACATGCTCATACTTCTTTTGACTTTGAATCTTCATACTTATGTGGTTCTCATTTCTTAGCTTTGATCTTTGTCTTTTCAACTTTGTAGATTCTTTGGATTTGACGTAATATCTTTTAGAACTGAACTTTGCTTTGATCTTTGGTGAGAACTTTATCTTTCGTAATGTTGTTGGTATGAGCATGTGGATCTTGAGTGTAAGTTGATGAACATGATGGTAACAGTCTCTCCTCCAAGTAACAATCATCATTAGCTATAGGGTAAAGGTATCACGATGGACTTTTCTTAGAGAATAGACCACTACGATTGTTTTACTGATGAATGTCTTGATTCCATTCACCTTGGTCGGGCATATCAGCCGTTCGAATCCTATTAAGGATAGTTATCGATACTATGGATAGAATCCAAGTATAGACCCCATTCTTCATGACTCGATTCGTGATAGGAATCTCTTTAGCGGGATTTCCAGTACGTACTGGATTGGACGTCGAAAGTATTAACAGCATAGTGTGAAAACATATCTCTAATCCTTACAAAGGTTGTTCCTCAATTGGATACCCTCAATAAGGCTTACGAAGGTATACCGAAGTATAACAACAATTCAGATGAGCCGCTAAAGTATACCGAAGTATCACTCCACGACTGTAGACCGTTTGGAACATAGTAACAACCACCATGATATATGTGGCAAGATCTGAAGATCTCAAAAAAGACTCTTACAACTTGTGTCCTTTTTGGCGAACACAAGTGTATGCATAGGAAAGTCTATCCTAAGATATCTCTTAATGAATCTCATGGCTCTAGACTCGATTAAGTGCGTTTTGGTTTTAGTGGTCGGAGGCATGGAGCAGAGTGCCTCCTTTTCAATACCAACACATCTCGAAGTAAGAGGTCGATAGATTATGCAAGGTTCTCTGTGAGAAATGAAACAATATCCTTTTAAAAGGAACTTGAATAGCTAGGAGGGTTGTGCAGTGCGTCACTAGGTCCATGGCGTTTTGTCTTCAATACTGTTGTCATCTTTGTGACAACCAGTAGCAGATATATTGACCCGGTTTCTGCCCAAATTTTTATGGAGGGCTATTTCATTTCACCCTATCATTTACTTTTCTTTTTAATTCTTCAAACCCTTCCTTCTCATTTCATCATTTTTACTCCTTTTTTCAATCATACCTAAGGACTTCTAATACTAACTATGGGTATTGTCCATGGGTAGATCCCTCTGGATCTGGCGGATCATAGGACATAAACCTAACCTTAATCACCTTATAACTCCATGATTATCCTAGGTAGGTTAACTGTCGATCATGTTGCCATAAAACCTTTTGGAAAAATCTCTCAAAGTATTTATGAATATAAAACACATTTTGTTAATACTTTGAGAGTTTTGTATTTCAAAAATACTCCCCCTTCACATGTGCTCATAAATTTTTAAGATAAATTAACACATGTTGGGAAGAGTTCGCACTTTTGAATTGATCAATTTTCAGTGGACTAGACCGATTCGAGACATGCTTACGTCACTAGTTAGACTAGCTTGAAATTATTACCCGTCCTGGTCAAATAAAAAAAAATCCCTCGAGACGGTACACTCTACTTAGACAAGTCCTATTCGAGACACGCTTACATCACTGATTAAACCAACTTGAAATTATTACCCGTCCAGGACAAGTCTTTTCGATTACTGACATTTAAGCTTCGTCAATTCTTTGGTGATATCTGAGTCGAGCTCATTTGAGATTCCACACATTTCTCAACATATTTTAATCACATTTTATTTTTCTCCCCCTAAAAAATAGCATATGTACGTTGTTTTTGAAACTTTTATTAAAATATGTTTTTTGAGGTCTTTAAAATTACTTGGGAGATTTTATATATCAAGAACATTTGGTTTTGAATACTCCCCCTTAATAAGTGAAATAACTTTTTGAGGTTTTAAATACGAGAGGGAATACTTGTATCTTGAACATACTTTTGAGAAAACTTTTAAAGATTTTGAGTAAAGTCTACTCAAGATTAAGAAGCCTTCGCTCCTTTAATCAGGATTGAGGCACTGAAGCGTACCCAGGGTCCTTTCTTTACAAAGTACGGGTTATGCATTGTTATGTGTACATAAGCCATTATAACACAAACAAATCATAATAAAGTATTTCACCAAATCAAGCACTAACCAATCATTCTGGACGTTGGAAGTTCATAATCGGGAAACTTGGTCTTCCGTCGACTTACCTTTCCAATCTCCGCATCTGATCTCTGAGCTTGAGCTTCTGTTCAATCTTGTTGATGAAATTACGAACATCCCGTGAATCTGTAGCATTCCATCTCTTTTTCTTATCAGGGTACAACTGTTAATCTTTTAGACATATGTCCAAACCATCTTGAACCGTTTTAAGGGTAGCATCGTAGAACTTGTGAATCTCTTTAAAACTCCTGAAGAAGTTAAGTGTATGGTCACTTTTGTATATGAAGCCAAAAGCTGGTTCTCTCTTCAGAGTGTATTGTGATTCTTGATTAAGTTTTGGATAATGTAGAAGTGGTTCGGTTAAGTTTAGCTTCCTCTGATAGCTTTCCACTCCCAGTTGCAGATCTTCAACTCTTTCCTGAATGATGATGCTCCGCATATAGGCTAGAAGTGAAGTGATGAATGCATATTGGAGATGTGTTGAGAAGTGTCTCATCTTTCCCTGAACCTTAAGAAGATACACGTCTTCGATGTCATTCAAATGTAAGTCGGGGAAATCAGCTTCTGAGAATGCATACTCTTTTTCATCTTGTCTCTTAACCACAATCTTTTCCAAATATGTATAGCTAAACTTCTCTTCGGCATCAATGCTTATTACAATGACAATCCTGAGGTTACTTGTTGGATATTCACTAACACATAAACACTAGATTGGGACTAGTATGGATCGAATAGATAAGAACTAGAGAGAGAAAGTGGGAACTTCTAGAGAGAGAAATACTATGTGTATATTAGCTTGAAGTAAATGAGAGTTCCAACCCTTCCCTTGCAAGGGAAGGGGTATTTATACTTACTACATAATATGCCCTTAGCGGGCTGTAGAGAGAGCTGACAGAGGGTAAAGACCCGACCCACTCCACAATACTAATAATACTAACTAAGCTACTACTAATATTACTAGTTATCCTACGAGCTATGATGTGCTAATAAATACTCGGGGTGACCGAGTCTTCAACTGAATATTCATATTCCTAACAATCTCCCCCTAAGGGAGGTCACCCCTGAAGTAATGTTCTGAATTTTTGCACTTCATCCATGGCTCTTGACTTCATAACTCGTTAAACAATGATTCTTCACAATCCTTGATCATTGAGCAGCAGCAAATCTTCAGATGACTTTTTCTTCTGACTTGGATGATCTTTGTTGATTCTTTGGAGTTTTCATCCACCATGTGTTTCCATGTCATCTTTCAGTGGTATGTATCAATGTGATGTGGTAATCTTTGACCTGACATGCTCACTCCATTCTGGGTCATGACTTTCAGCATCAGAGTTAGCAGAAGCAGTGTTGAGGGTCTTTTTAGATTGATCATGACTTCTTTGTTTAAGATGATGATGTAGTGTGAACATGTGATAGAGGATTGGCATCTTTTCTGCAACCAGCTACAACAGCAACCAGCTACAGCATTCCACAGCTACAATCGCCAGAAGTTCCTACATACGACAGTTAGCAACAAATCGACCGGTACTTATAGGTTCGGTCTTCGAGATAGTTAACAGCATAGTGTGAAAACTCTCTCTAATTCTTACCAAGACCGTTCCTAAACGAAAACCCACAGAGGGCTTTTTAAGATTTTACCGTAGTAAATCAACGATTAGGTGAGTCGCTAGAGATCACTCCATGACTGTAGACCGTCTGAAACTGTCGTGACCACCAAGCGTAATCCATAAGGAATTACCGAAGTGACCTGCATTCAGAGCTGTTTGATGATGACCCTGGCAGGAATTTTCATTCAATCATTGAGAATTACATAAGTAAGTTCTCTCATAAATGTTCTGGCAGATTGCTAAGATCTGCGTAGGACTCATAAGTTTACATCTGGTGTTCTTAATGTTGAACTACCAATGTAGAAGTAATTCGTGTCCCTATGAGATCTTATTATGCATCTCGTGGCTCTAGACTCAATTGCGCGTTTTGATTTGGTGATTGGAGGCTGGAGAGGACTGCCACCTTTTCAATATCATCTAACTCGGAGTGAGAGAGATGATAGAAATGTATTGTTCTCCGTGACAAGTGAAACAAGAGTCCTTTGAGGGACCTTGAGTGGCTAGGGAGGGTTGTGCAGCGTATCACTGGGTCCATGATACTTTGTCTTCAATGCCAGCAATCAACTAAGTGATTCTGACAGCATATGTATTGACCCGGTTTCTGCCTAAGTTGTAAGGAGGGCTAATTCTTTTCACCCTTTATCTTTACAATTCTTTTTCATTCTTCAACCCCTTCAGTGCTTACCGAGACTTCATAACTGACACCTTGTTGGGTTTATTCCGGTGTTAGCTCCATCTCAGTCGGCACTCTTCCCTTATACACATTTCTCCTTTTTAATCATACCTAAGGACTTCTACACTAACTAGTGGATTGTCCCTGGGTAGATCCCTCCGGCACTGGCGGGATCGTGGGAACTTGAACCTAACCTAACCATCCTTATAACTCCATGCGTTAATTAAAATGGCCGGTCTTTAGTATTCATCCACGATTGCCAAACCAAATCTTTGAAAAATCTCTCAAAGTGTTCATGATTCTGAAACACATTTTTGCAAACACTTGAGAGTTTTATATTTTTCAAATGCTCCCCCTCAACATGTGCACGAGTGATAGTTTTATAAATTTGCACATGTTAGGTGAAGCTCGCACTTTTGAATTGATCCACTTTCAGTGAACATGACCGATTCGAGACACGTTTACATCACTAGTTAGACTAGCTTGAAATTATTACCCGGCCTGGTCAAGTCCACAGAAAGTTTCTCGAAATGGTACACTCTACTCAGATACGTCTTTTTCGAGACACGCTTACATCACTGGTTAGACCAACTTGAAATTATTACCCGGCCAAGACGCATCCTTTCGATTGATGACAGTTCAAGTTTCGTCAATTCGATTGTTATGTCTGAGCCACACTCGCATGATATGCCCAATCCTTTATGTTTAGTTAAAAACCATTTGCTCCCCCTCAATATGTGCATCGATATACGAAAGAGTTTAGCACATACGGGAGAGCTTACATTGACTTCCAAATCATCACATTTTATCAGAATTTCATATTTAAATCACATTCTCTCCCCCGATCAAAAATTTCAAACCATTTGAGATTTGTGATCCCAATTGATTTAAATAAGTTAGAAAAATGTGAGAGAAAATGTGGCCGATTAAATGTTTTCTGATAGTGATACATACTATGCTCCCCCTTAAGCTAAGAGGGAGATTCACTTGTTAATATACACGGATCACATATAGAGTATTACACGATTATTGCAAAGTTTATCACAGTATAAGATTACATGTGTTCAAAAGATGATAGGACAAAACATTGCAAATTGATTAAGCTTAAGCCGTTCTTTCCAGCAGTCTGTAATCTCCTTCACGAACTCTGCCACCAACAAAGCTTTCCAGGTTGCAAAAGATCCTTCTTATTTTCATCCTTCGCTCTATAGCTCTTATGAACTCCTTACTTCTCCGTATATCCACATCAGTCCAGAATTGAGTGTTCAATTGTGGGTTGTTAGGATTGATCTTGAAATCTCTAACTCTGAAGTCCAGTGCTTCATCGATCATTCTCAGAGTCCCATCGCTAAACTTATGAATCTCGCTGAGTTGCATCATCATTGGAGTTCCATGCTGGTCAGTGAACTTGACTGCTCTTGGGGATTCGATCACCTTGAAGTCGTGAATGAACTCGAGACCCTTACGTTCCCAATTTGGCTTGGTGAGATTAAGTTTTGTCTGGTAGCTCTCAATCCCAAGTTGAAAGTCACTAACCCTTTGCCTGATGACCAGACCCCTGATCCATAAGTTGACAGCAGCAGAAAGGGTCTTCTTGTCACGAGGAGGAAGATGATCCAGGTGCCCTTGAAGATTCAGAAGGAAGAGATCCTCGAAGTCACTTGGAAGTAGATGTTTGAAGTCGCCTTCAGCAATAACATACTCCTTTTGATCAGCACGACGAAGCACTATCCTTTTTAGATACTCATACCCATACATCGGGTGAATGTCAACTTTGATAACACTCAAGATTCTTAGATGTGAGCGTATACCCTGACGACTACCCTCGCCCACGTGCCGTTCAATGTAGAACCGTTTCTTGTGGAACCACCAGTGTGTGATCCCATAAGATGCGGTTAATTCAAACTTGTGTTCTTCATTTGACCATAACTGATCAGGCACCATTTGTTCTAGTCCAATCTCAGTGTAGTGAGCCGCCTTCATCTTGGTAATGGATAATGCCAGTCTGCCACTTTTATCTCCGAAACGGAGATAATCTAGATCGTTGTTGAAGAAGAGATCAGCTTGAATATTAGCCTGACCTGGTGGACCATCAAAGGGAAGAGGTCGGTTGACGTTGTAGGAAAGGATTCGGTCATCAACTTGATCAGTAAAGAGTCTATGACATTCTTCCATTTGGTATTGAAGATGATGCACATCAGGATAAAACACTTTGACAATTTCATACGCAGGACCTTCTAGATCATGAGGAGTGAGATTTGTGATACCTTTCTTCTTACAGAACCAAGTAATAAATGCCCCCATGTCATTAGTTTTAGCCAGCAATGAGTTCTCAGGAGGTGGGTTGTGTTGTGATGCAATAGTAGATGCCCAATTGTTTTTAGGAACACTTGTGTCTGATGATGAGATAGACCAATCTGGTTCAGGAATTTGTTCTCGATCTTCCTCAGGTACGGGTTTCAACCAAGTTTCCATGTCTTCCTTGGTGGGGCGCTTACTAGTGGAGTCAGAGTCATTAGGTGTATATGTGCGTAAGAATTCCAACCACCATTTTTGACTAGGGTCAACTTTTGGGATATTGGTGTTAGCTATGTCTTCTTCTTCATCAGTTTGAGAGGTCAGATCTTCTAGAACTGATTCCTCATTCATGACTAAGTCCTCAGGAACTGGTGAGAATGAGGGCTTAAATTGGGTATCAACAGTTGTCCACGCAATAGATCCATCCATTGAAACTCTTTTAGATGTGCTTGGGCCAGACGAGGTAGTGGCTTGGTCTTTTCCCCCAGAAGACGCAGTGGGGTGATGATGAGATTGAGCTTGGGTGGACCCTGAAGCTCCTGAAAACCATGCTGCTCCAGAGTTACCATCTGGTGGAGGCGGTGGAGGAGGATGCGGTGGAGAACCAGGAGGTGTACAGGGTTTATCTTGTCTCCTTTTCTTCCTTTTCCGTTGTTCTTTTAGTTCAGCCATGAGGAAATCCTGATTATCACGATCCATCGATTTTTCTAAGGCTTCATAAAGCCTTTGATGATCTTCATGGCCTTGAAACTGACCACATTCAAACATTCTGTCGTAGAGAATTGATTTCATATCAGTTGTAGGAAGATCTCAGAATCGTGTTTTCATAGGAGCTTCCATTGCACATTTGACTGCCTCTTCTACATGAGCATCAACAGCAACTATGACCTTTTGTTCAATATCAAGCTTTTCCAACTTCAGCAATCTTTTCTCATAACTTTTCATCTTTTGTGTCATGTCGTCAAGGAGCTTTGAGGCTGTAGTTAGCTGTGATGCTACGTCTGATGGTGGTTCTGGAAGAGCAGTTGTGGTTGCAGTTGCTTCGGGTGAGGGAATTACTATGACAGGTGCTGGTGTAGGGGCTGGAGCTGTCATGAGTCGAATGCCTGACGAGTCTTGTTCAATGTGCACCGACACCATTGACTCCACTTCTTTACCATCCTGTGTTTTTCCAGTCTCTGTAACGAGATCGTTGGCTTTATCAATGAGAAATTGATCACCATAGTTGAAGTCTGTATCAAGATTTTTCAACGAGGACAGGGTGCCCGTAGACTCCGCTGGTTCATTAAGGTGAGACTGCTCATCATTTTTCATTTTCAGATTCTCATGAACACCAGGGTACGCTGAAGCCACAAATTCTTCATGTTGCAGTTCCTATGGGGGTTCTGTGGTGGTCTTTGTTTCCTGGACTTGAGTTTCATCAACATTGTTATCAGGCTCAGTTTCTCTATGATCTTGATCTTGTGGGATATCCTTTTGGTCTTGTGGATTTTTAGTTTCAGTATGTATGACCTTCATATCTGCATCCTTCCCCCTGATCAAATTCTCATCGCTTTCCGTATCACTGGAATCCAGTTCAACTTCTAAAATCGGTGATTCCTCCTGTGCTCCCTCAGAGAGGTCAAGAGCTTTGGATGATTCTGAACCACGTTTTCTTAGAATGTACTTAGTTGTTGTCTTGGGTGCAGGAGAAGAGATGGTAAGAAGAGTTTGTGCCGCTTGTACTGCTGTAGCAACTCCTTTTCCCTTGCCCTCAACTGCCGGCAATGGTTTGCCACTTCCTGCATCAGGTTCTCTAAGGACAACACCTTTTGAGGCATGCCTTATTGACTCAACATGTTCTTTAGCACTGAACTCCAAGGCTTGTTGTAGATCAGGATCTTCTTCATCTCTTAGAACTAGTTCTGGAATCACCACATTTTCATCACTAACTTGACTTATTCTCTTGGTACTCTTAGATCCCCTCTTCTTGATTGATGCCTTCCTTTTGATCTTCTTAGCTTTCTTAGGGGCCTCAACATCAGTGGGTGCATCCTTTCTTTTCTTTGTTTTAGATTTAGATTGGCTTTGCTTGATGGATTTCTGGGTTTCTGGTTTGGAGGCTTCGGCTTCACCCCTTAACTTGTCTGAAAGAGCCTTTTGATAATTTTCAACTTTACTCAGATAACCCTCATAATAGGGAGCTTGTCGAATATCATCAGATAGAAGAGACTCAGGAATAAGCATTCCAAAGACTTCTTGTTTGGTTCCTTTAGCAGTCCACTTGAGATTACCCAGTACATGTTCATTGGTAGGGAGATGTAGAGGAGAGCCAGTTTTTGGATGAAACTTGTGACGAGAGTACAGATGATGAATAATCATTTTAGTGAATTGGATGCTTGGAATTAATGACTTTCTGACTGGTTTCTTGCTGATCAGAGCTGCTTCCAGCTTTACTTTGTCTTCCAGGAAATTGTGAATGGATTGGGTAAACTCTTCCCAAATTCTCTCAGCGAAATCAATGTTCGCACGTTTTACAACACCCCACAGAATTTGAAACACAGGAGCCCTGACTTTATCGAACCCTGAGGTCTTCCCGGTAAGACATAGGTTGATGATAGTGATAATTGCTCTCCATGGTTGATACATATCTTGGGTGACTACTGATGACAGCTTGTCAACATGTGTGGGATAGCCAAGGTCATTCACAAAGTTGATAAGTGCCTCGGATGATGGTGGTGGTGTAAAGGGTTTATCCTTGATGACAGGTGTGATTTGAAGTGCCTCTCTGAGGGTGTCTTTGGTCAGCTCAAACCATTTTTCGTCCAATTGACAACGGTAGTTTTTAGTGTCATTGTTGAGATTAATTGTATTCCAGAACTGTTGAATGTATATTGACGGTATGGAGGCACAGGCTATGAATGCTCTAAAGAAAGTGGTCTCCTTCAGAATATCAACTTCTATCTTGTAAATGGGACTAGGTTGAGACTTTCCCATATCTATATAGCAGTTGCTCCTTCCAATAGGTACCCAGTTGTCAAATGGGAGAATTTGTTCGTCGGTACGAACTGGAGTTGGGACCTCCTGAGCTTGTTCAGAGGAAACATTGATCATCGTGTCTGCCATTTGAATCTGTACACCCATATACACAAGATAACCCACATGCATATGCTTAGTTAGATATGAGCCAATGCCTGAGGTTAGTACACATCATATGATATCATAGATGGCTACTGATTGAGAATGGGCTCGATTATCATAAATATGAAGCATATAATGGCATACATACGATATGAGCATGGATACGAGTTTTAAGATGATCTCAATCAATCAAGTTGCAATTAATTGCCCATATCACACTTTGCAGCATACATAGCACATCTTCTTTAGCATTAGATTCAATATGCAAGCATCCACTAACACAAGATGTAAATGTTTACATATTGCAACAATGAATAGGCAGACAAGCACAACCATGATCAACTAGGCAGATAGCTACAACCATCAGTTAGACAAATAGTTACACCATCAGATACACAAGTTGCTGCAGAAAACATCAGACAGAAAAATCGCCACGTAGGGTAGATGGACAAATCGCCATAAATGTCAGATAGATAAATCTCTACCATCATCATCAGTCAGACAAATGGCCACGTAGAACAGATAGACAAATGGCTATAATTAACAGATAGACAAATCGCTACCATCATCAACAGTCAGACAAATGGCCACGTAGAGCATATAGACAAATGGCTATAATCAACAGATAGACAAATCGCTACCATCATCATCAGTCAGACAAATGGCCACGTAGAGCATATAGACAAATGGCTATAATTGTCAGATAGACAAATTGCTACTATCATCATCAGACAGACAAATGGCCACATAGAGCAGATAGACAAATGGCCACGTAGAGCAAATAGACAAATGGCTATAATTATCAGATAGACAAATTGCTACCTTCATCATCAGTCAGACAAAAGGCCATGAAAAACAGATAGACAAATGGCTAGACAAATTGCTACTATCATCATCAGTCAGACAAATGGCCACATAGAGCAGATAGACAAATGGCCACGTAGAGCAGATAGACAAATGGCTATAATTATCAGATAGACAAATTGCTACCTTCATCATCAGTCAGACAAATGGCCACGAAAAGCAGATAGATTAATGGCTATAAAGAACAGACAAGTCGCCACAATGAATGTTCACTCTAACAGACACTCACACACTCCTCACATGAAGTAACTCCTCAATGATTGACACAGACTCTTCTAGCAGGCCAATCCTCGACATCTATGCACTAACTAAACTCTGTAGACACATTATCGAGGGACAGGCACTACACTAGTTTCAATTACTAGCAACCTAATGGTTATAGTTCCCAAAAGATCCATTGAAAGTCAATCGCACACCACCAGCAACTCTCTAGTTAATTACCTAATGGACAATACCTAGACTCGTTAAGGACTTTGACTTTTAAAGTCAAACTTCATTCGATAAACTCATCAATCACACTTATAGACAGAAAATTAAAGCTATTAACGCATAAAACAAGCATCATAACACATGCAGATACAAAACCCACCAATAAAACCGGATCAAGAACATCACACTTACCTTAGACCGATTGAAGGAACGTATGAATCAACCTATAAAGTGAAATGACATAGGTTAGAGTCTAGATGTGAATTAAGAGTACCTTTCTAATCATAGAGATGCTTGTTACTTACCTAGGATGGGGCTCAATAGGACAGATCGATAACAGTTAGGTATTAGAGAGAAAAATGTTGGTGGTGGCGATTTGTTTTGAGGAGAGAGAGTGTAGTTATGGCGATTTGTTTCAAGGTTTTATACTTATACTACTTTCAATGAATGACACTTTCGGTCCCTGTCTTTACTAGCTATGCAACTTCTTTCAAGATATATCACTTTGAGTCCCTGACTTTCCTAACAAGAGAATGTCTAACATGTTTTCAGCTAAGGCACAAAGAATCCCAAAAGTCTTAAAGAAAGTCCTGATGACAGATGCCATAAATTGCTATTGCTCTCCCCCTCAATCAATGACTTAATTACTGTTAGGAAGTATAGACATTGATTGAAGAAGCAATTTATCACTTGGTGAGACCAATTGTGATATTTTAAGGCAATATGGGAGCACCAGTATGAATAAGCATGAATATGAAGTAATCCATGCTCAGGTGAACATCACCTCAAGGGATTGTTGTCATTGTGATGACAAGCTTTTCTTAACTAGGAATGCGGGTTGCTATCTAAAGTAATAGCAAGCGACAGAGACATGATTTACTTATTAGGATCAACTTCTGTTCGAGCTTCATTTAAAACCCCGTGTCATTATTGAATGACATTTCTAAGGTCGTAAATGTTATCGATATCCAGAAGACATGGCTCACCCTATCCATAACACAAATTACTATATACGAATGAAACATATACCTATAGAATAAAAAAGACTATATACAAAAGGATACTTGAGATTCTCATCATAATATCAGTACGAGTTTTGAACTGACTTGTTCAAAAATCATCGTCACCGTACATCACAAGTGGGTTTTCTGAACCTCCACTTTGGAAGTTGACATCCCCTTTGGTAGCCACACCTTGAGTTTCTTCTTGAAGCGTTCTGTAAGAGTAGCTGTACGCAGAAACCGTTTCCCTGCACTATCATATAGATTTTGTTCGCATATGTATTGGTTATTGACAATGGGGTCCTGCCTCTGTGGTTTCTTACAGATATTATTAGAAGCATTTGCTGAGTCAGTAGGTATCCACTTAAGACCAATTTTCTTAAAGATTCTACCAGTTGGCAGCCATATTAGGCACATTCTAGATGGACTATGTTTCCTAAGCACCTTATTGTTCTTATAAGAGTGATTATCTTGTCTTTCAGCACTGTATCTATTAGGTTTCTTAGGTTGCTTCATCCGTTCTACAGGCCTATTGTGGTTCTTGGTCGTAGTGGTGACCACAGTGACATTTTTAGTAACTTCCTTTGTATGTGTTTTGTGGCGCTTATCCTGAAAGTGACTCTCAGTCAGTTTTCCCTCATGACTTTGTTGTGAAGTGACTGGTTTTGGCAAACTTTGAGTCTCATCAACTTGGGGAGCACACCTAGGATAAGGGGCAGGTGTTCCCAAGACTGATGGTTTGACAAACTTAGTATTCACACTGTACTTGGTCGACTTCTTCAAGTCATTCCTATGGGTGGCTATAGTGAAGCTTTTCCTTAGATTATGTGCTTGGAGATGAACATTTTCCGCTATCAAGAGTTTTGTTGGGTCTATCCCCTTGGATTTGGTAGCCTTGACGGAATCATACAGTTGTTTATATTGCAATTTCAATGTTTCATTTTCAGCCTGTAACTCAACTGCTTTAATGTCCTGTGTTGTTTTATCATCATTGAACTTATCTTGCAGTTCACTCAATCTGGTTTTTAATTTGTCAATGGTCAAGTTTTTTGCCACTAGCTGATCTTTCAACTCGTTTATCATAAAAAATTCCCGAATGTCAGGTAATTCTGGATTTTTTGTTGGAAGGTTAATTTGAGACTTTTCTTTCATTTGTTGTATTGAAATTTCGAGATCAACACAATGTTTTTCCAGTTGTGAAAATCCTTTTAAAAGTTCATCGTAAACCCTTTTTTCAATCATTTCATGTGATTTGAAAAACTCAGCTGTAGGCAAAGAACTTGACGAATTAACATGTTCATGTTCAGCATCCTGATCAATTTCTTCCCCTTTATGACATATATTTGTTGATTCAGAGATAATATTGACATCAGTCTTTTCCAGCAAATATGGGTCATAAGAAGGTTTAAGTTGATCAGTATGTTGATGTTCATTAGAAAAAACATTATCTAGATGAGACAGATGTACCACATCAGTCTGTGCTTGGTGATTTTCTGGTTCGTAGGATGCTTTCACATATCTTGTGCAATCATCTCCGGTGCTGTCACCATCATCAATCATGTCTGATCTTGTTCCATTCCCAACTTGTTCAACTTTTTCCTTTATGAACCCCTTAACATCCCTTATCAGTAGTATCAGTGTCGTTTTGTACATTGCAATTTCTGATCCAGTGTATTTATCAAAACACTCTTTAGTCATTTGACTATCATAATCATAATCCAGAGTGTATTGAGAGTCAATGAACACTTGGAGTTGATTGTTGATCACATTTAGGGCGGCTCTGGATTTAACTTCAGAAAATTCTTCCTTGTCCAGCTCCTGTTCTAGTTGATCCAGATATAGTGTCATTTTAACTGTGAAATCACTAATTTCCTGACCAAAGAGTGACGCGAAAGCCCGTGTGTACCCCATCACATATTCCGATTTACTAAACAGAGCCTTGATATGTGATTGAAGTGAACGGAAGCATGCAGCTTGAAATTCCTTTTCATTTGCTAACCGCACAGCCTGAAGACATTCTTTCATGAGTGAATGCGAGCATGATTCATTTGTTCCAGCCGAATCAGAATTACTTGCTTCTGTTGGAGGTGTGTGATTAGGATTCCCATGATTCGCATTAACTTCGTATAGTTTAAGTACCTCAGATATGAAGGAGTCTGAATTAGTAGTCATTGTTGGGATTTGATTCATTTGCAGCATTTTACCCAATTCTTTAAGATCTAGGACAAATCGCCAGATACAAACCGCCAGACACAAATCGCCAGACACAAATCTCTAATTAATGGAATCACACTAGCAATCATAATAGACAAATCGCCATAGACAAATTGCTCCAGACAAATCGCTACAGACAACTCTCCACAGACAAGTCGCCACAGACAAATGGCCACAGACAAATCGCCAAAGACAAATCGCCACAGACCAATTACCACGGACAAATCGCCACAGACAACTCTCCACAGACAAATCGCCACAGACAAATCGCCACAGTCGCTACAGGACAGAACAGTCACTATCAGAGACAAATCACCAGACACAAAACACCAAACAAGTCACTATCGTAGCCGTTTGTCTTTTTATGCCAAATCTGGTAAAGGGACAAATCGCCACCAAGAGAGAACACAAATGGCTACTTAATCTTTCCAGCCAGACATAAATGGCCACAAAGAATGTCTTAACGAGAGACAAATCGCCACTAAGAACACTAACCTTATAACCTTCGAATCTTCCAAAAATCACCACACCAAGCCTAGATCTATGATTCCAAACACTAAACACTACTCCTATGTAATCCCTAAGCTATAAAGTACAAGATTTAACAACTTTTAACCACTAAACAAAGCTTAAAATGGAATTATAAGAACAACACTTTTCGAACCAAAAAAAAACCCACCCCAATCTACACGAATCTGTGAATATCAACACACATGGACCTAACCATGGCTCTTGATACCAATTGTTGGATATTCACTAACACATAAACACTAGATTGGGACTAGTATGGATCGAATAGATAAGAACTAGAGAGAGAAAGTGGGAACTTCTAGAGAGAGAAATACTATGTGTATATTAGCTTGAAGTAAATGAGAGTTCCAACCCTTCCCTTGCAAGGGAAGGGGTATTTATACTTACTACATAATATGCCCCTAGCGGGCTGTGGAGAGAGCTGACAGAGGGTAAAGACCCGACCCACTCCACAATACTAATAATACTAACTAAGCTACTACTAATATTACTAGTTATCCTACGAGCTATGATGTGCTAATAAATACTCGGGGTGACCGAGTCTTCAACTGAATATTCATATTCCTAACATTACTCGTTACTGTTGTCGTTGACTTAGCAACTAGTTTGCTGCGATAGTTAGTTCTTCTCTTTTTGGGCCAATCATAGATTCCTAACTATGCATCTTTATCGTACGACACCTTTTTGGATACGAACAATTGAGTTGCCGTTTCTTCAATTGTAGGTTGTGTGTATTTGGCAGCAGGAATCAAGGTCAACAGAGTTGCATACTTGCGCTCAGTCTTGTTTCCGTATTGGAAGAGTTCCAGGTCATTGTTGAAGAAGAAGCGGTATGGAATCGCGGGATGATTGGAAGTTCCTACCACTGGTAGAGGCTTGGTTCAGTCAGTGAAGTAAGGAGCTCATTTATTAACATTGAACTCAGGATTCAACCAGCTGATATCGTTGGACATTGCTCGAGCGATGTTCTTAAGATGATACTCGAGTTCAACTGCGCTTCCTGAGCGGTCTTTAAGGAGGTTGAATGCTGCATTCTTTACCCGGCGGAGTTCTTTCTTGTTAAGCTTTTTAATGCGAAGATCACGTTTAAGCTTCTGTGAGAATTCAACTGTTTGTCCGTCCATGGCTTCATCATCTTCACCAAGCGGAGGTTGAGCACTGACTAGATCATCAAACCAACCGTATTCAGCAGTCGTGTCGTTGTCGAGCCCTTCAATGACTTTTGGTTGTTTATCTTTCTTTGATCTTTTGCCTTTTGATGCTGACGGAGGTTGTTGTGGTTGTTCTAGTTGAGTTTCTGGTTGTTCGAGGTCATCGTTGCCATTGTACTGAAAATGCTCATAGTGCTCCATTGCTGTTGGGCCTGATCCGTGTAACACCCCCAATTTTGTGAACGCATCGGAATTTAAACCGGGTGTTACTTCATGGCATAACAGTCATGACAATAAGAAACGAACTCTAATGGAGTCATTTTAAAAGATTTATCATTCGAATTATATAAATATCAGAGTTTACAAAATGAGGTCCCAGCAGTTTCAAGGTTTAAAAATTACACAAATAAGTTTTCGAACAATAATAAAATTTATAGCCTTCTTGATGTATCCGTGCCCTTCCCTACCATCCTTGTACATTATGGACCTGAGATAAAATATGCTAAAGTGTCAACACAAAGGTTGGTGAGTTCATAGGTTTATAGTTAATTGTTTGAACACATTGTTTGTAGTGTGAGTTATGATCTCACACCTAATCGTTGAAAAACAGTTATTATTCCACTAAGCTCATGTCACTAATGCCTTAACACAACATCAATTATAGTGCGTCTGGTTACATAACCAGCTTAACACAACAGAATATAATTGATAACAATCTGCCCTACAGGTATCTTGCCAAAAACCTCACATTTTCAAATATAGTGCGTTTGGTTACCTACTCGGCTTAACACAAACGAATTCAAATGTAGTGCGTTTGGTTACCTAACCGGCTTTACAAAAACATCTTCAAATATAGTGTGTTTGGTTACCTAACCGGCTTAACACATACATCTTCAAATATAGTGCGTTTGGTTACCTAACCGGCTTAACAGAAACATCTTCAAATATAGTAAGTTTGATTACCTAACTGGCTTAACACAAATGTCTTCAAATATAGTTTCCAAGCAATTGTGATCATATTAAAAGTAGTAGCATGTATCTCACCTCAAAGTATTTATAAAACAAGTATAAAATTTAGATAAACGTATAGTTTGTAAAAAATCGTGATTGTTATAAAATAGTTGAGCATGTATCTCCCACAAAGAGTTTAATAAATAGTTAAATGATAGAAAACGGGGCTATTACTCACCGTGAGTTAATGATGTTAAGTGTATAACAAAATTGATGGATAAGCCGGGAAAACCTCTACGTACAACCTAGAAACATGATATCGTGTCTTAGTTTTTGAAGTAACGATGGGGAATATATATGAGTCTATATAAGTCTTTATATTGATCATGATGTTGTACATGGTAGTTTATAGTCATCGTATATGTTGTTTATAGAAACGGTTTAGTTTAAATATCATACCACTATTCGGGCTATCATAATTCAGAGGTCGTGTAGTGAACGTATGAGGAGCTAGGACACTTTAAATCGTAAATCCAGCAACTCGTTAATACGTTCACCCCGAAGAGGCCCCTCACATGAAATTCCCTAGTAACGTAGTACTTAATATGTATAACATATAATTTATACTTGTATATGACATCAATAATGTTTAAACATGCTTCATATAGTTTATCACATTTGATTATGCTTGGTTATTTATTGTTTGAAATATAATACAAGTGTTTAACACAAGTTATAAAAATTTCAAGAATTTATAAGTTTATAAGCTATGGATTTGGTCGAAACCGGTTTTCACATGTGAAAAACATTATTCCTAAGGTCAAATAAACTTAGGAAAGTTTATTAGGATGTGGCATGTTACATTTTTACACGAGAAGTTAATTTTAGTGTTCTACTCAAGTTATAAGATTTATAACTTGTAATAATGTGTCAAAAACAAGTTTTCATATGTGAAAAATGTTATTCTGAAGGTCAAGTAAACGATTTTATCTTATGGAGCTGATGTTTATAAGTAAATGATTGTTAGATCACAAAAATTATCACACAAGTCGTAGATCCTAGAGAGAGAAAGTAAGAGAGAGAGAGAGAGAATGGATGGAACTTGTATAAGAATAATAAACTTTGATTAATCAAGAACCAACACCCTATCCCTTTAAGGGAGGGGGTATTTATAGTGTTTTACAATAAAGGAGCATTGCCCTAATAATATAAATAAAAACAAGGCCACGGCCCATGGGCATTCTACATAGGCCGAACCTTAAAACAAACATAAAGGCCTTAATAGAAAAATAATCTATTATATAAACTATGACCAAGACTTGATATTAATGAAATGTGTTCCCAACAATCTCCCCCTAAGGATTGGTCATCAAGGTTGCTTGACGTCTTCTTTGCTTCTTAGGCTTTGACGTCTTACATATCTTTGTTCTTTGTTCTTGTTATGTGTGATATGGTAATGTTGTGCTCTGCCTTCTACCAACGACTTTAATTCCGGTGTCTTTACGTCTTTTCCAACATGCTCATACTTCTTTTGACTTTGATCTTTATGCTTCAAGTAATTCTCATTCTTTAGCTTTGATCTTTGACTTTTGAACGTTTGCTTTGCTTTGATCTTTGTGATAACTTTCTTTGTGATGTTAGTATGAGTATGATGGTGATGCTGGTGGTGGAACTCCTGGTCTCCATATATACCTGCATGTAAACAATTAGTAATAAAGTATCCGGCACTTACAGCTTCGGACTTCGAGATCGTTAACAGCATAGTGTGAAAACTTTCTCTAGTCCTTGCCAAGGCCGTTCCTGAATCGGATGCCCCCAAGAGAGCTTACACAGATACACCAAAGTGTATCAACGATTCAGGGTAAGTCGTTGAAGTATACCGAAGTATCACTCCACGACTGTAGACCGTTTGGAACCACCGTGAACACTAAGCGTAACCTACAAGGGATTACCGAAGTGACCTGCTGTCAGGGCTGTTTGATGTTGACCCTGGCAGGAATTTCCACTCAATCACGGAGAATCACAATTGTGAGTTCCCTCATGAATGTTCTTGGCAGATTGCTAAGATCTACGCAGGACTCTTGTTATTTACAACTGGTGTCCTTATTGTTGAACAACCAGTGTAGAAATATTAAGTGTTCCTAAGAGATCTTTTGATGTATCTCGCGGCACTAGACTCGATTTATTGCATTTTGGTTTTAGTCGTCGGAGGCATGGAGCAGAGTGCCTCATTTTCAATATCAACTAATCTCGGAGTGAGAGGTCGATAGATTATGAAGGGTTCTCCATGAGAAATGAAACAAGTATTTTTTGAGAGACACTTGAGTAGCTATAAGGTTTAGTGCAGTGCGTCACTGGGTCCATGACGGCTTATCTTTAATACCAGTGTCACCGTAGTGACATCCAGTAGCATATGAACTGGTGGCGGCGGCGGTCGGTGGTGGTGGATGGTGGTGATGGCGGCGGTCGATGGTGGTGGATGGTGGTGATGGCGGCGGTTAGTGGTGGTGGTGGCAGAGGGTGGCGGTAGTGGATGGTGGTAGTGGCGGACGGTGGTGGCGGCTAGTGATGGTGGTGGCGGTTGGTGGTGGAGGGTGGTGATGGTGGCGGCGGCTGGTAGTGGTGGTGGATGATGGTGGAGGCTGGTGGTGGTGGTGGCGGGTGGTGGTGGTGGCTGCCGCTGGTGGTGGTGGACGTAGGTGGTAGAGGTGGCAGGTGGTAGTGGTGAAATGACTATAAAAACTCAAGGACCAAACATGTAATTTACTAACAAAATGGTCATTAGTGGGTTAACGGAAGTTGGTAAAAAACCTAAATCGGCCAAAAAAAAGTTGGCCGCCTTTATGTGCAAGAAAAAAGTAGAGTACCTTGATTGGAAACAGACCTTAAGTTGAGTACCTTTTTGCGTTATTTGCCCTATTTATAAATATTATTATAATTATATAATAAATTAATATATATGAATGGAATTATAAATATTAAAATGAAAGCACAAGTTATTGTGAAATCACCTTCCACCCCCTTTTTTGGTCCTTGTTCGACCGGCCTAACAAACAAACACCCATCGGGTTTTGATTTTCAAACTAACGAGTTCCTCACTTGTTATTTAAATGTCAGTTAATTAGTTATAACATCTAACGTTATAATTATCGATCGTTTAAAACATTTCGTGACATAATATAATTAATATATAATGTTTAATACAATATATTATTTATATTATTTATATTAATTAAATATATTCGTTAGTGTATACGTGTATACCACAATAGGCTCATATGTTACCGGCCGTATAATTTATTGATTATACTTAACAGCATAACCATTATGTTATACAAAATTGTATTACATGCATTTTTATTTCCACTGTAGAAAAAATTGTGGGTGGAAAATTACTCTAAAGTAGGGAATATTTTGATTTTGAACTTGACATGAACACATGACCTTATTATTAATTAACACTAATCTGGATTATGTTTTTCGACTTCAAACGATGACGTTTAAACACTCCACAACATCCGTTAAAAGTATTCATTTCAATCTGTTAGCTGAAGATCTATCTAACAGATGCGAATAAACTAGTGACTTCGGATATCAAGTTATGCACACCTTATAAAAAATGTTACGAAGTACGTAGTTTAGTGAGTTTTCTAATGATCGCCAATTTGAAGGTAGTAAGAAACAAGTATATTAGCCCGCGCGTTGCTGCGGGGCGGCTGTGTTTATGTTTATTATAATTATGTTAATGGTTTGTGGTGTAAACAAATACGTAGTCAATATTGTAGTAGTTTTTTTCTTTGGAATACTTATTGATCATTTGAATACTTATCGATCATTTGAATATTTTCTATACTTATTTGATCATTTGAATAGATCAAACCACATGTGTAAAAAGGCTAAGTAGCCTTGTATGTAAACTGATCAAACTCAAAGCATGTTATGACAATCAAGACACTGAAATCCCCACATCAACATAAATCTTTCCTCTCAATGTAGAAATAGCCATACAAAAAAAAAAACATGTAATACATTTGGAAGGTTTTCTTATGTTTAAAAAAGGGATAATTACCAAAATAGACCGGGCAACCAAGTGGTTGGCGGTTTCCGCCCCGAAATCAGAAAATTCTGATATTAGACCAGGCAACTAGGCATCTCGACCCATACGATGGCAAGTGTCCTCCAGTTGCCCAAAAAATACACAAGTTGCCCAAAAAATAGTTAGAAAAGTGACACTTGTCACTTGCAGATTTCAGTTGCCCAAAAAGTATAGGTTGCCCTGGTCTAATATCAGAAATTTTCGATTTCGGGGCGGAAACCGCCAACTACTTAGTTGCCTGGTCTATTTTGGCAATTATCCCTTTAAAAAATCCCATAAAACAAAAGCTGAAATCAATAATTGTCGCAAACTCCGCAAACTTGTTTGATGCATTTGTAATGTACATGCTCTTTCCTACCGCTTAAATCTTTCTTAATGGGATTGAAACCTACATGAAAAGAAATCAAAGTCGAGAAGTTAGTTCTAGATCAGCAAGAATTTGAACCAAATGAAAGAACTTTGGAGGTCCACGTACCTTATATTGGGACTTTATCAGTTTCACTGTTGTAGAATATGTTTTTATAGGCCTAATACTGCAAAATGCAACCGTTTGTGTACAAACAAAGAGCAAGCTCGCACATGTTGTACTGTATAAGTAGCATTGAGAAGTCTGCAACAGTTTGTTGCCCTCTTTGATACCTATGGCACATTTCCTGCATCATTTGCAGGACCATCAATTGGGGTGATAAAAAATCATTAGCTAATTTGTTTATATCTAAAGCTTCGACCTATTTCCAAATCATAGTTTCCTACAACAAAACACACTCAATCTTTACTTTCTCTGTTTCTAACTATTCACTACCATGACGTAATCAATTCTAAACGCACATCGAAACAACGTTATATGCTTGTACTGATTTTAATTACATGAGGACATTTTACTAAAAGAAAGTAACCACAAATATAGATTTAAAAAATGAGCACAAACACACGATAAACGAACTACATATTTTGGGTTCGAGTGTCGGTAATATAATATTTTGGAAAGTAATTTAATCATACATATAATATAAGGCCAGAAGAATAAGGTTATAAGATTAGCCATCTTCCAATAAGATAGCTGATGGTGCGTGTGTATTGCTCTAATTTTTATACCCACGGTATGTCATTGTGGTTTTAGCAGTATTCAAGTTTTAAATTTATATTTAGCCGACTTATCAATAACACACACTTTAACGAGCAGTGTACCCGGTCAGTATGAATATAATGGTAAGTAGAGTGTCGATCACTAAGAGTGGAACGTATTATCTAGTTATCCTAATCAGTATTTTAATATCTTAAGTTAGCTATACAACCTAATCTAACGCAAGGGGGTTCAGCCTGAGAGACTAGCACGGTTTGATTATGATTAAATATAAACTAAACTAATAAGCACGAATCAGCGATTAGCACACACGTACACAGATAAATACTTGAGACAATAAGAAGACCTGTCCTGATAGTTAAGTAGCTTGTCACTTGTTTTATTGCTAGTTTTATATGAAGTGTATAGTTCGATGCAACGCACCGAGATTAATCCTTTCTCGTTGGCTCTAATCTTATCGGCGAGTAAACCCTTAATGATTACTTATGACTATCCTACTTATCTTTTCTTCCTACTTTTCTACAGACGATAGAATGCATAGGCGATATAATAAATAGGCGAGGAAGGGGCGTGGCGACCCAAGCAATGCTCAGCTAGACACAGAGGTTATCAATGCACTAATAAAAGTCACCAAAGACATCAACATATAAACTTTAATTAATGGGAAAGTGTTGAAACTATAGACCTTGATAGATCTTTATGAGCTCGTGGATCGTTAGTAATGTTTATGTAATCACAAACACACTAAAAGAAAGTCTAAGTTACTTGTATTCTATAGCGGAAAACAAACACAAGTAAGAACACAATTACTAAGAACGATTTGATCCTCTATGGATCTTTTGATTAATACTAAAAGTGTTTTTCTAAACTCGTACATAATACATAAAAACGTGTTCCTTTTATAGACAAGGAACCCTAAACAACCCTAAACCGTTTCACAAGAAACGTATAATCTAAAAACTATCCAAGATATGCAATATCACTTTCTAAATAAACTCATGCATATCCTAACTAATAACATAATACGCGGAAACTATCCATCAGCAGAAACATATTCCGCACAATCTATACTTCCGCAGTAACATTCTTCAGCAGAATCATAAAGCTTCAGCAGTAACCATCAGCAGTAACCATCAGCAGAATTCTTCCTTAGCAGAATTCCCAACAATCCTCCCCTAATCTTGAATTTGACATGGTTAAGTTCAAGATTCTTGATAGAGCTGTAACAATTCATGAGAAGAGGATTGACTTCGAACAGCAGCAGCAAAGAATCACATGAACCATAGCACTATGAATGGTAGAACTTGAAACTTCACATCTTTGCAGCAACAAATGACAATTTGTACATCAAAACATATTAGTTTCATACTATTCTCATCACATCCAGGTGTGTTAACTCCTGTGAGAGGTGAATCATTGAAAATAATGGATTTGATGTCTCTTTACCAATAGCCATCACTACTGGAGTAGCCAAATGTTTAAGTTCGAAAACTATGGTACACTGATAACCATCTGATTTATTAGCAAATCAGCAACTATAAACGGATTTGAGATGTCTTTACCTGTAGCCGTTTGCTCAGGACTAGCCAATTCTTTGGTTTCAACTGAACCTTGGTGAATTGAGAACCAAATATGGATACCAAATGTCTTTACCACAAACCATACTTTTGTGGACTAGCCAATTCTTTGGATCCCATAAAGGGTTACATCCATGGTGAATTGATGACCATTTCAACTCTCAGCAATGAAGCATGGGTGAGTTGAGTACCCTATAGCTTTGAGCAAGCTATTATAGCTATCAACAGATTTGATGTGTCTTTACCAAAGCTGTACCCTTTGGACTAGCCAACTCTTTGATGGACACAAGTCACATCTGGTGAGTTGATAACCATCAACAGAGTTATACAACAAACCTGCATAAAAGTTAGTACAAAAATATATAATATATATATTTTTTTTTTTTTTTTTTTTTTTTTTTTTTTTTTTTTTTTTTTTTTTAACTAAGACTTAAATAAGAAAGAAATGAAATAAAGAAATAGAAAATATACAAATAATATACAATACCAGAATCAAGTAGAAGCTTGGTGTTGCAGAAGCTTAGACTTGATGAACCCAACCAATTGTTCAGCATGTGTCCTATCATTAGCAATTGGATTTGGAGGAATTTCCAACTTCCTTTGGAGCATGCGATTCAGCAGAGTCATGGACCATGGATATTGTTGATCAGAAAACATACATACTCGTATTCCAGACTCAGTCTCCACCACATGGACATTGGGAATGGGAAAAAATCTCCAACTATCAACTTTCCATCTATGAGAAGCCTTCCAAACTGAATAGCCTTTCCCTTGTGGAGTTTGAGAGTCAAAGAGAACTTGAAGATCACCCAAGAGATATAGACCAGAACCTTGTGGAGTATGCATAGCATAATACTCAGTGACCAACTTGTAAAGGGTCTGCAGATCTTGCCTATCCACCAAATGAAGAATTTCTTGTAAGAAAGTGAAATTCTTATAAGATTGATCTTGCCTGTAGATAGTATTAATATGTCCATCTGTGATAGTCCATCTGATCAACACATTGTATGATCCTTCAGGAAACGTTTCAGAAGATCCTTCCTGAATAAATGAATCATCAGTAGCTTCTAGATCTACTTCCTTTGAAGAACTACTCATTTGAGCTCTGAGAACTTGCTTAGCCAGTCTAATTGATCTTCTACTTGCAATATGCTTCCCTATATGTGACATTCTCTTCTTCCTTCGACCAGGGATGTAAATTCCCATAGAGACATCTTCAGAAGCAATAGAAGTAGTATCTTCAGAAGGAATAGAAGAAGTAGGAATAGAAGAACTGGGAACAACACCCTCTGCTACAGGTAACCTATCAGCTTTGTCCCCATCTTGGCTACCCTGAACCTCAGCCGGTTCAGCTTGTTTACCCTTATCTGCATTAGAAGGAGACAATGATGAATCTTCATGATCAGCAGATGTTACAGCAAAAGGTTCAGCAGAAGTGGGTGGAGCTTCAGAAGAAACATGAATCCCAGATGATTGTTTTTCAGAAGCTTCATCAGCAGAAATGGTAGAAGTAACAATAGGCTCAGCAGATTGAAAGTCCGCAGGAGTATCTCCAGTAGATGAAGTACCTAACTCCACTTGCTTCAGTCTTTTGAGACATGGAGCCTCCAAACTCTCAGCAGTCCTCTTAGGTGGAGTATCAGAAGAGTGAATGGTCTTCATAATCTGATCATAAATTCTATGCAACTCTGAATCAGACAAAGCCCAAACTTGCTTCTTTGTCAAACCATGGCTATACACAGAAGTATACTGATTATAGACCACATTCCTCCTATATTGCTTCTCTTCTGCTTCAGTCTTGGGTCTATCTCTCCTAGCTTGTGCCTTTTGAGCAGCAATAGCCTTCCTCCTTTCAGCTGCAGCTTTCTTCCTCTGTTGCCCAAGAGCTACCATTTGTGCAGCAAAGTTATGACTATCAAAGTTAGCTCCTAAGATACTTTGAGCCAAATTAGGATTGGATGCTGCTTGTTGAGTGTAAGTATCCCATTGTGCATCAGTGAATTGAGCTGATTGCTCATCTAGCTCTCTTTGCCTTTCAGGAGGCAAATCTGAAGTAAAATGATCAGCCATCTGTTTTGCTAATGCTTGACTCTTCACAAGATCCTCATATTCTTTAACCAGCCTTTCTTGCTCCTTTCTTTCTTCTGCACTTATAAGATCTGAACCAAGATCTTCTCCAATCACCCTTCCTTGCTCATTTACAAAAGTATCTACACTAGTAACTCTGTCAATATCTTCAGGAGAAACTCCAATAGAAGCATCAGCAGAAACATGTTGAGTTGAAGATTCAACATGTGGAGCAGTAACTTCATCAGTAGTTTCCAAGGTAAAGTATCGTCCAGCAACAAACACTTCAGTAGACACCTTGGAAGAGGTAACATCAGCAGAAGCCACATGAGCATCATCGGCATGTTCTTGAGCAATAGACAAATTTGGTAGTGTAGTTTCCTTGCTCAAGTACTGTCTTCTCCTTTTTCTGAAGAACTTAATCTGATCTCTTTGTTGAGAGGATTCAGCAGCTTTAGGTGAAGGAGTAGAGGTCTGCTGAGCAGCTTCAGCCAATAAACCAAGATGATCCCAATAACTAGCTTCCTGCTCATCATCAGATGCAAACACAAATTTCCTCTTCTTTGTCTGCCCAAGTTTATCCTCTAATTCTTGAACCCTTCTTTTCAGCACCACAATCTCATTACCAAGTGATGACTTAGTGTCTGCAAGTTCCTTCTTCAACTTCTCAGATTCTTGAACATTCCTGTTGAGTAAAGTATACAGAGAAGTAAGAGTAATAGGGTCCTCAGCTCCACCAGCTGATGTCTCAGTGGTAAAGGGAGCTTCATTGGGCCTTTCAGAAGAAACATTTATATTCTCAAAAGTAGAAGTGTTCTCATCTATTGGGTCTCTAAATGGGCTAGGTGTGGACAGTCTTGGAATCTCATCTTCAAGAGGTGTAGGAATATTAGTATCAAGAGACTGAATTGTCTCCTCTACCTCAGGAACAAGCTCTTCAGGAGCTTCATGAGATGGTGATGGAACAGAGGAATGTGGAGGATGGTCAGTAGAAACTATAGGTACTTCAGCAGCTAAGGATGGACCCTCAACCCTTTCTACTGATGGAGTACCATCAGCAGTATTGGGAGCTGGTGGAGCATCAGCAGCATTGCCCTCATTAGCATCATCATTGCCATGTGGCAACATAGCTGGTAGAAGAGGGTGATGCGCCCCACCATAATGAGTTCGCATAGAAGCAAACAACTTGGCACTAAGGGCTCCTATGGGATAATGTCCTCTATCCTGGGTATTTATGTCTAAAATTATCTGAAGAAACCTAGGGTACATCAGAAACTTATGCTTTTTCTTGAGAATATTTTCTACCAAATTATCAAAAATAAACTTAGAAAAATTATAAGTCAAACCCTGTGAAAGACACACGATACCACAACCCAGTTGACTAGAGAATTGATCCCATCCTCCAGATTTGTTGCTGATGCATTGAAGTAGTGTATGCACCAAAAATCTCCACTTAGGACAAAACTTGTTCTTCAGCCACATAGTCGTATCCTCACTTTGATAACCCGCTGCTCTTAGACCAGTAAGTATCTCTGCTGTGTTGGTGTGATAAACCCCATTTTCATCATCCAACTGCAATCTTTCCCTAATCAAAGCTTCAGTCACAACATACTCCGTTCCATCAATCTTTGCGACTATCTCTGACTCAGACCGCTTCTCAGCAGATGCCCAAAATTGTTTTACCAAAGATTCATGTACTATGTCTGGATAATGAGTCAAAGCAAAATGAATCTTCGATCGCTTTATGAAATCAACCATTGGGTCATATATTTCCTGTCCCTTCGCTTTTCCCAGAAAAGCAACTTTATTGTGATCCTTCTTGAATTGTAAGGACTCCATCGAAGAACTTGTGAGAGAATGAAGAATAGGTGAAGAGTACTTGAAGAGGGAATTAGTTATTTTGGGCGAAGATTATATGAATAGGTTATAAATAGAAGTTACCCAATTATGGTCAAAATTTATCGGAACAAATGGTTGACCTTATCTGACGTGTAAAGTAACTTCACCATTCAAAATCAACCTTTCAGCAGAAATGATGGTCAATCTGCTGAAGTGAAGAGTCAATCAGCAGAATCAACTCAAGAGAATAATATCTTCGGTAAAGATCTTGAGTTTTAATTTTCCACCCAACCAGCATTAATTAGCATTTCCACTTGACTTCGCCTATAAAATAACCCCAATTCACAATCCACACAAATCACTTAACCCTAATTTACCATCAAACCTTCATCCAATCAATAATCACTTATCAACTCAATGAATAACCAACCCGAAGTCATTGATCTATCTTCTGACTCATCAGCAGATTCAGGAGATAACAAACCTCAATCATCCAGACGTCCTTCATATAGAATGTATGGGATCACCAAGGAACAAGCCCGCAAGAAAAGACATGATGTGGGCTCTTCAAGCAGACCCAACAATCCACCCAAACCTCCATCATCATCTTCATCATCTGAGGATAATCGACCTCTATTTCGATATCCTCACCAAGACGAGCCACCTACAAGGAAGTCCCCTTTTCTTCCTTCTTCAGAAGATGATAGTGTGGTGGATCCAGACGACTCATCTAGGGGCTCTGATGACTCCACAGAGCGTCTTGAGCCAATCTTCAATAGGTTGGTAAGAGAGGAAGAGGAGAGAGAAGCAGCAGCAACCAGGGAAGAGAATCCCCAACCTTCACAACCCCAACCAAGGCCACCCACCAAAAATCCACCACTCCCAGAGACAAGGGAAGTGGTTATTGGTCTTCCTGCTCCTAGGACTGGAGTTTCATACCACAGGGACACAGGAAAGAACAAGGGTGCAGAGGTGACTGGGAAGGGAAAGGGAAAAATGTAGTAGGTGCTGATGAGATGTTGCCAAGGACCAAAGATATAAAACTAGGTTCTTCAGCATCTTCAATCATGTCTGTTAGTCTTCCTGGTGCAGCATTAGATGATAGGAACTTGTGTCTGTGTAATTGATCTTGTATAGGATTGGTCTTGATTAAGTTGTTTGTAAGCTGTAACTTCTTTTGAATGAATGAACAACTTGTCTTTGATTATGAATTGATCTCTGTTTCAGCACTTCCATTCAGCAGAAACACTCTTTAAGCTTACTTGACCATGTCCCATTAATCTTGAAGAACATCAACTTAAAATCATCAATCTCAGGCAGTTCTGCAAAACAGACACATAAAAGCAAACAAACCAAACCATACAAACTAAAATTACATTAGTGGATTAGTGTGTTAGCAAACATAATCAATAATCTACAAAATAGTACATACTTTACAATCACAATCCTCCCCTGAGGCATATGCCTCCCCTGAGGCCTATGCCTCCCCTCAAACATAGCATTTAAGGGTTAACCATCCCAATATGGACCACTAAGTGTTGAAACCTAGGTCCATCAAAAGCTTTAGTCAGCAGATCTGCCACATTATCATCTGTGTGTATTTTAATCACCTTAATCAAATGTTTTTCATATGCATCTCTTATAAAATGGTGCCTTATCTCAATATGCTTAGTCCTATTATGAAAAACTGGATTTTTAACAATGCATATGGTGCTTTGGTTATCAATAAAAATGGTGGTATTCATGAAATTAAACCCATAGTCCAACAATTGATTTTGTATCCAAAGAACCTGTCCACAACAATTGGCAGCAGCAACATACTCTGCTTCAGTAGATGAGGTAGCAACAATGGTTTGTTTCTTGCATTGCCAAGAAATCAACCTTCTTCCAAGAAATTGGCAACCTCCAGTTGTGGATCTCCTATCCAGATTTGCACCAGCATAATCACTATCACTATAAGCTTCCAACTTGAAAGGAGACTCTTTTGGGTACCAAAGACCTAGCTTGGGTTGGCCTTTGAGATACTTAAAGATCTTCTTGACTGCATTCAGGTGGGAAGTGAGTGGTGTGACCTGATGTCTAGAACAAGCACTCACAGCAAATGTGATATCTGGCCTTGAAGCTGTCAAGTACATTAGTGAACCAATCATGGACCTGTACAAGTGAACATTCACTGCAGGATCTGGTTCAAGGTTATTCTTTGGCTTGGGAGCTTCATAGGGTGTAGTGGCAGGTCTAACATTCTCCATATCAAACTTCTTCAACATATCTTGAACATACTTATCCTGACTAATAAAGATACCATCTGGTTTCTGCTGAACTTGGAGACCCAAAAAGAAAGTGAGCTCTCCCATAGCACTCATCTGAAACTCTCCCTTCATCAATTCCTCAAACTCCCTGCACCAAGCTTCTTTAGTGGAGCCAAAGATAATGTCATCCACATAAACTTGAACAAGTATGATATCCCTGGAATTCTTCTTAATGAAGAGTGTTTTGTCTATAGCACCTCTTCGGTATCCATGCTTCAGCAGAAATGATGAAAGCCTAGCATACCAAGCTCTTGGTGCCTGATGAAGGCCATAGAGAGCTTTGACAACCCTGTAAACATGCTTTGGATTATCTGGGTCTTCAAAACCTTTGGGTTGAGATACATAAACCTCCTCATCAATTTCTCCATATAGAAAAGCACCTTTGACATCCATCTGATACACCATGAAACCCATATAAGATGCATAGGCCAAGAAGATTCTAATGGCCTCAACCCTAGCAACAGGAGCAAATACTTCAGTATAATCAATTCCCTCCTCTTGTCTGAATCCTTGTGCCACCAATCTTGCTTTGTTTTTAACCACAATACCCCTGGCATCTCTTTTATTTTTCAAAATCCACTTGGTACCAATGGCAATCTTCCCTTCAGGTAGTGGTACCAATACCCAAACCTTCTGATTCTTGAATTGTAGCATCTCTTCCTGCATTGCTTCAAGCCAGCTGGAGTCATCAAGTGCTTGACTAACACTTGTTGGTTCCACTTGTGAGAGATAACAAGCAAACACACAATGCTTAAAGTCTATATGATTGTCCCTTTGTTTAGATGAAACATAAGAAAGAAAAGCCACTTGACCATATTTAGAACCTTTCACAGAGCTTCTAGTTCTAACAGGTGCTTGAGGATCACCAAGAATGTTGGATTGAGGATGATCAGTATGTATCCTTTTGGTTGCATTGGGGTTGACTTCAATTGTGGTGTCAAGATTGGTCATATTTGGTCCAAATTCACTGTCATAGGAGGCTGAGTTGAAGATACCAGCTTTGGGTGAGTGATTTCCAAGATCAGAAGGACTTGGAAAGCGTGTATAAGGTTCCTCAAAGTCTGTGGACACACTATTAGACATGGGAGAACCTTCAGAAGATCCATCAGCAGATGTAGTAACTTCAGCAGAAACATGAGGTGGATCAGCAGAATCCTGGTTTCCACTGAAGGGTTGTGCTGACTCCTCACTTAGTCTGTCAGCTTCTTGATTGGCTACAAATTCTTGCTTCTTCAGTCTAGCAAGGTCCTCTGCATAGTGTGACAAATCTTCAATCTCCCCAGAAGTATTTCCTGCAACATGGTTAGGAGGAAACGAAGGTACAACAATAGTATGCTCATCTTGCTCAGACTCACTTCCTGAGTCCTCTTCCAGGGTACCTGCATTGTTAGTAGGAGACTCTTTTGTACCTGCAGATTGTTCAGCAACATATCTAGTATAGCCCAAATAATCAGTTAGGTAATCCAAGTCAAAATACCAAGGATGACCTTGTCCTTGAACATGAGGCTTATTTTCTAGGTATCTCAGATTAAGGGTCTCCTCTATCTTTTTAGAACTTAAATTGTATACCCTATAAGCCTTACTATGAGCTGAATATCCCACAATGAAACCCTCATCTGCCTTCTCATCAAACTTTCCTAAAGGATCACTAGTGTTCAAAATGGTCACTTGACAACCAAAAGGTTTAAAGTAATGAATATCAGGAACTTTCCCAGTGAGAAGTTCATAAGGTGTCTTGATATGAGGTCTAGTGATGGATACCCTGTTCAAAACATAACAAGCAGTACTTACTGCTTCAGTCCAGAACATAGTGGGTAATTTAGAGTCTGCAAGCATGGATCTTGCTGCCTCTATTAAGGTCCTATTCTTTCTTTCTGCAACCCCATTTTGCTGTGGGGTTCTTGGAGTGCTATAGTCCCTTTTTATCCCTTTAGACTGACAAAGTTCTATTAAGACAGCATTTTTGAACTCTGTCCCATTATCACACCTAATCCCTTTAACCTTTTTATTTAGCTGGTTTTCAACAAGGGTTATGTACTCTTTTAAGATTGGAGATGTTTCATCTTTAGTTCTCAAAAAGAATACCCAACAAAACCTGCTATAGTCATCAGTGATCACCAGGCAGAAGGATTTGTGATCAATGCTCCTGACTTGAGCTGGGCCAAAAAGATCCATGTGCAGCAACTGGAGAGGTTCTGAGATAGTGCTCACAGCTGTAATGGCTTTATATGAGGCTCTGTGTTGCTTCCCTTTGTTGCAGGCAACACAATTGTGTTCATTGGTGAAGATTTTGGAGGGAAGCCCATGAACTAGACCAAGCTTAGAGAGCTTGTTTATGGTCTTGAAATTGACATGAGCCATCCTTCTATGCCACTTATTTGACTCATCCATGGATGCTTTAGCCACCAAGCATGTCAGATCACCTTCAGGTTGGACTTCATTCAGGTTGATTGTGTATAAATTATATCTTCTGGGAACTCTCAGCAGAATTGGGGAATCTGCTGGAAGATTGAAGTCTTTAGAAAGCACAAGACATTCATCCTCTGAGAAGAAGACCTTGTTCTTGCCATCACATATTTGTGATACTGAGAACAGGTTGAAGTGTTGCAATTCCTTCACATAGAGCACATTCTCAAAGTCCAAGCCAGGTGTTCTGATGGTACCAAACCCAGTGATTTTGCCATCTCCTCCACCAAAAGTCACAATGCCTCCATCTTGAATGGGTACAAAATTCTGCAGCATGTCCCTATTTCCTGACATACTTCTGGAACAACCACTATCTACTATGCCTACATCTTTACTTTTCAAAGGATGATCCTACATATACAACAAAATTATACAAAAGTTAGTACACATTGGAGACTCAAGTCATTACTGACTTGAGCCTGCCTTGTGGATCATAAGAATTAGGCCATGTAGATTGATAAGATCCACCATTGTTCTTGGACCTTCTATGAAGATTAGGTCCCTTGTGAGTCCAAAAACAACCTGCTGAGGGCTTAACAGCAGTATCCCAATATCCCATACCCATAGTCATTGGGTCAATAAAGCCAGGCCAAAGACCATTCTGAAAATAAGAACTAGTGGGTTGCACAAATGGTCTAGCAACATATCTTCTCCTAGCAGACTGAAAATTTCTATCAGCAGAATGTTTCTTAGGAGAATGTCTATCAGCAGAATGTCTATCAGCATAATTGCTGGCCCTATGAGATGCCTGTGGGACATATGGTGGAATATTCTGAACATTTGTCCACATTGGTCTAGGTTTAGTCTGACCAACACCCATTCTTTGCTCATGAAAATCACAATCCTTGATTAGATGAGATTTACTTCCACACACAAAACATTTCTTCTTTTTAGAAGATTTATTAAAAGAAAAAGATGTTCCATTACAAGTAGAATTTTTCAAATCACCAACAGAAACAGGATTGTTTTCGACACAATAAGAAACATTATTTTGCAAAGAATTAAAAGACAAGTCTTCAGAAGAAACTGTCTTGGACTTGACATCCTCAGCAGCAATTCTAACAGACTTGTAGGGTGTCTTGGGTGAAGGCTTGGGAGAGGTCTTTGTAGGGTCTGACTTTTCACTTGAATCACAACTGGTATAGGTGGTAGACCCTTGGTCAGAGGACTTGTCACTGTCAGAACAAGAGACAAAGTCAGAAGAATTAGAATCAGGGTCTGGCAAGTCAATTGACTTTTTGCCATAAAGATGGTGTGATCCATCAAAGTCAGAGGTGGTGGTGCTAGATGGCATGTGTTCTCCCCTAATAGGTCCAGGCACAGCATGTAAGAATCCATTACTGACAATCTTAACAGGGGCTTGATAGTCTACTGGTTCAGGGTCAAACACACTGTACTCATTAGGGTCATAGAATTGATCTTTCCCTATGTAATCACCATACCCTAAACCAATCTTAGTTTTTACAGACATGGAACTGTTAACTAACCTGTTTAAATTTTTAGATGAATCTTTCCATTTATCAAACCTAGCCAAGCTATTATCTAGTTTAGTCTGTACTTCCTGTTTTTCTACCTCTAGTTTAGCCTTTTCCTTTTCACAACATTTTAATTCATTTTTAGCACAAAATAGATCTCTCTCTAACACCCCTATCTTTTCACCATAAGCAACCTCATTCTTCTGAAACCAGACTTTTTGTCTTTCTAGTGTTTTTAAAGAGTGTTTATAAGCCTTAACATCTATATAACTTTCATGATATTTGGCTTTTAATTCATCATGTTCTTTTTTAAGTTCATTATACCTTTCACTACAACCAAATACACAATTTTGTACCTGAGATATGCCCATCAAGGCATTCTGACTCTGATTATCCTCTGAAGAACAGCTAGCCAGCAATCCACCAACATCAGCATTATCATCATTCTCAGGATCATGCACCTTCCAGTTGATATGTTCATCAAGAGTGACCATGGCTTTGGGGTTTTCAGCATTCACCTGATTCTTCTGATAGCTTGAATACCGAACTTCATCACCAGTCTTTCTATCCTTGCACTCTCTAGAGAAGTGACCCAACTGACCACATGAATAGCACTTGATCTTCCTTCTATCAAACCTAGCTGGTTCTCTTCCCTGAAACCCGAACTTTCTTCCAGACTTCTTTTCAAACCTCTTGACATTTAAAGTAAGCATGGCCACCTGCCATTTTAGATTCATCTCTTCCAAGTCAAGAGGATCCACCTGATCAAAATCCTCAAAAGCAAGATGCTGCTGATGTTCATAATCAGCAACAAACGACTGGAGTACATCCTCCATTACACCACTAGACTGTGGTTGAGAGTAGGAAGATGTTACTGAGGAGCTTGAACTTGAAGCCTGAGTCATCCTATTGGAGCTGGTGCTTACAAATGCTGAGTAGTTAGGAGTGGATGTACGAATGGGACTTCGAACATCAGGTTCAAGAGTCTTAAGCTTGTTGAAGAGATCATCAAATGAAAGCATATCTAGACCACCTTTTGCTTTGAGTGCAATGCTCACTTGTAGCCATGAGGGAGGTAATGATCGAAGGAACTTTGCATTGCAGTCCTCATTGTCAGGTCTGGCCTTCAGCTGATTCATCTGGCTCAAAATCTTATGGAACCTGTCATACCCTTTGTGGATACCTTCCTCTTCAGTTATTTGAAACTCTTGAAACTGTTGTTTCAACATCGACTTCTTCATTCTTTTTGACTCATCGTTCCCACCAAACCGAGCCTTGATCGCCATCCAGATATCTTTTGCTTCATCCATGTAGTGAAAATCTCCCATGTGGTCATCTGGAATAGCTTGAAGAAGAATGGTTCTCACTTTATTTTCTCTTTGAACTGCAAGAATCTCTTCAGCAGATCTAGGAGGAAGAATAGTAATAACACCATGTTCATCCTTAGAATGCTTCTTCAAACTGTTTCCTTTACGGACAACTTCCCAAAGATTCCAATCAATATTGGTGATCCAGTTCTGCATCTTCATTGCCCATAATTCATATTCTTCCTTCTTAAGATAAGGAAACTTTGCATTGCTATTGGTGAGATTGAGTTGTTGCATAGATGTGGTGTTTTGGTTGTTGTTGTTGTTGTTGTTGTTGCTGTGAACTTCAGATTCATCATCTGATCCAGGCATGGTTATTGGGTGTGAGAGGGTGTAAACGAGAAGATGTTCTTAGTAACACAGAGACTCTCACGAGGCTTTGATACCACTTGTTGAAACTATAGACCTTGATAGATCTTTATGAGCTCGTGGATCGTTAGTAATGTTTATGTAATCACAAACACACTAAAAGAAAGTCTAAGTTACTTGTATTCTATAGCGGAAAACAAACACAAGTAAGAACACAATTACTAAGAACGATTTGATCCTCTATGGATCTTTTGATTAATACTAAAAGTGTTTTTCTAAACTCGTACATAATACATAAAAACGTGTTCCTTTTATAGACAAGGAACCCTAAACAACCCTAAACCGTTTCACAAGAAACGTATAATCTAAAAACTATCCAAGATATGCAATATCACTTTCTAAATAAACTCATGCATATCCTAACTAATAACATAATACGCGGAAACTATCCATCAGCAGAAACATATTCCGCACAATCTATACTTCCGCAGTAACATTCTTCAGCAGAATCATAAAGCTTCAGCAGTAACCATCAGCAGTAACCATCAGCAGAATTCTTCCTTAGCAGAATTCCCAACAGAAAGCAATTTTAAGGGGAGTTGAAGTGCATGATTAAATCAATGACACAAGCCCATCAATCCTGACCAATTAAAGTGTACTAATACAATAAAACAAAACTACTTAATGAATTGAATACATGTAGGACCTTCTTACAGCTCTTGTATCTTCGTTCAAGGTGTGTCTTGTGCTGCTACTTTGTCTGAATTCGGCTTAGGGTTTCTGTTGTCTTCGGTCTTCTAAAAACTAGGCTCTCCGAAATTCGTCTGACTTTGGGTATTTATAGTTTCTGTCTGAGGGCTAGATGCGGCGCATAGGATAAGTAGATGCGGCGCATTGACTTAACTTCGCGTGGGGTCCAAGATTAATATATTCAGGAATATTCGTACACCGCCAGAAGATGCGGCGTAACTCCATTTCTAGATGCGGCGCATGTCCTTGCTGTCTTGGATCGTAGCTTGTGAAATCTTGATAGTGATGCGCCGTATAAAATAAGTAGGATGCGGCGTATCTGGAGCAGGATAATCTTGATCTTGTACATTTCAGTAGACTCTTAACTTCTTGCTTGTTTTGCTCCATAATTAGTCCAAAATCGCCAAGTTTCACATAATACTTGTTTTTACCTGAGAATTACAAAAGTAAACATTAACGTATCGATTCTCACAGATAATATAGTAAAACAAGTCAAATAAATAGGATAAATGATGATAATAAAATGTACTTATTTGAGTTCATCAAATATCCCCCCACTTGAACTTTACTTGTCCCCAAGTAAACCTTAGAATTAATCTTATGAAAATGTATCCTAAAAGATGTTAGGATTTATTTTTATATTTAAGCATGTATTCATTTTGTCATAATCACGCAACCAAACACTTAACGAATTAGAAATAAAATAAAATATTTTGATAAAAGCAAATCTAATCGTTTAACTGTCCAGTCGTGACGAATATTCTATCATAAGCTTGGCAAGTATACGCATCTCCCCCACTAAAGCCAAGGAATAACAAGTCTAAAGCGGTAAAAAGGGTTTGTTGGTTAAGGGTTAATCATTCTCCTTAATCTCTATCGATCTCAAATTCCAGAAAAGGCGACAAAATCACAAATACATGATCGAATCCACGAACACGATACTTGCAATTGCTCAAATCCTTAACTCGAATAGGCTAAAGATAGGACCAAGTAATCTTCACCAATAATATTATATCAAAAAGGGCGACAAAATCATAAATACATAGCCGAATCCACGACTACGATACTTAAGATTGCTCAAATCCCTAATCTCAATAAATCAAAGGTTTGGATAAAGAATAATATAGGGTGTGGATAATATTTGGGATATAAATTGGTGTAAAATGAAAAATAAATAAAACAGATAAATTAAAATCCTAAGTGTGGTAAATTGCTATCCCAACCATCCCATGAATAAGACTCATATCATAGAATAACTCACGCTTTAACACTTGAAACACACGCTTTAGGTAGACACGAATTATACTCAACAAGATCTCAATCAAAGAATAAACCTTAGTTGGCGTTCCCATAACGGCCAACTCCCATTCAATCCATAGATATAATATACAACAAATAGTGGTGATATCGACCACTTAATACAAAACTTTACATAAGTTGGTTAAAACAAACATACAACTTTTCCTTTTTCTTTTCTATTTTTTCGAATTTTTTATTTATTTTTTTTTTTTTATTTATTTTTTTTTTTTTTGAACTTTAGTTATAAACATAGATGTGTAAAATTTCACCACATCACTATAACGATAAGTCTGGATAATTTTTCCATACTTTTCATAACTTCAAAAATAACGGTAATAGTGAAAGTAGTAAACACACGAAAAATAAACTCAAAGATATACAATATTTACTTTCACTCCAATTGCATTGTGCAATTTCCCAACTCAACCAAAGATAATGAATTTTGCACGCGAATACAGGTAATGTAAGGAAACACACTTTGCCTAAAGCAATTAACCAACCACGGATTTTAATCTACAGGGTAGGCTAAGGTTTAAGGGTGTAACGAAACATTATAACAAAGGTGTAAGAAACGAAAGGAATGGCTCTGAGTGTTTTTCTAGGGGTATCTTACTCTAAAAATGAGAGTAACAAAAGGGTTTATACGGGGGTTAACTAACCAGTGTAGTTAGCTAATAACACATAACATATAAAGGCTATTTGGGTGTAATCCTAGAAATTTACCAATTTAGACAAGTCATTCCAATTATATAGATAATACTTATTACGGTGGTCTCGAATAGTATACAAGCCAAGTTCTAAAGTTTACAAGTCACCGGCACACTCATAGATTTGTGAATTTTGAAAAGTTCACAATTTTTGAAATTAACGTCATGTGTGCAGCTATGTAATTTAGACTTTAAACAAAAACATGCTAAAAATTTTAAATTTTGATATATTAAGCACATTTTAAGCACATTTTGAAAAAGTTTAGGACAAGTAAGTGTTCTAATTCTCCAATCCCCCCACTTAAGTTAAACAACGTCCTCTTTGTTTGTATAAAAGATTAAAAACTGGGAAATAAAAGAATTAGAACAGAAAAACTCCCCTGAGATTTGCTCGGTATGATCCTCCATTATTTGTGTAAGAGCAAAAATCAACTTCCTTGTGGATGAGAACGTTTAAGCTTCATAATTGATGTATCCACAGGAAATGCAGGAATCTTTAATACCACCAAGACTTTAACACACCTAAGTTAAGAAGGTTCAAACTTGCATAATACATTAGTAGTTAGTAAAAATAAAACTTAAAAATTAAACTGAAAATCATCAGGTCAGTCGATACGCCGTATCTTATGGAAGAAGATGCGCCGTATCGAGCCTGGAATAAATACGAATCAGAATAGAAGATGCGTCACATCCTTAACCAGGGATGCGCCGCATTAAAATAAACTGACAAAAAGTTTTAAAGTCAAAAATAAAAATGCAAAAAATAAAGTAAGATATGACCAATGCAGGAGATGCGTTGCATCTTAAGATTGAGATGCGCCGTATCTTCTGCGGGTCTGACAGACTCGATACAAAATCAGAAAATAAAATAAAAGATAAGCATGGGTTGCCTCCCACGAAGCGCTTGTTTTTGTTCGAGTCACGAGCCTGACTCCACCCTTATTTACTGTGTAATAGGGTGTTGTTCCCTCCACTTGGGATCAAGTGCGGGTGATAATAGCAATAAACACGAAAAGAGTGTAAATTCGCTATTAAAGATGGAAGAAATAAATAAAGATCATACCTTGGCAATATATGTACATCTTTCCTATCCTTACCCGGTTTGGTTGATAAATTGGATGACTTGACCATTCCATCAAAAAGAGTAGTGTGTTGAGGAAAAATGAGTCTCCTTTCTTCTTGGTTAGTCTCTTTGGTAGTAAGGCGTCCCTTGACTTCCGCAGAAGATGAGAAAGGGTCTTTAGCAAGTAAAAGTTCGAGTTCCTCAATAACCTTCATAGGGTCGAAATCATCATCTTCATCAATCATAGCAATGTTTAAGAGCTCATCACCAAATTCTTCCTCGATCTCTACCAAAAACGGGTTGATCACAGGTGCTTCATGTGCTTCAATAGGTAGTGTAATAAATTTCTCCTCATCATTTTTTTGTTTTGCAACCTGTTTAGGAAAACTAGCAAGATTATTAGTAACGGGATTAATAATATTAAATAAATTTGTACCACTTTGTGTTGTAAGTGACTCCAATTCATCTTGTGAATCTCCATCTTCAACTAGTGGTCTTGCAATTTCAGCATCGTCCCGAATTTCATCCTTAAATAAGTAATCCCAGATTTCTTCAAAATCCCTTGTTGGGTCAAAATCTGGTTGAGGTATGTCATCATAAACTATGGCGTCAAATGGTTCGAAATCAAAATTAGATTAATTTTCATCTTCATCCGTTGGATTGTCTAATGGTGGTAATACGATTGCAGAATATTCTTCAACGTAAGGTTCCGTATACACATCATCTTGTGCAATCTCCGGAGAAAAAGTACTATCAATAACAATTGCCGGAATTGGTATCACTGTATATGAATCTTCTTCATCATCATTTGACATACACCAAGTGTGTTGAAATGGCAATTTGTTTCTTTCTTTCTTTGACTTTTCGTGCCCTAAAATCAAGTATTCTTCCATAGTGATTTCTTTTGTCTCAATGACTTGTGCATCATATCTTGCTCTTTTCCAATCATACACCTGATTATTGCTCAAGGCTCTTTTCTCTATAAGCTTGATATATTCTTCCATTGTAATACCCGGATCGTCCATCTTCCTGAAATAAAACTTACTTGTGCAAAAGAAGAGTGAAACAATCAAAGTAAAATAAAAGCTGCTGATATCTGCTGTTGATGCGCCGTATCCTATAAATGGGATACGCCGTATCTTAATACGTTAAAAATAAATCAGACTTTTATTCAGAAAAGCAATACGCCGCGCTCGATAAATGAAATGTGCCGTATGTTTAAATAATCAAAAATCAGTTATACTTATAAAAATTTTAATGCGCCGTATCAGCAAAAACTAATACGCCGTTACTTCGTTACGTTTCAAAATATAAGATTTTAGATTATCAGTAAAGATGCGCCGTATCGACAAAAATCGATGCGTCGTATCTGTTTAATAATTCAAAAACTGTTTTTAATTAAAATAATAGATACGACGTATCTGCTAAAGCAGATGCGTCGTATGGCGTTATCGTTTAGAAAAACTTCTTATTAAAAACAGATACGCCGTATCTTGGGGAAAGATGCGTCGTATCGAATTTATTAAACGCGTTGTATTTTATAAAAAGTAAACGCAATACGCCGTATCTATGAAAATAGATGCGCCGTATCGTTTGAATTGGCTCAGTACAATGATAGCAGAATACAAGAAAAAAGAAAAATAAAAACAAAAATAAAAACAAACAAAAATAAATAAAAATAAAAACACACAAAAACAGAAAATATGCAAAATAATACAATGAATGCAATTTAACTAATATACAACGGGGTTAGTGGTTAGAATAAAAATTAAAAAAGAAAAACCTAATTAAAATACTAATCAAATTAAAAGATAATAACAATTCACTCCCCGGCAACGGCGCCAAAAACTTGATGGTGCGTGTGTATAGCTCTAATTTTTATACCCACGGTATGTCGTTGTGGTTTTAGCAGTATTCAAGTTTTAAATTTATATTTAGCCGACTTATCAATAACACACACTTTAACGAGCAGTGTACCCGGTCAGTATGAATATAATGGTAAGTAGAGTGTCGATCACTAAGAGTGGAACGTATTATCTAGTTATCCTAATCAGTATTTTAATATCTTAAGTTAGCTATACAACCTAATCTAACGCAAGGGGTTCAGCCTGAGAGACTGGCACGGTTTGATTATGATTAAATATAAACTAAACTAATAAGCACGAATCAGCGATTAGCACACACGTACACAGATAAATACTTGAGACAATAAGAAGACCTGTCCTGATAGTTAAGTAGCTTGTCACTTGTTTTATTGCTAGTTTTATATGAAGTGTATAGTTCGATGCAATGCACCGAGATTAATCCTTTCTCGTTGGCTCTAATCTTATCGGCGAGTAAACCCTTAATGATTACTTATGACTATCCTACTTATCTTTTCTTCCTACTTTTCTACAGACGATAGAATGCATAGGCGATATAATAAATAGGCGAGGAAGGGGCATGGCGACCCAAGCAATGCTCAGCTAGACACAGAGGTTAACAATGCACTAATAAAAGTCACCAAAGACATCAACATATAAACTTTAATTAATGGGAAAGCAATTTTAAGGGGAGTTGAAGTGCATGATTAAATCAATGACACAAGCCCATCAATCCTGACCAATTAAAGTGTACTAATACAATAAAACAAAACTACTTAATGAATTGAATACATGCAGGACCTTCTTACAGCTCTTGTATCTTCGTTCAAGGTGTGTCTTGTGCTGCTACTTCGTCTGAATTCGGCTTAGGGTTTCTGTGGTCTTCGGTCTTCTAAAAACTAGGCTCTCCGAAATTCGTCTGACTTTGGGTATTTATAGTTTCTGTCTGAGGGCTAGATGCGGCGCATTGACTTAACTTCGCGTGGGGTCCAAGATTAATATATTCAGGAATATTCGTACACCGCCAGAAGATGCGGCGTAACTCCATTTCTTGATGCAGCGCATGTCCTTGCTGTCTTGGATCGTAGCTTGTGAAATCTTGATAGTGATGCGCCGTATATAATAAGTAGGATGCGGCGTATCTGGAGCAGAATAATCTTGATCTTGTACATTTCAGTAGACTCTTAACTTCTTGCTTGTTTTGCTCCATAATTAGTCCAAAATCGCCAAGTTTCACATAATACTTGTTTTTACCTGAGAATTACAAAAGTAAACATTAACGTATCGATTCTCACAGATAATATAGTAAAACAAGTCAAATAAATAGGATAAATGATGATAATAAAATGTACATATTTGAGTTCATCAATAGCTAATGCGACCAAATGAAAAATAGCAAATACACTATGCACATTTCACTTTTCAAATATTCGTTGCATACAATTTAGCTTTCAAGTCTTCTATTGGGCTGGTTTAATTATGTCATCATGTGCCTAAGAGCATGCTATCCAAATAGCTCTTAATAACATATTAACGCACCAAAATGGTTGCTGAAATATTCTATCCAAATAGCTCTTAATAATATGTCATGATGCCAAAATGGGTGTTGAAATTAAGGTATCCAAAAATTATTGACAGGAAAACTTTTAACTAAACAATCTATCTTTTACCACAAAAAGAACACAACCAAATGGGTTGTGTTTTGACAACAACCAAACATTATATTTTTACAGAAAAAATAGCAGCTCAAGAAAGAAATATCAGCTAATCAGTAGGGGTGGGCGCATACTACAAAAAAAACTTGAAACATGTCGCATACTTCAAAAAAAAAAAAAAAAAAAAAAAAAAAAAAAAAAAAAAAAAACTATGTTACATAAAACGTGTCCTGAACAGCCACCAAATTGTTTTTCTTCACCATTCTTGTTTTCATTAGATCTGAAGTATAATATATGAAATTAGTACAAAAAGATTCAAAAACAATTTGACATGCTTAGAAAAGTATCCAATCCTTTTTTACAATTATATTCTTTGTTCAACTTGCTTCCATATAATTTTCTAAAAATCATTTTTCTTAGTTTATATATAGATTTGGTTTTTCCTTCTTAGGTGAGTGACACAACACCCGTTATTTTCCACATAATATCAACATTTCTGCTGTAAAGTTAACAACCAATAAGGTACCATAAATCACCATGAAATTATGGGCTTACTAAAGCTTCACTGAACTCACCCCCTTAACAGACCCCACGCCCCCTCAACACATACTCTGAACACACCTACAGAATGACACATACTTGAACCTGAATATGTTGGCCAATAAGAGCTTTTGAGTGTCTGGATAGGCACAAGCAGCTTAGGCTTATCAGCTTATTTAAGTTGTGTTGTTCCCTTAACAAGCTTAGAGTTAACTAGAAAGTTAATCTATTTGTGTTTATGACTAATACAATGTATTGATTAATTCTAATAGTTTAATGAAACGTAAATATAAAAAACACACAAGTATTTTCAACGTTTAAATTCTTATTAGAAATGAATCAAAGAATCTATTACCCAAGTGTTTTGCGGAACAAACACTTGGGATTGAATAGACAAGGTATGGTGTCTCCTATCTAAACTTAAGCAATGCTTAAGTGGTAACAATTCAACCCACTGAGCTATCTCAAGGATACGTTACTCTTTGTAGGAGAAAAGGGGTATTTGTGAAAATCTAAGCTTTAATTGCACAAGAATACCTTACCCACTTTTCTCCATCTGTTTGCTATTTATTGGCAAACAGATCAAGGGTACTGAAGATTAAAACTAGATAAACAAATTGGAAGCGTGTCTGACAATTACAACAGTAGTTGTCATTTCCAAGAACCAATAGGATTGCGCCAAAAAGTATTCGAGTGTCAGACCTTACACTTCTTCGACTTTTAGCCACTTGAGGGATGGTTTGTCTGACCCCGATGTAACAACCGTGATTTTAGCAGGTTAGTCTAACTATTAGTTGCGATCAATTGAACTTTTGCTTGGTGTAACTTAAGTGTTTTGTGTGGCATATGTGTGATATACGCGTGTTTTTGGCACTAAATCCTTTGTGTAACTCTATTGGTGTCTTGAGTAGTGTTGTTTTAAATGAGTTCATTTTGTTCACCTTGGGGACGTGAAAATGACTTGTATGGTTTTGCATTCGGGGTTTTGCGTAATGAGTTGTGTTCAAGTTTGTGAGCGTTGGTAAGTTAATTGGTGTTTGGTTTTATGGGTTATATTAATAACAAGTGTGAAATTCTATTTTTGGAAACTTTGTTTTGAAAATGATAATTATTCAAGTTGTCGTAAAATGAAGGATTACCGCGTAAGATGTTAGGTTCCGGTATAGGCTTTTATAAAATAACGAAAACACAAGGTTTTAAGTGTAATAATTAATATTAATAAATATATATATATATATATATATATATATATTGGGGGTGGCTGAATATGGGTTTTAAGTGGAAAAAGGAAACAAATTTTAGTCCAATTATAATTACCAATTAAAAGGGTTATCTAGAATGTTCATAGGGTAGTATAAATACAAAAACAAAACCCCCTCACCCTTTTTTTGAGATATACGGTCGACCAAAGGGGAGGAACAAGAAGGAAAAAAATTAGGGTTTCATTATTATGAAGAAAAACAAGCTTAAGGTATGCCTAGTGATCCCTAATTCATTTAATTATTGATTTGATTCATGTAATACAAGTTATGATGGATCTAGGGTTTATGAAGGTTCTGTACATTATTAATATAAAACATGTTGGGATCATTAATTAGTAATGTTATGATGTTTGGTGAAAGGATTAGGGTTTAAAACATGTGAATTAATGAGTTAGGGTTTGACAGATTTTTAGGGCTGTAAAGATACGAAGATATTTAATAGATGGAGATGAGTTAATTGATGATTCTTAAGTCTAAATTGTAGTTCAGAGAACGTACTTTCCAAAAAGTCCGGCCACGAGTGATTTCGAGGTCCGGAAGTCAGTCTAATGATTTTTGCAAGTAAAGGTGTCAAAACTGTTAAACCGGAACAGATTTAGGTTAAAAGTATTGAGGTCAAAAGTGGTTTTAAAAGTATAATTTGGGTTAGCCCTTCTGGATAAATTGATTTCTATATTCCCTTTGACTTCCACGCGAAGGGTATGCGTTAATAAGTTGTGCAAATATGTTTGTTAGGTCAAAACATTTTGGTGTGCGTTCAGATCCGAATCTGGATAGTTTTTATGTTTGATTTTTCAAATAGAACTCTTTTGTGTTTTTAGTGCATGGCCTTCTGGGAGTAGCTTTTATGCTCATGAAGGACCATGGTGAATTTTTGGTGTGAGTTTTAGAGCTTATTTTGTTATGATTTCATGTGGGTAGAAATTCCCCAAAAATCTGCGTATTCTGGAAAAGTGTATGCAAGGGATTTAGTGAGTGTAAGTGTTTGGTAGTGGTTAGTATGGAGTCTAGGTGATCCATGGTGGTTTACATGAACCTTAGACATCCATCATATGTGTGTTACATGAACTATAGCTTTTAGCTTGGTCGCGTGTAATGTGATCTTATTTTGTTGTATAGATTTGTGATTGATAATTTGGAAGCTGCAAAGTTTGAGGTGAGTTTCATAGTCCCATTTTTACTTTGTTTTAACTTGGGATGGGAATGATGCTTGTGTTGAAATATTTTTGAGTTACTGTGATTATGTGGTCGTAAATGCATGGACTTGTACGTGTTATTATACGTGTATTGCATGTTATGAGATTTTTGTGTGGTGATTCTGTGTGGTCCATTTGGAGGGTAGCTATGCGCCCATTATCCAATTGGAGAGTAGTAGCTCTACTCACTATTATTCTGTGTGGTCTGATCAGAGGGTATGGTTTACCCATTATTGTGAACTTGGATCGTGGGCGCGTTCCATCCCAATTGATGTTGGATATTGCTATTTGGATCGCGGGCACGTTCCGTCCCTTATGTCCCTTAAAAGGTTTATGTTGGTTGAATGATTGAGATTGCATGCTATCTAGTATAATGACTAGTCTTACTGTCCTGCTATGTTTTATAATCACAGTGAACTGGTTGCCTGAGATATATTGTGTATCTTAAACCTATGAACCTCACCAACATTATGTTGACGTTTTTAAGCATCATTTTCAGGTGAGCATTCTAAGGCTAAGGTAGAGGGAAGCGACTAGACGAGACTTAGTTGCATTTGAGAATGATTTATCTTTATGTTTTGATTTGAATATGTTTGATTTTGATTGTGATACTTTAATGTCTTTCGACTAGTACTTTATGTTCTATTGAAGATACCTTTTGGAAAGTTGTTTTGGTTATTTTCTTTTGGGGTATTGTTACGACACTTCGTGTCTGTACTCTGCTCTAATTATGTGCATGTAATAATTCTCTATTTAGACACCATGTGTTGTGATGATATCCATGAAGTTACACTCGCGTTTCCGCCTTGGCGAGGTGTGACACCCGATAAGACTTATTATTATCTTTTTAAAACCTTCCCTCTTTATCCCGCCTTTTATTCAGGCTGCAGGTTCTTCAGGCATTTGTCTTCAGTCTTCAGTCATTGTTGTTGAGGAGACTTGGGGTTCAGTGAGCTCTTGTCTAACGCTCACTAATCATTACCTTCTTCTTCGTCTCAAGTAACACTTCAGTGAGCACCGCCTCACTGTGTGATGAATCTTTCTTTTTAGATTCGTCCTGAGCATCTTGAAGGTAACTCACTGAGTGACTTTTCACTCAGTGACTTAGAATATTTTCGGTTTAATTTACACTTAGCTTAATTTGTATTCAAATCTTGTTAAACGACTCTTGGGTACTGAAGGACCCAACAATCTCCCCTTATTTGGATATAAATTATGCTTAAATGTTTTTGATCAGTTATGAGTAAGCTAATGACTTCTGCTCATACTGAATGTACTAGAAAGTAAATAAGGACACTAAAATAATAAAAACATCATCTTATTAATATTATTACAAGTCCTAACAAAACTATACATAGTACGAGGATAGTGGTGGTGTTGGCAGATTCATTCAGTCGAACTTATAACCTAGGGCTTCAAGCTTTGGCTTCTTGGACTCCAGCTCATGTTGATCAGGATGCTCTTGAATCTTTGTTCTCAGGTCTTGGTAGAACCTCACATTTTCAGGAGTCTTGATTGGTGAGGCCATCATGAGGAAACCCAGCATTGCCTTGATTCCTGATTGGTCAATATCACTCCATCTTTGGAAGGTTGGGTCTCCAAACTCATCAGTGAAGAACAAACCTCTTTTAGGTTGTTCGATGACCAAGTTGTTCCTGGATGGAACTCCTTCTGGGAGGGCTCTGTTGCAATCCAGACCAGGGACCTTGATCTCAGGCTCAGCTTCAATCTTCTTTCTCTTTCTTGAGGAAGACTGAGAGGGAGCGGGTTGTTCGGCTGAAGCAGGAAGAAGAGAGGGAATACCAAGTTCCTGAGGTGTTGCTGCCAGTTTTTCATACCTCAGACTCAGGGACTTCATCAGACCAGGGACCACAACATTTGACTTTTTCGCTATCATTGGACCTAATTCATCCAATTCAGTGACCCCGAAGTCAGCGAATCTGAAGGGGTTATGAACCTCAAAGATTCTCTTGTCAGCACTTCTGTAGACAGTAACAATGGCAGGCTTGGTGTTTCGATGAATCTTGACATCAGTGATTGGTTCAGGCTTCAACCTGTTTGTCATGACCCACTGATATCTCTCAATCCTGTTCTGCCTAATCTCTTCAGCCCTTTTCAATTTTTCTTCCCTTTTCTTCTTGAGAGCAATCATCTCAGCAGTCTGAGCTTTCACAAAGGTCTGACCACCCTTCCTTCCAGCAAGTTCCTTAGGCTCAATTCCCAGTTTCTCAGCCTCTTCTTTGACAACCTGAATAAGGGCAGACTTGTTTTGCTTCTCTTCTTCAGCATCCCTCTTTAACCCTTCTTCCTTCGCCATGTGAGCCTGAATTTCAGCCTCAGTGAGAAGTTGTATCACCCTATTGACTTCATAAGGGACCCTGACTGGCTCATCAGGGTCTGGCCTTCTTTCCTTGGAAGCAGGCACCAAGATTGTATGCTCAGGCTCAGTGGTTGTTGGTATGCCTTTGCCTTTGTCTTGGCGGGATGATGATGGGGTTTCTTCAGGATTCTCCCCCTCAGTGTGAGAAGGAGGTTGTTTTTGTTCAGGTTCTTCATCTTCAGTAACTTTCTCCCCCTCAACTATTGCTTGACCCATGGTGAGAGCAAGAGTTGGTGCGCTCACTGAAGTTGAGGGAGCAGCCTGACCTTTGAAGGCTTGATAGATCTCAGTCATCATTGACTTGATGTCTGAGGTGTCCTTCTGAAGAGTTGAGACCTTAGCCTCAAGAGAAGCCTGAGAGGCCTCTATTGCTGTCATCCTTGGCCCTAGATTCCAAGCCAAGGAAGAATAAGAATTTGCCAAAGATTCCAAGTGTGACTCCATACGGCCCAGGGAAGACTTGATGGAGTCCACAATAGAGCTGAGTCCCTGAAGATTGGAGGATCTCAGCATGTTTACCAGCTCAGCCAACTGAGTGAATTGTTGCTGGTAGGTCTCAGAAGCCTGAAGAATTTTCCTGTTAAGCTCAGGGTCATCTTTCACTGACTCTTAAATAGTTTCAACGCTCTTGTGTATATTGGTGAGAGACTCGTTGAACAGTTTAAGATTGTGATCAAGATTTGTCAGGGAGAAGGAGATAGATGACTTGTGCTCATTAACATCATCATGATAGGATTCCACTGATTCCTTCAGGTCGACATAATGAACAGCAGCTTCACAGTGTTGGTCAAATAATTCTTCAGTAAGCCCAGTAAAGAGAACATTGTTGGCCTTTTGTAGGAACTTGACCAATTACCTTTCAGTAAGAGGAAGAATGTTGTCATACTTCCTGAGTTAGGGTGGGCAGGATGATTCAGAATCTGAACAATGATCAGCTTGAGTTTCAGATTCTTCACCATGAGGAGAAGACTGATGCGATTGTTCAGTAGGTTGTGTATCAGTGTTCATATCATCACCTACCTCAAAAAATTCCTCCACACTCTCTTCATTAAGCTCATTATCAAAATCAAGAAGAGCCTGAATATCCATTATAGATCCAATCTCCAAAAGGTTACCCGGCTCCTCTTCATAAGAAGACTTGCCTTGGTTTTGGTCTGGTCCTGACCCCGCCATAATAACTGAGTTGGTTGTCTCAACCTGGCTAACCATAATAACTAATTTCTCGGCCTGGTTTTTGGGGTCAGTTCCCAAGAGAATGTGTGGAATCGATTATGCTCAAGGTTTTTTTAGACCTTTTATCTAGGAATTAACACAATAATAATGAATAACAATATTGTACTACGCAGCGGAATAAATCAAACGAATCATTATTATTAAACAAGGTTTGTCGAATGATTCTTGTAGCTTATACAAACTATGAACCCTAGGCATCTATTAGAGGACTTGACGCCTAGATACACACACACCTTTTATGACTACATTGTGGAAGACCTGTATATAAAAACCTACGCCCTATCCTTTTTATATACTAGAGGATTGGGGTTACAAAGACTCTAAATATGACAATATTAGTCCTTTAACTTTGTCTTCATAAGTTTCCTTCATCTTTCATATTTTGTCAATATCAACTCTATGTAATTCCTAAAAATGTAAAGTTTGTATTAAGTAGTTAATTCTGATTAAGTAGTTAATTCTGATAGTCTAAGTAGTTAATTCTGGTAGTCTTAGAAGTTAATTCTTGTAGTAGATTTAATACTGGTCATTTAATTTAACAAAAAAAATAAAAAAAATTAAGTGTTTAATTTTGGTAGCATTAGATGTTAATTCTTGTAGTAGAGCTAATTCTGGTAGTTAACCAATTTTAATTCTGATTATAAAATTGGTTATTTGTATGTTTTTCTTGGCTTTTCTTGGTGTTGGAACTAATTTTTTGTAGAAAACACATGATTGGTGATGATCAGAAGCCTTGCTATTGCCTTTTCTGTTTGTTTGTCTGATTCTTTGGTTAAGTCTGGTGAGTCAGTAATTAAGTCTGGTTGACCATTTTTAAGTCTGGTAGTGTAAAATGTAAATGATTTTATTACCATTAGGTCTGGTCAGTCAAATAATGATTTTTCAGATAAAATAATACCGTTGAGTATTTTTTGAGAAATAGAAGTATATAAGGATAAAATTTGATAAATATCTCACTTTTATTCATTACTTGCTTCCAAATTAAAAAAATCTCTGATACCACTTGTAGGTCCAAACGTTATGGATCCAAGTAGCCTTGTTACTTGTTACTTGTTAGACGACTTGAATAAATCATAATCAATCTAAACGAGAAACTCTAACACAGAATGTTAATGCTAATGCGGAATCTTAACACTAACAATGAAGAACACAATATCAATAACTAACTTCGTATATTACTAACTTTTCAATCAATGAGTGTTTTACAATCTTCGTCATTATCGCTAAACTAATGACTTAGGGTTCCTTTTATACACCAAGGAAACCCTAGATACAAAACGTGTAGAAGGATATACGTATCTTCTCTAAAGATAACTACGTATCCTTTCCTAACTTGTAGCTAACAAACTTTCCTAACTTTCATAAACAGACTTAACAACTAAAGTCAAACAGACTTAACTTGACTATACCAGACTTAACTAAGTTAGTACTGCTCACCAGACTTAACAATTACATAAGCAGACTTAACTGTTACAAAATACACTAACAGACTTAACTTTGTAGCTTAGCAGACTTAAGTCTGTTCTTTACATTAAGTCTTGTCTTTAGATAATTCCCAACAATCTTCCCCTATTTGTAATCTTCGAATAGGGGTCTTCAATGCAACTTGAATCGAATCACTTTCCCTTAAGTGGTGCATGTAGATGGTCAAACAAGCTTCCCCTGAAACCAATAACCATCTCTTGAATCACGAACTCTGTAGCATAGATCATTTCTTCCTTCAGTTCGAAAAAGACATTATGTGATAAAATGTCTTTGGATAATTCTTGTAGTCAATATATGCATGGCGATCACATGCAATGGCCGATAGTCCCAGTGAGCTCAGACGGATCAACCAGGAACACTCAATGCTTATGATTATTCTTCTCAATAATCATATCATGAACTGTATGGTATCATATGCCCCCCAAAATATTTATAAATGAGCGTGTAACTTTTCCAATCAAGAATTAAATCATGAACTGAATCTCCAAAACGAACTATACACATCATCATTGATCAAGATCCAAGACTGTTCCAGCAGCATTAACCAAAAACGCAGCAGTATTAACAATAACCATGAGCATAATTAACATTCAAATGAGCAAACTTAACTTTGTGAGAGCAGAATTAATAGAAACAGAGACAAGAATTAACTGATCAGCATAGCAGAATTAATCACAAGCGACCAGAATTAATTATTTTGGTCAACCAGCATTAATTCACTTGACACATAAATTAGTCTGGCCCACCAGTAAGCGACCAATCAAAATCACCGTCGAATAATCATGCAATTAGTACGAAGAAAAATCAATGCGTTTTCGACCAATTTATTGCGTTAGTATAATAGCAGAACACGACAACTACAGATCCCATCATCAATCAAATAATAATCATAGCCATAAAGACGACAAACAACTTCGACCAATGAATTATCTCGACCCCACAATTATAATACTCCCTCCGTCTCAATTTAATTGTCAGAAGAGAGAAAACACAAAGTTTAATAAAAGCGGGGCCACTTTAATTTTCAACCACTAAAATAAAATATTCCTCCACCAGATTCTCTAGTTTTTACTAAATAAGGAAAGTGGACAATTAATTTGAGACATCCATAAAAGGAAATATGGACAATTAAATTGAGACGGATGGAGTAAACCAGTACCATAGCAGCAGAAATATCCAATCGGTATGATATTAAATTTGATCCATGTGAGCAAATTGTCTCCACATCGATTAATTAAATCCAATTCATATGAGGTAATATTAATACAATAGACAATCGATCTGCTCATATCGATACAAAAAAATAAACAAATACGATTACCTCAAGAATTTTCATGATCTGCTGCTATCGACAATAAACCTTTTCCAGATCTGCTCTTCTTCCTTCGAATCTGCTCCATCTCCAACCTTGTAGATCCTAGATATCGAGAGCAACCCTCTCTGATACCACATGTTGAAGAATCTTTTACCCCATCTAGGATGTGTTTTACAAACACCATTGATAACATACAACGGAATTAATAAACGATCAATGATGTTCAACAAGGTTGAATTTATTTAACGAACGACCGTTTTATTGATAATAATAAATAAACCTAACTGCTACAAAACGTGTACAAACACACGTTTGCTAATCGACTCTCATTAGAGAGATCTACATTTTTCTATCATATGACTGCCGCCCTAACACCCTTTATAAATAGGGTTTACAAGAAAAACCTAGCTTACAAAGAAAGCTAACTAATTTAACATTTAGACCCTATAGTTTTGTAATCATCAAATTATATTTCCTAACAGAATGGATCCGCCTGAGGGGGTTATGGGTTCCGTATCAGCGGGTGGTTTATATCCCTCTGAGTCTTTGTCCCCTTTTGCGCCTTCAAGTACTGATGGGTGTTTTCAAGCACTATCATGAGGCACAGTTTGTGAATGTTGATGGATCCCCTTCCCATCAGGGTTGTACTGCCTTTTTGGGGATTCAGGATCCTTGACTCCCTTGGGCCCTGACTGTGATTTGTTAGTTCCTTCATCAGGATGTGATTGGGTGTGGGTCCCCTTCTCAGTTGAGTAGTGCTGCCCAACCGAGGATTCAGGACCCTTTTCTCCCTCAGGCTCTGATTGTAATTTATCAGTGCCTTCATCGGGATGTGAATGGGTGGAGGTTCCTGACTCCAATGACTTGTTTATGTCAGTAGAGCCATGAGGAATATGGGGTTTGCCCGAGGACACTGAGGATGATTTCTCAGTGACCTCCGTTGGCGTTTGTTTTTGGGTCAAGAGGGTCTCAGAGGTCATGGCCAAATTTAACCCTTGTTTAGGGTTGTTTGAGGCATCAGTCTCAGTGGCGAGTGGTTTGGGTCTAACCACCTTACTGGACTGACCCTTCTTTGTCTTCTTCACCTTCTTTGTAGGTGAAGGTACTGGTGAAACAGCATTTTCACCCTGAATGACCATTTGCATGTAGGTCGTCAGGGCGACTGGTGTAACCTCGGTAATGTCGCTTGAATAGTTGGCCTTGTGTAAGACGTCAGGATTTGATCCTTGGACGTCAGGCCTAACATAATCAGCGCCAAGTAGGTCCTGAAGCACACAGGAAAAAAATCTAGGATAGGACATATGTCTTTGCCTAACCTTTCCTGATAGCTTGGCCACGAGGTCTCGGAAGATTATCCCTCCGATATCAATTTTTCTACCCTCCAGGAGACTGAACACCATCAATTGTTGTGATGAGTTCAATGCTCCGTGGAGGATTTATTGCCCCCAAGGACATGAATGAAAAAAGTCATCAGGATCCTCCAGACAGGATGGAACCAGGTTTTGATGATGGGTGCTTTAGCCAATAGGCTTCCTGAGGCCGCTTCAGGTTGTTTTGGGTCATGCGGCCCTAGAAAAAGCAATTCGGCTTTAACTTCCTGGTCAGTGGGGTTGGGCTCAAACCTCTCAGCGAAATCAAGACCGGTGGCCTTGATGAAGGTATTGTAATCAAGGGAGAGTTTGTACGCCCAAAACTTTTGGGGGTAGGCAAAATTTCCTACCACATTATTCTTGGTCATATCTACGCCCTCAACGAGGAATTCCACGTTTGGGGCGTATATGATAGCCTTAGAAGAAGCCATTTGTGTTGGGAAGTCTGGGTTAACAAATGATTCTGGGTTTCTAAAAGCTAAGAACACACACACAAGATTTAGTTTTGAAAGAAAAGGGCAAGAATTTGCCTAAGATTTCTAAAAAACGTGTGTGTGTTTTTTGTTTGTGGGGTATTTATAGGGAAGTGAAGTGGAGGGTATTTTAGGCTTTTAGGCGGTTATTATCTTAAAAGATATTATTTTGAAAAACGTTTTGAATAAAATGTTTGAGATCCGCATTTAATGCCCAACCCCCCCCCCCCCCACTATCCCTGTTTGGCGCAATTGTCTAGGCAAACAGTTGCGCCGTCTGCAAAAAGTGTAATTTGCAAAGCTGAGTCATCACATATCTGTTATGTGATTGGAGAGGCATTTAATGCCAAGTGGGAATGTGGTGGCCCATGAGGTGGATGCCAGAAAGGCTAAGGAACAAATATTCTTATATTAAATAAGAATTCAGTTACCAACCTCGGACATTTACTAACTAGATACTTAGAGCATTTAAGTTAGCATTGAATGTCTTCTGAGGGCCCTGAATGACACTTCATTCAGTGAACCAGTTTATTCAGGACTTGGGTTTATTCCTGATGATTCAAAGGTTCAGGAACTTGGGTTTAGTTCCTGAGGTTTAATTGATCAGGAACTTAGGTTTAGTTCCTGAGTTCCAAAATTTCAGGAACTTAGGTTTAGTTCCTGAGGTTCAGTGATCCATTTCACTGAAGAACACATTGAGTCAGGGACCTGGGTTTTCAGAATTTACACTTATTTGGATGGAATCAATCAGTGGACTGATTCTCAATATCTGATGAAGCGAAAAGTGTACCGCTTTTAAGGGGTCATTTAAGCCCTAAATCGTATTTATTTGATCAAATATTGCCCTAAATCGTTCCTTTTGTCATTTTAGGTACTTTGGAGAAGAAATTTGGAAAAGGAAGCATTTTGGACGTTTTTGGAGCATAAAAGTGAAGAAAACGACAAAGTCTCAAAATCGGCTAAAAAGTACCTTAGACGGCGTCAGATATTAGTCTAGACGGCGTCATGGCTTGTCAAGAAAAAGGTGGATATGAAAATTACTCATGATAAGCCAGAGAAATTTGCATGGGAATTCTGACGGCGTCACCCTTTGGAATGATCAAGGTCGTCACGGTATAAGTTAAAGAGGGACGGCGTCACGCCTAATTCTGACGGCGTCAAGCCTTGATAAGCCAGAACGGATTTTGGAGAGCTAAAGAGGGACGGCGTCAAGAAGGCCATCCGGGAACCCTAAAAGCGGCGAGGTGACGGCGTCACACTCCATAACGTGACGCCGTCAGATCTGAAAGTCTATATATAGTTTTGCAATTTTTTGCCATTAGTGTGGAACTTATTGGGGAACTTTGTGTGTGAAAACCCTAAGACGATTTTAGCAGCTTTTTCAAGGCTTTTTGCCTTGAGATCTTCCATGTTACATTGAAGATAAGTTATCAATTAATCATTCAATATGTCTATGTGTTGTTTGATTCTATCTTGTTCTTGTCTTTTGTTTAACATGCTAGGCTAGATTTATCTTGTGTTTGCTTAGATCTAATGAAACCTAGCTATTGATTATTGGTTATTAGTGTGTTATTAGTTATATTGGATGATTGTTCATCTATGTTAGGCTTAAGAAAACTGGCTAACTTCCTATTCGGTAACTTGCTTGAACGTCTTAAGAAACATGAACCAATGCGTACTAAAGGTTTTTATGGTTGTATTTAATGCATGAGCGAATTCTAGTGATCCCATGTTAGGAGCTTCCTAGCCGGCTCGACATAGGAGTGAAGTAGGAGTTCATAGAGTTGGGGAAGTACGTACGCCACCCCACGAATGGTATTAAGGAATACACCCGTCATCCATGCAACTAATACACACTAATCAACCGGTAAAAGATAGTTAGGGAGTAAAGAAATCTAAGTAAACACATTTCTCTCCACATAAGTTTTACCACCTTTTCATTTTCTGTTATTTTATTTTATTTGCATTCGTAGTAACTTGGGTTAGTTGACTAGCAACTAATTCCGCCCACTCTTTCAAACCCGAGATTTTACTTGCTTTCATAAAATATAAAAACATAAAAAGAATCTTCTCTCACCCTTAGACCTATTAGAGTAGTTTTTCATACCTAACGAACACTATTCCCTGTGGAGAACGATAAATCCCCCGTACTTACCACTACACTATACTACATCGGTCAGGTACACTGCCTGGTGGGGTTGTAAGCCTCTTGAGATCCCTCGAGAGGTAAAACCTGTTGTAAGGTTGCAAAACCACGCATCAAGTTTTTGGCGCCGCTGCCGGGGAATAGTTATTGTTTAGGTTGAATTTTTATTTTATAGGTCTACTCACTAGATTCCTTTCTAGTGAGATTTTTATTTTCTTTTTCTAGGTTTTCTTTAGTCTATCTTTTTTCTTCGTTTCTTTGTTCGTAACCATTACCATCCGACATCATGGAAGGTGGTAATATCCTTGATCCCAACAACCCACCACAACAACCACCACCTCCTAGAGCCCGTACTTTAGGAGAGTATTCCCGTCCTAGCCACCATGGCTATCGAAACACCATTGAGCTCACTCAAGGAGCCAATGTCACTCCCTTGCGATCCGACACCATCCGGTTGGTGCAAAGCGGATGCGCATTCCATGGACTTCGTTCTGAAGATCCTAACCAACATCTCAAGGACTTTCTCAAAATCGTTGATTCCATAGACCTTGATGTTGCCACTCGAGAGACGACCCGACTACGTCTCTTTCAATTCTCTCTGCGGGACCAAGCTAGTCAATGGCTAGAACGTCAACCCGCAGGTTCCATCACCTCTTGGGATGATCTTACCACTCGTTTCCTTGCTCAGTTTTTCCCACCGGGAAGAACTACCAAGTTAAGGAATGATATCTTGATGTTCCAACAACGTCAAGGCGAAACCCTCTACGAGGCATGAACTCGATTCAAGGACTTACTCCAAAAAGTCCCTCACCATGGCATAGAACTTTGGCTCCAAGTCCAAATCTTCTAAGACCATATCAATCTCTCTACGAGGCAAACCATTGACCAATCGGCCGGTGGCAAGCTACGTGTTCTAAGTGCGGAACAATCATGGGCTCTCCTAGAAGATCTTGCTCTTTATGACAACGAAAGTTGGAGTGACCCCCGTGATTTGAATAAAACGGTCAAGGCAATATCTTTGCCTTCGAACAATTCAAGCACTTCCGACCGTAGGATCATAGAACTTGAAGACCAAGTCAAGTTTCTCATGAAATCCTACGAGGCTCCTAAACCTTCAAGCCAAGTGAACAAAATCACTTCTTCATGTGAATTATGTAGTGGTCCCCACGACACTCATGATTGCATGGAACTCCCCAAACAGGCTTTCAAAGAATTCGCATCCTCGCGAATCGATAAGGCGGGAGATTAGTGGCTCACTACTAATTATGGACACAAGAATTCCGAAGATAGGTATGAGGCATGGAAGAGTAAGCCAAATTTTAGTTGGAACCAAACTCGAAGTGTATCATTCAATGACTCTCCCCCACTCACCTGGTCTGAACATTATCCTCATCAGCATACGCATAAACAACAAAATCGCGAGGAATCACTGCAAAAATTCATTCTCTCTCAAGAAACACAGCTCTCCAAACTTGAGAATCAATTCAGACAACAGCAAGTTGATATGAACAACAAGGTTGATAACCTGTTAAAGGTTATCAATGATCGCCTTGCTGGCAGGTCAACTTGTGAGTCGGCATGAGTTAATGAGATCAAATCTGTCACGGTGACTTACCAAACACCCCCTCCTGTAAAAATCAAGCACCCTAGTAAACTCTTCAAACACATATCACAAAACGAAAAAGAAACTGGAGATACTCATACCCCTTCGAAACCTCTCCACTTCGTGAACACCATTACAACAATACCTATTCCTAAACCCAATCTGGACCAACAATCAACCGAGAATGTGGACAATGAAATGGAGGGTGAAGTTCCCGAAAAGAACCCCGAGGCGCCCGACGATTATCTAGACTCACCAAAGAACTCGAGTACAAGAGAGGTAGTTGATATGGAGGGCTCAGAAGAGAAATCTGAAATGCCTCATGGGCTCCCAGGACTGCTAGACCGCCCCCTGGTGGAGGAACTTGAGAGGGGCACAGCAAAGTTGCCTATGGGATTTGGAGAGAGAATAGAGGATGGCGCTCCCAGGGTCTTTAAGATATCCTGCACCACTAGGAAAAAGTTCATTAAAGATGCCTACATAAACCCCAATTCTTCTATGAATGCAATATCCCTTTCTCTATATAACGAAGCCTTCACCGAACAGGTCAAATATGAAGGGTCTAATATCATCGGGGTAATAAGGAGGGTACCAATTGTGATAGAAAAGTTCCTCTTTCATATCGAGTTAACTGTAATTAATAACATAAACTCTATCATCAGCCCATCCTTAACTGGCCTTGTTCTAGGCAAACCATTCATAAAAGCAACGGGAGTGATACTCGATAAGGATGATAGGAGTGCATTATTTACCGATGGTGTCAGGAAAGTGGTTTTTTCGGGATGGCTGTGAAGAAGTGTATGAGTATCAACCATCAGCATGTGGCAACACATGGGGGCTATGCGGTAGAAGGCCTGGCCGAATTAAGCGATATGATCCGAATAATCTCAAAATACCTTGCATGATTGGTCACAAGCATTTTTATAATGTTTACATCGACACATGTTTACCCAAAAATGTGATGTCCCTGTTTCATTATAACAACATTTGCAGATGGGGAATGACTCATAAAGGGAAGGACGACATTGGCATAGATGATGATGTACAGGTGTTTGTAGGAAACATGACGTTCACTATGAGCTTCGCAATCGTCGATAATATCAAAAAGTACATCGATCCCAGGTTATCACAAGTTGTTTTTGGGGCACCTTTTTGCAAGGCCACAAGCTTGGTTGTGGACGAGCTCAATGGGATCATGACTTTCACCGATGGGATTAGGGAAATCTCATACCAAACGCCGTACAAAATGAGAGAATTCAAGGAGATTGATTATGGAGGGCTCGATGAGCTGAGTTCCCAACTCGTGTTATGTGACGATGATGTGAGACGGGGATGTAAGGATACTTTTGACCTGTCAAGTGGATTCTTTAAGCATGATAAGGAGCTTAGTTCTAAATACCAAAACAATCCTTTTGATCTCGAGGATCCGAAATACCTTTACTATGAGAGTAATTCTGATAGAGAATCAAATGAGAATGGCCTAGGAACCGTGACCAATGATGGAATCACGTAATGTACGTGACTTTGAGTCTAGCTACAAGACTCGTTAATAAAGAAAAGCGCTTCTTGGGAGGCAACCCAAGTTTTATTTGCTTTGTGTGTTTATTTGTTTGTTTGTTTGTTTTTATTTAATTCCGTATGTATGTTTAAATTTTATTATTATTGATTCATGTTCAAAACTAAATTGTGAAAATGCTTTATTTTGTTTTTAACTTCGTCTTAACTACATATAAAGGTATTTTGCAAAAGTTAAGTGTAAGGGAAATCTAAATCGGTTTATTAGAACACAAATGAACATGAATCGTAATAATAATAAATTAACATACATATTCGTATTTGTTTGAGTCAAATGCTTGTATCGAGTCATAATGATGTTTTGCAGGAATTCCAGGAAGTAAGGTATAGGTTTTTCCAAAAATTTTCCGGAAACGTAACATGAGAATTCTGTCAGATCATTTCTGACGGCGTCAGGATTTACAACCTGACGGCGTCAGGTTTAATTTTCTGAAAATTTTTGAAAGTTTTGTTTTCATAAAAAGTTTTTATTAAATCTATAACTTATAATCTCCAGGAATCTGCAAAATTATCATTCCACAAGCATTATATCCTTATATATAGAGTTTATCCCGCCGATGTTATGCAGGTTTTCGTGTTTGTTTTCTCAGGTTTAACAGGTTATTTTGGACAAGGAAATGTTTTGGATCAAGCTTTTGGCGATGCATTAGTCATGGAGCTTTTACATTCTCTTGGAAGAAGATTTAACCGTGTTACTTCATTATCCACCAAGCGAATCAGGGGAGTATTTGATTTTATTATTTTACTTTTTTCTTTTATATCTTGTTATTGGAACATTGGGGACAATGTTAATCTTCAGTGTAAGGGGGGGGGGGGTAAAAGTACGATTAAGAGAATGCTATTACGCTTGATTTTTGTTTGTTTAATAGTAAATGTGTAATAAAACTGAGATAAATACCTGTTAGGGCAATTTTAGTGCCAAATTTAAAATTTTTTACAACACTTAGGAGTGAAACTTTGATCTTAATGAGCGTCTCATGGATAGGAGTTATATGACTAGCACAAAAACCGTACCACTAAAAAATTTTCCACCCCCAAATATGTGAGGTTCGCCCCTAGAATTGGTAGGAAAAGCATTTATGCTATGATGTGTGTACCGGTAGCACTTAGATTCTAGAACTTGCGTTAGGACCATTCCAAGGCCACAAGTGAGACTACATTCGTGTAGTTAGATTTACTACGTGATAAGAGGCATTAGGATTAACCCATTGTTTTACACCTGTGATTTTGTTATAATTACGTTGGCTACATTGGTCAAGTAATTCTCCCACACCCTTTGCGTTGTACTCATTTTTAGTACACGATACCCCTAGTACACCCCTCAGAGCCTATCTTTTCGTTTCGACCTTTAAGCATTTTACTTAAAGGAAGAATTTGTTTACACCCCACTTAAATGTACACCCAAATCGCCTTAGCCTACCTTGTATGCACTCATTTTTAGTGCATTATTGTGACAACATTTGTTTAAAACCCAAGTTAATTATCTAATTGATTACATGGTTGCTAAGTCGAGTCATATCCTTGTACATATTGTTTTGGGACGATTGGGACTCATGGGTAAAGTACTAGTGTAATGGAGTAATGGGGAAGAACATCATTTATTACCCCCATATGTGCTAAATATTTTAAAAAGTACTCCAAGTTTTTCAATTTTCTTAATTCGAGTCATTAGAATAGTTAATTGTAAAGTTATGTAAAAGTTCAAGTGTAAGGGGAATGCAATGCCCCTATGATGTATTATTTTGGATGGTAGGGCAAAAGTGTATGCAAAAAAAAAAAAAATAAAAAAAAATGAGAAAAAGAAAAATAGAAAAAAAAAAAAAAAAAAAAAAAAAAAAAAAAAAAAAAAAAACATACGGACTACCATCCCGTTTCATTTTATGTTTATTTTATGTTTTTGTTATTTTGTTTTTAGCTTAAGATTGAGTCGAGTCTTGGCTTAGCAACATTGTATAGTACATGTAATTAATCAAGATCTTTAACTCGCCACCAGTAAAATATCCAAAAGCCCTCTTTGATAGTTTATCTTAGGTGCTTACGCCTAGTGGAGGAGGTTTTCGATCCTTTCCCAAGCCTATGGTAATCTATTTGCTATGACAGGTAGTGAGAGATATTATCCGTTTTCATTTATGAGATTTATTTTTATGACACTTGAGAGATGTGAGTATCTAAACACTACTTGTGAGGTGCTAGTGTGTAATCTCCGTGCTTATTATGATTAAAGTGGAACGACTGTTTGTTGTAATTACTTTTATATTAGCGTTAAATGACCCCTAACTTGTATTTTGATTAGAATAAAAGCGCATTTGCTTGAGGACAAGCAAATCTCAAGTGTAAGGGTATTTGATGAAGCGAAAAGTGTACCGCTTTTAAGGGGTCATTTAAGCCCTAAATCGTATTTATTTGATCAAATATTGCCCTAAATCGTTCCTTTTGTCATTTTAGGTACTTTGGAGAAGAAATCTGGAAAAGGAAGCATTTTGGACGTTTTTGGAGCATAAAAGTGAAGAAAACGACAAAGTCTCAAAATCGGCTAAAAAGTACCTTAGACGGCGTCAGATATTAGTCTAGACGGCGTCATGGCTTGGCAAGAAAAAGGTGGATATGAAAATTACTCATGATAAGCCAGAGAAATTTGCATGGGAATTCTGACGGCGTCACCCTTTGGAATGATCAAGGTCGTCACGGTATAAGTTAAAGAGGGATGGCGTCACGCCTAATTCTGACGGCGTCAAGCCTTGATAAGCCAGAACGGATTTTGGAGAGCTAAAGAGGGACGGCGTCAAGAAGGCCATCCGGGAACCCTAAAAGCGGCGAGGTGACGGCGTCACACTCCATAACGTGACGCCGTCAGATCTGAAAGTCTATATATAGTTTTGCAATTTTTTGCCATTAGTGTGGAACTTATTGGGGAACTTTGTGTGTGAAAACCCTAAAACGATTTTAGCAGCTTTTTCAAGGCTTTTTGCCTTGAGATCTTCCATGTTACATTGAAGATAAGTTATCAATTAATCATTCAATATGTCTATGTGTTGTTTGATTCTATCTTGTTCTTGTCTTTTGTTTAACATGCTAGGCTAGATTTATCTTGTGTTTGCTTAGATCTAATGAAACCTAGCTATTGATTATTGGTTATTAGTGTGTTATTAGTTGTATTGAATGATTGTTCATCTATGTTAGGCTTAAGAAAACTGGCTAACTTCCTATTCGGTAACTTGCTTGAACGTCTTAAGAAACATGAACCAATGCGTACTAAAGGTTTTTATGGTTGTATTTAATGCATGAGCGAATTCTAGTGATCCCATGTGATGCGTGGTTTTGCAACCTTACAACAGGTTTTACCTCTCGAGGGATCTCAAGAGGCTTACAACCCCACCAGGCAGTGTACCTGACCGATGTAGTATAGTGTAGTGGTAAGTACGGGGGATTGATCGTTCTCCACAGGGAATAGTGTTCGTTAGGTATGAAAAACTACTCTAATAGGTCTAAGGGTGAGAGAAGATTCTTTTTATGTTTTTATATTTTTGTGAAAGCAAGTAAAATCTCGGGTTTGAAAGAGTGGGCGGAATTAGTTGCTAGTCAACTAACCCAAATTACTACGAATGCAAATAAAATAAAATAACAGAAAATGAAAATGTTGGTGAAAACTTATGTAGAGAGAAATGTGTTTACTTAGATTTTCTTACTCCCTAACTATCTTTTACCGGTTGATTAGTGTGTATTAGTCGCGTGGATGACGGGTGTATTCCTTAATACCATTCGTGGGGTGGCGTACGTACTTCCCCAACTCTACAAGCTCCTACTTCACTCCTATGTCGAGCCGGCTAGGAAGCTCCTAACATGGGATCACTAGAATTCGCTTGTGCATTAAATACAACCATAAAAACCTTTAGTACGCATTGGTTCATGTTTCTTAAGACGTTCAAGCAAGTTACCGAATAGGAAGTTAGCCAGTTTTCTTAAGCCTAACATAGATGAACAATCATCCAATACAACTAATAACACACTAATAACCAATAATCAATAGCTAGGTTTTATTAGATCTAAGCAAACACAAGATAAATCTAGCCTAGCATGTTAAACAAAAGACAAGAACAAGATAGAATCAAACAACACATAGACATATTGAATGATTAATTGATAACTTATCTTCAATGTAACATGGAAGATCTCAAGGCAAAAAGCCTTGAAAGAGCTGCCAAATTCGTCCTAGGGTTTTCACACACAAAGTTCCCCAATAAGTTCCACAATAAGTTTCACACTAATGACAAAAAATTGCAAAACTATATATAGACTTTTAGATCTGACGGCGTCACGTTATGGAGTGTGACGCCGTCACCTCGCCACTTTTAGGGTTCCCGGATGACCTTCTTGACGCCGTCCCTCTTTAGCTCTCCAAAATCCGTTCTGGCTTATCAGGGCTTGACGCCGTCAAGATTATGCGTGACGCCGTCCCTCTCTAAATTAAGCCGTGACGACCTTGATCATATTAAAGCGTGACGCCGTCAGAATTCCCATGCAATTTTCATTGGCTTATCATGAGTAATTTTCACATCCACCTTTTCTTGCCAAGCCATGACGCCGTCCAGGGATAATCCTGACGCCGTCAAAGGTAACTTTTAGCATGATTTTGAGACTTTGTCATTTTCTTCACTTTTATGCTCCAAAAACGTCCAAAATGCTTCCTTTTCCAGATTTCTTCTCAAAAGTACCTAAAATGACAAAAGGAACGATTTAGGGTAATATTTGATCAAATAAATACGATTTAGGGCTTAAATGACCCCTTAAAAGCGGTACACTTTTCGCTTCATCAAATACCCTTACACTTGAGATTTGCTTGTCCTCAAGCAAATGCGCTTTTATTCTAATCAAAATACAAGTTAGGGGTCATTTAATGCTAACATAAAAGTAATTACAACAAATATTCGTTCCACTTTAATCATAATAAGCACGGAGATTACAAACTAGCACCTCACAAGTAGTGTTTAGATACTCACATCTCTCAAGTGTCATCAAAATAAATCTCATAAATGAAAACGGATAATATCTCTCACTACCTGTCATAGCAAATAGATTACCATAGGCTTGGTAAAGGATCGAAAACCTCCTCCACTAGGCGTAAGCACCTAAGATAAACTATCAAAGAGGGCTTTTACATGGGTTATAACGTTAGGTGTAGGGAAAAGGAAAACACGGTTTTGTTGGATAAAGGATATTTTACTGGTGGCGAGTTAAAGATCTTGATCAATTACATGTACTATACAATGTTGCTAAGCCAAGACTCGACTCAACTTAAGCTAAAAACAAAATAACAAAAACATAAAATAAACATAAAATGAAACGGGATGGTAGTCCGTATGTTTTTTCTATTTTTTTTTTTTTTTTTTTTTTTTTTTTTTTTTTTTTTTTGTGCATACACTTTTGCCCTACCATCCAAAATAATACATCATAGGGGCGTTGCATCCCCTTACACTTGAACTTTTACATAACTTTACAAATTACTATTCTAATGACTCGAATTAAGATAATTGAAAAACTTGGAGTACTTTTAAAATATTTAGCACATATGGGGGTAATAAATGATGTTCTTCCCCATTACTCCATTACACTAGTACTTTACCCATGAGTCCCAATCGTCCCAAAACAATATGTACAAGGATATGACTCGACTTAGCAACCATGTAATCAATTAGATAATTAACTTGGGGTTTAAACAAATGTTGTAACAATAATGCACTAAAGATGAGTGCATACAAGGTAGGCTAAGGCGATTTGGGTGTACATTTTAGTGGGGTGTAACAAATTCTTCCTTTAAGTAAAATGCTTAAAGGTCGAAACGAAAAGATAGGCTCTGAGGGGTGTACTAGGGGTATCGTGTACTAAAAATGAGTACAACGCAAAGGGTGTGGGAGAATTACTTGACCAATGTAGCCAATGTAATTATAACAAAAACACAGGTGTAAAACAATGGGTTAATCCTAATGCCTCTTATCATGTAGTAAATCTAACTACACGAATGTAGTCTCACTTGTGGCCTCGGAATGGTCCTAACGCAAGTTCTAGAATCTAAGTGCTACCGGTACACACATCATAGCATAAATGCTTTTCCTACCAATTCTAGGGGCGAACCTCACATATTTGGGGGTGGAAAATTTTTTAGTGGTACGGTTTTTGTGCTAGTCATATAACTCCTATCCATGAGACGCTCATTAAGATCAAAGTTTCACTCCTATATGTTGTAAAAAATTTTAAATTTGGCACTAAAATTGCCCTAACAGGTATTTATCTCAGTTTTATTACACATCTACTATTAAACAAACAAAAATCAAGCGTAATAGCATTCTCTAATCGTACTTTTACCCCCCCCCCCTTACACTTAAGATGAACATTGTCCCCAATGTTCAAATAACAAATGTAAAAGCATAAAGTAAAAGAATGAAATCAAATACTCCCCTGATTCGCTCGGTGGATAATGAAGTAACACGGTTAGATCTTCTTCCAAGGTAATGTTGAAGCTCCATGACTAATGCATCGCCATAAGCTTGATCCAACAAACATTTCCTTGTCCAAAATAACCTGTTAAACCTGAGAAAACAAACACGAAAACCTGCATAACATCGGCGGGATAAATCTATATATAAGGATATAAATCTATATATAAGGATATAACGAAAACCTGCATGACGCCGTCAAGATTATGCGTGACGCCGTCCCTCTCTAAATTAAGCCGTGACGACCTTGATCATATTAAAGCGTGACGCCGTCAGAATTCCCATGCAATTTTCACTGGCTTATCATGAGTAATTTTCACATCCACCTTTTCTTGCCAAGCCATGACGCCGTCCAGGGATAATCCTGACGCCGTCAAAGGTAACTTTTAGCATGATTTTGAGACTTTGTCATTTTCTTCACTTTTATGCTCTAAAAACGTCCAAAATGCTTCCTTTTCCAGATTTCTTCTCAAAAGTACCTAAAATGACAAAAGGAACGATTTAGGGCAATATTTGATCAAATAAATACGATTTAGGGCTTAAATGACCCCTTAAAAGCGGTACACTTTTCGCTTCATCACTATGTTAGGAGCTTCCTAGCCGGCTCGACATAGGAGTGAAGTAGGAGTTCATAGAGTTGGGGAAGTACGTACGCCACCCCACGAATGGTATTAAGGAATACACCCGTCATCCACGCAACTAATACACACTAATCAACCGGTAAAAGATAGTTAGGGAGTAAAAAATCTAAGTAAACACATTTCTCTCCACATAAGTTTTACCACCTTTTCATTTTCTGTTATTTTATTTTATTTGCATTCGTAGTAACTTGGGTTAGTTGACTAGCAACTAATTCCGCCCACTCTTTCAAACCTGAGATTTTACTTGCTTTCATAAAATATAAAAACATAAAAAGAATCTTCTCTCACCCTTAGACCTATTAGAGTAGTTTTTCATACCTAACGAACACTATTCCCTGTGGAGAACGATCAATCCCCCGTACTTACCACTACACTATACTACATCGGTCAGGTACACTGCCTGGTGGGGTTGTAAGCCTCTTGAGATCCCTCGAGAGGTAAAACCTGTTGTAAGGTTGCAAAACCACGCATCAATATCCAACATTCCTAGTTCAGCTTTCAGTCTTGTGAAAGTTGGTTCATCCAATGGCTTGGTGAATATATCAGCTAGCTGATATTCAGTAGGAATGAAGTGAAATTCTATGTCACCATTCATGACATGGTCCCTGATGAAATGATATCTAATATCAATGTATTTTGTTCTCTGATGAAGAACATAGTTGTTTGAGATGGCAATTGCACTTGTATTATCACAAAAGATGGGAACCATCTTGTACTGAATTCCATAGTCACTGAGTTGACTTTTCATCCAGAGTACATTTGCACAACAACTTGCTGCTGCAACATATTCAGCTTCAGTTGAGGACATGGCAACTGATTGTTGCTTCTTAGCACTCCAACAGACTAGTTTTCCACCAAGAATTTGGCAGGAGCTTGAGGTGCTTTTTCTGTCCATGTTGCATCCATCATAGTCAGAGTCTGAGTATCCTTTAAGATCAAGGCCTGAACACTTTCGATAATATAATCCAAGGTTTGGAGTACCTTTCAGGTACCTGAATATCCTTTTCACAGCAGTGATATGAGATTCTCTTGGGTCAGATTGATATCTGGCACATAAGCAGACTGAGAATTGGATATCAAGCCTTGATGCAAGTAAATACATCAGTGATCCTATCATTCCTCTAAAAAGAGTTTGATTCACTGGTTTTCCAGTAAGATCAGGACCAAGGTTGTTTGGGGGGACCATGGGAGTCTTGACTGAGGCACAGTCACTAAGCTCATACTTCTTCAGTAGGCTTTTGACATACTTCTCTTGACTGATAGAGGTTCCTTTATCAATCTGCTTGATTTGCAGACCAAGGAAGTAAGTCAGTTCTCCCATCATGCTCATTTCAAATTTCTTTGCCATCAGTTTTTCAAACTATTTGCAAAGTTTATAACTTGTTGAGCCAAAGATGATGTCATCAACATACACTTGTACAAGTATGACATCATTATTTGTCTTGTAGATAAACAGTATGTTGTCTATCTTGCCTCTGACAAATTTGTTTTGGATCAGGAAGGCTGAAAGAGTTTAATACCATGCCCTGGGAGCTTGCTTCAGTCCATAAAGGGCTTTGTTAAGCTTACAGACATAGTCAGGAAACTCATGGCTTTCAAATCCAGGAGGTTGCTGAACATAAACTTCTTTTTTCAGTGAGCCATTTAAGAATGCACTTTTAACATCCATTTGGTACACCTTGAGGTTCATGTATGTAGCATAAGCAAGGAAGATCCTGATGGCTTCCATCCTTGCTACTGGTGCAAATGTTTCTTCATAGTCAATGCCTTCTTGTTGATTATAGCCTTTGGCAACAAGTCTGGCTTTGTTTTTAATGACTATGCCATTTTCATCAGATTTGTTTTTGAATAACCATTTCATGCCAATGACTGAAACATCTTCAGTACATTTGACCAAGGTCATTACCTTGTTTCTGTCAAATTGTTCCAGTTCATCATTCATGGCCTGAACCCAACTTGGATGATTAAGTGCTTCCTTAACACTTTTGGGTTCAATTGTGGAAATGAAGTCCACAAATAGGCATTCATTGGCTGAGGCTGCTCTCAGTTGTGCAGCCATGCTTCTTGTGAGCATGCCTTCAGTAGGCTCACCAATTATATTGACAAGTTCTATATCCTGAGACCTAGTCCAACTGTCTTGAGGTCTTGGAAACTGATTAGAACTTGTAGAAGCCTGATTGGTAGGATCAGGATCAGACACATGATGATTTTCAACATTTTGAGTGTCTGAGTGAGTTGACTCATCACTGTGATTGTTTGGTTCCTGAGCACTTTGTTTAGACTGAATGATTTCATCAGTACTTCTTTGTGTTTCAACAAACTCAGTGATGGTTGGGTAAGGAAGGTTGTGGGGAATGATGTAATAGGAGATGTCAGCATTTGCTTGATACTGAGTGGAAGGACCATTTTCAGGATGATGTTCATCAGGAGGGTATCTTGATGATTCATCAATACCTATCTCTTCCACTGAGTTGTTAGAGACACTGATTGCATCAGTGCTCTCATCAAAGGTAACATGAAATGTTTCCTCAGTATGATGTCTCCTAGTGTTGAACACCCTGAAGGCCTTTGAGACAAGGGAGTATCCATCATCATATTTGGCATCAAATTTTCCTAAGTGATCCTTGTTGTTATGAATAAACACAGGACACCCAAAGACATGAAAGTAGCTGATGTCAGGGATTCTTCCCTTGAATAACTCATAAGGAGTTTTGCTATGTCTCTTGACAATGATGGATCTGTTTTGTGTGTAACAGGCAGTCTTTACTGCTTCAGTCCAGAAGTGATTGGAAAGGACTGATCCATTTAGCATTGTCCTGGCTGCTTCAATGAGTGTTCTATTTTTCCTTTCAGCCACCCCATTTTGTTAAGGTGTGTATGGTGAGGAAAATTTTTGGGAAATTCCTTTCTCATCACAGAAACATTCAAGTTCATAATTTTGGAACTCTGTTCCATTGTCAGTCCTAATCTGTTTGACCTTGATGTCATTTTGATTTTCAATGTTCCTGACAAAGGACATAATTGTTTCAGCTGCCTGACTCTTTTTGATCAGGAAGTATACCCAAGTGTATCTTGAGTACTCATCCACAATGACCAAAGTATACTTCTCATGGTTAATGGATCTAGGACTAATTGGTCCAAATAGATCCATATGGAGAAGATGTAGGTAGCTCCTGATGGAAAAGTTGGTTTTGGTTTTAAAGGATGCTCTGTGATGTTTACCTTTTTCACAAGCTGAGCATGGTTTATCCTTTGAAAACACAAGAGATGGTAAGCCAAGGACCTTGTTTTGCTTTACAAGGTTGTTTATGTTTTTAAAGTTCAGGTGGGAGAGTCTCTTATGCCAAAGCAAGTTGAGAGTATCAGTGGCCTTGGTAAAGAGACAAGTTCCATTATGAGTCAGACTGGACATGTCTAACACATAAACATCATGTTTTCTTGGTTCAATAAGGACAACTTCCTTATTAGCATTGAAGATGATTCCTTGCTTATCATCAAACTGAACTATGTATTTAGCATCACATAGTTGACTGACACTTATCAGATTGTATTTAAGACCATTTACATAAGCTATCCTAGTAATGACTATACCATTGCAGTTTACTGAACCATAACCTTCAGTGAGACATGATGAGTTATCAGCAAATATCACTTTGGGTCCTAATTCATCCACATACTTGTGCAGATACTTTTTCACACCAGTCATGCTCCTTGAACATCCACTATCTAGATGCCAAACAGGATCCCTCGCATGTTTCTGCACAAATGTAAACTAGGTTAGTTCTTTCTAGGACTCCACTTCTTGGAGGGCTTAGCTTTGGGGGTCTTTTTAACATTTACAATTGATTTATGGTCAGTGGTGAAGTGGATTGAGCTACTACAAATTATGCATTTGATTGTAGATGTAGACTCAGTAGACTGAGAGGCTGACTTTGTCATACCTCTACTGGCCTAAATGGCCTTATCTCGTCCTGAGGTGTCATGAGTGGAACTTCCACTATTTTCACAACAATTGTCAATTTGACAATCCTTAGGATGGTGGTCATTGAACCCACAGTAAGGGCAAGGTGCAAAAGGCTTTGCCTATTGTTTCTGTTTCTGTTTAGAATCAGAAGGGCGGTTTAAAGACTGAGCTTTAAGGCTTGCCATCTTTGATGTGACTGAGTGTGTTTTATGATCAGAGGTCCTGTGATCATCCTTTTTGCAAATCATGAAGTAAAGGATTCTATAGCAATCATCAGTGACATGATTGGTATAGTTACACAGTTCACATCTTTTCAGGGGTTTTGAGGGTTTGGGTTTGGTTCATGAGGAAGCTGGTTTTTGTTCCTTGGATTGAGAAGATTTCTCAGAAGATGCAATCTTCTCACCCAGCCTCCTGACCATTTCAGCCAACTGATCAAATTTTGAGTCAGGGCTTTGGGTAATTACTTCAGAAGGGACTGAAGTTGATGAGTCATCAGTACTTACTGAGACTTCAAGGGTTGGTCTTTTCAGGATGGTTTTTCCCATTCCTGATCTCTCCTTTGGAGAGTGTTGGGAGTAGACCAATGGTGGGAGGCCTGAGTTTGGTGCAGCACCCTGAAGGGTATTCAGTGGAGGGAGTGGTGGATATGATTCTGATTCACGCTCACTAACTAACTCAGTACTACTGAGTTGGTCAGAGAGTCCAAGCATATTTTTCAAAGCCTGACTTTCAGGAATCAAGATATTTTCAGTCTCAAAGTTTGGTAACTTACTGACTGGGTTGTCCCTGACTATCCAGTCATTTGACTTGGGTAGCATTTCTTGCTCAAATGATATGCCAGCTGGAACAAAGGTCAATTCACTGTGACTCACATTGGGGTCAACCATATGAGGGTCAATTCTTATTTTTTTCCTAGGGATTAAGCCCACAGTATCAAAGACCTTGGGGTTCTTTTTGGTCCAGCCTTGGATGACAGCCTTTTCTTTGTTAAGTTCAGCTTGTAGGGCTTGGTTTTGTTTCAAAATATCAGTGTTCTGAATTTGTAGAGTAATTGATTCTAATTTGGCTTGCTTCAGTACAAGTAATTCATCTCTACATTTATTCAATTCAGACACTATATTGTTATATTTTGAAAATAGGTTAAGCCTTTGTTCCTCAACAAACTTAAGGTCTACACAAATATAATCCATGTAAGACTGCCAATCAGAATTATCATCCATAGAAAGTAAAGTGTTTACCTTCTTCATGGTGATGTTTACCCACTCTCCATTCCTTGCATGGCTTTTCGCAACAGCCACCTGATCACCTTCAGAGAGTGCCATCAGTGCACTTACTCTAATTTCCTCATCTGCGGAGACCTCTTCTTCATCCCAGTCATAAGCTTCAGCTACTAAAACCTTGTTCTTTGCCTGAATAGGTTTGGATGTTTGAGCAGCCTGAGACATAGAGAGATTAGTTTCAAGAATTGCAAGCTTAGCCTTAGCTTTCCTATATTTTGCTTCAAAGTCTTTTTGACCCTTGTTTTAAAATTGTTGGGTCGACTGAAACATTCTAGGTTGAAACTTGTTAGTTCCTGAGGAACTATTTCCTAAAAATTTGTAAGAGGGTTCTGAGATGGTTTTAGAATAACAGTCCCTAGCAAAATGACCCTTTTTACCACAATTAAAACATTCAGTGGTTTCATTCGCTTTTCCTTTAGAAAAGTTGAACTGGTTTCTTTTGATGAAACGTTTTGAACTAGCAAGGAGTGCCCTCTTTTGGAATTCCAAGTTTAAATCTTTTAGGTACTCATCACTAGTCCTTTCATCAATTTCATCCTCAGAATCCTCTTGGAAATCCTGCACAACACCATTAGTATAAAAAGCAGTTGATATGGGTGTGGAGGTCAAGGCCTTTTTGGACTCAAGAGCTTTTGAGTCAGGGTATCTCCTTGAGATTAAGTTGTCTTCATAGACAAACTTCCCATAGATCTCAGGGAGCTCAAGAGTCTGAATGTGATTAGCATTCCTCAGGCCTTGTGAGAAGTTTAGTCACTTCTCAGGGAGACTGTTGACAAAGCCAACATTTGTCTCATGCTTAGACAACACTACACCATCATTTGATAGTTCGTTTATCAAAGTCTTGTATCTGGTATAAGTCTGTGAGAGACTTTCAGAGTCTTTTGCCCTGAAAGTATTATACTCAAGTTTCAGGTCCATGACCCTGTTTTCCTTGGTATCTGAGGGACCCTCAAAGATATTGACCAAGTCATCCCAAGTTTGCTTGGTTGTTGAACAGTTGATGACTGATTCCATTATATCGTCAGGAAGACATGATATAATGATGCTTTTCAGGCGTTGGTCTTATTTGACCACCCTCCTCTCATCAATGGTCCATTGAGCCTCAGGCTTGTTTAGCCCTTCAGCAGTCTTTGGGACATAGGGACCATCTTTGACACAAGAGATGTAGTATGGTTCCATACCAGTCAAGTAGCAAAGCATTCGCTTTTTCCACTTGCTAAATTTACCAGCTTCAAGTCGTGAGGCAACAGCTGAAAAGCTTCCACCCTTTTTGTCGACTAGCTGGGGCACATTTGCATCAGTCATAGTAGGATCTTGGTTTTTAAAAACCTTGAGCACTCTTGGTTAATTTTGAAAGATTTTATAAACCAGAGGCTCTGATACCACTTGTTGTTCCCTTAACACGCTTAGAGTTAACTAGAAAGTTAATCTATTTGTGTTTATGACTAATACAATGTATTGATTAATTCTAATAGTTTAATGAAACGTAAATATAAAAAACACACAAGTATTTTCAACGTTTAAATTCTTATTAGAAATGAATCAAAGAATCTATTACCCAAGTATTTTGCGGAACAAACACTTGGGATTGAATAGACAAGGTATGGTGTCTCCTATCTAAACTTAAGCTATGCTTAAGTGGTAACAATTCAACCCACTGAGCTATCTCAGGGATACGTTACTCTTTGTAGGAGAAAAGGGGTATTTGTGAAAGTCTAAGCTTTAATTGCACAAGAATACCTTACCCACTTTTCTCCATCTGTTTGCTATTTATAGGCAAACAGATCAAGGGTACTGAAGATTAAAACTAGATAAACAAATAGGAAGCGTGTCTGACAATTACAACAGTAGTTGTCATTTCCAAGAACCAATAGGATTGCGCCAAAAAGTCTTTGAGTGTCAGACCTTACACTTCTTCGACTTTTAGCCACTTGAGGGATGGTTTGTCTGACCCCGATAAGACTTGTTATTATCTTTTTAGAACCTTCCCTCTTTATCCCGCCTTTTATTCAGGCTGCAGGTTCTTCAGGCATTTGTCTTAAGTATTCAGTCATTGTTGTTGAGGAGACTTGGGGTTCAGTGAGCTCTTGTCTAACGCTCACTGATCCATTACCTTCTTCTTCATCTCAAGTAACACTTCAGTGAGTAACGCCTCACTGTGTGATGAATCTTTCTTTTTAGATTCGTCTTGAGCATCTTGAAGGTAACTCACTGAGTGAATGTTCACTCAGTGACTTAGAATGTTTTCGGTTTAATTTACACTTAGCTTAATTTGTATTCAAATCTTGTTTAACGACTCTTGGGTACTGAAGGACCCAACAAGTTGTTTTGGACCATCTTATCTAAATAAAGCATAAGGCTTTTCAATATAAACTGTGCAAAGCAAAGGCAGATACTATCTCTCGCATTATGTGTGACACAACATAATCAAATAAGCCAAAATCACTTGCAGAATAATGCATTAAATATGTATCACAATAACAAAAAACATGAGATCGCTTACTTCTGAAGATCAATAACTGACGATTGCTAATAGGTTGACATTCAAATAGGAAGCCTGGTCCAAACACCTTATTAAAATAGCCTATATACTGATATCTAAAAGTGCATTTTAAATCAGTGCCTAATATTTCCTTATAGTTAAATATAAGCAATACCAAATACCCTACAGCTACATGCTATTTTTTTTGTTAAATTGTTTCTATTGAAAATGAACAGGTGCCTGATTGAGAGGACCATTCTTCTGCAGTGTCAAGAGCTGATTTCCTTGCTTTCCTTCCGTAGCTTCAGCATGTGAAGTTGTCGTACCAAAGTCATTCCCAGTAACTTCATTCCCGATAGGTCTCGACCTGCATAGCATAGAAAGATTACATTACGGACTCCTAGAATTGATGCTTGCTATATAAGCAGCCCAACATTAAAAAGCAACTATAATAGATAGGTAATGTAATATGCAAATGGGCTACTAACCATGGCGTTTTTTATGGCGAGATGAATCATTTCCACCTGGACCATTGGAAGTACCTTCAGCCATGTTAACCATATCTAGAGTACATAAACGATACCACATATTAGAGGTACTTAATTGCACGCGCAGTTGCTACTTTAAAGATTTGACAATTTGGTATTTGTATGTTACACACGCATTACATAATAAAGTTGCTTAATTATACACGCGAATGCTACTTTAAAGGCTTGAAAATCTTTGACAATCTGGTAAATGTACGTTACTTTTAGGTACTATAATTTTTAAGCATGTAATCTGCCAAAAAGGAACGACTATAATAGTTATCGAATGTAATACGCGCAGAGGCAACGAATAAATAGAGTAAACTCCCATACCTCGTGTTGCGCAAGCACATCTTTTCCACCTCCTTTGCTTTGTAGTGCCTTCAATGACTCCTTTAGCGACTCTAAAATACTAAATTTGTCATGTTTCACTTACATCGTGCATTAAGAATAACATTAGCATTCAGCTTTGAATGTCCGAAACTAACCTAAATAATTAAATGATACAATCACATACCTCATTTTCTCTGGTTGCTGTAAATTAGATATTAGACCCGACGAATGCTCCTGAGTAAGCCTAATATCAAGTAACGTTTCTGCTATTACATTAGCAATCACGGTTCCTACACAGAAATTAGATATTACACGTGAGTTTAAAATCCTTATATACATTATAATAGTGTCACTAAATATGCCTTAAATTACACCCTTTTAAATAATAGTATATTGTATACCTAGCCCACTGCTATTGATAGCATCAAACACGGAAAAAAAAAACTAATAGCTTCAACAATAGTCAGAGTAAATACCTTTTGGGTTTATGTGTTCATGGCTATGTAGATCAGTAGAAGAACCTCCGATCCTGTTGTTTATTATCTGAATCGATTGAAGAGATTTTGATAAGCCAGTTTTAGAGCTGTTGTTGTTGTTGTTGTTTTTAGAGTTGGTCTTTTATCGAATATCATTCTTCCCACTTGTTTCGGCTATCTACGTATGGAAACTAAAAACTCACATACTAATTATTCGTTTCTTGATGACGGAAATATTTTTTTTAATCCCCATCTCTTTCTCTATCTGTTCCTGCATAGAACCATATAACATTTAGTCATATAATATTTTGAATAAGCTCATAAACTAATTATCCAAACACCCGTTAAACATTAAGCGTACTGTGTTTTAGGGGTGTTTGAATATTTTAGGAGTGTACAATGTGATGTGAAATAAAATGAAAGAACAATATTCACCTTGACTTTTAACAGCCACCCTGAGTTTTAACAGCCTACATGTTATCAATCTCAGCCCACAATTCATATTTATATAGAATTTTTAGCTCCGCGTCAATGGTTTCAAAGTCGCCGACACCTTCTTCCTGAACCACATCCTCTGAACTACAACCCCTGAACCACGATCTCTAGACGACACCGCATAAACCACACCGCGTCCCTGAATCACACCTCTTTAAGCACACCTTTGAACCATACCCATAGTGATATGGTTGCACACCCTATCTGAGCACTCAAATGCACCCATGAACACACATAATATGGTCCAATAGATTTTGTTTTGAGATTAAAAGTATTAAATGTACTTGCACCGGACTTTAGAAAAAGTGGTGTCCTAAGTTTTTAAGCTACAGAAGTAGTCTTCTCGGTGACTAAAGACTCAAAAAATGGGAAGATGTGGCCATGGGCAAGCGCATCCTTCAGTTAATGCTTCGCTTTGAAATCGCCTCCCTTCTTCCCTGATAGATAGAGCTAGTACAGAGATAATATTGGTACTTACTTGTTACCAATCTTCTTATGTAATACGATGATGACATCTTCTTCTTCTTTCGTAAAATTCCCATGTTTTATATCCGGGCGAAGATAATTCACCCACCTCAGCCTGTAACTCTTCCCACTTCTAGACAAACCTTTCCAATAATTCGAAAACGTACAATAAGATGATAATGTATAAAAAAAGATAAATATATATATGCAACTATTTGTTTGACATAGACTTAAAATGTTATTTATCTTTTAGTTAGTTTGCTTGTAATTATCATCTTAAATCTTTTCTTTATATCATCATGAATGAAGAAGAATACATACAAAGTTTCATTAATCTAACTTATAAAGAAGAATCCAAATGTAAATTGTATAAATTACATCTCAGATATATATTATGGCTGAAGTGCAAAAGAATTTTTCTAAAAGTCGGGTCTTGGGAAGAAACCACAAACTTACTCCTCGTTTTGACTATGAACACCGACTATAGTATATAATCGTCCTGTCACATTGATCGGTACTGACCCAACCACTTGACCCTTTTTCCTACGATTATAAACACATTCGTGTAAAACTTTTTAAAAGAAACTGCATCATTTATTGTTCCAATTCACAGTAAATCAAACATAAGAAATGAATAGAAAATAGAAACAATCTTACGTGAAAAAGAACTGCTGTGAAGCATAGTTAATACCACCACTGACTGTCTCATCAGTGGTATAAGTTGGGGCAAAGGCATCGCCTTTTCCTTGTCCTTGATAGATCAGTCGATCATCCCCATGATATCCAAAACTATTTGCGTCCAACCTGTCACACAATACCAGGTTCATAACATAAAAATTGTTTAATCAACATGTTTGCATATATTGGCATAGTCGAGTACCTCTACAAGAAAAACAACAGCACCTCGAGCTCCTCCACATCCAAATTTGCCACACATTTGAGTAACTTCTTTCTCGATACCAATTCCTTCATGACAGCCGCTACATTCTCGGGATTTTTTGCTCTTAAAGCCGACACTAAAGCTTCTTTATGATGAAACTTCTTCAAAAGCTTATCATGTTCACCAAGTTTAACCTTTTTTGGTCTCATGTTCAAGAAATCCCCTTTTGATGGCTTCTCACTTTGGCGACGACTAAAGTACCTAAAGTACGAAGGCCGCAAAACCCTCTTTTCCGGTTCATCCATACCTCCAAAACTGACATATTTCCCCCATTCAGTAAAAACCCAAAATTAAATCCAACCAATTCACAAAATCAAAAACCCGTAATAACCCAGATATGAAATTCAATATTAAACAAAACACACAATCCAATTTTACCAATAATCACATAATCAATAATAACAAAATAATAAAATTAGTAATCTTTTTATTTAAATTATATAAAATAAACATACCTGTGATTTAAAATCGTCTATCACATCTGTTGTTGATGGATTACTGCTTCTTGAAGTGATAATGGATTAAAAAAAATCTCGACCATTGTCGGTAGTTTTGTAACGGGGGTTGTGGCAGATGAGTTTGATGTTGGTGAGTTCATCGCCTTTCAAAGAATGGAATATTATCAAACGGCTTCCACAATTTCGGATAGTATACATGTACCTCTGTGTGTGTGTGTGTGTGTTTTTTTTTTTTTTGGAACTGAAGATGTGTGTGGAACATTATGGAAGATGTTGAAGGAAGAGAGATATAATAAACCTACTGAGATTGTATTAAGATGTAATTAAGCGCAATTAAAGTGAACAGTAATTTTAGCACCACCTTTTAACCAATAGGAAATGGACACATCGGTTAACAGTACTGTCACTATATTTTTATATTATTTTTGGGCCGATCAGGTTTGAGATTTAAAGTCTTAAGTGTATGGTTTTTTGTCACATCAAAAACCATGGTTAGTAACAGAATTTGGGATGTGTTATAAAAAACCCCCTACACATGGGGTCCGCCTATTTTTGAGAAAATGTATAATCCGACAAAGCAGACAGTACAAGCGACGGTATCAACACCCTCCCTGCCCATTATAACTCAACCCCATAATTTATAAAGTAATTTGTTTAGCCGCGTTTCCATAAGGTGTCTCTATCGCTCAATCACCCTCCATTGAATTTCCATATGTACCCTTCACCTCCCGCTTCATAACACCACACCATCATCATCAGACCTGCATTGTGGAATAAATTACTCTGTGTGTGTATCTGCTTCTGCTACTTCAATCTCCTGCGTTTCACGATCTTAAAGGTTGGTTATCTTCAAATTTAGCTCTTTCCACTTTTATCAAGTCTCCACTAATTGTTTTTATTTCCTTCTACTGCTATTGTGTGTGTCAGTATGAAACAGCGTGTACTTGTGTGTGTGTGTGTGTGTGTTTTTTCTTCTTTTAAATAGGCAAACGTTATGTCACCAAAGTCCTCTTTGCCGAGCGTACGTGAGTGGCCCATCAATATCTGAATGTCTTTTCTATTAAAAGTGAAGATAGGTGGTGTAGGTTGTAAAAAATTTGTCATAGGCAAACGGTATGTCTGAATGTCTTTTCTATTAAAAGTGAAGATGGGGAATGACATAGCAAAAAGGAGAGAAAATTCTCAAAATAACACAAAAGCGAAACCATAGTCCCCTTTCTAGCCAAAAAATAAACCACAACAAAAATAACTTTTTTTATTTTTCTTTTATTTTTTTATTTTTTTTTTTTGAAGAAAGAAGCCAGACTCTGATTTGACATCGATATGATCACCATCGGGCCTTTGGCCTAGCGGTATCAGAGTGAGAATAATTAATGTCCCCAAGCATGTGGCTATCATGTCTAGGACATGTGTTGTCTATGTGAGGTGTTCAAGAATGGATACTTTAGGTGTGTGTAGTGTTAGTTTGTCTTTCTAAACAAATATCTTCCATATTAATCTAATTATTGCCTATCAAACATTAGGACTCCATACACAGTGATTGACTATGCCATGTAACTAGGGCCAGAGGAGGTATTTCGGATTCCTGATATTAAAGTGCTTGTTCTTTCTGAAATTACTAGATAAATAGTTATCAGTAGTGCGTTTGAGATTGCTTATCTGATTTGAAACAATGCAATGAGCATATAAGCACTTTGGGGGTGTTTGGGGTAAGCTTATCAGCTTATTGCATATCAGAACATAAAAAGTTGTTTTAAGATATCCAAACTACCTATAGATTAACATAGCAGTGTTACATTAACTGTTTTATATAAGCTATGAGGGAGGATTTTTTCTATAGGAGCTTCTTAACTCATTTGTTAATAAGCTAATAAACCATAGCTCTTTTAAAGTCGCTAACCCAAACACCTCCTTAATAAGCAATCTCAAGAAAAGCATCCATATTAGTATACTTTTCTAGATTGAAATTTTGTTTTATACCTGTAGTGAATGTTTTGCCTTTTTGATGTGTATGGAATTTTGTGTCATAACATGGCTGATTATTTTATAATAGATCATGTTACACATCAACCTTCGCGCAACCTGTGTGATGCTACTTTTTGTGATTTTGGTGTCTATCACTTATATTTTGTGTAATTGTGATTTACTTGAGATCACTGGCTTAGTCAGGTTTAGCTTATAGTCGAGTCAAGAGGTGCGGAGTGCACACTCGTTCTAGCTAGTCTGATGCCGCCACAACTAAGTACGGGAGTCAAGGGGGCCGCGCCCCCTTGCAGGGTCAAGGTGTAGTGCCCTTTGGCGGGGTCAAGGGGCAGAGGCCATTGTTGGGGTCATGGGTGAAGGGGCAACGCCCCAAAGCCTAAACGATTTTTAGGATTCGGGTACTACCCGTTTTTCCCTCCGACCAGTTTTTCCCACCAAAAGATACAACTTTTACCAAGAGTTATGACTCTTCCGGCCAACCGCTTTTAACCGAAAATAACTAACTCTCAGTTGTGTAAATATAACAGACTTGATCTCTTCCGGAACTTAAAAAAAACTTTCTGTGTATTGCTTTGTTCTCTTGTGCCTTAGAAACAAAGTGTGATTCTCTGAATTATCCAATTGAGGATTTCGTGATACCCGAGGCATATAAGGTCGAAATACTTCAATCTGAAAGTGGTCTCTACACGATTCAGGGAATATATCAGGATTGTTTTGATTATTACCACTCACGCACACCCAAATTCCAACACTAAAGACTATATGTTTTGTACATGTTTGTGTTGCAACATTTTCTATATTTCAAGTTTCTCAGTAATTGTTTCAAATTCACTAGATTCAAGTTGTTAGCATTATGTTTTCAGCTCTTTGTACTATTTAATGTAACTTTGGGATGGCACCTTCTTTCTGAGATTTTGGACTAAAGCAATACTTTTATTTGCTAATGCAGTACCATGGAACCGATGTATTCACTCTGGTTTCTTTTCATGGCCTACATATTATATTCTGATGAATCACTCGACTCTAGTATCAGACGAGTTATTGATACTTTTGATTTCCATGGAGAATCAGGTTTAATTCAGTTTTGGAGATGCAGCCCACTTGGGGATCCAAACGACATTGGTTGGAGTCTTAGATTGGCTGATCAATTTTGTTTATCAACTCTACACGGCAACAGACTCATGGATTATAGGATGATGTGTTTCTTGAGGAATCCTTTTATTGGACTCGAGACAAATGTGGGAAACTGGTTTGCTGGGCGAGCAGCTCAAACAGGGGTCGGAGATCATAGGACAAGACATGCTGTGCTCAATCATGATCATCAATATGTTGACGAAGCATCGGGTATGGGACAGTTAGTTGTGCCTGTCTACTCTAATAATTTGGGTGATGGGTTGAAATTTGCTGGAATCATTGAGCTTGTCACAACTCAACCTAAAGAAAGTTACGTGGCTGATTTCAATAGAATTCACGATTTACTCACGGTTAGTTTTTTTTACCTTAATTTGTTGAAACATCGCCATATTAGTTTATCTGTTTCCTAAAACAACTTTTATGCAACAAAACTTACCATACAGGTAAGTACCCAGAAGCAAAAATAAGATTAAAAAAATGATTAGGGGGTGTTTGGCTGAAGGGCTTGTGTTTAAGGGCATGTGGCAAATGTGGGTTGGACAATGATTTAATATATTTTTTTTAAGGGTATGGGTTCAAAGGCATGGGTTTAGTAGCTGCTGAGTCAGTGTGTAGAGTAAAGCTCGCTATTTTCTTCGACATATGGCCCTCGGGCCGATTAGCTACATTTTGCTGATATTAGGCATCCCCCATAACCATCTAAAGGGGGTGGGTTTGGTAATCTGTATGCATTAACATTTCTATTCCCATCTATTCTTAAACCCTTACGCGTAGTGATTCCTTGCAAAGCAAATAAAGACTTCGAGATGATGAACTTACAACCATCATGAATAATTATATCTAAATAAAACCATCATGTTAGATAAGTCATTAATGATTTTTTTGTTCTTATCTTTGTAGATGGTGAACTTAACATCTACATATATGGGGAAGACGATAAAAGTTAAATACAATGATAATACGGTGAAGTTTACCCTGCCATTTTTGGCCAAACTCACGAACTTGCAGGAGCAAGTTACAATGAGGTTCAACGAATTGAAGAACAAAACATTTTGTATAAAATATGAAGACACCGATCGGAACCGTCATTCAATTTTGAGCGACCAAGACCTTGAGTTTTGCATTGGCGAGTCTATTTCAAACAGGACAACTGTCATTAGAATGTTTATCGACCATGTGGTAGGATGATAGTTTTTTTTGGGTCTATGAATCTCTGATGAATAATGATAATAAAGAGTGCATAGTTTAAGGTAGATATATACTACGGAGTATCTTTAGTTTCTGTTTAGATTAGCATAAGCATAGAGCTATAAACAATGATTGGAGCTGGTTCTTTAATTTTTCGGGATAACCGCCCCTCACGAAACTAATACTTATGATGTTGTAAGGATGTGAAGAGTGTGGAGATAAAATCAGAGGTCTATTAGTTTTCGCTGAATAATAATCATCCAAATGTGTGGCTAATCATAGTACATAGTGCAATATTTTTTAGCTGTGCATTCCAAGGTCGGTTCAATAAGTAATAAAAATGTGGACAGGTCTGCAGAAAGGATTTATCATGGTTGAAGCAACTTTGATGAATCGCAGTACTTGTTTCGTATAATGAAATAAGGATGTAACTCTAGCATTTTCAAAATCCCATGAATATAACCGTTTTCATATTCGAGAACAAAATAAAGACCAATAGTCATTATGCAATCATGTGTTTTAAAGACACTTTTTTAGATAAAACAAATCTAAAGAACTAACCACACTTGATGCTGTTAATAAATGTACAATCTTTTGATTAGAAATTGAGATGAAATTTTTTACCAGAAAGCATAAACATATTTAAGCCCTCAGCCACTCCCACATAAGCTGAATAAAGGAAGATGAAGTATGTGGACGATCCAATCAACCATAACATTAAGGTAGGTATACAAACAACATTTAAACTTAGAAAAACAGAAAATTAATAAAACACATCACCATTCAAACTTGATTTGGTTCCTTTACCAAACATCCATGGCAATAGCATTAGAGCGCAGCAAATGGAGACACTAGAGCCGAAGGCTGACTCAAAGAAGTTCCTAAAGCCAAATACAAGTGAACAAGGAAAAACATAGAAGGGTAAAAATGTTTATGAAAGGTGACCTTGTTATGGTGAATTTACAAAAAGAGAATTTTCCGGTTGGCACTTGCAAGTTAAAGAAGAAGAAAATTGGTCGTTATCGAATTTCTGAAAAAGATCAGCAGACCTGCCGACAGACTTGACAGAATCCAATACCTTCAACATCGCCTGTTAGGTTGACTACTACCTTCCTGAGGAGCTCCTAAAGCCTGCTAATAACCCGTGTTCTGGTCCTTTTGAAACAAGGGAGAATGACTGCAGACATAATATGGAAGCAGATAAGGGATATAGAAATAATGTCTGATACTATTTCTCTTAAGGGTCTTGCGAACATTTGCCTTGAGAGCACATGTTAAGAAGCTTTTAATAATTGATTATGTTTTAGCATTAAAATCGTTAAATATAGTAGGTTTAATATTTATGTTGGAGGCAATTTAAATTAGTTTCCTTATATGTTTTCTGTTTCTACTTACCTCGTCACAGACTTTAGTCGTGAACAAACCCATGACTGTTGTGCTACTGCAGCATGTCAATCTGTTGCATTTCTATTCTCAGAACATATAGCAGCCACACTCGCAATTGTGCCCCGCCCCAAACATCCGCAAGAAGGTTTTGGCTATTCACTGGCGCCTTTGAAGGATGCTTGTTTACTTACATCAACTGCATATGCTGAACTAATGCTAGAAAAAAGGATAAGATAGGGTTCCTTCAGGAACACCATTCAACTGATCAAAAGAGTGACAATGTAATGTAATGGATAATTACATTTTTCTTTCAGAAATATAATAAATGATGGAGCATGTATGTAGTGAAGGCGACTGAGAACTTGTATGATGTCTGTCATACCCCATGGTAAGGATATTTTATGACAGAGGTGCTAGAATGGGAACTTGTATCGACCAACCTACAATAACTCCAACGGAAGGTAAACAAGATCATGTAAAGTAGTTACAAAATCAACGATAGCTAAATTTTACGATGTAGTTAATAGGCCATAACTCAGTAAGGAACAAACAATTCACGACAGTTGACTTTTGTTTGTATTTTTCATAAACACAGAACAACGCCAAGCGTTACAGCTGGAACTTTCAAAATTTCCACCAGTGAGACAAAGTGGATTGCAAATCTTTATAAAAATCCTTGATTGTGTTTGACAATAATGTACTGCTCAAATAATTGATCCAAAGTATGTTCTGCATCTTCCTGTAATAGCTTAAAAGAATTATCTACTGTTATATGTTTAACCCCGCAATATAAAGCATAAAAGCAACAACAAACAGCCTATGCTGCAGTTTTATGAGATACAGCTAATAAACGGCCACACATGAACACTAAATAACTTGAAGAGTACAGGTAAAACGTCAACTAAGGCCTAAAAGCAATGTTAATGTCTGAGATGCAGTCCATCCATGGGATTTGATGACAACGCGAAAAGGGGGCAAAGTAAAAGGCCTACATATGAGTGTGAAAGTAATGAAGGATCATTTTGATTGTTTGACTTGCGTTTCCCAGAACAAATCAGATACCCGTTTTCATTCTGGAAAGTAATTAACAAACAATCAACTAACATTCACAAAATTAACATACCTAACCATGAACCAGATTCACATAATTTCAGACACAAAATTGACAGGTTCCATAACTACATAAAACTAATCAATTGACCACTAATTCCACATAAACAAACCATTGAAATGAATAATACAACAAACACCAATTATAAAGAAACATAACCTAACCTATTTCCATACCACCCAAACACAATCCCCAAAACCCGATTACATCCCAAAAACCAACACTTAGCGTTAAGAGGGCGCATAGTAAAAGGTCTACATGGAACAAAATAATGAGTGTGAAAGTTTTAAAGGATCATTTTGATTGTTTGAATAAAATCAAAAACTATGAATAAAACAACGATGAAAATTAAAGTAAACATCCGCATTCTATTGACAATCAGATAGATACATAAACCATAAGATCCATTCCCTAATTCCAACTAAAACCAACACTAAAATCTACCCCAACAACTTAAGCCTTCTTTGGAGATTTCTTTGGTGATGGCTTAGTCTTGTCGCCATCGGTCACAACAGATTTCTTAGGCAAAAGCACCGGGTTAATGTTGGGCAACACGCCACCGCTTGCAATGGTAACACCAGAAAGCAATTTCCCCAACTCGTCATCGTTCCTGACAGCCAATAGCAAATGCCTAGGGTTAATCCTTGTCTTCTTGTTGTCTCTAGCAGCATTTCCCGCCAATTCCAAAACCTCAGCAGCAAGGTATTCGAGTACAGCAGCTAGATAAATAGGGGCACCAGAGCCAGTCCTCTGAGCATATCTTCCTTTCTTCAAAAACCTCCCAATCCTTCCAACTGGAAACTGAAGCCCTGCTTTCACTGATTTCGTCACCGACTTCTTTCGCTCTCCCGCTCCCTTGCGTCCACCAGCTCCCTTTGTCTTTCCTGATTCCATTTTTTGGTTTTGAATTTTGAAATTGTTTTTTAGATTTGAAAGTGTGTTTGTTTGTTTGGTGAGAAATGAGATGGAAGAAGTGGGGTTTATATAGTGTGTGGGAGTTTGCCAAGCTGGCGATCCGTGTGACTGTGTGTTTTTGTTTTGGCCGTTGGATGAGATCAAGGGCTCATCGGATGGTTGAGAGAGAGATGTCACATGCTGCCGATTACATATAGTGGACCTTTTAATACTACATATTTATAAACTTTTTTATATTTTGAACCTATTGCTACTACAGGAAAAGTTTTCAAAAGATTATCAATATGGCTCATAGAAATTAGAGTAAATTACACCGTTCGTCCCTGTGGTTTGGGGTCATTTGCACTCTAAGTCCTTATTTTATTTTTTTTGCTTTTTTAGTCCCTAAATAGTTTGAAACGCACGCCGTAGGTCCCTATCTCCAAAAATGGGTAACACCGTATGTTAACAGAGAATTAAGCAGGGGTAATTTAGTCTTTATACCTTATATCATATAATAAAAGAGAATGGTGTCTTTCTCATACCATAACCCATTTCCTTCCCCCCATAATTCCCTCACCTAACTTTTCTTCTTCCTCAAAAAACAAAACCCTTAATCTGAAAAGGGTAATGCAATGGTGGCGTCGACACACCAATGGTCAATGCGTGAATCAAACGATTATATTGATGTATATGAAGCTTACGGTATGAGACGGTTTTTAAGTTTTTCCCATCAGTATTCGAATAATTTTTTGGTTGTTTCAATGTCATTTGATCTTATTATTGAATTTTGGAAGGAAAACACTAATTTCCCTCATTTTAACGAAACCCTAATTTTTTTATTTATTTGTTTTTGATTTCGCAACAAATAGAGAGGAAAACACAGATGCTCTGTTTTCGTTAGTGATACATTATGCTGGGATGTTTACTGATTCACCTGGTAGGAGATATGTAAATGGTGACTTTTCTTATTTTGACTGCATTGATATCGATGAGTTCTCAATACATGAGCTTAATGATATGGTTAAGAAATTAGGATTGAATGGTGAAACCATAATGTACTATAGTTTTCTTAGGCCTGATATGAACTTAGACAATGGATTATATGCTTTAGGAAATGATGATGATGTTAGACAATTGGCCGAGTACATTAGTGTTGGATATAAGCTAATTGAGGTCTTCATAGAACATGATGAGACTACTGTATACACTTATATAGAGGCTGCATATAACACACCATCTAAAAGGTGTTTCATTGTGGAACTGCCAGATCATGAGAAACAAAAAAATGCACAACCTAGTAACAAGAAACATAGCAAATCAGTATCAGGCTCTTGTGCAAAGAAATTAATGTTAGAATGGAGAGAGGACAATGCAAATGTGACTGGTGAAGGTAGTTCTAGGAATGAAAATATAACTGACTTTGCCCAGGATTCATACTCTGTGCCTGATGATTTCTTGGGAGAAGATAACTTTGATCCTTTTTTTGGTTTAGATGATGAAGTAGTACATGCAAATATAAGTGAGGAAGTAGATGTAACACAGGAAGTAGATATAAGACATAAAGAGAAAGAAAACAGTGATGGTGAAGGTAGTGAGAGTGATGTGTTAGTGGATAAGGAAAATGAGTTTGATGATGTACAAGTTGACATGGAGGATTTTGACAGAACAAATGCTAAGACAATGGGAAATGAGTATACAGCAGAAGTTAATGCAGATGAGGAATTGGATACTGAACTGGGAATTGATGGTATAGACAATGATGAGTTTGAGAGTGCTTCTGATGAAGATCCATTAGACAGGATAAGGACAAGAAAAATTAAAAAGATTAGGAGAACACAGAATCAGTTTGTAGATGGTGGACTTCAAAAGGTTAATTTTTATGTTGGGCAAGAATTTAGTAGTGCAGCTGAGGTAAAAGATTTGATTCATAAACACTCTATTGAATCTAGGAGAGAACTTTATCTAAAGAAGAATGACAAAGTTAGAGTTAGGGCTGAATGCAAAGGGACAATACCTGTGTTTCCTAGTAGTCAAGATGGGCCAAGTCAGGTTGGGCCTAGTGGTATTGGGCCTTGTATTGGATCAAGTCAGGAAAAGTTAAAAAAGGTAGGTGGGAAACCTAGTTTGAGAAAGCTAGCAGACAATCAATGCCCTTGGGTTTTACAAGTATCCAAATTAAAAGATGAGACATGGAAGGTGAAAACATTTGATGATACCCACAAATGTCTACAATCTAGGAAGATTAAGTATTGTACTGCTGAGTTTCTTTCAACAGATATCACAGATCAGCTTGAGACAAACCCAGAAGTACCTGTGAGGGCTATTCAAGAACAGTTAGAAAAGAAATATAGATTGGAGGTGTCTAGAATGAAGGCATTTAGGGCAAAAACTAAAGCAGTTGAACATATTAGAGGTGATTTCACTCTTCAGTATAAACAGTTGAGGGAATATGTTATGGAGTTGCAACATACCAATCCTAACACAACTGTTAGAATAGGAGTTGAAAGTGAAGCAGACCATATGTGTCCAACAAGGGTTTTTAAGAGGATCTATGTGTGTTTGGGAGCTGCCAGGGAAGTGTACAGTCACCACATCAATCCCATTAGACACAAGAGCTTCTGGCCAAAGTGTCCCATTCCAACCAGTATCCTTCCTCCAAAATATCATCCCCAAGTTGGTAGACCACAGAAAGCAAGAAAAAAGTCTTTAGGTGAGGACATCCCAATGGTGAACACTGGAAAGCTTTCTAGGAAGAACAAGACAGTGACTTGTGACTTGTGCAAGACAAAGGGACACAACAAGAGAAGCTGCAAAGGACCAACAAGCAAAAAAAGGCAAGTATCTGAGAAGGAGCCTGCTGGTGGTGGTAACACTATTAAGAAGACCAAAAAGACTGCCAACAAGGGAAAAAATAAAGTGTAATTGTCTGTGGTTATTTAGATATGCTGTTTATGCACAAAACTATTGTAATTGTCAACTTTGCATTTGCTATGTCTGTACTTGAAGTTAGGTTATTTAATGTTGCAGTATATGCAACAAAACAATGTGTACCATTTTGCTAATCTAATATGTGAATGCAGTCACATGGTTATGTGTTTTCAGCTTGAAATTTGGTTGTTTAATGTGATGGTATACAGGTGTGTACATGTCAGTTTCTTTTTTATCCATTTTGACTTAAGAAGTCAAACTTATTGTGCTGACTTTTTTTTATCAAGTTTGACTTAAAAAGTCAAAGTTTCTGTGCTGAGTTTGGTTTATCAAGTTTTACTATTTTTTTCTCATTCCAGCTTTAAGAATCTTAGCATAGTGGAAAGCTGCATACTACTATTTTTTTCTCATTTGTTGGTCAATACAGACAAATAGAAACCTGCATATTCTTGGAACTCATACCAAGAAAATAGAAATAGACATTATAAAAAGGTAGTTTGGTGAGTCTCATTTGCATATCCACCCAAACTAAAAACATGAGTTCCAAGCAATTGGTTAACATCAAACCAGGTTTTTTTCCCAACAATACTAACTTTATTTTTCCTTTTTCTCCAATACTGCTTAATTTTTTTTTTTTTTTGTGTTGCAGAGGTCATTAACATCTCAAGTAGTGAAAGTGATGAGTCATCTTATGAAGGTTCATGGGCTGGTTATTTCCCAAAAAACTATTCAAGTTTTAAAAAGGGTGAATCTAGCAACAGTCCTAGCAGCAGTCTTACAGGAAAATTTCTTGATAAGATGCTTTTTGAAGACAGGAACAAGGTTTTGGGCTTGCCAAATAAGGAGACTGCTGAATTGCTTAAAATCAAGCCCTTTGTAGCCAAAAATCCCATGGGTGGTTCAAAAGGGTATGGAAAAAACAAAAGGGCTTAGTCTGAGTTAACTCTGTAATGCTTGTATCTTGTATGACCTACAATAAAACTGCTGTAGTACTAAGCAATATGTAATTTGACTTTTCAAAGTCAATTTTCATCTATAATGAAGTATGTTAGTTAACTATGAAAGCAACCCATGTAAACACAAAAACAATAACTACATAACAACCCATTCATTCATTAAAGAGTACCAAAATACAAAACATAGGTTGTTGTTACAACTTAAACAACTAATAAGGCCAACAACTAACAAGGCCAACAACCTACAACATCTTAACAGTCTAAGATAATAGCTTGGACAAAACAAACAAGCAAATTCCAATCCAAGTCCTAATCAGGTATTTCTTGACCCTATCACGATCATCTTGAACTTGTTTCAAATAGGCTTGAAGGTTGTTGATATTCCTCAGGAGTCCAGGTATAATTTGAACTGAACGCTGGCACATTGGGGGGTCCATGAAATCAATGAACCTGCAATCAGAGTTCTATACAAGAAAACCCTTTAAAATAATTACCCACTTTAATAAAAAATCATTAAACCCTAAAAATCAAAATTTCAAATTAAAAACTTTTACCCTATCAGGACAAGAATAAAACCTTCGACCTGGATTCGTTGGTGTCCATGATGTAACAACCACTGCACGTTTTCCACAATGACAAAACACCATCTTCGAAAGGGAGTGGATTTCTCAACAGTGTGTGTTCTTGAATGTGTTAACGTCTGGGTTTGTGTGTTTGATTTAGGTTAGAAGAGTTATACTTATGATATAAGGTATAAAGACTAAATTACCCCTGCTTAATTCTCTGTTAACATACGGTGTTACCCATTTTTGGAGATAGGGACCTACGGCGTGCGTTTCAAACTATTTAGGGACTAAAAAAGCAAAAAAAAAAAAAAAAAAGGGACTTAGAGTGCAAATGACCCCAAACCACAGGGACGAACGGTGTAATTTACTCTAGAAATTAATGTCACTAAACAGAAGCTTATTAGACAAAGAGTAGTGGGCGTTGAATTGTGCTTCGTTACTCTTTCAACGGGCGTTGGACCACCCCCAACCACCGTTGAAGCCCGTTGAATTTGTTTAAAAGCAACGCTCGTTGATCCAACAACGGGCGTTGATTTATTATTTAACAAAAATATAGCCGTTGAAGGTGTCTTTAACGGCTATATTTGATTTAAATAATCATTTTAATGCTTTTATTTTACCTATAAATATAACCATTTTATCTCTTTTTTTTTACACCTTCTTTCAACTTATTTCTTCATTCTACACAACAAAATCACAATGAATCCCAATCATTTTAACATTCCCGGTTTTGGCTCAAACCGAAACCCACCGTATCAACCTCCACGAAGAGCCCCCGAGCAACAAAACGACCAAGAGCTCAATAACAACCAACTTTTCGGCTACATGACGCACTTGCCTTACCCGAATCAAAACCCAAATATGATGTACCAAAATTTTATGTCATTTGGAAATTCGCAAGATGTTGTTAGTGAAACACAAATGTCACCAACACAACCTTCACCGACACAACCTTCACCGAAACAACCTTCACCGACACAACCTTCTCAACAAGAAGCGTGCGGGTCATCAAAACGATCTCACAAGAAAAAACCGTTAAAAAAGTAACACAAAAGAAGTGGTTGGCCGATGAACTTGAGGCCTTAACGTCTTCGTACATCGCGATATCCGAAGATCCCGATGTAGCGAATTTTCAAGTAGGTGGGACTTTTTGGTTACGTGTTCATCAACAGTTTGTCAAGAGACGTGCGAGGCCCGAGGATGAACGAACGAGAGATTGTTTAACGTCTAAATGGAGGGACGTTAACCAAAAGTGTTCGGCATACAACGCAATTTACATGCGCGTTAAACGTGGCCGCCCGAGCGGGGGTGATGATGCTCAAGTGCAACAAGAAGCTTTGCTTGAGTTCCAAGAGACCGAAGGTAACTTTACTAACTATTTCCCGAGTTAGAAACTTTTAAGGGAATCCGCAAAATGGAAATCGATAAGCGATGGCCATCAAAGGCGTGCGAAAAGATCCAAAACATATTCGTCCACCGTCGACAAGAGCCAATCGTCGGACGCACATGTCAACTTTGATCTAAACAAAGAAGATGATGTTGATGTATTCGAAGACATGACCCAACCAATGGGTAGGAATAAGGCTAGAGACAAATGACCAATGGGTAGGGATGTTATGGAAGAAGAATTCAAGGGTGTGAGAACCCGAATTGATGATATATACGAATTAAGCCGACAACGTTTAGAGAAAAAAAGCGAAGAATTAGCGGCGAAAACTGAAGCACGAAACAAGATGATCAAGTTGGAGGAGGATCGTCAACTAACTGAAGATATCGAGTACTTGTCAAAACCGATACGAACCGAACCCGGTTTGATACGAGACTTGATGTTGATGAAAATAGAGTAAATCAAAGAAAAATATGGAATAACCGAACCCGTTAATCTTTAAGTTTTTTATTTTAATCTAGGATTTTAATTGTTGTTTTATTGTGTTCTTAAAAAAAAAAAAAAAAAAAAAAAAAAAAAAAAAAAAAAAAAAGTAATGATTATTTGGTACCATTCAACGCCCCAACCCACTACTCCCAAATTTTTAAAAATGCCTCATATGACACACATGTCACTTGTCAACATTTGCCCCAACCCACACAAAATAATTCCCTCACCACTACTCTTGGTCTTACAAGACAAAAAATTAAATGAAAAATATTTTAAACATTTTCAAAATCTTAAACTTTTTCATTTTACTTAGGATTAAAATGATGAGTAAAGTCCAAAATACATCCATGTGGTTTGTCTCGTGTCTCGCTTTACATCATCGTGGATTTTTTTGCACAAAACCATCCCTCCGTTAGTAAAATCAGTCAATGAGGACTAACGATGCAAATTATTCTCCGTTATCTCCTAACGCAAGCGAAAATATTTGCATCGTTAGTCCTCCGTTATCACCCACCATAAATCTCCTAACTGATTTACGTTTTCGTCCGTTTTTCTCACATTTTTATCCGTTTTCGTTCGTTTTTACACGTTTTCGTCCGTTTTTTCACGTTTTCATACGTTTTATCCGTTTTTATCTGTTTTCGTCCGTTTTTACATGTTTTCATCAGTTTTTTTTCACGTTTTCATACATTTTAATCCGTTTTCATACGTTTTTATCTGTTTTCGTCCATTTTTTCAAATAAGTTTGATGATTTACACAAGTTATAAAATTTACAAGAGTTTATAAGTTTATAAGTTATGAATTTGGTCGAAAACCGCTTAAGTTTTGGTAGTAAAAAGTCCTTGTTTTGCATTTTCAGGTTAAAATCTCGCGAATCTTGATGTAAAACACCATTCCGGACAACTTTCGTGTTTTACACTTTTTATGATTTGAAAAAAAAGAGGGTCAAAATCGTGATTTAAAATCGATACAGAAACATTATAACTAAAGTATAAAGATAGAAGAATGTTCACCATAGACTTTGCCTATAGACTTTAGGGGTCTGTGGAAAACTAGAAGGGGGGTTGAATAATTTTACCGTTTTTAAAATTTATTTGCTTTGAATACTTAGTGTGATTTCAACTAATGCAAATAACAAACAATAAATAACATGCAAGTAAATAAATAAACGATCAAACCACAACGCGATTGTTTATAGTGGTTCGGTCTACAAGGACTCTCTTCCTTGCCCTACTCCACTCCCCGAGTCTCTAACTCGAGAGTTTTCCTTCACTAAGAAACAAGCTCCCTTCTCGGCGGAGAAAACCTTTACGAACGTCGCTTACACTTTTTCCGGTACAAAGCTAAATACCGAGTTCTTTTACAAGGGTACTACCACTCCCGTCACACTATGTATTTTAAGGACTAAAATACTAATACAGAGGTTTTATGAATGTTTGGTACAAATAATGATGTGTGAACAACAACAATTCACACAGTAACTAACTAACAAGTCTTGCAATGCTTTGTTGAAGCTTGTGATGCTTTTGATCTTCTTGCTACAAAGAAGCTCTATGAAATATGAAATATGAAATATGAATGAGTTAGATATGAATGAAAGAATGTATGATGTTGTTTGCTTATAAATGATGAGAAAACATGAATTTTTGGCTTGCTATTTATAGACAAACTGCCTTGGCAAGTCACGGATGGGACGGATCCAAAATGAGGGATCCGTCCTTGTACTTGTTTGGTTCCGTGGGAACCTGACAGAGTATCTTCCCAAATCTTCACCAAATCTAACCAAGATATTTCCATATCTTTTCATTGAGTAAGGATCATCATAGATGTTCTAGTTTATAGAATCCAAGATTTATGGAAGAGTGTTTTTGGATTTGATGTTAAACCATACAAAAATGGTGGTTTCTAATGATTTGGAAGTGGAAGGGAAGGTTGTCAAATCATCAAAGTCAATCCAATGGGGTTGAGTTAAGTGAAAGAGGAAAGATATGCAGTTAATGCATGGCAATGAGTGGAAGATCTTTTGATGTCAGTGATCCACGGATGGCAAGGAACCAAATTTAGGGATCCTTGCTTTGTGGAGAAAGGTAACTTGAGTGGATTTTTGAAATTTCAAGTTTTGGTGGGAAATGATTTTCCTATTGGTCTAAGTTATCTAAGATGATCTTAATATGAGGGAATAGCATTAAAAGTATCCTAATAACAAGAATGAATGATCTAGAGTGCGGGATTAAACAAAAATTAAAAAAAATAGCTGTTAGACGGCAGAACCAAACGACAACACAGGCGGAACCAAGAATTTGGTTCCGCCTGATCCGTCAGGCAAATTTTGGACGGACGGAACCAAATTTTTTGTTCCGTCCAATCCGCCAGTCCAAAAAAGTAAACAGAGGCACTATTTGAACCCCCGAATCCCGTTCAAATTCCGTAAATTTTCCTAAAACATGTGTAATTAATTAGTTGTGATTAGAAAATGGCAATAAAACAGGTATTAACACATGTAAGGGTATAGATCAAACAGGGGCTAATGATTTCACTATAAATTTGAAAAAATGGAAAAATGATAACATTATGATGTTATCTCCCTGCAAGACAAGGTTGGTTCACATAATTGTTCAACGTTAAGTTATCATCCTACGACCATAAAAATACATCAAACATCATTGTTTAGGAGCAAATGTACCAAACACTCATAAAGCCTCTCATTGCCTATCCAATTTCTTGTTAATATTTGTTAGGAATCTTCCAATGCACTTGAACATTCCTCTTTTTTGTTTGAATTCTTCCGATTGATTTTCAATGATCGGGAGTTGTTGGAAGTATTCGAGAGGTGGAATCCTAGAGTTTGGAAGTCCATCATCCTCGCTCATTGATGATGATGATGAGGAAGTAGGTGGATGAAGACGTTTTCCTTGAGTTTTTGCTACTCTCTTATCACTCAAAGACACAAACATGTGATCAACAAGGGAGTAGTCGGGACAAAAACCTCTAGCATTGGGTAGAATGGGTGCAAAGGCTCTAAAGAGACGGGTGAGAAGCATCCCGTATGGAAGAGCGGTGGTTCCTAACATTGGTATGTCCGCCATCCTTTTGGAAACATAGTAGGCTAGGTTGAAAGGTTGATGAGTTGAAAAGCTATAAAGCATGTAACAAAGGCAAGCATTGATGTGATCACGATTGCCTATGGTACACAAGACATTGGCTCTAAGAATTTCTTCCCACTTTTTGAATTGTGGCCTAAGTTCATTTAGGTCCATGCCAAATGGGTCTCGGTTGACTTCATTACCTTGGCGGGTTGTTCTTGTGTTTGAAGTTCTAGGAAGGAAAAGATGGTCTCTGATTATTTCTTTTGGAACTAAAGGAGTGTCGTATAGAGGCATACGATCAACAATAGAATCAAGGGTTGATAAAGACCATTTATCCGAGTAAAGGCATGTACCTTCACATGGAATTCCAAGGACTTCCGCAAATTGATTTAGAGGTATGTTGAAGTCATTTTGATTGACTTTGAATTGGATTGACATGAGACCATAATCATTGGTGGTGAGGACAACACTATCATAAAACTCTAAGACAAATTTGTTCGTTGATGTCTAAGAGACCATCGAAGTGAATGGTTGCAAGTTCTTGACGAATATTGGTTCCTTCTAGAAAGGATGGGTCAATGGTTCTATCCTCGTGAACATAACGTTTCTCTAGAGCCTTAAAGATTTTCACTTTGAGCCAGAGTAAGACCCTTAGTTTTGTGATGTTTGGGAAGGTAATTTAGGGTGTCTTTGTGGTCATAGAAGGTCGCGGGAGGCATGATGGATCCTAGATACAAAAATTACATACTTTAGTTGAAACTAACGAGAATTTAGATGTAAAGTTATAGTGTGTGCCTATATGAGGACAATGTGGAGGAGTGGTTATCTCGACTCCTTTTAATGCATAAAAATAATTTCATTTAGCAAATTTTGTAACAAAATGAGAGATAACCCAAACGCTCCTAATTCAATGTAGCTTCGATTGAATGTACCCGAAAATACATATTAATTATGTATTTCCTTTAGCATTCAAGAGACATTATGCAAATGATGTTTTAAACATAACGTTTTTATTTGTATGAACAATGAAAAAAAATTATTTTTCCTAATAGTGAGAAGCTTTTTACAAAAAAATTGACATGGGGTTTTTAGTAAATTATGATAATGTCTTACAATATGCAATTCATAACTAAGGGAAACATGATTAGTTGTGTAATTTAGCAAATGTACTTCATGATTTATCAAAAAGATGCATAATCCCCAAGTTTAGGTTTTGTGCAAGAAATAGAAGCCCTAGACTCAGATCAGGAGTATAAATGTAGTTAGGAAACTTACAGTGTAGATTGGAGCACAAATTGGTTGAAGAAGATGCCTAAATTTTGAGAATGATGTGCTATGGGACGAGTTTGAGTTATTTGTGTGTTATGGGTATGAGAAAGGAGTGTTTGTTTAATATATTCAAAAACCAACCCAGGAACCAACGGATGGGGCGGAACCAAATATTTGGTTCCGCCCTTGTTGTCAAAGGGTTCCTTGGGACCAGTTTTGGGTTTTGGTCAGTTTTGTCGTGTTTGGTTAAGCTAAGGTTTAAGCTAAGATTTTAACTACAAATTTGGTTACATTAGTCCTAAACCAAGTCTAAGAAGATTAAATGGTTCTCGCTTAAGAGGTTTTGTTAGGATATGGACAATGTTGTCTTCTGAGGATACTTTCTCGATTGAGATGTTTCCTTTTTGAACATTGTCGCGGAGAAAGTGATGACGGATTTCAATGTGTTTGGTTCGAGCATGTTGAACTGGATTTTTACTAAGATCGATAGCTCCTTTGTTGTCGCAAAGAATAGGGACATCGTTGAGTTGAATTCCGTAGTCGACGAGAGCTTGTTGACATGCTTTTCCTGCTGACACGTACTCGGCTTCGGTTGTTGAGATTGCTAGAGCCAATTGTTTCTTTGAAAACCATGAGGTAAGACAATGCCCAACAAAGTACAAATACCACTTGTACTTTTTCTATCGACATAGTCACCGGCATGGTCCGAGTCAGCATACACTATGGTTTCAACACCCGTTCCTTTGGGATACCATAATCCTAAGTGTGTAGTACCTTTAATGTATCTAAATATTCGTTTTACGGCTTCAAGATGGGATGTTTTAGGATCATCTTGAAAGCGAGCACATAGACAAACACTAAACATAATGTCGGGTCTACTAGCCGTGGGATAGAGTAGACTACCAATCATTCCTCTATATTTTGTGTTATCTACGGATTCACCTTCTTCATCCTTGGTGAGTTTAGTTTTCGAGGACATAGGTGTTTTCATAGGTTTAGAGTCTTTAAGACCAAATTTCTTAAACATATCTTTTATGTATTTAGATTGGTTAAAGAATATCCCATCTTCTAATTGTTTTATTTGAAGACCTAAGAAAAAGTTTAGTTCTCCCATCATACTCATTTCAAACTCGTCGTGCATGATTTTTGAGAAATCGTCACATAACTCTTGACAAGTTGATCCGAATATGATGTCATCCACATATATTTGAACAATGATAATATATGATCCCTTTTTCTTAGTGAAGAGAGTGTTGTCTACTAGTCCCATGGTATACTTATGTTCAACTAAGAATGTTTTAAGTCGATCATACCATGCTTTTGGTGCTTGCTTAAGTCCGTATAAAGCCTTTTTAAGTTTGTTGACATGATTTGTTTTTTCAAAATCGGCAAATCCAGGAGGTTGTGCAACATACACTTTCTCATTTATGAAACCATTTAGAAATGCACTTTTGACTAACATTTGAAAAAGTTTAAAGTCATGTGCACATGCATATGCAAGTAATATTCTAATTGACTCGAGCCTAGCAACCGGAGCAAAAGTTTCATCGTAGTCAATGTCTTCTTGTTGATTATAGCCTTGAGCTACTAGCCTATCTTTGTTTCTAGACACTACACCATTTTCATCCATTTTATTTCGAAAGACCCATTTTGTTCCAATTATGGTTTGACTTTTTGATTGTGGAACTAATGTCCAAACATCATTTCTAACAAATTGGTTTAATTCTTCTTGCATTGCTATAACCCAAGATTCATCTTTTATGGCCTCATTTATATTTTTGGGTTCAATGGTTGAAACAAAACAAAAGAAGTTACTTTGATTTTGGACTTTCGATCTTAAGGTTCTTTCATTAATATTTCCTATGACACTATCTAATGGATGACTTTTCGATTCTTTGACATTTACAATTTCTTTATTTAATAGTTCATCTTCCTTGTCATTATCTAGACTCTCTTGGTTTTCAACCATTTGACTTTCAACTAAGTCATCATCTACCAAAGGTGACGTCTTAGAGGGAGGTGGACTTTCGTCAAATGTTACGTTCAATGATTCCTCGACTCTTAAGGTTTCTTTGTTTAAAACAATATAAGCTTTGCTATTTTGAGAATATCCAAGGAATACACCTTCATAAGACTTTGGGTCAAATTTGGTGAGATAATCCTTAGTGTTTAGAATAAAGCACTTGCTTCCAAAAACTTTAAAGCAGCCTAATGTAGGCTTTTTGCCTCTATATAGTTCATATGGAGTTTTATTCAAAAATGGTCTTATTGAAATTCTATTTAAGATATAGGTAGATGTGTCAACGGCGTTACACCAAAATTTTTGTGGTATGTTTTATTCATTAAGCATTGTTCTACTCATTTCTTGGAGTGTTCGGTTTTTATGTTCTACTACACCGTTTGACTGAGGAGTACGAGGAGCTGAGAAATTATGTGTTATGCCATTAGCATCACAAAAAGCTCCAAATTGTGTTTCATTATCAAATTCTCGACCATGATCCGTTCTAATTGACACAATGCTACTTCCTAGTTGATTTTGAATTTTCTTGCTAAGAATTTCAAATTTATCAAAAGCTTCATTTTTACTTTTCAAATTTTTTGTCCAAGTGTATCTTGAATAATCATCTACTATGACCAAAGTGTAGAAGTTGTCTCCATAACTTTGTATAGCGGATGGACCAAATAAATCCATATGCAAAAGTTCTAGACACCTAGATGTAGATACCATTTTTTTAGCCTTATGGCTATTATGAACTTGTTTCCCAATTTTGCAAGCATCACAAAAGTATTGGTCATAATTCAACTTGGGTAAGTTCCTAACGAGTTCTTTAGATGATAGAGATTGGATGAGTCTCATATTGGCTTGGCCTAAGCGTCTATGCCAAAGAGTTGAGGTATCATCTAGAGATGTGAGGCAAAGTTTATCTTTAGATGTTTTATCTATTTTCATAACATATACGTTATTTTTCAAAACTCCTTTAGCTATTGTTATACCATCTTTTAGTATTTTACTTCCGTTTTCACTAAAGAGGACATCATACTTTTTACGGCATAGTTGGCTAATGATAAGCAAGTTAAATCCTAGGTTATAAACATGAGCAACATCATCAATAGAGAGAGAGTCATGAGAGATAGTACCTTTTCCGACGATTTTGCTTTTTAACTTGCTACCAAAAGTGACATTACCTCCGTCATACTCTTGATAGGTTGAGAAAAGGCTCTTGTTTCTCGTCATATGCCTTGGACAACCGCTATCTTTTATCCACTCGTCTGGTTCTAAGCCGACTTTCAAGCATACATAAGTTATAGAAAAACTCAAGCATTTGGTCCCCAATATCTCATGGGTCCATTTTGGTTAATTATCCCATTAACTTAATTCATGTATGGGAATGGTGGATATGGGTTACATGGCATGTAGTTGGGACTTTGATAATGCCTAGAAAAGTTTTGGTTCCAACCATTTTGATAATAAGGTTGCGTGTTGTAGTTGCTTTTTGGAAATGGGCATTTGGGAATAGTCGTCTTAGGTCTTTGTTGAGTAGTTTTAGCTCTAAATTCATTCTTAGAAAGTTCTACTCCTATAGTAACAGATGGTTTTTGTTTGTTTACAGTTGAACTAGTATTAGGTTTCTTTGTGACTTTAACGAACTCTGTACGAGCTGATATGCATGCTTTCTGTTCTACTACAGTTCCCACGGATCCCTTCTCAACTACTGGCGGAACCAAGGATTTGGTTCCGTCAGATCCGTGGGTTTCTGAGACTGTTGGAACAGTTTCTTGTACTTTTTCGGCTTGTTTCTTTAGACTACTTAAATCTCCTAATTTCATAAAACCTAGTCCAGTTTTATCATGTGGTAATTTTTGGATTTTCATTATTTCATCTACACAACTAATATTTTTATCAAATCTTTTGAATTTAGAGTTTTGCTTGATAAGTGCGTCCTGTGTGATTTTAAGTTTCTCTAATTCTCTAAGCTCTTGACATAATATACATACCTCATAATTCTCTAAGCTCTTGACATGATATACATACGTCATCAATAGCTTTACTCTTTTCTAATCGTTTAGCTTCTTTTTTTTTAACTCATAAACTTCATTTTCTAAAAATTCCTTTTTAGTTTTCAAAAACTTATTTTTGTTTATGATTTTTAGGCTAAGTTCATATAGATTGTTATATTCATTTTGTAAGGTGTCTTCATCAATAGAAGAATAAGATGAGTCAGAGTGTACCTCGTTTGAGTCATGAGCCATGAGAGCAACTTCGTCATTCTTAGGCTCTTCGTCATCATCTTCAATGTCACTCCAAGCACCACTTACAAAAGCTCTTTGAGTTTTGTTCTTGGGTGGCTTACGACAATCTCTTATTAGATGACTTGTATCTCCGCATCTAAAACATTTTCTTTCCCCTTTTCCTTTCTTGTCATCACGATCCTTCCGAAAGGATTTCTTGTCTTCTCGAGGTTGTCTTACGAACTTTCCTCGTCTTCTAAAGAACTTCTTGAAATCTCTTACGGCCATGGCATATTCTTCATCTTCGCTACCCGAACTAGACTCTTCATCATCACTTGAGTCTACTCTAGCTTTTAAGGCAATGGATTTGACTTTTTCCTTTTTATCCTTAACTATTTCCGAATCTTTTTCCATTACCATTTCATGAACTTTGAGATTTCCGATTAGCTATTCAAGTGATATGCTTGAAAGATCTTTGGATTCTTCAATGGCCGTCACTTTTTCTCTCCACTTCGGATGGAGTTCTCTAAGGAATTTCCTGACAAAGTTCTTACTACAAAAAGATTCATCAAGTGCTTTAAGTGAAATAATGATAGTATTAAACCTAGCAAATGCACTATCAATGATCTCATCTTCAGGGATAACAAATTGTTCATATTGTTGAACAAGAAGATCAATTTTGTTATCCTTGACTTGTCAGTTTCCTTAATGAGTGATTATTAAAGATTGCCAAATTTCTTTTGCAGTTTTGCACATAAAGACTCTTTCATACTCTTTTCTAGGTAGAGCATTGTAAACATCATTTTTGCCACATTATTTTTAGCAATCAACTTCTTTTGCTCATCACTATAACGAGCATGTGAAATATCCTCATCCCGACCACTTGTGACATCTTTTATTATTGCTTTATGATCACCTTCTATAATAATTGTGGAAAACTAGAAGGGGGGTTGAATAGTTTTTACCGTTTTAAAATTAATTTGCTTTGAGACTTAACGTGATTTCAAGTTAATGCACACAAACAATCAATATAAGTAATGCAAGTAAGGAAAAGAACAATCAAACCACAACACAAAGATTTATAGTGGTTTGGCTACAAGGACTCTCTTCCTTGCCCTACTCCACTCCTCGAGCCTCTAACTCGAGAGTTTTTCTTCACTAAGAAACAAGCTCCCTTCTCGGCGGAGAAAACCTTTACACACGTCGCTTACACCTTTTTCTGGTACAAAGCTAAATACCGGGTTCTAGTTCAAGGTAGAACCAACCTGACGTCGCCTATATAATTTCCGACACTAAGCTAGATGTCGAGTTCTTTACAAGGGTTCAACCACTCCCGACACTCTATGTGTTTTGAGGACTAAAACACTAACCGATCACTACTGAATGAATGGTATAACAATGATGTGTGAACTACACTAAATCACACAATACCTAAACTATCAAGACTTGCAACAGTGTGTTGAAGCTTGTATGCTTGATCTCTTTGCTATAAAAGAAAGATCACTAAGAATGAAAGAATGAATGGGTTAGTAATGTACAAATGAATGAATATGTAATTTATGCTATATGAGTGATGAGAGTGCTTGAATGATCAGCTTGCTATTTATAGGCAAAACTGACCAGACAAGCGGCGGATCCGGCGGACCCAAATTATGGGTTCCGCCAATATACTTGTTTGATTCCGCCGGGACATGCCAGCTAAGACCTTACCATATCTATCCATATCTTGCCAAGTCTTGTCAAGATCTTACAAAGTCAACTCCTTTGCTTCAAGATCTTTCCAAAATATATTGTAAAGTCAACTAAGATATCTAAAGATTTCCTAATGAGGTATGCCATGATGTCATGTGTATATTTCTATTTTTAAGAAATAAAAATAAACATGTAAAAGTATATATGTATGCAATGTCTAATTCCTAGTTATCATGTAATATGTAAATGTGTTTAAAAAGACTTGTTACTATAAATGTAAAAGACTTTAACTTATTTTATGCTTTGCTAAAGATAAACCTTATAATTGTCATTAACAAACTACCAATCATTCCTCTATATTTAGTGTTATCTACGAATTCACCTTTATCATCCTTTGTGAGTTTGGTTTCGGAGGACATGGGTGTTTATATGGGTTTGGAATCTTCAAGACCAAATTTCTTAAGCATATCCCTTATATACTTGGATTGGTTGAAGAATATCCCATCTTCTAATTGTTTTATTTGGAGACCTAAGAAAAAGTTTAGTTCCCCCATCATACTCATTTCAAACTCATCATGCATGATTTTCAAAAAATCATCGCATAACTTTTGACAAGTTGAACCGAATATAATGTCATCCACATATATCTGGACTATGATAATATGTGATCCCTTTTTCTTGGTGAAAAGAGCGTTGTTTTCTAGGCCCATGGTATACTTATGGTCAACTAGGAAAGTCTTAAGTCGATCATACCAAGCTTTTGGTGCTAGCTTAAGTCCGTATAAAGCTTTCTTAAGTTTGTAGACATAATTTGGTTTTTCAAAATCGGCAAAGCCGGGAGGTTGTGCAACATACACTTCCTCATTTATAAAACCATTTAGAAAAGCACTTTTAACATCCATTTGGAATAGTTTAAAGTCGTATGCACATGCATATGCAAGTAGTATTATAATTGATTCAAGCCTAGCGACGGGTGCAAATGTCTCATCGTAATCTATACCTTCTTGTTGATTGTAGCCTTGAGCTACTAGCCTAGCTTTGTTTCTAGACACTACTCCATTTTCATCTATTTTGTTCCTAAACACCCATTTAGTTCCAATTATGGTTTGATTTTGAGGTTGAGGTACTAATGTCCAAACGTCATTTCTAACAAATTGGTTTAATTCTTCTTGCATCGCTACGACCCAAGATTCATCTTTTATGGCTTCATTAACATTTTTAGGTTCAATAGTTGAAACAAAACAAAAGAAATTACTTTGGTTTTGGACTTTTGATCTTAATGTTCTTTCATTAATTTTACCAATGACGTTATCTAATGGGTGACTTCTAGATTCCTTGATGTTGACTATTTCCCTATCCACGGGTTCATCTTCTTTGTTATTTTCTACAATTTATTGGTTTTCAACCATTTGACTTTCAACTAAGTCATCATCTACCAAAGGTGATGTCTTAGAGGGAGGTGGACTTTCGTCGAATGTTACGTTCAACGATTCCTCGACTCTTGAGGTTTCTTTGTTCAAGACAATGTATGCTTTACTATTCTGTGAATATCCTAGGAATACACCTTCATAAGACTTTGGGTCAAACTAGGTGAGGTAATCTTTAGTGTTTAAAATGAAGCACTTGCGTCCAAAAACTCTAAAATATCCTAGCGTAGGCTTTTTGCCTCTATAAAGCTCATATGGTGTTTTATTCAAGAATGGTCTAATTAAGACTCTATTTAGGATGTATGTGGATGTGTCAACGACATTACACCAAATTTTTGGGGTATATTTTGCTCATTTAACATTGTTCGACTCATTTCTTGAAGTGTTCTATTCTTACATTCTACTACACCATTAGATTGAGGAGTTCGAGGAGCCGAGAAATTATGTGTTATGCCATTAGCATCACAAAAAGCTCCGAATTGGGTTTCGTTATCAAATTCACGACCGTGGTCGGTTCTAATTGACACAATGTTATTTCCTATTTGATTTTGAATTTTCTTACTTAGAATTTCAAATTTATCAAATGCTTCATTTTTTGTTTTCAAAAACTTAGTCCATGTATACCTAGAGTAATCATCTACTATTACCAAAGTATAGAAGTTTCCCCCATAACTTTGTATAGCGGATGGACCAAACAAATCCATATGTAACAATTCTAGACACCTAGATGTAGATACCATGTTTTTAGCCTTATGGCTATTATGAACTTGTTTCTCAATTTTGCAAGCATCAAAAAAGTGTTGGTCGTATTTCAACTTGGATAGGTTCCTAACGAGTTCCTTAGATGATAAGGATTGGATTAGCCTCATATTGGCGTGACCTAAGCGTCTATGCCATAGAGTTGAGTTTTCATCCAGAGAGATGAGACAAAGTTTGTCTTTAGGTGTTTTTTCTAATTTCATAACGTAGACGTTATTCTTCAAAACACCTTTTCCTACGGTTATGCCATCTTTAAGTATTTTACTTCCATTTTCACTGAAAAAGACGTTATACTTTTTGCGGCATAATTGACTAATACTAAGCAAGTTAAATCCTAAGTTATCTACATGAGCAACATCATCAATAGTGAGAGAGTCATGAGAAATTGTACCTTTTCCGATGATTTTACTTTTAAGCTTGCTACCGAATGTGACATTACCTCCGTCGTACACTTGGTAGGTTGAGAAAAGGCTTTTGTTTCCCGTCATGTGTCTTGAACTCCCACTATCTTTGATCCACTCGTCCGGTTCTAACCCAACTTTCAAGCACACTTAAGTTAAAACAAAACTCAAGTGTTTGGTCCCCAATATCTCATGGGTCCATTTGGGTTAAACATTACATAATCATGATTCATGTATGGAAATGGTGGATAAGTGTTCCATGGCATGTAGTTGGGACCTCGATAGTTCCTAGACATGTTTTGGTTCTAACTATTTTGATGATGATGCTGTGAGTCAAAGTTACTCTTTGGAAAGGGGTGTTTGGGAAAACTAGTTCTAGGTTTCTGTTGAACCGTTGTAGTCCTAAACTCGTTTTTAACTTGACCTTTTCCTATAGTAACTGCTGGTTTTTGTTTGTTAACAATTGTACTAGTGCTAGGTTTTCTAGTGACCTTAACGAACTCAGTACGGTCCGAAGTACAAACCTTCTGTTCATCAACAGTACCCGCGGACCCTTTGGCCATAACTGGCGGAACCAAATTTTTGGATCCGCCAGATCCGTGGGTGTCTAACTTTGTTGGAACAGTTTCTTGTACTTTCACAGTTTGTTTCTGAAAGTCACTTAAGTTTCCTAATTTCATAAAACCTAGTCCGGTTTTATCATGAGGTAATTTTTGTATCCTCATTATCTCATCTGCACAATTTATGTTTTTATCTAACCTTTTAAACTTAGAGTTTTGTTTGATAAGATCTTCCTGTGTGGTCTTAAGTGTTTCTAATTCTAGTTTAAGTTCTTGATATGAGATACATGTTTCTTCAGTAGCTTTACCCTTTCCTAATCGTATCTCTCTTTCTTTTAACCAATAATAAACTTCATTTTCTAAAAGTGTCGTTTTGGTTTTTAAGAAATTATTTTTGTTTATGATTTTTAGAGTGATATCACACAGTTTGTTATATTCTACTTCTAAGGTTTCATCATCAATAGAAGAGTATGACGAGTCAGAATGTACCTCTTCTGAGTCATGAGCCATGAGAGCAACTTCGTCGTTCTTAGGCTCGTAGTCATCACCTTCATTGTCACTCCAAGCTCCACTAACAAATGCTCTTTGATACTTGTTCTTTGGAGGCTTTGGACATTCTCCTATTAGGTGACTGGAATCCCCGCACCTAAAACACTTCCTATCTACTTTTTCTTTCCTATCATCACGGTCTTTCCGGAAGGATTTCTTTTCTTCACGAGGTTGTCTTACGAACTTTCCTCGTCTCCTAAAGAACTTCTTGAAATCTCTAACGGCCATGGCATACTCTTCGTCTTCGCTACTCGAACTAGACTCTTCATCAACACTTGACTCTACCCTAGCTTTTAAGGCAATGGACTTCATCTTCTCCTTTTTGCCTTTAACTATTTCTGAGTCTTTTTCCATCACCATCTCGTGAACTTTGAGATTTTCGATGAGCTCGTCAAGTGTCATGCTTGAAAGATCCTTGGATTCTTCAATAGCCGTCACCTTTGCTCTCCACTTCGGATGAAGTGCTCTAAGAAATTTCCTGACAAAGTTCTTACTAGAAAAAGATTCGTCAAGTGCTTTAAGAGAAGTAATTATAGTATTAAACCTAGCAAAAGCACTATCAATGGTCTCATCTTCAGAGATAACAAATTGTTCATATTGTTGAACAAGAAGATCAATTTTGTTATCTTTGACTTGTGAGTTCTCTTGATGAGTGATAATTAATGGGTTTTACACATAAAGACTCTTTCATATTCTTTCTTAGGTAAAGCATTATAAAGCATCATTTTAGCTTCATTATTTTTGGCAATCAACTTCTTTTGCTCATCACTATGACGAGTAAGAGAAGTACCCTCATCCCGACCTCCTGATATATTCAATATAGGTTTATTATCACCTTCTACGATAATATACCATAAATCTATATCTTTTGACTTCACATAAGTTTCAAAGCGGTTTTTCCAATATATAAAACTATTTGGTTCAAATAGTGGTGGTCTTTGCATAGATTGCCCTTCTTTGAAGTTTTCAAAATCCATTGATCGTTTCAAGTTTTAAAATACAATATATTTTGAAAATCTTGAGTAACGTAGCTCTGATGCCAATTGTGGAACACTAGAAAGGGGGTTGAATAGTTTTTACCATTTTAAAATTAATTTGCTTTGAGACTTAACGTGATTTCAAGTTAATGCACACAAACAATCAATATAAGTAATGCAAGTAAGGAAAAGAACAATCAAACCACAACACGGAGATTTATAGTGGTTCGTCTACAAGGACTCTCTTCCTTGCCCTACTTCACTCCTCGAGCCTCTAACTCGAGAGTTTTTCTTCACTAAGAAACAAGCTCCCTTCTCGGCGGAGAAAACCTTTACACATGTCGCTTACACCTTTTTCCGGTACAAAGCTAAATACCGGGTTCTAGTTCAAGGTAGAACCAACCTGACGTCGCATATACAATTTCCGACACTAAGCTAGATGTCGAGTTCTTTACAAGGGTTCAACCACTCCCGACACTCTATGTGTTTTGAGGACTAAAACACTAACCGATCACTACTGAATGAATGGTATAACAATGATGTGTGAACTACACTAAATCACACAGTACCTAAACTATCAAGACTTGCAACAGTGTGTTGAAGCTTGTATGCTTGATCTCTTTGCTATAAAAGAAAGATCACTAAGAATGAAATGAATGAATGGGTTAGTAATGTACAAATGAATGAATATGTAATTTATGCTATATGAGTGATGAGAGTGCTTGAATGATCAGCTTGCTATTTATAGGCAAAACTGACCAGACAAACGGCGGATCCGGCGGACCCAAATTATGGGTTCCGCCCATATACTTGTTTGGTTCCGCCGGGACATGCCAGCTAAGACCTTACCATATCTTTCCATATCTTGCCAAGTCTTGTCAAGATCTTACAAAGTCGACTCCTTTGCTTCAAGATCTTTCCAAAATATATTGTAAAGTCAACTAAGATATCTAAAGATTTCCTAATGAGGTATGCCATGATGTCATGTGTATATTTCTATTTTTAAGAAATAAAAATAAACATGTAAAAGTATATATGTATGCAATGTGTAATTCCTAGTGATCATGTAATATGTAAATGTGTTTTAAAAAGACTTGTTACTATAAATATAAAAGACTTTAACTTATTTTATGCTTTGCTAAAGATAAACCTTATAATTATCATTAACAAAATAAAGCAAAGATCGTAAAATATAAATAACGTTTTTAGGATGATATTTGTATTAACAATAATATACCATAGATCTATGTCTTTTCATTTCACATAAGTTTTAAAGCGGTTTTTCCAATATATAAAACCAGTTGGTTCAAATAGTGGTGGTCTTTGCATAGATTGCCCTTCTTTGAAGTTTTCAAAATCCATGGATCGTTCCAAGTTTTAAAATACAATATATTTTAAAAATCTTGAGTAACGTAGCTCTTGATACCAATTGTGGAAAACTAGAAGGGGGGTTGAATAGTTTTACCATTTTTAAAATTTATTTGCTTTGAATACTTAGTGTGATTTCAACTAATGCAAATAACAAACAATAAATAACATGCAAGTAAAGAAAGAAACGATCAAACCACAACACGATTGTTTATAGTGGTTCGGTCTACAAGGACTCTCTTCCTTGCCCTACTCCACTCCCCGAGTCTCTAACTCGAGAGTTTTTCTTCACTAAGAAACAAGCTCCCTTCTCAGCGGAGAAAACCTTTACAAACGTCGCTTACACTTTTTCCAGTACAAAGCTAAATACCGAGTTCTTTTAGAAGGGTACAACCACTCCCGTCACACTATGTATTTTAAGGTCTAAAATACTAACCGATCACTACAGAGGTTTTATAATTGTTTGGTACAAACAATGATGTGTGAACAACAACAATTCACACAGTAACTAACTAACAAGTCTTGCAACGCTTTGTTGAAGCTTGTGATGCTTTTGATCTTCTTGCTACAAAGAAGCTCAATGAAATATGATGTTGGGATTCTTGATTTGATGAGACAAAATAAATAGAAGAATGAAACATGAGGGCTTAAAGTGACAAAAGATGAAAGTTCAAAAGATGGAAGATTACAACGAAATCTTTTATTATTTTAGTTTATTCTTTTGTAAACCCTAATGTCTCTATTATATAAAGAGACATAGGGTATAGGTTTTTAATGTGTCTTCCACAATGTAGAATACAAAAAAGTGTGTGTGTGTGTCTAGGGCGTAGTAAATTGTAAACGCCTAGACTAGACTAGGATTAGTTGTTAGTCGCTTCAAGGATCTCTTGATTCCTGTTACAAGATTAGTGTAACCGTATTATTCTGATCAAATAATATTGAGGTGTAAAGTGTTAAAAAGAAACTTTGTGTCAATAACAATTGATTTGTTCTTAATCCGCTGTGCATTAGTATTCATTGTTATTGTTGAACCCAAAGGCTCAAAACGATCCAAGAAACTATCTTTAGCACGTTGTTAGTTTCTACAGGTGGTATCAGAGATTGGGGAGCTCGTTACCTAGGGATTCACAAGGTTTTTACTGTCGAAGAATAGCATATTTGAAAAAGGTTTGATGATCGATTGTTTAAAGGTATTCACGGATTTATTTTCTTATTGATCTGTTATAGTGACGACATGATACAAATTGGCAAGAATTAATTAACTGCTTTGATGTCTTTTTGATTCGAATTTATTACACCTCATATAATAAAATCCTGATTCGGTTTGATTCGCAATTCCATTGGTCAAAGAAAAAGTGGATTGGTGAGTTATTAATTTAGCTTGTCGCTTGTGCTTATCGTTGACTGCCTGGTTTAAATCCCTATTCGTTGACTGGATATTCTATTGGAGTATGCTCGTGTCATAATTAATAATTATATGGCTAGAGATATGTGAGCCTATGGGGTCACACACTTATACACAGAGACATCATATTATAGATTGTAATTATCGTATTTACAATATATAAACGGCTATGTAACAAGGAAACTATAACGGGCCATAAAATACTAAGTTAGAGTTAGCGTTTTTGGATTGGACCAACAATGGGCAAGCCCATTGTGGGCCCACATGATGGCCGGCCTTATACAAGGGTGTAGAGGGGCTTATTGAACTTGATTGGGGTGCTAAGTGTAAATGTGATTTGATAAGATCAAATCTATTTTGATTGACATAAATCACATTAATATTTACCATAATCAAAGGAGATAATCTCTCACTCCCCCCTCCTATACCTCACGGCACAAACAAACACCTCTTCTAGGGTTTTTGTTTTTTTCATCTCATTTGACAATTCATATTGTATGTGTTGTTATTTGATTGTTACAACCGTAAGACTAGCATCATTGTGGTGATCAAGGAAGTGCAGTGTGTTTTATTCATAGAAGAGATCAACCTTATTGATCTCTTGGGTTTCTTGTTCTAGACGTGGGATTGATCATTGTTGGTGACTCCCGGATCATGCTACAAAGGTATAAAACTTGTTTGTTTAATTACATGATTGATCATATGGCTATATGGATCCTTGTTGGTGATGTATTCCGCTGCGTTTACATATTTGATATGTTATTTTATTATTACATCTCCTATAGTGGTATCACGAGCCATCATATGATGTCATATGATCATCTAGTATGCGTAAAAATGGCTAAAAACGTGTGTTTTAAATGGATTTAAAAGTATATTTTCAAAACAGCCCCGAGGGCTAATTTTTTGTAAATATGTCGACCCATATGGGGTCTAATGATCTGGACTTTTTTGTAGGATCCTACGAAAAACCCTTGTAGTTAATCTTAATGATTAGTGATAACCTTGTATTGTCATTTAATAAAGCCCATTTTTACGGAAAAATTTAAACTTTTCTATTATTATTATTAATAGCACGATGCATTCTATATATATACATTGTATACACAGGCACGAGATAACACTTCCTTTGCAACAACACATTTTTACGAGCAACGACAAGTGATCATACTCACGATAAAATTTAACATATCTATAATACACAAAACCATCTACACGAAACACACTTAACTAAAATCTATTTTACATCTAATACACTTAACTAAATAAACTCCTTAATAAACCTATATTGCAACTAACAAAGCCTTAATGTTTGGCCCACCTAATCCAACTAGCCCATCGAATTAACATAGCCCAATCATCACACCACCTTATTTCTTTTCTTTCCCTTGTTTCCTTCTAAAACCCGATCGATATGCCCTTCAAAAACCCACAAGCAATCTTAAATATCGAACATGGCATTTACATATTTTTACACCATTAAAACCACCACTTAGCAAACTCCTTTTGTACAAATTCACAAACATGATGGTCGAGTATTAGCATGATAATGAAACCCATATTGTTTGTCCCATATTCGACCCAAGTGTATAACTAAAAACATCGACACATAACTATATCATACCCCCACTAATTCCTATAACCTTTCAACTATATTCCTAGCTAAATTTGATACTTCAAATGAGAAATGAACCATGAACACGACCTATAGCTCGATAACTCAATCTTGTGCCAAAATGGTAAAAATCAAATATGAAGAAACCCTCCAAGAACTAAAATACAAAAACCCAGCTACCACTACTCACTTCATACTCAATCTAGGAAAGAAATATACAAGTGTCCTCTTAGTAACAGTATCTCCAATCATTGAGTCAACTAGTCAATGAAATGTGTGAGATATTTCGGCTATAAGACCCCTCATTCGATCTCCTCCTTTTCCCTACCACCTATCACTTTCTTTCACAATCAATACATTCCTTAAAAAGATAAGTAACCTTCTGTCGTGGGGTTTGGAAGCAAACTCAGTAGAAGTAAAGGTGTACAAAGCTTTTCGAGTTCACTACTTCTTCTTGTGTCTCATTCGAACAACCACAGTCCTTCACCACCTTTTATAAAGGTGTGGTATGAACTCTTCTTTTCATTCTTTACACATTATATCACTCACACATCACTTGTATGCATCATTTTCGTTTGAACATATAACTAGTGTACCTTATTTACTACGCATGCATTATATAGCTACCATGTACAAGCGTATAATATCTTTGTTCATTTAGTGTTCGTATCACATGCATATATATAGAGAAATGAGGCGTAATATAGCCTCACTGTGAAGGCTTGAGAAAACACAACCCACACCACCCTCACGGTTAGAAACTGCATGGCATGCTACTGTTTTAACACTCACGACTAAACCTTCACTTCATGCATTATCAAATGACACCCATATCACACTAAATCAAACTCGAACTCAAAATATAACACTCACGCCAAACCGGTTAAAAAGAGATAGGAAAACATTATAGATTTTACTAGTTAAAAACTTGTTCGAACTACCCATTTCACGTTTGATTTAATTCGAAACATTACATGTAACAAATAAATATAAGTGCATGTCTCGAATCACAACTTAACGAACTCCAACTTCCATGATTGTAACGTCAACCATACACTCTCAACGACATTCAAAAGGACATGGTTCTTAAGCTACTCGACTAGTGTAGAAAAGACTTAGAAAAATATAAACCTATATCGGATCTAAGACTAGGCGACAAGCCTACAAACTATAATTATATTTTTGGATTTTTAAACACAACACTTAAATATTTTTGCACTTTTCGATAATCTATGTGGTCTAGAACATTTTTCATATTTTAAGATTTTACTGATAAACTCGTCTCGACCTTTAAAACGAGCCATGTTAAGTACTACTCAATCGAGTATTTTAGAAACAAGTAAAAATCTAGCTAAGTATTACAACCGGGAAAAAAACACCCCGACATGGTCCAACTCACGAATCATTTACTTCGAAATTATAAAAGTAACACGTAAATATTTTTACTTCTCTCGATAGTACACCTGGAAAACTATATTTTTCGTGTTTCAACTTCGACCTTACAAACCCATTTACACATTCGAATTAGAGCATTCCATGCGACCCACGCTAGTGTCTAAACTTTCAATTTCAGAAAATTAAATATAACCATTCGGTTGGGCCGAATCAAAGCCCAACAAGAGTTTGCGATAGATAAGCCCAACAGGCCCATGCAATATGTTTTCAGAATCAGAAAATTAGCCCAAGTCTAAGCCCAAAACTATTTTCACGCCCTCGCCTCTAAATTTATTAACGGGCCTTAAGATAAATCGTTAATTGGCCCATTGATACAAAAATAAGCTTTTTCCTGGAATAAGCACTTGAAATAAGTTAAAATGAACTTAATAAAGTTATAGAAATTTTCAGAATATTTTTCCCGTCATTTTTATGCAAAAAGGACTAAAAACGTAACGCGAACTAACTGGAAGAACTAAAACTGCCAAACTGAGAAACTTATGGACTGAAGCGGTGAAAACAATTTGTAGAGGACCTAAATTGACATACCATTGAACTCCAAGCCTTATGTGGACATATGGACAAATATTGGACTATTATTGGACTATGGACTTAACCGAGGACTAACGATGCAACGCGAGCCACAGTTAGGGTAAAGGATGTAAAATCTGGAAAGAACAAGTACTAACTGTTATAACTTGACATTCTTATTCTATTTTTCATTTTTGCACCACATCTTTATTTCATATGCATATTTGCACATTTTATTTACATATTAGTTAACTTTCGTTAGTTACTATAAATATTACGAGTTAACATCCACTTAATTCATGCATGTATATGATATCATAAATGGAAGTAAGCCATAAAATCCATAATCATTCTCCACCACCGATATTCATCGTTCACCACTCACTTCACAAACACCACTAGTAATTAGTCAGATACTCAGACATTTATATATTTATCAGGTTCCGTATCGAAGTTGTCATAATTATCTCTGAGTTTATTTTCACCATCACCAGTAACGCTTAAGGTGAGTCATGGCCTCACTTTTTAAACTCTTTATACTTTTTTTTAAACTCCGTGAGGGGGATACATGCTATAAACAGATCACAAGTATTTTCTGTATGCTACCTGACTTGATATATGCCTAAGTTACCATATTGCCACAAGACCCTTTTATCATGAGCCATTAATCACTGCGGTGAACGCGAATATAATGAATAGATCTATTAGAGGCTGACGACCTATCCCACTAATACTTGGACGGAATGCTTTTTGCTAGTCGTATTAGTCGCGATGCATTATATTTGAGAGAAATAGGAACTGGCAAATCACCTATTACACGAGGGCAAAATCTTCATCATTAATTTGATGGACACCTCCGTTTATGCGGTACTTTGTTAACGTTTGCGTGTCATGAGACTTAGGGCAATATATGAACTGCGATATCAACTTTTAAACTGATTGTATCTCCAATACAATCTTACTTGTGAATCGAACTGATATTTAAATTACAAACTCCATGATTTCACTCAACATTATGTTGACTTTTAAGCATGTATCTCAGGAAACTAGAGGAGCAAGGCAAGGCATGGAGCAGGCGTACCCTATCTTGAATAAATGGTGTAAAATAAAGTTGTAATTCAGTTAAAATGATGTTTCTTTGGAGAAACCTTAGCACTCTGATGTAACGCTTTGTAACTGAATTTGTATTATGGACCTATGTAAATTAAAAAAATGCCGTCTCAGGCTGTTTTTCTATGATTTTGTTTTCGATCCTCACGGTAACACCCAAATTAATCTTCCGCTGCTATATTTAAAATTTGGGGGTGTTTCAGATTGGCATCAGAGCTTCTGTTATAGAGAACCAAATGTTTTTAAACGTTGGACTATAACTACATTTTTCAAACAAATTAATTATACACCATGTTACCTTAAGCTCTCCATGCCTGCTTGCTGCCGCGCTCGGTATGTTATACATTAGGATTATCTTATATAAGCCTCTGCATACTTGATAGTTACTGTGCACAACTAGATCATTTCATGCTTACATTACACCACTTGATGTTAGAAATTACTTATTTTTACCATATATGGATTATTACAGTACCATGTCATTCATCACCCACTTTAGTGTATCATCGGAGCCGGACTCCGAGGGATCACTAGCATCAGTCACGTCCCCCATACTTCCTGGTACTATAGCACCAGAGGTTGTGCCTGACGCGATCGAGCCCTTCGTGGAGGATGGAGCCGCCGCCATACCTTTATTGGAGGACCCTCATGTGCCAGCTTTGCCAGCACCTACGTTACCACCACATTTTGTTTATGACACCTATTCTCCTTTCTATATACCACCCCCTGACGACTTGTACTATGAGAGTCAGCAATGGCTCCCTGCAGATGATACACCAGTAGAGTTCCATCAGACTACACCATCCCTACTCCCTGACCATCTATTTGATATATGTACTCAGACATACCCACTGCCACCTTGTCAGCAGGACCCTATTCCTGCGGAGGATATTCCCTCATCGAGTCGACCCCACTTCTCAGACCAGATACACCCATCCTCACCATCACTGCCTTATCCTCCTGGTTTCACTCCCCCAGCTCAGACACATGATGCTTGGGAAGGATTTAGACCAGTAGTCACCCACACCCTTATACCATCTACAGTGGTGACACGACTCGAGAGTCACGGAGAGCAGATTGATTCACTTCTTCGGATGATCGACCATGTGCCATTGGATTCCCCAGGGACTATCAGTGATACTCTGCATAGGTTGGCTTCCAACAGAGCAGTGGTACAACAGTGCTTGAGACAGATGCAGACAGACTTGGCAGATACCCGTTCCCACGCGATATCCATACGTAGAGAGGGACAGGACTTAGCTTGGGAGGCTCACCTGGCACAGCGTAGAGCTGACACGTTGGAGAGACTCATGGGAGACATACAGATGGAGCATCAGGCTGAGATACAGAGACTCAGAGACCATATCTCAGAGCTCACGAGGCGTACGGATAGACCTGATCAGTAGACATAGTTAGCATGTTGTATAGTTTGAGACATTGTAGTCTGCCGCATGTGGCGATTAATAAAGACTCTTGTATCGTTTTGTTGTATAACTCAACTGATCAAGTTATTAATGTTGTAATGTTGGTAGTAATGTACTATATATCTGTTAACTTATGTATTATGGTTGTTCGTATGTATTGTAATTGTATCCAGACATGTCGTGATGTTACCTGACTCTCTAATTGTGTAAATATTGTAAAAAAAAAAAAAAAAAAAAAAAAAAAAAAAAAAAAAAAAAAAACTTGAACACATATAATATGGTGATATGTAGGGAAAATTGATGAACTCCAGTTTGTATGATTAAATCGATTGCTCCTTAACAATCTCATATCTGTAAATGGATAAATTAAAGAGGCATCGTAATTGTGGAAAATATTCAATTTAATCACCATTTCACACCATGATTACATTGTGCATATACTCAGCTATTCTATCCAAATTCTAAATCTGTATCCTTGTGACATTAATAGAAAATGGAACATAGCGAACACGAAACTACCAACCCTACCATAGCACTGACGCTTAAGGAGGTTCGAAGGATGATTGATGCCGGCATCGCCGCAGCACGCGAGGCCGATGCAGCAAACCGCTCAAGCAATACCATGGGAACAACAACGGAAAGTGAGGCATCTACACCACGTAAATGCACTTACAAAGAATTCGTGAGTTGTCAACCAACCACCTACAGAGGCGTAGAAGGAGTGACAGAGTTAGCCCAGTGGTTTGAATGCATGGAAACAGTATTCATGAGAAGCAACTGCGCAGAAAACAACAAGGTCACTTTTGCTACCGGAACCTTAAGGGGAGATGCACTATCTTGGTGGAATGCTACTGTCAAAATAATGGGTACCGAAGCAGCATTTCAAATCTCTTGGACCGAACTGAAGAATAAAATGCTGAAAAAGTACTGTCCTCGTACGGAGGTCAGAAAGCTTGAAGATGAATTTCACCAGTTAGTGGTGAAAAACAATGACGTCAGTGCATACAACCGAAGGTTTCAAGAATTATCTCTTCTGTGTCCACACATGGTACCTGACTTGGAAAAGATGTTGGAAAAATATGTGGAGGGACTACCTTCAAGTATTGAGGGAGACGTTACCGCATCAAACCCAAAAACCCTCGAAGCCGCATTCGTGTTTGCTCAGCGAATGATGAGTCGAGCGCTTAAACGAGGTTCTAACTCCACAGTCATTGGACAAAAGAGAAACTATGATAACCATGGCAGCAGCAACCGGAACAGCAACAATTATTACAATCACAACAGGAGCTACCGCAACAATGACCGAAACAACCGCAACAGAGACTACCAGCAAAGCCGAAATGATAGACATCAGCAACAAAACCGCCGACAAGAAGCCGCTCGGGCTTATGTGGTTGCACCCACTGAAGGAAAAATGTATGCTGGGACAAAACCCCAGTGTAACAAGTGTAAGATGCATCATGTCGGACTCTGCATCGCTGTTTGCAAAAATTGCCGAAGAATAGGCCATGTGACCAAGGACTGCAGGGCCACGGGGGCAAACGCACACCCAATAGCAGTGAAGTGCCACGGTTGTGGTGAAACGGGTCATTACAAGAGTCATTGCCCGAAGAACTCCAACAATGTTACCCGCGGGAGGGCTTACATACTTGGAGACGGAAACGCACCACAGAATCCCAACGTCACTACGGGTACTTTCTTACTGAATCAACATAGTGCTAAAATATTATTTGATTCTGGAGCCGATAGAAGCTTTGTATCTACTTCATTTGCTTTATTGCTTAATATTGCACCTGTAGAATTAGATACCTCATATGAAATTGAGATAGCCGACGGAAAATTGTTAAACACCAACACCGTACTCGAAAACTGCACCTTAACCCTCCAAAACAAATCATTTCCAATCGATCTCATGCCCATTCAACTTGGAAGCTTTGACGCAATTGTGGGCAGGGATTGGTTATCCAAACATCGTGCCCGAATCATCTGCGACGAAAAAGTTATCCAAATCCCCACAGACAATGAAACGCTCACCGTTCGTTGTGACCACTATAAAACCCAACTCAATATCATCTCGTACATCAAAACGGTGAAATACATAAACAAAGGATGTCACGCGTTTTTGGTCCAAGTAACGGAAGATAAATCGAAAGAAAAAGAAAAACGACTAGAAGAAGTGCCAGTTGTAAAGAGTTTGCAGAAGTGTTCCCTGAAGACTTGCCAGGTATTCCACCAATCCGGCAAGTAGAATTTCGAATCGAGTTAGTGCCTGGAGCAGCACCCGTTGCAAAAGCACCATATCGATTAGCCCCTTCCGAAATGAAGGAATTATCTGAGCAGTTGAAAGAACTGTCAGATAAAGGATTCATCCAACCCAGCTCATCACCTTGGGGAGCACCAGTCCTGTTTGTCAAAAAGAAAGACGGAACATTCCGAATGTGCATCGATTATAGAGAGTTGAACAAACTCACAGTGAAAAATCGATACCCATTACCAAGAATTGACGATCTATTTGACCAACTGCAAGGATCGAGTATTTACTCAAAAATTGATCTAAGATCAGGATACCACCAATTAAGAGTCAGAGAAGAAGACGTTCCCAAAACAGCCTTTCGAACACGATACGGACATTAAGAATTCCGCGTAATGCCATTTGGTCTTACCAACGCACCGGCAGTGTTCATGGATCTAATGAACCGCGTATGTAAGCCATATCTGGACAAGTTCGTAATTGTATTCATCGACGACATTCTGATCTACTCCCGTAACGAAAAAGAGCATGCTGAACACTTGAGAACCATTTTGGGGTTACTCAAGCAAGAAAAACTGTATGCGAAATTTTCCAAATGTGACTTTTGGATATCCACCGTTCAATTCTTAGGTCACATCATCAACAGTCAAGGTATTCACGTTGACCCCGCCAAGATCGAAGCAGTCAAAGGTTGGGCTTCGCCCACCACTCCCACTAAAATTTGACAATTCTTAGGACTCGCTGGTTACTATCGAAGGTTTATAGAGGGTTTTTCCAAAATCGCAAAACCTTTGACAGAACTCACTCAGAAAAACAAGAAATATATCTGGGGAGAGAAACAAGAATCAGCATTTCAACTCCTAAAACAAAAACTCTGTGAAGCACCAATTCTAGCACTACCAGACGGGAGCGACGACTTTGTAGTATATTGTGATGCATCGCATCATGGTTTAGGTGCGGTACTAATGCAAAGAAACAAAGTCATCGCTTACGCTTCTCGCCAACTCAAGAAAAATGAGGAAAATTATACCACTCATGATCTAGAACTAGGAGCAGTAGTATTCGCTCTTAAAATGTGGAGACATTATCTATACGGTACAAAGTGCACGGTATTCACCGATCACAAAAGTCTTCAACATATACTAGATCAAAAGGAGCTGAACATGAGACAGCGCCGATGGTTGGAATTACTCAACGACTACGATTGTGAAATTCGCTACCACCCCGGTAAAGCAAATGTCGTAGCCGACGCGTTGAGCAGAAAAGAGAGGATCAAACCTCTTAGAGTTCGATCGTTAGAAATGACAATTTATTCACTACTCCCATCTCAAATTCTTATAGCCCAATCGGAAGCTCTTCAGGAAGAAAATCGAACTCACGAGAAAATTAAGGGCATGCTAGAAAGTGAGAACGGATTCATACGAAGAGCCGATGGAATGTTATGCTTCAAGAAAAGATGCTGGATTCCTCTCTATGGAGGTATTCGAGATCTTATCATGCATGAATCTCACAAGTCTAAATATTCCATTCATCCCGGATCTAACAAGATGTACCAAGACCTCAAGCAACTTTACTGGTGGCCAAACATGAAAGCCGACATTGCAACATATGTTGGGAAGTGTTTGACTTGCTCAATGGTCAAAGCCGAAAGCCAAAAGCCATCTGGACTACTTGTACAACCTGAGATACCAGTTTGGAAATGGGAAAGAATCACTATGGATTTTATTACCAAGTTACCAAGAACGCCGACCGGATATGACACCATTTGGGTTATCGTCGACCGCTTAACCAAATCAGCTCATTTTCTGCCTATCAAAGAAACTGACGAGTTGGACACACTCGCTCAGTTGTACTTCAAAGAAATCATAATCCGACATGGAGTCCCAATCTCTATCATTTCAGACAGAGACAGTCGATTCACTTCAGGATTCTGGCAATCCCTACAGAAAGCCCTCGGTACTCAATTGGACATGAGCACCGCCTATCATCCTCAAACTGATGGACAAAGTGAAAGGACAATCCAAACCTTAGAAGATATGCTTAGAGCATGTGTACTTGACTTCGGAAAAGGTTGGGACAAACACTTACCATTGGTTGAATTCTCGTATAACAATAGTTACCATGCTAGCTTAAAGGCTGCACCTTTTGAAGCACTTTACGAAAGAAAGTGCAGATCACCTATCTGCTGGACGGAAGTTGGTGACATGCAGCTTACCGGACCAGAACTAATCCACGACACGACAGAGAAAATATTCAAAATCAAACATCGTCTCCAAGCCGCTCGTGACAGACAAAAGAGTTATGCAGACGTGAGGAGGAAACCCATGGAGTTTGAAGTCGGAGATAGAGTTATGCTAAAAGTTTCACCCTAGAAGGGAACGATACGCTTCGGAAAGCGTGGAAAACTCAACCCAAGGTACATTGGACCATTTAAAATCCTCAAGAGGATTGGCCCAGTTGCATATAAATTAGAACTTCCAGAAGAACTCAGTAGGCTACACCCTACATTCCACGTATCCCAACTTAAGAAATGCCTATCGGACGAGACTCTCGTCATTCCGCTGAAAGAGATTAAACTAGACGAAAAACTTGTATTCACAGAGGAACCCGTAGAGATAATTGATAGAGAGGTGAAGCAGCTCAAGCAAAACCGTATTCCTATTATGAAAGTAAAATGGGACTCCAAGAGGGGACCAACGTACACATGGGAACGCGAAGACCAAATTCGTGAAAAATATCCCCACCTATTCTCGTAAACCACTCTTATTAGCTATCTTGGACTTGAATTCTGGGACGGAATTCGAATGAGGGAGGAGTACTGTAGGATCCTACGAAAAACCCTTGTAGTTAATCTTAATGATTAGTGATAACCTTGTATTGTCATTTAATAAAGCCCATTTTTACGGAAAAATTTAAACTTTTCTATTATTATTATTAATAGCACGATGCATTCTATATATATACATTGTATACACAGGCACGAGATAACACTTCCTTTGCAACAACACATTTTTACGAGCAACGACAAGTGATCATACTCACGATAAAATTTAACATATCTATAATACACAAAACCATCTACACGAAACACACTTAACTAAAATCTATTTTACATCTAATACACTTAACTAAATAAACTCCTTAATAAACCTATATTGCAACTAACAAAGCCTTAATGTTCGGCCCACCTAATCCAACTAGCCCATCGAATTAACACAGCCCAATCATCACACCACCTTATTTCTTTTCTTTCCCTTGTTTCCGTCTAAAACCCGATCGATATGCCCTTCAAAAACCCACAAGCAATCTTAAATATCGAACATGGCATTTACATATTTTTACACCATTAAAAACACCACTTAGCAAACTCCTTTTGTACAAATTCACAAACATGATGGTCGAGTATTAGCATGATAATGAAACCCATATTGTTTGTCCCATATTCGACCCAAGTGTATAACTAAAAACATCGACACATAACTATATCATACCCCCACTAATTCCTATAACCTTTCAACTATATTCCTAGCTAAATTTGATACTTCAAATGAGAAATGAACCATGAACACGACCTATAGCTCGATAACTCAATCTTGTGCCAAAATGGTAAAAATCGAATATGAAGAAACCCTCCAAGAACTAAAATACAAAAACCCAGCTACCACTACTCACTTCACACTCAATCTAGGAAAGAAATATACAAGTGTCCTCTTAGTAACAGTATCTCCAATCATTGAGTCAACTAGTCAATGAAATGTGTGAGATATTTCGGCTATAAGACCCCTCATTCGATCTCCTCCTTTTCCCTACCACCTATCACTTTCTTTCACAATCAATACATTCCTTAAAAAGATAAGTAACCTTCTGTCGTGGGGTTTGGAAGCAAACTCAGTAGAAGTAAAGGTGTACAAAGCTTTTCGAGTTCACTACTTCTTCTTGTGTCTCATTCGAACAACCACAGTCCTTCACCACCTTTTATAAAGGTGTGGTATGAACTCTTCTTTTCATTCTTTACACATTATATCACTCACACATCACTTGCATGCATCATTTTCGTTTGAACATATAACTAGTGTACCTTATTTACTACGCATGCATTATATAGCTACCATGTACAAGCGTATAATATCTTTGTTCATTTAGTGTTCGTATCACATGCATATATATAGAGAAATGAGGCGTAATATAGCCTCACTGTGAAGGCTTGAGAAAACACAACCCACACCACCCTCACGGTTAGAAACTGCATGGCATGCTACTGTTTTAACACTCACGACTAAACCTTCACTTTATGCATTATCAAATGACACCCATATCACACTAAATCAAACTCAAACTCAAAATATAACACTCACGCCAAACCGGTTAAAAAGAGATAGGAAAACATTATAGATTTTACTAGTTAAAAACTTGTTCGAACTACCCATTTCACGTTCGATTTAATTCGAAACATTACATGTAACAAATAAATATAAGCGCATGTCTCGAATCACAACTTAACGAACTCCAACTTCCATGATTGTAACGTCAACCATACACTCTCAACAACATTCAAAAGGACATGGTTCTTAAGCTACTCGACTAGTGTAGAAAAGACTTAGAAAAATATAAACCTATATCGGATCTAAAACTAGGCGACAAGCCTACAAACTATAATTATATTTTTGGATTTTTAAACACAACACTTAAATATTTTTGCACTTTTCGATAATCTATGTGGTCTAGAACATTTTTCGTATTTTAAGATTTTACTGATAAACTCGTCTCGACCTTTAAAACGAGCCATGTTAAGTACTACTCGATCGAGTATTTTAGAAACAAGTAAAAATCTAGCTAAGTATTACAACTGGGAAAAAAACACCCCGACATGGTCCAACTCACGAATCATTTACTTCGAAATTATAAAAGTAACACGTAAATATTTTTACTTCTCTCGATAGTACACCTGGAAAACTATATTTTTCGTGTTTCAACTTCGACCTTACAAACCCATTTACACATTCGAATTAGAGCATTCCATGCGACCCACGCTAGTGTCTAAACTTTCAATTTCAGAAAATTAAATATAACCATTCGGTTGGGCCGAATCAAAGCCCAACAAGAGTTTGCGATAGATAAGCCCAACAGGCCCATGCAATATGTTTTCAGAATCAGAAAATTAGCCCAAGTCTAAGCCCAAAACTATTTTCACGCCCTCGCCTCTAAATTTATTAACGGGCCTTAAGATAAATCGTTAATTGGCCCATTGATACAAAAATAAGCTTTTTCCTGGAATAAGCACTTGAAATAAGTTAAAATGAACTTAATAAAGTTATATAAATTTTCAGAATATTTTTCCCGTCATTTTTATGCAAAAAGGACTAAAAACGTAACGCGAACTAACTAGAAGAACTAAAACTGCCAAACTGAGAAACTTATGGACTGAAGCGGTGAAAACAGTTTGTAGAGGACCTAAATTGACATACCATTGAACTCCAAGCCTTATGTGGACATATGGACAAATATTGGACTATTATTGGACTATGGACTTAACCGAGGACTAACGATGCAACGCGAGCCACAGTTAGGGTAAAGGATGTAAAATCTGGAAAGAACAAGTACTAACTGTTATAACTTGACATTCTTATTCTATTTTTCATTTTTGCACCACATCTTTATTTCATATGCATATTTGCACATTTTATTTACCTATTAGTTAACTTTCGTTAGTTACTATAAATATTACGAGTTAACATCCACTTAATTCATGCATGTATATGATATCATAAATGGAAGTAAGGCATAAAATCCATAATCATTCTCCACCACCGATATTCATCGTTCACCACTCACTTCACAAACACCACTAGTAATTAGTCAGATACTCAGACATTTATATATTTATCAGGTTCCGTATCGAAGTTGTCATAATTATCTCTGAGTTTATTCTCACCATCACCAGTAACGCTTAAGGTGAGTCATGGCCTCACTTTTTAAACTCTTTATACTTTTTAAACTCCGTGAGGGGGATACATGCTATAAACAGATCACAAGTATTTTCTGTATGCTACCTGACTTGATATATGCCTAAGTTACCATATTGCCACAAGACCCTTTTATCATGAGCCATTAATCACTGCGGTGAACGCGAATATAATGAATAGATCTATTAGAGGCTGACGACCTATCCCACTAATACTTGGACGGAATGCTTTTTGCTAGTCGTATTAGTCGCGATGCATTATATTTGAGAGAAATAGGAACTGGCAAATCACCTATTACACGAGGGCAAAATCTTCATCATTAATTTGATGGACACCTCCGTTTATGCGGTACTTTGTTAACGTTTGCGTGTCATGAGACTTAGGGCAATATATGAACTGCGATATCAACTTTTAAACTGATTGTATCTCCAATACAATCTTACTTGTGAATCGAACTGATATTTAAATTACAAACTCCATGATTTCACTCAACATTATGTTGACTTTTAAGCATGTATCTCAGGAAACTAGAGGAGCAAGGCAAGGCATGGAGCAGGCGTACCCTATCTTGAATAAATGGTGTAAAATAAAGTTGTAATTCAGTTAAAATGATGTTTCTTTGGAGAAACCTTAGCACTCTGATGTAACGCTTTGTAACTGAATTTGTATTATGGACCTATGTAAATTAAAAAAATGCCGTCTCAGGCTGTTTTTCTATGATTTTGTTTTCGATCCTCACGGTAACACCCAAATTAATCTTCCGCTGCTATATTTAAAATTTGGGGGTGTTTCATTTTTGATCCTATGGCCATTTGTTATGCATACTTTAATTGCTTACTTGTTTGGTACCCGTAAAATGGCCTAAAACGCGTTAATTTGATAGTTTTGTGAAACGATTTCAAATCAGCCCACGAGGCTTAATTTTATGTGGTAATATGATGTTAAGAAGGTCCTAATATCAGTGGGTTTTGAACTTATGGCCATTTGACACGCGTACCAATCGTGGTTTTAATTCTTATTAATTAATTTCTTCGATTAGTTGGCTAACAATTTAATTCTTGTCATTTATTTTGTTATTCATGGCAAATACATGCATGTTTGTCCATGGAGTTAGCCAACACCTTGTTTTAATCATAATATTATTGTATTATTGTGAGCATATGCAAAGCCGATGAAAACCTAGACCACTTGTGCCTTGTGATGTTGTGATTGTTAGTTGATTTCTTGTTTTTTTGGGGTTTGCCATTGTTTCGGCACTTTTGTAATGTAATTCATTTTGGTTTTGCCATTGTTTGGGCATTTTTACATTAGATTAGAAGTAGATTAGTTGTACTTTACTTCATAAATTATGTAATCAAAAGCTTGGAATCTAATGGCAAAAGAATGAAGGACTTTGGACCAAAAGTAGCTGCTGGAAAAAGGCGATTTCCAGGAGATTGGTAAGGTATTTTTGGCTGATTTTTTTTGTGCAGATTCACAAGACATGGGCCTACAACTTTTTCAACTGGGCCGAAGCATGAGGAGGTCGTCTTCTAGGCCGTTTGGGCCTCCAAAGACAGAAAAACTGGGCTGACAGAATCATTTTTCATGTGCATTATGGGCCTTTACTTGCCCATGATTGTCTTGGGGCAAGTGGGAGCCCTCCGTGTGGTTGTGTTATTTGTCCCTAGTTGACTCTTGGTTCTCGTGATGGCTCACGAGACCAAGCATAGGATTTTCATCGGTTGAGGCTTTGCATATTGTGGTTGTGTGTTTGTTGGTTGTTTTATATATGCTATGATTGTATGTAAAACGAAAATTGTTTTCTAAAACCTTGAAACGAAACACAAACCAATTTGAACTAAGTCTTATGATTTAGTTTAACTAAGTTTAAATATAGATTTGAAACTTAAAATCATTGTTTTCTAAATAACACTTAAATAGTTAAGCTTGTTTATTTATTCATTTATTGTATTGTCCAAACTTAAATATAATCCACTTAGGATTTATATTAGTCATGAAAATGGACAACTTGACACACATAAATTAAAACAATGATTAGACTTAAGTTAAGAAAAGTTTTTAACTTGTGTTACGAAGAATGAATGCATGCTTCTTTCGTACACGTTTTTTATCCACATCAAAATATTTTACCCGTCAAAATTTAAGTCATGCCGTCCAATTGTTGAGAACACTTGCAATTACTTTTTGCCTATGCGTTGGACCTAGGTTGAATTGTAACCCAAGGTGACTATTCTCTATGCGTGAGACCTAGATATATTCTCACACGTTTTCAAATTGGATGACTTAATCGAGTTAAGCGGTTAGACCTTGACCCGAGGCAAAGATGGGACTAAACATGCCTACATGACACTAATTGTTTGACACTAGATGCCATGAGTCCCATAAGGATCTAAGAGTTGTACATGTAATACAATTGGTGATCGTCGCCTACCAATTGAATCTACTATTGCTAGCAGATCAACTGATGTGATAGTAGAAGCACAATATGGATCTTAGCCCTTTTGTATAATTAATTGTTTTAAATTGTAAACATGGGGTAATTAAATTACAAAAGGTTAATCATCGAAAATACTAAAAATGAACTTTGTAAATTCAATTAATGAATTAATGCAACACAAACCGTAAACAAGAGTTTGTTCTTTTCTTGTTAAAAGGACAAACTAAGTCGTTCTTTCCTTGTAAGAAAGAGACTTGTTCATATCCTTTTCCTTATGAGGAAAAGCCATAATAGGAATATTTGAATTTTCCAATTCTAATCAAACTCAAAGAACACCTACTCTAGAAATCGTGATGTCTTGTAAAAGTCAAAACGGTTAAGTATGGTTACACATCTTATTCTTTCAAAGTTGTTTTATAACCCTAGTTTCGGTTTTGAAACATTGATGAAATATAAGATATTTGGATAACTAGAGAACACGTTTTCTATAGCTACCAAACTAAAATGAGTTTAAATAATTAGAAGACAGAAAATATCAATAAACCGCAAAATGGTAAAGGCAATTACTAGCATGATTACCTAGCAGTTTGTCTTAACCCAATAAACCTACTAAGGTCCAACATACCCTTGTGGTAAAGTAGACCAATTATGGAGGAAATGCATACCTATTTTCAAGTTAAAATAGCAATGATGGCTAGCCCATCATCTATATGTTAGAACTTGATGCACTTTCTTGAATACCTAAGTACATGTTTACTAGTCAAAGTGACTCACATTAGCAATAATGTGTAGATATCCAAAGAAAGATGGAAAGTATCCAATCGCCACTCACTCTCCACTGGTGACAAAACACATGAAATGTTGTCTAATCCAGTGGGAGCTACGTGATTATATTACTGGTGACGAAACACATGTAATGTTGTTTAATCCAGTGGGAGCTGTAAGCTTTATTACCTTGCAAGTTGCCCATCTTATTTCGAGATTGTCTTGAAATAATACACTACTTTCCACATGTTAAGCATCATAGTTTTATAAGAACCATTGCATAAATTTTATAAGATAACTTGTCGCGTTCCTGATGTTGCTTCCTGAAATGTTATCTATAAACTTGTTATGCATGATTCATCATTAAAACGATAAAGTTCTACATATCTATATTTTGATTTTGACTAAAAATCATATGTTATCTTAGACATTGTCATATTGCTCATACAAACAAACGTGCGTAGTGTTGTTTGTATACTCTCATGATGTTGGGCCATGCACAAGTGGGAGAAATCTTAATTGTGTGCAAGGTACAACATATAACAATATGACTAATGGTTTTTCTTGACTGCAAGGTAAGAAACTAAGATTCTACTAGGACTTCTACACATAAAATGTATGTTGCCCTAAGTAGAACTAATATCAAGATAACATGAAAAGCTACTTCAACGTATTCACTGAATTGTTTAGTAAATATGATTATGTTTTCTTGTAAAGTCATAATCATGAAGTATGAAATTAACTTGAATTTACTATTGAGGCCAAGAGTCGGCGCTCGTAATTACTTTAGTTGAATATGTTTAGGTCTCTTGTAAAGACACAAACATCAATTCCGTTAATTGTTGAAAGACATATAACGTAAAGTAAGACGTTAATTTGTTATGTCTTCTTGTTAAGACATGTACACTTACGACGTATAATATTAAATGTTTATGTTTTCTAGTCAAAACATGAACATAAAGTAAAGTATGCAGTAGGCTAAAATTATTATTGATGCCATCTGGTTTAACTTGGTTGGCAGATATGTAAGCCAAAAGTATAAGTTCATCTAATGAGTTGTGTGATAGTCTCACAACATCAGTCCTTATGGAATACCACAATTTTATGGTATGTCCATCATGGAAAATCAAACTCTATTGATATTGTTTGATCTTTGATGACTTAAACTGTTTTACCTCAAAAGCTATCAAGGTTAGAAAATTGGATGTACCATGTGTACTCTCAATATGATTCCAACCCAGAAGGAATTTAAGACACCATTGTATTATGGCATGGGATGAATCTCATTATGTCTTGATTGAAGTTCTGAATTTGTTAACTACCTAAGAGTAAGTAATTAACAAACTAGAGTCAGGAACTAACGATGTATTTTGATGTCCTACTTGAAAACAATTTATTGTTACTCAAAATGCTGAGTATCTAGAGATTAGTCTCTACATACAAAAGCAAGTGGGAGCACCTTTAGATCTTGAAGTTATTCTAGAGCAACCTTCTGAGTACACTTGCTAATGTCATACTAAGGTTGAACATGCATATGTTAAACCATAGATTGATATCTGTCATTCATAAATCCGCAAGGATTCCTCTTGCACCTGAATGATATAGTTTTTATATCAATGCTAAGGGATATAAGTTAGAGGATCATAGTGAACCTGCTAACTACAGAAATGCATCATTAGATATTGTATCTGATGAATAGCTCAAAACTATGAATGTTAAGATGCAGTCCTTGAAAGACAATCACTCATGGAGATTGATTGATCTCTTACCAATCAGTTAGACTATGAGGTTAAGAATGAGTTTCTTGATGAGAAGACTCAAAAGGACAAACTTGTACACACATTTAATGCACGCTTAGAAAAAGGAGTTTACTCATACTCAAGTAATTTGACTATGACTAAATCTTCCTACCTACAAACATTAAATGTATAAAGATGATTAAAATTGTCATACCTGTTTTCATGTAAATGAAATATGACAATAGGATATCAAAACACCTTTCTTGTTGATTACCTTTGCGAGGACGATGAGTAATCAAAAGGGTTTATGAATCCATATAATCTTTGTTATGTATACAAGATACAAGGATCCAGGTGTGGATTAGATCATGCATCTAGGAGCAGAGATCTTAAGTTAATTGTTAAATCATTAATTTGATTTTGATTAATAAGATTACTCCTAAATACGCTGAGAGCAAGTTGGAGCACTATACTTATTTTCTTAAATCTCATATGTCATTAACACATTAGAAACAATATTCCATCTAAGCTAGACCTTAATCCTTAGCTTGGAATGAAGTTTCTCTTAAGGGATTTATAAAATAAGACGTATAACCTTGTTATATTTATGTTTATTAGAATAAACATAAGCGGTTATTAAGTCTAAACGCAATATGACACGTTATTGAGGGGAGTCTCAATGATCAATCTCACTTGATGAGATTGAACACATGAAGGAAATCTTAAGTTCGACTAAAGGATTCATCATGTAAGTCGTATTACGCACTGGACTATATATATCATTTGCATGGATGCAAGATGAGTTGATAACAACAAATATCTAAGTGAAAGTCATTAGATAATTGTTAAACGAACATTATAATGGACCTACAATGGACCAAAGAGATGTTCAAACATTTACGGATATTTGAGGAACTCTGTTTTGTTTGCATACGCTGATGCTTATTTAACTGAGATGATACTCAACCCTAGTCATGGTATGATGTCATCATGAATGATGACTTTGCTGACTAGATGTGCTCGACTTAGAGCATTAATGTGTTATACATTCAAAGAATAAGAATAATTTATAGTTTGAGAAACTATTTAGATGACTGTCTAATGTAGGTGTTTTGCTGGCTTCAAACACCCTATGGAATGTATTGTTGCAATACTCGTCTTGTACTTGAATGCACATATACAAAGGACAATCATCATTCAAACCTTTCATGAGTTTTGAAACAAGTATTCTCAAAGTTTACTCGGATGACTACTTGTTGTCTTGTACAACATAATTTGATCATGGTGGGAACATCGGATTCCGACCTATGAGTAGTCTTATGCATATCTATTTTTAGTATTTGGATAATGGAACTGTAAGCAGTCGTATCATATAATGAATTGATATACCTGGTATGATCGTCTTCATTTATACTACTATGTTCTATATTTGCATGTTTAATCCATGAATAATTTATTTGTTCTAAAATTGTCCATTGCCAGTTGACGATACGGGAGTATTATCAAATTAAGGCAAATGTGAGCGTGTTGGTGATTTATTTGCCAAACTCACATGTTGTTCATTGTAATGAACATTGGATTGACCCAACCTACGAGTGTTCACTACATGGATCGTCGTCAATAGTGAATCTCGCAAGTGGTTATGTCTCTTATCCTTAGACTTGAGATGCAAGTAGGTCTTGCATATGTGAAATTTCATTCTTTGATATGGTTAAACACTATCCTGAATAAGGTAGTTATAAAAGCCATTATCAGGAGTGATATTAAGCATGTGAATGACACGTGTAGTCAAAACAGGATTTGTTCCTCCACATGTTATGGAGTTAGATACTATTGGGCCCCTCGATGAATTGGACAGATGTTTGTACGGCCGTACCCAAATGAGATTAAGATGAACCTTGATCCACTTGGTAATCTTGTTCAATATCAATATCGAGAAACATAATAGTTGAACAATCAGAATGACATTTGATCCATGTCTAATGTTCAACATGGTATCTGTAACAAAAGGATAGACGACATATAAACCATCTAAAATGAGACATTTAAGAAACTAAACTCACATATTTCTAGGGGCATTGGCGTGTTGCTAGACGCTAACCATTGCTTGTATAATTACTTGATTATTATGACGTCGCAAGTGGGAGCTGTTGGAGTATGCTCGTTTCATAATTAATAATTATATGGCTAGAGATATGTGAGCCTATGGGGTCACACACTTATACACAGAGACATCATATTATAGATTGTAATTATCGTATTTACAGTATATAAACGGCTATGTAACAAGGAAACTATAATGGGCCATAAAATACTAAGTTAGACTTAGCGTTTTTGGATTGGACCAACAATGGGCAAGCCCATTGTGGGCCCACATGATGGCCGGCCTTATACAAGGTTGTAGAGGGGCTTATTGAACTTGATTGGGGTGCTAAGTGTAAATGTGATTTGATAAGATCAAATCTATTTTGATTGACATAAATCACATTAATATTTACCACAATCAAAGGAGATAATCTCTCCCTCCCCCCTCCTATACCTCACGGCACAAACAAACACCTCTTCTAGGGTTTTTGTTTTTTCCATCTCATTTGACAATTCATATTGTATGTGTTGTTATTTGATTGTTACAACCGTAAGACTAGCATCATTGTGGTGATCAAGGAAGTGTAGTGTGTTTTATTCATAGAAGAGATCAACCTTATTGATCTCTTGGGTTTCTTGTTCTAGACGTGGGATTGATCATTGTTGGTGACTCCCGGATCACGCTACAAAGGTATAAAACTTGTTTGTTTAATTCTATGATTGATCATATGGCTATATGGATCCTTGTTGGTGATGTATTCCGCTGCGTTTATATATTTGATATGTTATTTTATTATTACATCTCCTATATATTCAAGGTATAGAATCGCAGTTAATTCAGTATGTGGGGCTGTGAAGATATGATTTTTATTCGATTGTGTTTTTGAATTAATTGTGAAGCTGCGTATTAGTGGGGCGGTGGAAGACTCAATGTGGAGAATTAGTCGATTAAGTGAAGGTCCAATTTGTCAATTTGTCGTACTATGCATGTGATTATTTACTTCTCTTGTTACGACAAGATCATGACAACGATAGGCGCATTAAATTGGTGAGTGTTGAAGCAGATCAGTATTTTTATTGTTCATATTGAATTATAATGCTGCTTGATGATTTTAATAATGCTGCCTATGTACTGATTCTGCTGCTGTGGTTATTTAATTCTACTGCTACGCTTATTATTCTGCTGCTGCGTTAATTAATTCTACTGCTCGATGGTTTTTATTCTGCTGCTAGTTGGTGTAGATTCTACTGCTAGCGTTAAGTTTCTACTGCTGGGTTTATATGATTAATACTGCTGCTAGCTGCATGATTTACGAGTAGTAAGGGGAAGTACATGGTTGACTGGTTTTTGGTATACACACACAGGGGAAGTTCACACACACAAGGAGATTGGAATTTGTTCTTAATTGTTCTTAAATGTTTTTAAAAGGCTCGAGTTAATTTTCTTATTGGAGAAGAGGAGTTTTTGTTGCTTCTTTGATGATGCAGTGGAATTTTTCAAGGTTGTGTCTTATTATATCTTAAGGTGGGTGTTACACTTTAAAGGTAACTTGTTTGTTCATTCAGGTGACTACGAATTGACAAAACACTTGAAGGAGTTACATTGTAGTGCTCAGTGATTATTGTCAAGGGATTGCGGTCTCCCTATACTTGAGGAGTATACGTTCGAAGTCGTTTTTAGTACAACGCGTAAGACACAAGGTTGGTTTCTTCTACTTCAGCATCAAATTGGTGATGATTATTTTTCTTCAACAGTATATAAAGCCTACAGATTTGAAGAATCATTTAATGTACATGCATCACTCAAGGGGAAGTTTCTACTGTTTATTCATTCTCTATTTGTTGATAACAAAAAGGGGAAGAAATATTGTGATGGCATGGCTTAAGAGGAAGACAAGGAAGACAAATTTGTTTCATTCAGAGAGATGATTACATCTCAACTTCTCTACTTCGTCTAGGGAAGTTCGTACACGACTTTGTTTGTTTTGTCATAATCAAATAGGGGAAGATTGTTGGGATTCTTGATTTGATGAGACAAAATAAATAGAAGAATGAAACATGAGGGCTTAAAGTGACAAAAGATGAAAGTTCAAAAGATGGAAGATTACAACGAAATCTTTTATTATTTTAGTTTATTCTTTTGTAATCCTAATGTCTCTATTATATAAAGAGACATAGGGTATAGGTTTTTAATGTGTCTTCCACAATGTAGAATACAGAAAAGTGTGTGTGTGTGTCTAGGGCGTAGTAAATTGTAAACGCCTAGACTAGACTAGGATTAGTTGTTAGTTGCTTCAAGGATCTCTTGATTCCTGTTACAAGATTAGTGTAACCGTATTATTCTGATCAAATAATATTGAGGCGTAAAGTGTTAAAAAAAAACTTTGTGTCAATAACAATTGATTTGTTCTTATTCCGCTGTGCATTAATATTCATTGTTATTGTTGAACCCTAAGGCTCAAAACGATCCAAGAAACTATCTTTAGCACGTTGTTAGTTTCTACATATGAAATATGAAATATGAATGAGTTAGATATGAATGAAAGAATGTATGATGTTGTTTATGCTTGTAAGTGATGAGAAAACATGAATGTGTGGCTTGCTATTTATAGACAAACTGCCTTGGCAAGTCACGGATGGGACGGATCCAAAATGAGGGATCCGTCCTTGTACCTGTTTGGTTCCGTGGGAACCTGACAGAGTATCTTCCCAAATCTAACCAAGATATTTCCATATATTTTCATTGAGTAAGGATCTAAACAAGATATTCATATGATCTTCAAATGATCTTCAAAATCTTCTAAAGATTTCAAAGTGATGCATGCTATGACGTCATAATACATTTCCAATTTAAGATTAAAATGTATATGAATGTAACTTGTAAAATGTATATGAAAGTGAATATGTAACATGTATATACTAGTTAGATGATGTTTTGTGTTTATGAAAGACTTGTGACTATATATGTAAAAGACTTAACTATATTTATGTTTTGCTACAAATAAAGTTTATAATTGTCATTAACAAAATATAGCAAAGATCGTAAAATATAAATAACGTTTTTTAGACGATATTTGTATTAACAGGGTCCATGGCCTAAACCCGAAAAAAGGGTTTGGTACCCGTCCGGCTCCAAACGTTTATCTTTCACATCCTCTCATTACTTCGCCGCTCCAATTGTTATCCGGCAACCCACAAGATCCGGCCGCCTGGCTTTTGCCCGATCCGACACCGATTGATCTACAGTTCTATAGTGTTTTTTTGTGAGGAGAATTCCTGTAGATCTACAACGTACAAAGACAACCATAAAACAAAACCACGAATCCCCACATACCACATATTCCAGAACCCTCTCCCACTTTCCACAATCCACAAAACATTCTCTCTATTGTTATTATTATTAGTATTAAAACTCCTTCTATTATTGTTAAAAGATTTAGCATTAAAAGAAGTAGCATTCATTTTTGTCTCAACACTACCAGAGGACTCAGGAACCCCTCTATGGGATTCTTCTCTGGACACAGTAGTATAAGCATATTTTACTTTAGGGAGAGGATCCCTGGTTAAAAGAGCTGTCCTCACAGGCTGATAGCAATCATCAAGGCCCATGAGGAACTGCATCAGCTTCATAAGCTGCTGATGTAACCCTAGTTCTCTACTAGCATCACAACTGCACTTAACTTCACATACACATTTAGGCAATTTAGTCAAAGCATCAAATTCTCTCCACAAAGAATTCAGCCTATGATAATAATCTGCTACAGAACTACCACCTTGTTTAACAGAATTAATCTTTTGTAACAAATTATATACCACAGGCCCATCAACCTTATCACATGTTTCCTGTAATTCTTTCCAAACAGATGCAGCATTTTCAGAATAAACCAATCCCATATAAACATATTGAGACATATAATTCATGATCCAGGTTAAAACAATGGCATTACATCTGTCCCATTGGGCAGATAACACATCACTAGTGACATATGACTCTTTCAAGCATGTACCATCAACAAAACTATACTTATTCCTAGCCTGCAAGGCCAACTTCATGGCACTAGACCAAATCCTATAGTTTTCAGTCCCAAGCAATTTAAAAGGAATTAAAGTAGCATTACTATTATCATTATTTTGAATATGCAAAAGATTACGAGTATCAAGATTACTAATTAAAACAGGTGAAGCACCACCACCACCACTACTTTCACCAACAGCCATAACAACAGATAAACAAAGATAAACAAGCAATCAATGCAGATAAACAAGAACAAACAAACAAACAAAACAGATAATTCTAAGACAAACAACAAAGAACAGACAAACAAACCACTTAACAACCAACTACCAAGACAGCCCAAGAACCTAAACTCCAGCGACCTAGACTCAATTAAACAACACCTAATAACAAGAAACAGAAGAAAAGCAATACACACCCAAAAATAACCAAATGCTAGCCAAGAAGACTGGGGGTAGCCAGAGCAGGTATCCGTACCAATCAGGTTGGTAGGTCAAGATGTTAACCACCCCGTTTGCACCTTTTTAACTAAACAAGTATTATCTTAAAGGAAGAAAGATCAACTTACAGTGCTTAAACCATATCACAACGAAAAAAAAACTACTACAACAACACTAGATTCAGTTAGTCTAGTACTATTGTAATCAAGAATGGGCCCAACAACCTCAATCAATCATCAGGGATAAAACCCCCAAATCCTCAAATTAGGGTTTCAAGAAACCCTAACCAAGAATCCCACAAGAACCACCATATCTAGCCTGAACAGACTAAATTGAACACGACCGTAAAGAATACGACCTCAATTAACCAACTAAACCTCCAATTAACAAAATCCCAAAAAATATTTGAAACCCTAGAAACCCTAGAATCTCAAAAATCACCAGATTAGATCACCGTGTCTCTGATACCATGTAAGAATGGTAAGAACACACAACAACAATCTTTACACCCAACTAACCACCCCTTGGTGTATCTTTTATTATTAATAGCTAAAGTAGATAAGTCCCCAATAGGGTGCTTACCAAACAAATACAAATACGAAGATTGATCCCCTTCAAAAGGGCACCAACCAACCTTACTACAAATCACTCACACTCAGTTATTGATCAATCAAGATTGATCAATTAAGACAGTAACCAAGACTAACAAGATATCAGAAATGATATCTATAACAATACGAAGACAATGAGAGAACAAAAGAGAATACAAAGACTGCACACAAATCACACTAACAACCCTAGCTCTGGATGAGAGCTAATATAGCGGACATTTACACTTTAGCCCTTGTAGTTCATCACTCTTTCCATAAACAGCTTAAACATGTATTCCAGTGACAACAAGATTGAAGAGATGACACATTAAGTCCTTCAACTTAATGATGACCAAAAGTTATAATATTTATAACACTATACACATGATATACCTTAACCAAAGTGATCATGTGAATCTAATCTAGATCAATATTCTTATTTTTCTAATCTATGCAGCTGACAGACAAGATCAAAAACCTTGGTAATGACATGGAAATTGATTTAGGGAAAGTATGTGCTCGTGTGATAAAGCGTGGGAGCAGAAGAAATTACAGATATATTGGTTCTCTTACTACTCCTTCTTGTAAAGAGCAAGTTATTTGGACAGTTACGGAAAGGGTTAGACCAATTTCGCAGGATCAAATCAACCTGCTCAAAGGACGTCTTGGTCCTGTAAGTCTCGATTTCAATTTTGCATATAGTGAACAACTGAACATGCATCATCTGTTTCCTATAATATACAAACAGATCACGTGTATCAGTATATACTAGACCATTAGACAAAGGTTAACGATAATAGTTACACATTTCTTACAATAACAAAAATAATCAATTACATAAACATACACTTGTATTTTCCTTAACAAAACTTACATGGCTCACATACATTTTTGAATGATAAATGTTATAGCAAATTTGCTTGACGTTGTATTGGATTATTGTTTCTCTAGCAGTCTAGCTTCTCGCTAGTATCTTAAAACAAATTCTCATTTCCGTTCAAAATAAGAACTTATTTTAGTAGTGTCGCACTTGAGTTACTAAAAAGAGTACAAGAGAATGGAGTTTCTTTTCTATGTATCGTACTATCGTATATGTATGATAAATATGTGATATTTGATGGATAACTATAGCATGATTCCATACAACTGTAGATTGATTGATATTGTTATATTAAGGTTATTGATGGATTATGATTATGTTTGTTTTGTAATTTTCAGCAATTTCCTGAAAATGCAAGACCACTTCAACAACTTGGAGGAAGACATGTTTGGCGATTTGATATGCCCGAAGAAAAAGAGTAGACTCGTTCATGAAAATTTACCAATTAACACTCATTCATGTAGTATTTATTTATCCCAAGTACTTCTGATTTCTGAAGATCTTTTTGTGTGAACCTAGTTTTTAAGGTACTTATAACATCACATACATATATAACTTAAAAAAGTTACCACCATGTATGTGTTATTTTGCCATGTATTTGAAGAGCTGCAACATTGTAAAATGTGGGTCAAAAGGGAAAATTAGATCATGAGTATTAAAAATAAATAATCACATGTCAGCATAAGAGATATAAAAAATTACAAAACGCTTACTTAGATTGAGAGTCTAAAAGTTACACGAAAATGTGCATAAAATTGGATGTTGTTTTTTCAATCTATTACAAAATATTGAACACACAAACACATATATGTACAGATATATTTAAACAATGAGAAATGGAAGAACTGTTAACATAAAAGCCTCGTATGTGAATGTCGCATTGCCTGAATACATCGTGTCTTTCTCCTTGAACTTTTCGGTTAGCCCCTGCATAAATCGATCACACAATCTTATAAGAGTCGAGAATTGAATACATGGTATTATAACTGTTCGTTACATAAATGTTGAATTATAGACATTAAATTGTTTATAAGGTTTTCTTTTCTTGTATTACATACCTTAACAATGAGGCAACACCTGAAATTACAAGAAACAACAAAAAAACTTATTAGAAATTTAAGAAAATACTAATGGAACTTGATCGTAACGACTACATATGAAAGTTGTTATGAAGACTTACTCGATGAAATTGTCGTACTCAATGGCCTGCTTATATCCACCAGTCTTGTCAAACTTGGAGACAAGTAAATCCAAGACAACGGGTGAAACAGTAAATCCGAGGCTCGTGAGTGCTTCTCTCAGTTCCCAGGTGTCGATATGACCACTTCGATCTCGATCAAATTTCTCAAAAATTGCCTGTTAACACAAAGTTACTTAGATCATGAAAACATTCGGTCAAACATATTTAAAAGGACAAAAATAATGCATCTTATATATTTCTAACATACTCTCCAATTTTGTAGACTATAAAACACTTGAGTAAATTCCTTTGGTCCTGATATCATCAAGAAAACAAAGTCAATAAACATTATACATATATATTAGTCGAATACTATATTTAAGGCAACTACAAAAATTTAAAAATCATATTTCAATATTTACCAATCTTTCTAGTGTTGGTATTTGTAAAATGATGTATAAGTAGTCGAACGGTACGAATACTATGTAATACCCCGTAATTTTTCAGACGTATTTCTATATAAGATTATCCCTGTTTTTCATATACGAACTTTTCTGAACTCATTTGGTTTAAAAACGTGAAGTTATCTCGCGAAACGTGGAAACCGTGCACAACGCGTACTGGCACAACCAACGATTTGATTTGATTATTTTATTATTTGTGAGAAACGAGGCGTATGAATAGTCGTTTTTATTTGAAAAATTATTCTGAGCACGATGGCGTAATTCTCGTGTCTTGAATCAACTGTTTACTAGTCTAAACGAGCCCCGGACCTCATTTTGAGAAAGATAGCACAAATTACACAAATGGTCCCTGTGTTAATGTTACACCGCCGCCCCCTAAACTTCCCTATTTACACCTTTGGTCCCTCCTAGCATATAAAAACCCATTTTAGGGTTTCCCTGGCATTTGCTAACTCTACCTCACCGGAATTACTATTCCGGCGCCGTCATCGTCTCCGGCTAAATTTTCGGCCACACGTTTTATTAGCCGAGCGTGTAGATCAAGACGAATGAAGTATTTCTGGGGAGTTTGAGACCAAAAGGAGGACGTTTGCGAGGGTTTTGGTCACCACCGCCGTGTCACCGTCACTACCGCCGTGTCGCCGTCACCACCGCCACTCCTCTCATCTCTTTTTCCTCTCGACCTCTTTGGGTATGACGATTACACAAAAATCTTTTCATTATCCATATATATATAACGATTTAAATTAGTTTTCGTGGATATAAAACAAGATTAAAAACATTATTTGAAATGTTTTCGTGTGGTATAAACTATTAAAATGGTATTTGTGGTTTGTTTGAGGTCGACCCATATTGGGTTTCAGATTTGGATTTGTTGTGTTAACGGCTCCAGTTAACCCGGTTATTATCTCGGATTGTATAAGTAACCCGTGAGGGTTTGTAGTTGTTGTCTCGGTTCGCCAAGGATCACCCAAGAGGGTGGTTGTCCATTTCTGTCGTGGTCAACAACAACACCGAGAGGTATTTGTTTGCTTATTTGGTTGAATTACTCTCGAGTCATTTTGGTCTAGATAGCTTATGTTGCAGTTATTTGTTTTGGTCTCGAATTGTGTAAGTTCTGCTTATTTGCTTTTGGAGTTGTGGTTCGAATTTGGATCTACTTATTTACTTATTTGTTTAGGATTGGTCTCGTTTGGTTATGTGTTGTCTTAAGGATTTGATTTGGTCTCGGTATAAGCTGGCTGTGGATGGTTTTGGTTTCGTTGGCGAGAACATCACACGGAGGTGATGTCGTTTTGGTTGTTAGGTTCTTGGTCTAAAGGAATCACACCCGACTAGGGTGAGTCGTGCTTGTTGGTTGGTTAACGGAACACCCACATAGGGTTGTTGCATCTTGTGTTCGGTTCAATAGCATCACCCACGTAGGGTGAGGTTGTTTGTTGGTTTAGATCTCGGATTGTCAAAAACAAAATGGGTTACGTTTGTGTTTATCATAAATGGGCTCCCAAGCCCACGGGAATTAAGGGTCGCGCTTGGTTTTAAATGGGCTCACAAGCCCACCAATATAAGTAAAGGGTGTGTTTGTTTTGTTATAAATTAGTGTGTCAAAATATATATAACTCGTGTTTAGTATTGAAAGGTTGACTAACGTAATTGAACTGTTGTTTGTGAGCGTTGGTATGTTTCGGATAGCTCTTGGGGAATTGGTACTTGGTTTGAACTCGGATGATACATAACGGAACAAGTATACATGGGTCGAGACTTTTATATTTGGACTATATTGGATTAATAATACTTGAACCAATTGACACATATCGGACATTGGACATTGGACAAATTGGACTTATTGGAATTGAAACGAATACAATATATTAGAGTCATGATGAGTTTAATATATTTGATTCGCAACGAATATACAATAAGGAAATATTATCTAATAACCAACGAATACTTTTATTGGTTTTTCAAAAATTGAATTGGGAAATTTAATTTAGTAAAGCCTTGCTAATTGAAATACTAATTTGAGTTTTCTTATAAAACTTAAATTACCTTTACAAAACTTGATTGATTATTTCCGAACTGTCTGGGATTATTGGGTAAATACCGAAACTACCAATTGATCTATTTGTATTAGTATAGCTATTTGTCGTAAATTTTTGGTTTGTCATTGTTAGTTTGAGTTCTAGTCAGTATTTCCTCGACTGTGTCGATGTTTATTTCTTTGGCGTGAGTTGTACCTTGAGTATATGTTTTCTTACCACCACACGAAATGTTGATACTAAACTTTTTATGAGTACTGAGTATGAGTAATCCACGAAAACTACGACACGTTGTCTCTTGTAGACTTAATTATTGTGCGAGACGTAATTTGAGATAACCGTATACGTATTAGGTTGTGCCGATCTCGTACCGTTGTGCTTGTACCTCCGTCTACCGTTGTGCCTGTCTCCTAGATACCGTTGTGATTAGCTCTAGATGCCAGTTGTGTCAGTCGTGATAGTTGCATTTCTGTGGCTAAGGTGAGTTCATGGCCCCTACTTTTACTGGTTTTATAACTGTTTTGGGGGAGAATACATGCTCGTTTTTAACTAAACTCAATGGTTGTTTATTTGGATACGTGAGTTGTTTACTCAAGATTTGACTGTTTGGTTGAAGTATTTGATTTGGTTATTAGAAGGCGTTATGTGTTTATTTGATATACATGGGAGTTTCATAGCCCCACTTTTACTAATAAACTGTATACTGAAACCTTGGGGTGAGAAAACATTCAAAACTGTTTTGAATAGACTTAACTGTTATTTTTTATTTGCTATAACTTGTTGACTGGCTAAGGTTAGACATGCGTTAGATATTTGTCTTAGACCAGGGTAGCAACGTAACCTGTTTATGCTTTGCTATAACGTGGTGCCTGGCTAAGTTTAGATATATATAGCAGATATTTGTCTTAGACCAGGGTAGCAAATAACCCGGATACCTTTTGCTATAACGTGGTGCCTGGCTAAGGTCAAATATATCCTAGGGCCCTACTGTGTTTGTCAATATGAGAGAGGTCTACCGTGACCTATCATATTGATACTGGATTGGCTGTGTTTGTTGATATATGTGAAATTTGTGATTTATATCTATCTTAGTCCAGTGTAGAACTCACCAGCGTTAGCTGACCTTTTAGCATGTATTCTCAGGTTTAAGGCGATAGCTTCCTGTTGGAAGGCGCTTAGCAAGTGGCACGGTTATAGACGACTTTCATAAATATTTGAGACCACTGTATTTATTTTATGGGCCATATTTTCGCACTACTTTTGAATAGTATAAATTTAATACTTTTTGTTAATGAATTTTATTCTAAATGGTTGAGATGAAAACTGTTCTTTGTACTTGTGTTGTGATACCAATCGAGTAGCACCCCAGTGACATGTATGCTTCCGCTGGACCCGATTTTGGGGGTGTTACATACTAAAACTTTGATTATACGACGACAACGCTATTTGCAACTCCTTATCATCAACGACACCACTTCGGTTTATGTCAGCCACTTGAAAACACGCGATCAATCCGTCCCTGGTGGAAATGTGGATGTTCCATAACCGTAGGGGCTCGTGAAAGCGGGCTGTTGTGGCTGATTGTAAGGTGATGGTGCGGCGTAGGGGGTGGAGTAGTATGGTTGAGAAGGTGGCGGTGCACCATAGTTGTAACCTGATGGGTTATAAGACATGGTTTTTAGAGAAATAATGAGATATGAATTGTTTGAGTGAGAAAGTTTGGTTTTCGTGTGTGAATATAAATATTTACGAAGGTGCCATTTGACTTGGTATTCATTCTTCTTTTGACTTTACTTTTGTATTGTTGGCGTACGTTTTGTCCTTATCATTTTGTTTGACTTTATATTCTAATTTTATATAGCTATACCCACGGGGGACAAGGGTGGCAGGACCTTGTCTCCCCACTTTGTCCCTTATTTTTTTTCTGCACAGCACAGTTTTTGTCAGTTTCTGTTCCGTGTTTTTGACAGTTTTAAGCGTTTGACATATTAAACTTTATATTTTTTGTTCCGCACTTTCAGGTTTATAGCTTTTTGATATAAAAAAAAAAAAAAAAAAAAAAAAAACCTAAAAAATAGGCCCCGTGGATATAACCAAATAGGCCCCGTGGTTATAACCCATCCCTTTATATATCGTGCTCTTACTTAACTTGGTATTATATCATGACTTTTTATTTGTATATTTCAGTTAAAAAATATAATTTATTATTCCCTATATCAAATTCGAATAATGCCTCCTCTTTCTATTTAAAGTATGTTCAAATATTTATTTTAGCAAAAAAAAAAAAAAAAAAAAAAAAAAAAAAAAAAAAAAAAAAAGAAGAAAAAAAAAGGAAAAAATAAAAATAAAAATAGAGGTTATAATATGTCACTTTATTACATTATTCTTAATCCTTACAAGTTACGGGGGTTCAATTTTTATTCAAGATATTAACAAAGAAAAAATATAAGGAAAACATATACTCAAGCTAATGTTATATATTCTTTCTTTTTTCAAACAAAATTCATATTATGAAAGGATATTCATATTGTAAACTTTTTAAAACGTCTAATCATTATACAATTAGAGCAGGGGTGCAGATGACAAGCTTATCTCTTCATTCGGGCCTCACTGAGTGCTACGTCAGCACAACAAACCACAACTAACAACCCCCCTCCCCAATCAACTAACCACAACTTACTCATTTGGGCCTCACCACTATTATTTTTTTATTTTTTTATTTTTATTTTTATTTTTTATCAAATATCCAAATAAACTAAAACTAATTTTATTCAAATAAAAATACAATACATTTTATTCAAACACACATTAAACATAAAGTTACGATACGAAAAAAAAGAAAGATACGAGAATTAAAATAACGAAACAACAAATACTAAAACAACACATAAACTTAATCCTCGTCTTCCTCCTCGTTGTTACGCCGGAATTTTTTCTTTATTTCGTTCTGTCTACGGCGAATGATAGCAACCGCCTCCGGATCGGAACTGACGATCCACGGGAACTTTGAATTGAGGTTCACATGGTGGTGTCGGAAATGATGAAGGTTGGGAGGAGTTAAAGAATTGTGGTTGCATTCCACCCGGACGTTGTGGGTAATTTGTGAAACTTTGAAACGCAAATTGTTGATTTTGATAAATAGCCTCGGGAGGCAATTGCGTTCCGTATAAAGGAATTTGTGGGGATGGCAAGTTAGAATTATTTTGATGAGGGGGTAGATGGGTTTGACGAACCCGCGTATGGATTTGAGGACAAGAGGTTCGTGAAATACATATGCTCGTTTGGGTTTTGCGACATGGTTGTTTCTCTTCAATTTGATCACAGTGGGTATATGTGAGTTTGAGTGTGTAGATGTTGGTATGTATGAATATTAGTTGTGTTGTTATATATAGAGAAGAAAAATATATATATATATATATCCGTTTGTATCAAACGGTAATATTACCGTTCAAAAAGAATTAAATACGCTCCATTGTCAGAAGTTTTCCTTCGTCGTTCAGACGAGGAGATGGCCTTCGGCGAACCACGGCGAGAAGCAATGGTGCAGCAACGAGCTTCGGCGAGCTCCAGCTCAGCCCACGGCGAGCTCAATGAGCAGCTGCACCCCCTGGTCTTATAGCGTGTGATCATGTATATGAAGAGGGCAATATTTGCATTACAGCCGAGTTGACTATATTTTTGTAGAGTTTTAAGAGGCAAAATTTGACTTTGGTGAATAGATGAACAAAAGCCGCAAAATACTTATAACAATGATTAGAATATGGAGTGACAAGTGGGTCCAAACAGTGTGTCCGTGTTCTCCCCGAACTTAGGCTACTCGCAGTAACAATGCTCGATCGACTCACACGATCGATTACAAGTCGATCGACATACTGTGGGCGATCGATCGCCAAGTTTTTTTTTTTGGGAACATGGTCGTATACTCGATCGATAAACTTTTCAATTTTCTTGTGCCTTTTTAAGTTGTAACCGTTGTGTAATGGTTGGTAAATAAAAAAAAAAAAAAAAAAAAAAAAAAAAAAAAAAATCTTTTAACACACTTATAAATACCACATATTAACACACTTCAATTCACAAAATCTCACAATTCTCTCTATTCAAAATGTCAAAGAAAACACCACAACCAAAAGGCCAAAAATCCCGATTGCCACAAAACATCCCGCAATTAACACCGGATTCGAATTTCCGGTTAACCGGTGTCTCACCAAACGTCAATTTCCGACCCGCTACTTTAGATTATCAATCGCAACAACCTCCACAACAACAAACTAACAATCCATTTTTTATAAATCGTCCTATGAATCGTCAATTTGTTCCACCGTATCAAAACAACCAACAACAACAACAAAGCGACTCCCGTCGAAGCCAACAATCTATGTATGGCTCACCCGAATCGGTGTATCGTCCAACAATGGATTCATCAACGTCTTCCTATTCAAATTATCAACATTATTCTCCGGTTAACCGTATGAATCTTGATGCTTGTGATTTTGAAGAACAATTATACAACAAACCAGATTTTTATGTGGGAACTGGTTCGGGTTATCCGGCTGAAGGTTATCCGAGTCAAGAGTATCACGGTTCGGCTCATGGATCGTATCACGATTCGGTTCCAAATGATGACGACGACAACACTATTTCGGAAGAGATGTCACCGGTCAAACCTAAGAAACGAGCTACAAAGGCTAAGAAGAAGACTGTTGAGAAAGAAACCAAGAATGATTCGTCGCTTTGGACACGCAAAGAAGAGATCGCGTTGTGCAATGCTTGGTGTGATACGTCCGAGAATAGCATAATGGGAAACAACCAAAATGCTAAGGGATTTTAGCAGAAAGTGATTACTTACTTTGAAAAGGAGGTTGGTGCAGACAGAACGTACAACTCGATTATTACCAAGTGGAAAAATAGGATTCGTCCTAGAGTTGGTCAGTTTTGTGCCATTTACAACAATGCTTATAGGAATTATGGAAGTGGTGCGAATGACCTCACTGTTTACAGACGAGCGTGTGAAGAATACCAAATAGTGTATAATCATGCGTTTGTATTGGAGCATTGTTGGGAAATTTTGAAGGACCATGAGGTTTGGAAGGATAATGAGATGTCGGCTTTTTTAAGCCAAGATGCGGGTCGAAAAAAAGCAAGGACTTCTGAAACCGGTTCGGATGTGCCTGATAATGAAGAGACTCGAAATAAGCGACCAATTGGTCGTGATGCCGCTAAGAAAAATAAGAAGAAATCGTCGAAGAGTTCCAAGTCTTCCTATATGGAAGATGTAGCCGAGAAATGGAAAACCATTAAGTCCATGGCATTGGGAAAGAAGAAGGAGCTGGCAGACGGATACTACGAGTTGAAGAAAAAAGAGTTGGAGCAAAGGCAAAGGAGTTGGAGCTGGAGCAAAAGAAAGCGGAAATGGATGACAAAAGATTTGCACTAGAACAACAAAGACTTGAACTTGATCGAGAAAAGAAATATAAAAAAGACATCATATTCTATCTCACACCAATCGACCCATCTTTGCCCGCATTACAACGACAAAAAATGCAGGAAATCAAAGATTCGATCAAGGCACGCCACAACCTAGATTATTAGTTTTTAATAAGTGTTGTAATGTTTTTATTTTATTTGAATTATTATGTAACGTTTTAATTATTAATGAAATTTGAGGGTTTTTTTTTTTTTTTTTTTTTTTTTTTTTTTTTTTTTTTCAGGAAAAAAAGTAAAAAAATAAAAAATTGATCATGGTCGCTCTTACTAGGGCACCCAATCGCCTGAAGGTCGCTGGAGAGAGAAAGTTGACGTGGCATAGAAAATGGGAGGGATTGGGATCCCTTACTGGCCAGCCTTACGAAACTGATAAGAACTTGTCGACCAAGTAATATTTCATAGTTGCATGTGGGTATTGTACGATAGTTCTTTCCGTCGACTTGGATATTAAGACAAGTTATCGATAAGCTTCAATATTTTTTCATACAAAACTTGTTTACCTTATATGCTTCCCCAAATTTATTGCTATGTGATGTTCGGCAACGAGCTTTTGTGAGTGTTTTAAATGCAACTCGCATCTAGGGTAGCATTAGGTTTTGATACAAGATTGTGTGATAACCAACTAACAATTACCTTTTTTTTTTAAACTTCAAGTTAAAAAATGCTACTTGTATTAGCATTTACATGCAACTAACGTTTACACTTAATAAATACATCTACAGAGCTATGTTATCCAACTCTTTTGTATGTATTTTGCTACCGCTAGTTTTGCCTAACCTAACTTAATAATGAGAAACATGAGCTTTCTTAGAAACTTAACAACATCTTCAAAATCTTTTCTGTTGTGGTGTGTTTGTCAACAAAATGAAGCCTGAAACAACCACCTTGTACAATACTTCAAAGTCGTTGACAAGTATCAATTCCCTAGCCTACCCAATAAGTCAACATAGTATCTGTTTTAAATACAAGCCTTACTCAATTTCATACTCTCAAATAACAAGATTTGTCTCAAACAATAATGGCTCAACCGGTTTATGTGATAGGATCTCAGTTTATGGCCCCATACCCATTTGATCTCATAGTTGATCTAAACTCAGGTGGAAACCTTGTGATCACTGATATGAACCATAAGGTTTTGCTCAAAGTAAAATCATGCAACACGACCTTCCATCATGGGCGAATGCTTCTCCATGCGGATGGCACGCCCATTGTTAGGGTTCGAGAGAAGGTATATATGTTTACGTTTTGATTTTGATTACTTATCGTCGTAATTTGTTATTCCTTGAGTTTTTTTTATGAAGCTTAAGTTGATGCTAAATTGAAAACATTTATTTTTCTAGATCTTGAGTAAACACAATCGATGGAAAGTATTTAAGGGTGACAGTACCTCCGGTTCGAATATGTTATTTAGCACAAAACAACCTAGCATAATTCAGTTTAAGACGAGTTTGCACGTGTTCTTAGCGAACAAAACGAATGGGAAGGATGATTGTGATTTTAAGATTAAAGGAAGTTGGTCAAAGAAAAAATGCACAATACACATGGGAGATTCTCATTCTTCCACCATAATTGCCGAAGTAATCTCCATACTGTCTGCTTAATTCGTGTTTGAGTAAATTTGGTTGTTGTCAATTACTGGAACTAATCTTAATAATGGTCTTTTTTTGTAGATGCGAAAGATGCAAAAGTCGAAGAAAGCTAAGTTTGATAAGGACAAGTTTGTGGTTACTATTTCGCCAAATGTAGATTATGCTTTCGTGATCACACTTATTGCCATTGTTGATGCTATGAAAAACTTAGACAAAGAGTATGCTGAGCAAATTTCTACATCTACGAGTCAAGTTATTGGTGCAACAGCTTCCTAGACATATTATTTACAGTAGTTGTATACTATACATTCGTAATAAGATTTCGAGATAACGATCGACTCATGATTTTCCGTGATTGGTATATATGAACAAGGCATTAAAACAAATAATGGACAAATGTACGTGGGAGTTATTCTATTCTATTCTTCTAACGTGTTGTAGGAGTTCCGCCAGTAATTCAGTTATGTATAGGATTGTGAAGGGTTCTACTATACCCACGGGGGACAAGGGTGGCAGGCACCTTGTCTCCCCATTTTGTCCCTCTTTTTTTTCTGTACAGCACAGTTTTTGTCAGTTTCTGTTTCGTATTTTTGACAGTTTTAAGCGTTTGACATATTAAACTTTATATTTTCTGTTCCGCACTTTCAGGTTTATAGCTTTTTGATATAAACAAAATTATAAAAATAAAAATAAAATAAAAAAAAAGGACCTAAAAAATAGGCCCCGTATATATAACCAAATAGGCCCCGTGGTTATAACCCATCCCATTGTGAATTAAATGTCGGAGATGAAACAATTAAATGTCGGAGAAAATTTCATCTATATCCATGAAAAACTTCATAAATACTCACCTATATCCAAAGTACAAATAATTAAATTTAAAGTGATAAAAATGGGGGAATTGCATATATCCTTACAAAAGCTCAAAATTGCATATATATATCCAGCTTAAACTTTTAATTGCATATATATCATTTTAAAGGCTGAAAAATTGCATATATATCCAACTTAACTTAATAATTGCATAGATATCCTTTCTAAATCTTCGTAATTGCATATATATATATATATATATATATATATATATATATATATATATATATATATATATATTGAGACTTTCTTGCGAGAACCATTTTATCTGCGAGAACTGAGAGAACCACCAAAAACATACATGCACGCCTTCAATAATTGTATTTTTGCACATATGTTCTAAAAACAACATATATGTTTTAAAAAAAACATAGTTGTTCTAAAGAATTTGATAAGAAATTGGAAATACAACATTTTTCTTTGAAGGTGTGCATGTATGTTCTTATAAGGCGTGCAACGACAATATTGCGGCCTTGTGTAAGGTTTTTGTGAAAAAAAAGGATGAGTTCATGATGATATTGAAGAACATAGGTGGATACTTACGATTATTGATGATTTGCATGCATTTTTATTTTATTTTAAAAGGCGTGCATGTATGTTTTTTGTGGTTCTCTCAGTTCTCGCAGATAAAATGGTTCTCGTAAGAAAGTCCCCCTATATATATATATATATATATATATATATATATATATATATATATATATATATATATATATATATATATATATATATATATCCTTCTAAACCTCTAATATATCATATATATCAAAATAATTATTTAATTTAACTTTAAACTTTAAATTATGATAATTATAATTTTAAAATTACGACAAAAATATTTGTTTTAAGGGTACGATGTCCCGTGATTCAAATGAATGACCAAAAACAATATATCAAGAAAATGTTTAACCTCACGAAAAAATTCATCTTATCTCATATATAATACGAATACATTAAATAAATAATCAAATATATCATGGTTGTTATATATTATATATCACAGATAAAATATGTTTGCAAGGAAAGGGTATATACTATTGCCAACAAGTTTATAAATAAAGAAAAATTATATTTAACAAATATTTTTTTATAATTATAATTGTTATATATTCTAGAGTCGTAAATTAAATTAAATAGTTATTTGGATATATATGACATATTTAAAGTTTACGTAGGATATATATGTAATTCTAAGTTTAGATTTGATATATATGCAATTTTTCAGCCTTTAGAAGGATATATATGCAATTAAAAGTTTAAGCTGGATATATATGCAATTTTAAGCTTTTGCAGGGATATATATGCAATTCGTGTACCCTCTTAATTAAATAGCTAAATGATCATCGTAGCCTTTTATTTAAAAACAATATATAGGCTATGTTTGACAAAAGTAGCTGTGAGTGGTAGCAGTGAGCTGTGAGCTGTAGCCACAGCTCACTGCTCACCGCTCACAGCTTCTTAAAGAAGCATTAGAAAAATGAGCTTTTCTAAAAAATAGCAAAGCTCACCGCTCTTTTGCCAAACGAACACTGAAAATCAAAAGGCTCATTGTTCACCGCTCATCGCCTCAAAAAGCTCCAAAAAGCTCTGCGCCAAAGTCTTAAAACACTAAAATACTCGAATCCATATCTGTATAAAGTGGATGAATGGAGAAATATTAATGAAAGTCAAAATTACTTATACATGTAGTCGATTTTTAAAAAGCAATTCACTAATGACAATTTATGAATTTATCACAACAATCTCAACAAACTACCGTATTTCATATGGATTAGTTTTCTTCTTTTTCTTTCGTTATTTACATCGCCGATAAGATCTTACAAAACCAATACTTTTTCTTATTATAATAAACTAGCAGGGTACCCGCGTGTTGCAGCGGTGGGTACACTGTGATTAAAATTTAGGCGCTAACAAAATTATAGTGACGAACTGATTAACTGAAAAATACAAAATTATACTTTTAATACTTTTATTCATGTCTTTTATATTTGGAATACTGAAAATAAGAAGTGTATGAAACACACTTCTTATCTCTCACTTCTTTCTCTCACTGTAAACTTTACTCTTTCGATTATACTCCTCTCTATCAATTACACCCACAAACATATCTGAAGCCTTCGATTGTTTTGGTTTAGGTTTAGTGTAATTTAGGGTTACGGTAAAATATTCGATCTAACAAAAGTAAAAATGGTTTGGGGTAGGGTAAGTATAACAACCCGCAATTTTTCCATGGTCCTTACCCATTGTTTGTATCGAGTCCTTGTAGGCCTAGAATGTAGCACGTCGCGGCTTGGCACAATAATTAGTTTAAAAACGCGAATTAAATTAATTTTGACACCTCGGGACAAGAATATGCGTATTTATAGTCAATTTTATTGGAAAAATTATTCTAAAAACAATGGAACACATTAAAATTTTTCGGGAAGTCGCCTCGACACTTAAATTTAGCTCGGTTACGTATTATAGAAAGTTTAGCTAATTAACACTTCCCACCCCACGCCCAAGTTACACAATTAGTCCTTGAGGGACACCATGAGTTCATTCCAAGTCCAAGCACTATAAAAAGAATAGTATAATCTCATTTAGGGTTAAACCCTTCCCCTTTTCACTTATCAGCCGCTCCTCTTCTCTCTCTCTACTCTCATTTTCCGGCCAAGTTTTCCGGCGAGCACCACACACCACCACCGCACCTTCTCTTCCTACACCACCACCATTGAACTTCATCTTTTACAACCCTTAACCCATTTCTAAACAATACGCGCCCATAAACCCTCTCACACCATCACTACGCGCCACCACTTAGTTTTCCGACCAAGATCTATTCTCATCCGAAGGTTTAAAAGGTGGGTAACACCGAGTCACCCATGGTTGTGACTCGGTGTGAAACAAACTCAAACATAACGAGTTATTTTTATTCTTTTGGTTCGAATGGGTTATGTAAATAAAAGGGTTTTATGTTCTTTTTTTATTAATTGAGAAACAATATTAGTTTGGTATCCGGGTTTTGTTGTGTGTCGAGTTGCATCTAGCAGTGAGCATAAGCTCATGGTTATGGTCATGGTTGTTTCTTTTCTTTTTATTTGTTTCAGTTTTGTTTGGTTTTGTTACTCCGAGAGATAGGAAGGGTTGTGGATTTGTACATTGTGGTTAAATAATTGTATATTTTGGTGAAAGGGTAAATTAAATTGTGTATTAATTGACCACTTTAATAAGTCTGAAAATTATGTGCATTAAAGTGGTGTACACTATGCTTAATTACTTGTAAGTCTGAAAATTTTGGTCTGAAAATTTTGAAGAGAGAGTCATCCCTCTATTATATGTAGTATAGACTATTAAAGATTTATCCACTTCAAGGTTTTAATTTTAGGTAATAGTTTGCACACCCAAAAGTTGGTTTCCGTAAGTAATAATTATCCTATATACTAAAAGGGTGAAAGTTTGCTCCCCCAAAGCAAGCGTGGCACAATATTATTGGATGGGTTACTATTTCGTCCACTATAGCTAACACGTGGGAAGTGTATATTGGGGTTGCTACTGTTTTGTCAACTGTAGCATTATGTATTCTCCATCCCACCGCCTTTCACAGATTCTATAATCCACAGGTTCTATAATCTTCCACAAACAACCGGGTATTCTATTCTCTCTAAAATCTCCAAAACAAAAACCTAAAAACAAACACAAATCAAGATCTAATGATGATGAATAAATTAACAAAAAAATTTCCTTTTGATCCCACATATCCGGATTTGTTTTAACAGAGAATGGAAGCAAAAGTTTGGAGGTCCATCACCGATCACATTCATCAATCGTTTCATTTAATCGGTTCTTTTTGTTTAGTGGTACATGAATAAGGGTTAATGAGAGATTAGTGATGCTGATGACACACCGATTAATCTATAATCAGGTAAGTGTTTTTGTTTTGATTACAAATGTGCTATTTATTGATTAATGGATTTTTTTTTTTTTTTTTTTTTTTTTTTGTTTTTTTTTTTGAAAGGTGAATTTCTTTGAAACTTCGTGTCGCGATTCAACAACGAGAGGTCTAGCTTACGCTGTCTTAACCGGGCCCGCGCTAGAGAGCTCCTTCGAAGTGGAAAGCCTTGTTCAAATACCCGATGGGGGAGAACCCCCTACTAATCCGCCCGCCCGAAGGCACGACGATTAATAGGGGTAAACCCTGCCCCCTCAGACTTGACCTGAGTATTCCAAAGCCAAGCCCTCATAGAGGGACTTCCTAATATCTCAAAGATGACCTAAGTGGAGTTTGAACTTGAGACCTCACGGTCACCAAGCCAAGATCCTGGACCAACTCATCATTGATTTTTTTTTTTTTTGGTAAAGATTAAATCTTTATGGTGGGTGATAATACAAATTATGGCGCCCTTTCCGTTGTTGCGTTTTAGGTACCTTTTATCCTCTCAATGAAGATTTGATAATATTTAATGAACAATTAAATTAAATTAGGTGCTGTGGTTGGTTATTGCTGTAAACAAGTAATTTTTTACTTGAGTGTTCTGAGGTTCAAGTTAATATGGTTAGCAGTTCAAGGTTTATTCTAAATTCACTCTTTTAACTCTAAAAGAACATAGTATCTGTTAATATAGTCGAATTAAACAAAGTGTATGCATTAGTTTTGTGTAAATGTGTCTAGAATTACTAAGAATGCCGTGAATTTAGAGATAACAGATGAGGTATTTGACAACTAATAGGTCGAATATTTGCCTGTTGGATTTGGATGTTGGATCAGATCAATATTAAACGATGCAAATTATAGTTGAGTGAATTAACATACGACATGTGATTCTTTCATTTCAATCTTTTTCCAATAAGAGGTGCACTTTTGACTTTCTTGAGGCGAGTAGTCATTTAAGTCCCTTTTACTTAAAGCAAAAAAAAAATGTCTCCGTATGAATAAACTGGCTTCTTTGTGTTGAAATTGCTTATGGTTGCAATTTGTGTTTACCTAAAGATTAACAATCGTTTAGAATAGTGAATAAAAAATATTGGGTAAAATAATAGTTGTCTTTATCCCGTGATGTGCCACATGTTTTGTATAGGACATAACTGTTATTTGTCTAATGGTCAATAACAATTGGTGGAGGTTGTATATGATGGTCACACCAGTATAAGAATAAGAAGATGACTAAAGATACATGTGAATCATAAATTAGTTTATTAAGCTTTTGAACATGGAATAATTTATTTGTTAATCAATGTCCATTCAGTGTGTTGGCATTTGGGGCTACTCTTTCTTCAAAGAGTCAGACCATATCTTTCTGTTTCTTTGTGGGTGATGAAGCAGATTCCGTTCCTGGAATTCAGCATCTGGTACTTGGATTTGGCATGAAAATTGCTCTTAAGCTTTTCAAAAAGCATGGTTCATTACAAAATACTCTAAATGCTGCTGCTATAAGAACTGTTGGCAATCCAAGATGTCCTAACAAAGCACGCTACCCACTTCAAAAGAAATTATGAGGTTCTTTCTTTAAAGAGGTACGTTTCCTGTGTATAATATTAGAGATGGCAATTTTAACCATTTTACCTATGTATGGATTTATTTGGGTTAAACGGGTTTAATTGCTCAAAAATCCGGGTAGTGTCTTAAAATTTGAAAACCCGACTAACTTGCTTTTTTGAGCAAAATGGCCATAATAGTAACAAAGAGCTTTTGTAATCATAAGACAACAGACTAATCGTACAACATCATTTCAGTGATTATCTTTTCTAGAGTACGTTAAGAGCTTTAACTGAAGTTAATGAAGGCGGTAGATAAGCTTTTTTCATTATGTTAACTTTTATCTGATTAGAACTTCAGCATTATTCTAATATGTTATCAAAAATGAACATGCTGATGCAGGTGTGTTATTTCGTTCCTCAAGTAGCATGGGAAGGAAGTATTAGAGGGAAAATATACTGTAATGCAGGTGTGTTATTTCGTCCCTCAAGTAGCATTATTCTAATATGTTATCAAAAACCGGAGGCTGTGCAGCTTTTCTTGCAAATGATAACAAATCTGTCTCACCAATATGGGTGTATCATACAGGTTGGATAATGTTCATTGTTTCAGTTTGCCATCGGGTAAATGGCAAACTGCAGTACGGGTTAGGTTAGGTTGGACTTACCCGAAAAACTAATTTTTCGGGCCATTTTTTGCTACATTTTTTGAGTTTTATAAATAACGATTACAACATATAGTTTCTGATATAGTCAATTAGAAATCAAATGGTTGTATGGGTTTACAAAAAGTGTGTATCTAACTTACCTTAAATGTTGAGCATAGTGCACCTTTTAAATGTGCAACAGGTTTTTGTGAAAATGGCTTAGTATATGGCCAGTTTATTCCAGCACCTGTCAAAAGTGAGAAATGAGTAGGAGCATTTACAGGTATTGTTGCTTCTAACTACACTGTTCCAAGTCACCATATAATAGAACCCTTTTTATACCAACGGAATTAGTTGTAATGATAAAGTTTAAGGGCACATTTGGAACTTTAAACTTTATCATTACAACTAATACCATCATACGGGAGGAGGCATTCAACATTGCATTAGCAGCACCTCTTAACATCAATCATTATGCCTTCCCTAAATGGAACCTTAAATTACTTTCGACACTTCGTCATGTTTTCTTATATTATTTCTTGCTTATATATGCAGATGGCTAGAAATTGTTATGCAGTAAAAAAGAGCTCTGTTATCTGTGTCAAGTTATCTTTAATAACAGGCTATTGGGAACGGTACTCCACCGACATGGTATACTTTTTTTCTTGACATGTCTATGGTCTATATGAGAGACCAATTAGGATAACAGGAATTAGCTGGACGCAATTCTGTCATGAAAACGTTCGTGGGTTTCCATTGATGAACTTTATACAGCAGGGTGACGATACTTTCTACATGACCTGTTATGATGAATTTGGTTATGAAACAGGTTTTTATCCTGGAGCAAAGAAACGTCCAGAAAGGATTGTGACTCAGGTGTGGCCTTATCATGACTATCAGTAGGTATTGTGATAATTAGAATTTTTTAAATTGTTAACCATTAAGTATTTCATCTTATATATATATATATATATATATAGGGGGGCGTTCTTGTGGTATATATATATATATATATATATATATATATATATATATATATATATATATGTTTTGTTTTATAATGTTTACTATGTGAATTTTGTTTTCCAGAAATTTCCTCCTCAGTTCTTAGAAGGATTGAATCATAATGCGACAATAAGGATGCGTGCAAATGTAGAGGAGGTGTTCAATGTACGTGTAAACTATGTTGAAACAGGTGCGCAAAGTGGTAACTATAAGTATCGGGTGAGGGAGAAACACTGGAATGCAATGGTAGCTGGTCTTGGTCTAGAATCGGGCATGGTTGTGGTTTTCACAAAAGAACGGAACAATTGTTTGAACTTAATGGCATTTAACACAGACGGGACTCAAGTAACCATTCCAGATTTTCGAGGTTTGACAAACCTTAAAAAAATACAACGCCCTTTGTATCCATTTGAAGAAGGCATGATATAATAATGTAGATGAAGAAAAGGAGCTGGATTTTTTATTTATTTATAAAGGGATAGAGCTAATGCATGTATAATAATTGTGGCATGTTAAATTGCAGACGATAAAAGGCTGCAGCACATATGTTTATGGCCAGGCCACCAAGAGCATTTTGGTGAAAGAAATGATACGTTCTATAAGGCGTATAATTCCACTAAGCTGCTCCAAACACTCCACTTTTAACTGTTAACAATAACCCGAAAACAAGAAAATAATTACTACATACTATTAACAAAGCATTTCCGCGGCAAAGCGCGGGCTACCCAACTCATTTAAGCTATTATTTAGAAATGTTTAAGAGGATGATTTTTTATTTTTTATTTTTTATTTTTTTTCCTTCTTATTATGATTCAAAATGAATCAATAACCAATGAATCAATAACCAAAAGCATACTTAGAATAGTTAAACTTTGCAACCTGCTTGTAAGAGAGAGGGGAGAGGGAGTCGAACTTACTAAACTCATTATGACTTGTCGACTAAGATGTCATTTGTTTTTTTTTTTTTTTTTTTTTTTTTGGAAGAACCATTTATTATCTCTTTTCACTTCTTTTTTCTTTGGGCATGCAAAATATTTTTTTTTTTTTTTTTTTTTTTCGACATAAGTGCTTCTTTTTCACTTCTCACCTCTTCAAAAACCAGACAAAAAACTTCCATTTCTTCAACACATACCCTATTTATCTCTCTTTCATTATTTTCTTTCAAAAGCATAAAAAACCAACGGTTTTTTTCTTTGTAGATAAATACTTTAGATGCACCTCTTTCTCTGCAACATAATTTGCAGATGAAGACATAAAAACTTTGAAAACACAAACGACACCTATGTAATATTTCATAGTTACATGTGGGTATTGTTATATATTAAGGGTATATATTGATATTAGAGACAAACAAATAATATGTTGATCACAATAATAAAAGATAAAGTGTAAAGAATGATACCGTGAACCGTTTGATTGTTAGACTCCAAGAACATAAACAAGGAAAATGTTAAGGCCTGTGATGCTCACAGTTTTCTTAAGACAGATTCGTCCTCTCTACGGTGCTTGAGAATCGTGAACGTCTATCTCCCAGGATAAAACAACAATGGATAACTCCGTTAGCACAAACGGGTTATCAAGGCAAACCAAAACCGAGCCTTCCTTCTATTACGAACCGGATACACACAAGGTCAAATATGAACCTTAAACAAAATGGAGATGAGTGAATTGTTTTCTTAGTGTATTGAAATGAGAAGAGAGCTCTCAACTTATAAGGAATATGGATATGAGAAAAAATGGTCACAATTAATTCACACAATTAATTTCACTAATGCCTCATGAATCAAAATAAATCATAAATTAATTTTGATTTCAATTCACATTAGTATACATAATGACACTATCAATTGTCATTCAAAACATTTGACCAAATTTTCCAACAATCCCCCACATGAATGAAATTGATAACGGGAAACAAAAATCAATGACTCAATGTTGCAATAGAGTTTTGCAGTTGATATTTGCAAAGGATAGGTAGGTGTTACCCTTTGAACCTTCCATTGTGAAATATACTTAGACTCTTAGCAGCCAGTAGAACTCGATGTCTTTGAACTGCCTGCTGTTTGTGGAGACGACAATATATATTCACACAAATATCACCTTGACACTTTTTGGTTCTCATAATTATGTTCGTTATGGTCATGAACATTAGCCTGGTTCTGCGAAAGCTGTTAAGAATTGCGCCCCCACAATTCCCTTAGAAGCAACCCCACTTCTCTCTCACATAGGTGATTCTCGATTAATCATTAAAATCCATATGCTTAACCTCATATTGTCACTGTTATAGGAATGGACTAGGAAGTTTACTAACTCCCTTAAATAAATGTAGAGTTTATTACTCCCCCACAGTGACCTCAGTTTATACAAGTAAGTTGTCCTATTGAAGCCAGATCTTGGGATTTCCAGTCAGCTGGGTTAGGTTTTCCTTCATATAAACTTTTCAAGGGCTTTAGTCTCATTCCTCTTCACGACTTGCTAACTAATTCTTGCATTTAGCTTTTCGCAAGCGGATCCGCAATGTTATTCTATGACTTCATATTGTCAATAGGGATAACCCATGCTGAGAGTAGTTGTCGCATCGACATAATATGTTTGTACAAATTTGAGTTTCGTTCAACTCTAAATATATCATGCTCCAGGTAATTCTTGAGTATTCCAACTAGGCAAGAACTTCATGTTTGTTGATGTCTTTTTGAACTCTAGCTAGGCCGGAATCCCCCACATGGAATTTATCTCAAGAATTTTGTAGAAAGGTTATCTCTTTCAATGTATTAATCTTGTTTATAAGTTTTTTCTCACATGGATATGACATCAAGATCATTAGTAATTTGTCATTTCACAAGTTTCATACTAGTGTATGCACACTTTTTGAATGTCTTATGTTAATTATTTTTCGTATCATAATTAACAGATTCCAAATCTAGCATGCTATAGACCAAGGAATCAAACGTATGACAGAAGATGCATCATTCTGATTACTCATAGCTTCATCTTCTAAAATTCTTCTTTTAGACAAATCACCACCTTAAACCACACACGTTTTAGGAGGATCCCATAAGCTATATGTGTAAGTCCTACACTTATAACATGTCATTCCAATTCACATGTGATTATACATATAATCACATTCAATCTCTTATCATTATATGATTATCACAATTTATTATGTTATTATAATCACATAAAATCAATGTGTAATCATTTTACACAATCAAAATATGTCCAACTTAGCGAATAGACAATAGCTCACATTGGATGACAATCACACCGTTCAAGTTAGTTACATAAACCAACGGAATTTGTTGTCATCTATATGTGTGTTCTTTCTTGACATTTCACATGTCCTACACGGTTATATTCAACTCATAGTCATTTCTTACATATGACAAACCATTCGATTATTAGCAATATGAGTTATAACAAGTCTTGACGATTATTCATCTTTCTAGAATAACAAGTAGTTTGATTATTTGCAGCAATATTCACAACAGAATATTTGCAACATCCAAACTTCCAATACTCGATACAAAATCGAGCGACTTGTTTATTCTCATGTTACCAAATTAGTTGCACAAAACCGCGCCAAACAACTTTAAATAGGCACTAATTTGCCAGAATATTTTGCACAAAATGAAACAAACAATTTTGCGTTGAACATTGTACAAAATATCACATATAACAACAAAAAAATGTTGTACCAAACAACTCAAATGTATGCATCCAATCAACACAAATATCAGCACAAATATATATATATATATATATATATATATATATATATATATATATATATATATATATATATATATATATATATATATATATATATATATATATAAGTCGCTTGGAAAAAATGTTGTGCTAAAATACAAAGTGCGATCATTTGATTTTACCGTTTAAGCTCAACATTTTTTTTTTCAAAATCAAGTTTAAGATGTTTCATTGTTACCTAATCACAGGAAAAACAAAGAATTGGGTGCAAAACTCATTTGTTACCATGCGAAAAACACATTTTTCCACGACATCGCGGTTGTGACAACATACCTGTCCAAACTGAATTGATGTACCAAAATATTGGGCTCAAACATTTAAGCTCAAAATTTCCAAAAATCAAGTTTAATGTCTTAGATGAGCTCTATAAAAAAATATGGCTCAAACATTTGTGTACTACGTGAACAACGCATTTCCCATGAATGCGCAGTTGTGACAACAAATTCTCCAAAATAAATAATACTTTGTGACCAAATGGTTCACCTATTTCGACTCAAATTTTCCAAAAATCAAGTTTAAAGTCTTAGAGTGCAGCATAACGGAATTGGAATCAAAACTCATTTGTTTACTATGCGAACAACGCACTTTTTCCCACGAGTGCATAGTTGTGATAGCACATATTTTGGATTCCAAATAACACCAAAATTCTCATTCCGCAAGAATGAGTTGAATCATCATAAAACCAATACTAGTTACACAAACTAGTGTCATAACAAGATTTCACCCAACATGATTTGAGCACTCTATTTTTCTATCATAATGTAATAGTCTTGAAATTTTACTACAACAAATATCAAAAACAACTCGTTGTCTATCTTTATTCTTTTACAAAAGATTTCACAAGATTACTACTGCTTTCCGTAAGATCATACCATCTTAATATAATCAAATTGTTTTAAGCTTGATAGTATAATAATAATCACAAAACCATGCAAAGCAAAGGCAGTTTCATGTTATATATCATTCACACAAGTCAACTATAGACATAACTTAATTAAGTAACCACTTATATACACAAACAGAAACACACACATACCCACAAATGATCGGATCAAGAAGATGAGGAAAAAAAAACCCTGTTGATGATGAATCGTTAATCGAAAAAAGAGGGAAAAAACCCACAAATAATCGGCTCAAGAAGAGCGCAAGTTTTTGGAGAATGCCATCTGAAAAACAGGTATTAAAGGTTTTAAATTTAGGGTTTTTAAATTTTATGGGTTTTAATTTTCTGGTCACATGTAATTTTTTTCATTACTCTTTATGCTTCATTATGGTTTAGTTTTGCCTAATTCATGATTTAATTTAGATATTTATTTTATTTTTATTTTTCGTTCAAATTAGGGTTTCGTTAATTTGGGGGTTTTTCTGATTTGTTATGAAGGTTGGGTTGCTGATGATGTTTGCAGCTAGGCCTTTTGAGGTGTTTGTTTCCAGCTTTTATTATTTTGAACTTAATGTTTCGTCATAATTTACAGCCCGTGTTAATTTTTTCCTCCTGTTAATCTTTTGCAGGTTACTTTGCTGATGGACAGAAGCGTAAAAAAGGTTCTCCTCATCCAAGGTTCATATGGATAAATCACACAGTTGAAGTTTACGATTTCAAAAATTTCCCAATTCGTGGTAAATCATTTTGGATTTGTTACTGAATTATCTTTTGTTTATACTTCAGTTGGTTCTTAAGCTAAGTCGTATAGGTGAGATTATGGCTTGGAGTTGTGTAATTGAATTATGAGTGTTCGTTATATGTTAGTAGTTACGTGGAAGCGAAGTTGAATTTTGTGCTGTGAAAACGTAGAAGGGGTAAATACATTACCGTTTTAAAAACTTTAAACTTGTTGTATCAAATATCCTTTTAAGCTTGTTCTAATACGAAAGATGTTTATTGAAGTTTATGACTTGCATATACTAAACACGTTGTCATCTAAGTATGATCATCAAGACACAACACAAGCAATCATATAGTGCAAACATAAAAGTAAAGAGTAAAGAAAGCGCAAACCGAACACGATGATTTATAGTGGTTCGGTCATGGAGCTCCTCTCCGCCCTACTCCACTCCCAGAGTACCCAACTCGAGAGTTACTTCACTAGATCAACAAGCTCCCTTCTCGGCGGAGAAAACCTTACACACGTCGCTTACACTTTTTTCGGTACAAAGCTAAATACCGGGTTCTAGTTCGAGGTAGAACCAACCTAACGTCGCTTATACAATTTCCGACACTAAGCTAGATGTCGAGTTCTTTTACATGGGTACAACCATTCCCGTCGTTGCTTAACCTTTTTCCGGTGCTAAGCTAGATACCGAGTTCTTTACAAGGGTACAACCACTCCCGCTATGTTTTATGGCCCAAACACATAAACCACCTAATCTAGTATGAATAGATTACAATGATGATCCATGACATTAATAGTTCATGGAAATGAATGGCTAATCTAAATAAACTTCCATTGATAGGAAGCCTTTAATGGATGAAGATCACAAGCTCCCTAAACTTGTTGTGATGGATCTTCATATATGCATGTGGAATCTACATGAACTTCTTGAATAATAAGTCTTCAAACATTGAAGATGTAAAGTGCCCTTGAATCTTCATATGTTGGTATGCTATGGTGGATAATGACTTCAAGATCTTCTAACCTTCTTGGTGGATCAGGAAGTATGCTATGATGATGACTCACGATCTTTGAGCTAGCTTCACAGGATCATTACGAGTATATGCTTACAACATAATGAAAGGTAGTAACATTATGATCATTATGTAAAGGGTGATTAATGTGTGTTTCTACATGATTTACTAATGATCTAAATGTATGCAAAGGGTAGGAGGAATGTGTGTTCAAATGGGATGAACCATGGGTAAACAATGGGCTGCTATTTATAGCCAACAGGAATTTTACCCCGCGGATTTGGCGGAACCAAATAAAGGGATCCGTCCTTTATACCATTTGGATCCGCGGGTGACTGACAAAAAATCTCCAAATATCTTTCCATATCTAACCAAGATCTTGCAAAGTCAACTACATTGTTTCAAGATCTTTCTAAATCTACAAGATTTCTAAATGATGTATGCCATGATGTCATGTATATATTTCCATTTTAAGATGTAAAATGCAAATAATGTAAATGTATATATGTATGTAACATGTATCCTAGTGATCATGTAGCATGTATATACTAGCTTAACTAATATATGTTTACCAAGATGTATCATGTTAGTTTGACACCTAAAGTGTACTTATCCTATTAAACTTAGGAAACATGATGTACAAGTAAAAATACTTGTATATGCAAAGGTGTAAAATGAGGTTCTAAGTAGAATGATTAACCTTTTAAAATACTTAATGACCTAACCGTATTTTAAACATTCTAAATGGTTTGTTAAGGGTTTGATCATAATGCCACATAACAAACATGTACGAACCTGTGTTGTATTATACGAAGACTTGAGAAGTCGAGAGGTGTTGAATGTATGTTGAGACAAAATAAGATTACAAGTAACTTGTACATTTTACGTTATGTATCAAGTTACATGTTTGTCATCAATCAAAACAAACGAGATTGCTTGCACTAACAATCTCCCCAACGAGACTGCTTGCACTAACAATCTCCCCCTTTTTGATGATGACAAAATATGTGAACGTGATAGAAAGTAAAATGTAAAAAGTTACTTGTGTCCGTAATTACTTACTTTCTCCTTGTGTCCGTAATTACTTACTTTCTCCGTTTACACCTTGTTACTTGTGTCCGTAATTACTTACTTTCTCCTTGTTTCCGTAATTACTTACTTTCTCCGTTTACACCTTTCTTCCCCTTTTGTCGAAGCAAAAAGGGTGTGTCCTTGGAGTTAACTTCATTTCTCCCCGAAATGGCGAGCTTGCATCATCTCTAGTGAAGTTAAATAGACTACTCCAATCTCCTAGGTTGTTAGCGGATCCATGGATCAAATTTAGATCCTTAACCTACATCAAGGTTAGTGGTGTGCAACATAAAAAGATATATGAAAAAATGCATGATGAATGAAATGCATATAGCCAACGATACACATGGATAAGCCATGTTGTACTATCTTCTCCTTTTTGTCGAAACACAAAAGTGTGTCGAAGAATGAGAATTCTTAAGAATGCGAGCATGCTCCCCCTTGAATGTAGCTCCCCCTTAATCAATACTCCCCGTTGCTAGGGTACCAACGTATATGATGTAAGGATTATGAATGCTACAAAACAAGGATTAGTACATGATATGCTCCCCTTTGATCAATACTCCCCGTTCCTAGGGTACCAACGTATATGATCCAAGGATGAAGAATCCTACAAAATAAAGGTTAGAGTATGTGATATACAACAATGCGTGTATATGATGTATTCTATAAATGCTTGACGAAAGCTCCCCCTTGCTTTAGAGCGTCAAGATAAACCTACAAAACAAAAATTAGCACAATAGAGATTATGTCCTAAGACATATGTGTCATATACGACCAAGTGTATAGACGATGCAATAATAGTGCTTGATAGATATTCCTCCTGGTTTGAGGACGTTAAGAAGCACCTGTAATAAAAGATGACATTTAATCGATGCAAACTTCATCCTTAGATGAGTATGCTATATACGATCGAGCGTATATGTTGATGAACCTACAATGAAATGGTTAGTGCAATATATTTTATCTCAAAGAAAAATATGATGCAACATATCAATAATCTAATCGCAAGCAACTTAAGTCAGAGAACTTATGATTATTTGGCAAACCATGTCATACCAATTGTGATATTGTGATTATCTAGTAAACCCATGTTATAAAGTGTGTAATCTTCTAATAAGAATTACAATCACAAGAATATAATATGATAAAATTCTACAAAACAATGCCTATGAGGAGGATATGAAGTGGAGTTAAAGTGAGTGATGCTGGTGTTTACTAGTGATAACTCAATTGATAACTAAAGGTTGATGCAGGTAGGTTTTTCGCTAATCCATGGGGTTGATGATTAGTGAAAGAGGTGATGCAAGGTGGTGGTTATAATGAAAGCAATGAATTCAGAAACTCTAATGTATAGCAAATGCTATAAGAGTATTGAAGATGGTTAAGGTTATGATATTATCTTCTACCAAAGATGATGAATTGTGCCATATTAAATGCTCTAATGGAAATAAGAGGAAGTGATGACAATGATCACTTAGGAATAGAAATTCCATATGCAACAATTAAAAAATACTAGACACCTATATGCGGATGAAAATGATATCATATGATGAGAGTGTTGGTTGGACCAACGTGTTAAGAGTGATGGTTCTGTTTTCACTGACAATGACGTGCTTGATATGTATCAAGAATGAAAAGGATGAGATCCTATGATGGTGTTCTAGACACTGAAGATGTTCTAGACAATTAAGTTGTGAGATTAAGGTGAAAATCCTATACTCATTGGTTACGAGAAGGTTGTTTGATTTCAGAATGGTTAAAAGCTGACTAGGTGCCCGCGGATTGGGCGGAACCAAATTTTTGGTTCTGTCCTTCTTATCAAAGGGTACCGTGAGACCAGAGTTGATTTGGTCACATTTTGTCATTTTTTTAAACGAAGGTTCAAGCTAAGGTCTATTTACTTATAGCTACTTATTTGGTTTCACTAATCCTAGTCAAAGTCTAATGAGACTTAATGCTTCTCGTTTAATAGGTTTGTCAAACACATGATGTGTTTTTCACTTGACGATGTACTGTGATGTTGAGCTAAGAAGGTTTGAGTAACTTGTGGTTTTGTGAACTGGTTTTAACTGAATGGTTTGAACCTACATGTCGGTATTTGGGGATGTAAGAAACATGACTACATGTTCTTTAATGCGAAAAGACAATTATGTGAATGAATTTCTCTCCCCCTTAATCGGTGGACATCCAACATAATGTGTGATGTATCGAATGAGGAATGACGATGAATGTTAGCAATGTTTTTTGCTGATGTTGGTTAGCATACAAAGAACTTCATCCTTGAAGTTACGTAGCTCTTCTCTATCAATGCGAGATGATCGCATGATGAGGTATGTGGTTTCCTTATGGGAGGTGTGTTTTGTTAACTAAAAGATGATGGAAATGTTGTTAGGAAAGCGGAAGCAACAATATGATTTGGAGAGAGGTATATTGAAAGATATCCAAACACAAATTTCAAACCTCTAAAGCTTAATCCTATTAGCTTTAAACACTATATGCAAGTGAAAGGATCCCATAATCATAATACTAATCTAAGTATCAATTATGCAAAATAAGCATAACAAATAATTTGTTATCAACCTATAAGACAAAGATGTTAAACAAAACACCATATTTGACTACTAGACTAAAAGTTACCACATAGCATCAAGACAAATAATCATAGCATGACATTATTTAAGATACTACATTGTGAAATTGTTTTGAAGTTAGCTTTAGTTACTTAAGCATACTTACCCATTAATGACTTCTAAATGTTTATCATACCAAAAATACTTAGACATGTTATAGGTACACACATGACAAACAAATAGTGTGACAAAGTCACAAAAGAAGTAAAATGACAGATTCATGCAAACAATTCTAACATTTCGGAAACATGCATCATTTTAGACTATCCTACGAAAAAGCTCAATGAATGTCAACTAAAGACAAAAGCTATCTAACACCATGTATTAAAAATGACATATCGTGAGTTAACAAGAAATACGTTAATCATGCGAAACAGCATATAACGAAGGAATGAAAATATCATATAAATCATGTTAACATGATGCATATAAGCATGCAGACAAAACCTTTCTAAGGTTTACTCATTTGATTATCAATCAATTAGTTATCATGATTATGTCAAGATACCTAATCATATCAAACAAATAACATATAATCAACACATGTATGTGAAAAGCAAGTGATTCTAAATAAACTAATGAAAAATCACATCTACTCCTTGTTTGATTAATATTTCTAAGACAAGATAAAATATCATCTTTTAATACTTACTTTAGGCAAGTATAGGAATAAATATTTTTCAAGTTGGAGAATGAATAAGAGACTATCACTAGCGGTGCTCAATTCAGGCTAAACACGACCATTTTTACGGGTGATTCCACATACCCAACTTCTTTGCTGGAAGCAATTTAACCAAAAATTGAGTTTCTAGTGCAATAGGTTCTCCAGTAGTCATTATCATGTCTGAAAGATAGGAATTCCTATTTTTGCCCATCGAAGTATAAAAAGGTGATAATTCACCAAGACATGACTTAATGAGACTCAACTATATCTATTAAAACTAAGGTGATGAAAATGTCATGTTTTACACCAGAATATGTGTTAACACATTTTAATCTTGTGTTTGAAATCTAAGGTTATAGCATGATCTAATGGATAACATCTTTTATGTTGAGTATGTGTTATGAAAGTGATTTGATCATCTAAGACCAAGAACTGTGTTTGCGTGTGATAATGGAATATGTTAAATTGAGAACGTTCTCAAGAAAGTTCTTTGGAACAAGAATCTAAGTAAAGTTACCAACTTTAATAGATCTTGTGTGTGCGCAAGATTTGAGCAAGGCTTGGTTATGACATATACTTGAAAGGAGATAGATACATAAAGTATCTTTCAACAAGTAAGATTATCATGCTTATGAAAACAAGTATGACACGATGATAGGGAAGCTCTAGTTCATAGAACTTGCAGAAGTTTGTTTAAGATCATTTACCCAATGAGGTGTAATGAAATCTTTTGTAACACAACCGTTCATGTTGCAAGGAGAGAATGATGCATAGGATATACATTATCCTTTTAACAACATACTAAACGCATGATTTCTTAGGCATCATATTTTCCTAAATAAAGATGTGAACTCAAAGAGTTTGAGTTGTATCGACCTATCCTACATTTACTGGATGAAGACAAGAGGAATTCACTTGAGTTTCTTATGTATACTCTTCAAGATTCATTGTTACTTTGGATGAGGTTGTCTTTGAAAATTTTATTTTAGCATATGTTGTTAAAATATTGATTTAAGGTTTAATGAAACTTATGCAGAAGTTTAATGACAAAGTAGTACCAATACTTTGATAACTTGTGACAGTTGTAAAACTTAAACCTAGTGAACAATGATAAACATTGAATGTGAGCATCATGCTCATTTGATGGTGAAGGTTCTAATCCTATAGGTGATAAAGTATGGTTGAATTTGTTTAACGTACACTTGATTTGATACGAGTGTTTGGACAAAGGGCTTTTTGAGCAATACACTCAACGGATTCAAATGATGGTAAGGATTGTGGAGTTGAGGGGTTTGTTATGCTATGGGAGTACTTAGGTTTTCATGGATGTTAAAGACAACAAAGACTAATTCTTGTGATCCTTTGGTTGGTACGACTAGTGGGTGATGTGATTTGAGGCTTAGGGTCTGAGACATATCACAGATGTGAATGTGATGGGATGATGGTGAAAGTACAAGTGTATTTGGGTAATAGGATAAGTGTTTCAACATATGTTGTTAAAATACTTGAGTGTTGATTCTTTCGAATGTGACTTTTAATGACTACGACTGTAAGTCAAATTTACTTGAATATTTCAGATGAAATACTTAATTTGTCAATCCTACTTTGTTTAGATTTGAAAGCATTCAAGGATAGCAAGACTCGATAATACATCTATAACTTAAGTGTGAGTTATGACTCGATGTAAATCTTAATCGTCTTGAAGGATGACATGTTAACCAAGTAAGGTAACATATGTGGATGCAAGACAATATCTATAGTCATAAGTAAAACTTGTGATCTATGATATTTTTGCCAACAGTGAGTCTGGATTAGTTAGGGAATTGTCAATTTACAAATCAAGTTAATGGATGAGTAAAGGACAGGAAGATGCATTGAGTATGTGTACTGATCAGAAATACTCAGTGGTCTACGGACTGCAAGGAACAAATTTCCGGATTCCTTTCTTTACGGAGAAAGGTATCTTGGATCCTTTTTGTGAAATTTGAAAGTATGGTTAGAGATGATTATCCTATAGTTGCAAGTGAGATGTCCTAATCCTAATTTGAGTGAACATTAGTGAACATAATCCTAGTGATACAAGTGAGTGATCTCAAGTGAGGGATTAAACGAAAATTTGAAAAACTAGCTGTTAGTTCTGGCGAAACCAAGTTATAACAAAGGAGGAGCCCAGTTTTTGGTTCCGCGGAATCCGTGAGTTGATTTTAGGCGGAGCCAAAGATCTCAACAGACAGAACCATAAATTTGGTTCCGCCATTTCCGCCAAATGGAAATTCTTAACAGAGGACATGTCAAAATCCCCGATACCCGTTCAATTCTCGAAGATTGTCCTAAAACATATGCAACTTGTGGAAAACTAGAAGGGGGGGGGGGTTGAATAGTTTTATGTCTTTTTAATTTTATTATGAAAACCTTTGTTTATTTTTAAAACACTTAGATTCAAGTTTGTATGAAAAATAAAACTTGAACCTTATTATTAGTTATATATGTATTCTTTTGAATTGATTGTAAAAGTTTTGGTTTCTTGAATGGATTTTCAAATTGATCTTTATGTGAAGTCGACCTCTAATTAATTCTAGCAATTATATAAACCTATGTGTATGAAAGTAATGACGATGCAAGTAAAGAAATAAATAAGGTATGGAAAGATCTAACCGAGACACGAGAGATTTATAGTGGTTCGGCTACAAGGACACCTTCCTTGCCCTACTCCACTCCCCGAGCACACCTTGCTCGAGAGTTTTCTTCACAACTTCAATAAGCTCCCTTATGGCGGAGAAAACCGTACACAACTTTGGCTTACATGGGTTTAACGACACAAAGCTAAATGTCGAGTTCTAATCGTAGCTAGAACCAATCTCACAACTTCACAACACAACTTCTTCACAACTTATTCACGACTACTTCACAACGGCTTCACGACTTCTTCACGACTTCAACACGACCGCTACACAACCTCTATGATGCGGCTTCACGACTTCAACACTATGTCTTCATGACTAAGACTTCACGACTTCAACATGTCCGCTACACAACCTCTATGCTACGGCTTCACGACTTCAACACTAGGACTTCACGACTAGGACTTCACGGCTTCAACACGACCGCTACACAACTTCAAAGCTACGGCTTCACGACTTCAACACTAGGACTTCACGACTAGGACTTCACGGCTTCAACACGACCGCTACACAACTTCTATGCTACGGCTTCACGACTTCAACACTAGGACTTCACGACTAGGACTTCACAACTTTAACACCACCGCTTCACAGCTTCTATGCTACGGCTTCACGACTTCAACACAAGGACTTCATGTCTTCTAAGCTACGGCTTCACAACTTCTACACCACGGCTTCACGACTTCTACACTTTGACCTCACAACTTCTATACCACAACTACTTATACAACATCTTCACTACTTACACACAACACTAATCTACAACACAACCTTACATACAAATGAATGAATGATTTACAAACTTTGTTAAACACACAACTTAAGTAACAAAATGATACTAAGTTGTAATACTTCTAATCTTGATTGATAGAAGTATTCTTCTTTTGCACTTGGATGGTGGAAGCTTGGATCACTTGGAAACCAATGCTTAAGATTACATGATCAAAGGTTTATTTAAGATATGAAATGAGATCTACAACAGAAAGTTTTAGTGCAAAAGGTTTTTAAAAATCCAGGGGAAGGCTGGTATTTATAGGGAAAAATCTGGACAGCTGGAGCCTACTGGAGCGGGGGCGGTCCCCTTAATTATTAAGGGGCCGCCTAGTAAAATTAAGGGGGCCGCCCCGTACTGAACGTTGGCCAATTTTGTCCTTTTGTGGGGAAGGTTTTTCTGGAACATTTTAACTGATTTTGGTTAAAAATTTGAATTCATATTTTTATAAAAGATTAAACATTTTTATTTAATACCAAAAATGTTTTTCAAAAATATATAAAATGTTTTTGATGTTTTATAAAAAATCTAGTTATTAAGAAAATGTTCCTTTGATCATATAATGCATTAAGCACTTGTTTATTCATACCTTAAGTGATTAAGTTGTAGAAGTGAATATTTACAACTAAATACTTGTTTATTTGATAAGTTTATGTTTTAATGAGTTTACATTTTGTGATCATCAAAACATAGAGATATGAATAAATATTGATAATGTTTTTAGGCATTATTTATGTCAACAATCTCCCCCTTTTTGATGATTACAAAACCTAAACTCATTAAATCCAAAAAGTTATTTTTGGACAAGTATTTAGTGAGTTTATATTCACTTCTCCCCCTTTTTGTAGAATCAAAAAGGTTATGCCGACAAGTTTTTGAGACAAAATTTGTCGGAACGAGAACTCCCCCTTGATGTGTACTCCCCCTCGTTTGGGGCACCAAGGAATCGATATATGGAATACTTGCAAGAAAAATATTAGAAGCACAAGCATATATATAGCAAAAATAAGCATGCATATAAAGACATTCATTAAAAATGTTGTGTATAAATACACAACCATCCAAGATTATATTCAATTTCCCACATTAGCTAGTAAGTAATGCAATCTACATAATCATTCTAGGAGTACATGATCTTCCATGGGGCTTGCACACAAAATGGTTTGAAAAATTATTTTTGATTAAGCATTGCATATGCTTAATTTGGTGAGAATGAAGGTGGTGGTAGTGTAGTGGGTGAAAATGATGGAGGTTGTGGTGGAGGTTGGTTGTTAAGCATGTGTTCAAGGGATGAAAACATGTAGTGTATCTCATCTCTAAGACCAAAGATGATGGTTTGGTTGTGATGTGGTGGTATTGGTGATGATGAGAAATGAGCATCAAGAGGTGTTATTGGTGATATGGAAATGACAAGTTGGGTGAATGGAAGGTTCTTGAGTAGGAGGTGGAGTTGATGCTCTTGATGGTGGTGATGAAAGGTGTGAGTTGATGTGGTTATTGATGGATGAAAGGGTGTTTTTGATGGTGCATTTGGTGCACTTGGGGATTAACATTGAGGTGGTGGTGATGGAGTTTTGGTGTCTTAGAGATGATTTTGGTGATAGCATGGTGAATGAAAATGGGTGTTTGATGGAGGTGATGGTTGATTTAGGTAAGGTTTGGGCTAGATAAAAGGGGTCGCAAGATGCAAAAGAAAACAGTAAATTTTACTTTCCAGATGGCGGTCCCCTTAATTGTAGGCCGGCCCCCTTAAAATTAAGGGGACCGCCTAGGGAATTAAGGGGGCCGCCATCTGGTGTTTTCCCAGGCGACCAAATTTGAAAAATTTCCAGAAAAGGGTCATTTTTAGGGTGTTTTTGCAGCAAGCTCCATTTGAATCATGTACATCAAGAATGATTAAATAGTGGCATAAACATGTTAAATAGCATGCATACATTTAAAACATATTATGGAATAAGCATGTTATTAATCATCAAGCATGTTATATATATATATCATGATATCAAGTATACAAGCAATAAGCATAACAATCATATATTAAAGCAGAAATAAAGCATCATTAGTTGAAAATAATTATGTTAAAAACATAATTATTGATACAACACATATTTTGCTTATAGCATACAATAAGTAGAAATTTTTAAATTGCCTAAGAGATCCATTGGACTTGCTTGAGACATGAAAACTTGGATTATTTTGGATGGATGATGGTAAAGAGGGGGTAAAAAAATATTGGATTAATGGGGTTGTAAGTTTGGGTGTATCGATGTTGGAGAGAGTATTGATGGAGGAATTGGAGGTGGAGAGCTTGGACTTGACCATGTTGAATGAGGGTTTTGATGTTGTTCAATGGTGGTGTTGGATTAGATCTAGTGAGAAGATACTCAATCCAAGTGAGACGCTCATTTAAGGCGATGGTTTGATTTTGGAGAAAGATGCAACAAGGACAATTGTTGACATGTTTCTCAATTTGACTCAAGTGATGTGGTGATGATGGTATGATGGTGAGATGGATGGTGATGATGGTAATGATGGTTTGATTTTGGAGAAAGATGCAACAAGGACAATTGTTGACATGTTTCTCAATTTGACTCAAGTGATGTGGTGATGATGGTAATGATGGTGATATGGATGGTGATGGGTTTAAGTTGCTTTGAGCAAGGTGCAAAGCAAGGAGAGCATTAAGCTCATAGGCTTCCTTGAGTTCTTCAATGAACTTCAAGTGTTGAGTGTAAGGTGATGATGATGGAGAGTGGTTGTTATTTGGTGGAAGTGGTGGTGACACTTTTGGTGGTGGAGACATTTGTGAACTTGGGTAATTATGAGTGAATGAAGGTGGACATATGGATGATTGGTTATGTGTGTGAAAGGGTTCATTAGGATGAGGTTTAGGTGTTGGTTGAGTTTGAACAACATCATTTGTTGGGTTATGGCAAATGTCAAGCTTCCTCCTCCAAATGGGTATTTATGGTGTAGTGATGATGTGATTGTGGAAGGTAAATTTTGGAGGGGGGATTTGTGACAAAATGTGTTTGTGAATTTTGGAAGTATAGGATAAAATGGGCTTAAAAATAGAAAAAGGGAGCAGCACCTTCGACCATCAGATGGCCGCCTGTCCTCCCTTAATTAAGGGGCCGGTCCCCTTAAATATTAAGGGGGCCGCCTAATGAATTAAGGGGGCCGCCCATCTGCTGATTTCCAGGTTACTGGAAATGGGTTTTTGGCAGAAAATTGTTGAAAGGGTTGTGTTTTTGGGTTTAGTTTCAAGCAAGTCCAACTTCTTTGAGGCAATTTAGGATTTAATAACTCATATATGCTAAGCATATTTATTTAAGCACTTTATCTAACATGCAAACTACTCATTAAGCATATAACATGTATATACATATATTAGACAAGAAGATAATACATAGCACCAAGTAATTCATAGTATCATACTTAGGAAGATTAAAAGGCTAGTTAATAATCCTAATGAATTATCTATGTACAAGGGAATGTGGAGTTGTGATAGCATGGACTTCTAGACTTGTACCAAGTGAGATCTTTAATAAGTAAACCATGATTTTTCATTTTTGATTTAGTTCACTTATAAGTGTCATATACACAAGTATATATGACATATATGAGATCACCAACATGATTTAAAGAAATGTTTTTGCATTATTCAACAATGTTTGAAAGTAGGTTTTATGTGGATGTGAAAGTATATTTTGAAGAAATAGTTTTGGTTTATTTCAAAATGTTTTTATGAGGAAAGAAAACATATTTTTCCAATCTTTGGTTTTGATAAACACGTAATTATAGACACAAGTTTGGAAGAAAGGTAGGATGGTGAAACATGTAAAATAGAAATGTGTCATAATCTTTTGAAAAATTATTTTTCCAAAATGTGAAGTTTTTGCAAATTTAAAAATAAGTCCCATTAATTATAGGTTTAAAAAATAATGGTTTATAAAAGATCTCATGCTCAAGTCTATTGTCACATGCTACCTCTTTCTACATATCCTATGACATTTACGCATGTATTATGACTAAATACAAAAATACATCATGTCAGAGTAGTTAGAGAAAAACAAAAGCTATTATAATGACAATGCATTCAACTAAACAAATAATTACGAAGGCATGCAGTCAAATCACATAGGAGCAAGTAAACATCTAGAAATTTTATATATGCAGGATGACATATATCTAGGAATGAAAAGCTTTAGTGAAAAGCAAAGTTCATAACAGTAAACTATCGTTAGGTATATTTAGGAAGAATAATGTATTCAAGTTGGAGAATGAGTATGAGACTATTACTAGTGGTGCTCAATTCAGGCTAAACACGACCGTTTTTACGGGTTACACACACCCAACTTCTCACATAGAAGCAATTCAACCGTTAGGTCAAATTGAGTTTCTAGTCAATAGATTCTCCAGTAGTCATTCTCTTTTTAGAAGAAATTAAGTTCCTAAATTTACCTATCGAGAGTACCAAATATGAAGATTGCTTGGTTTATTAATACTTAGGGGGGCTAACTAAAAAGTTTCTAGTTCATTAAGCCACAGAACGAATATAACTAAAGTGTAAAGGCAAAGCAACCTATCAGACTAAGCGTATCCTAAGGCATTAATAAGATTATATGCATGAAGTAATTACTTATGAAATTTAAAAAGAGAACTTACCTCACGTCCTAGCTTTTCTTCGTAATGTCTTTAGATGATGATTGACTATTGTGAACTGAAGTGGCTTGACCGAAATGATCTTCTCCTTCGTCTGTGTCACTCCATGATCTTGGATTGAGTTCACTTTGGAGTTGATTCATGTAGTCTTCGTCGCTAACACCTACATTAACAACATTTGAACTAGTAGCACATGTATCTATTTTATCTACATGTTTATCTATTAAATTTTCTAAGATAACTAATTCATGTACAAGATCAAAATCCTCATCTTTGGCTTGACATTTTTCTTGATGAAAGTTTAAGAAATTTTTCCAAATATCATTTGCCGTTTTATAGAAGAATATTATTTCATATTCAACTTTCGGCAAGGTTTTATAAATAATTATTTTAGCTTTATTATTTATTTCATTCTTCATTTTCAAATAATCAATTTGGCTTTCAAAATCCGTTTTTGTTTGATTTTCAAAATCAGTTTTTGTTTAACTTACAAAATATGTTTTTGTTTAACTTTCAAAATATGTTTTTGTTTGACTTTCAAAATCACCAATCGAAATGACATGCCAAAGATCTAGATCAATTGATTTCACATAAGTTTCAAATTTATTTTTCCATTCAAGAAAAGTATAGTTTTCAAATAGTGGTGGTTTTAGCAAAAATTCCCCTTCTAGATATTTTTCGAATTCCATAGATCGATTCAAGTTTTAAAATACAGTATATTTTAAATATCTTGATTAACCTGGCTCTGATACCAATTGTGGAAAACTAGAAGGGGGGGGGGTTGAATAGTTTTATGTCTTTTTAATTTTATTATGAAAACCTTTGTTTTTTTTTAAAACACTTAGATTCAAGTTTGTATGAAAAATAAAACTTGAACCTTATTATTAGTTATATATGTATTCTTTTGAATTGATTGTAAAAGTTTTGGTTTCTTGAATGGATTTTCAAATTGATCTTTATGTGAAGTCGACCTCTAATTAATTCTAGCAATTATATAAACCTATGTGTATGAAAGTAATGACGATGCAAGTAAAGAAATAAATAAGGTATGGAAAGATCTAACCGAGACACGAGAGATTTATAGTGGTTCGGCTACAAGGACACCTTCCTTGCCCTACTCCACTCCCCGAGCACACCTTGCTCGAGAGTTTTCTTCACAACTTCAATAAGCTCCCTTATGGCGGAGAAAACCGTACACAACTTTGGCTTACGTGGGTTTAACGACACAAAGCTAAATGTCGAGTTCTAATCGTAGCTAGAACCAATCTCACAACTTCACAACACAACTTCTTCACAACTTATTCACGACTACTTCACAACGGCTTCACGACTTCTTCACGACTTCTTCACGACTTCAACACGACCGCTACACAACCTCTATGATGCGGCTTCACGACTTCAACACTATGTCTTCATGACTAAGACTTCACGACTTCAACATGTCCGCTACACAACCTCTATGCTACGGCTTCACGACTTCATCACTAGGACTTCACGACTAGGACTTCACGGCTTCAACACGACCGCTACACAACTTCTAAGCTACGGCTTCACGACTTCAACACTAGGACTTCACGACTAGGACTTCACGGCTTCAACACGACCGCTACACAACTTCTATGCTACGGCTTCACGACTTCAACACTAGGACTTCACGACTAGGACTTCACAACTTTAACACCACCGCTTCACAGCTTCTATGCTACGGCTTCACGACTTCAACACAAGGACTTCATGTCTTCTAGGCTACGGCTTCACAACTTCTACACCACGGCTTCACGACTTCTACACTTTGACCTCACAACTTCTATACCACAACTACTTATACAACATCTTCACTACTTACACACAACACTAATCTACAACACACACCTTACATACAAATGAATGAATGATTTACAAACTTTGTTAAACACACAACTTAAGTAACAAAATGATACTAAGTTGTAATACTTCTAATCTTGATTGATAGAAGTATTCTTCTTTTACACTTGGATGGTGGAAGCTTGGATCACTTGGAAACCAATGCTTAAGATTACATGATCAAAGGTTTATTTAAGATATGAAATGAGATCTACAACAGAAAGTTTTAGTGCAAAAGGATGAGTAAAAATCCAGGGGAAGGCTGGTATTTATAGGGAAAAATCTGGACAGCTGGAGCCTACTGGAGCGGGGGCGGTCCCCTTAATTATTAAGGGGGCCGCCTAGTAAAATTAAGGGGGCCGCCCCTACTGAACGTTGCCAATTTTGTCCTTTTGTGGGGAAGGTTTTTCTGGAACATTTTAACTGATTTTGGTTAAAAATTTGAATTCATATTTTTATAAAAGATTAAACATTTTTATTTAATACCAAAAATGTTTTTCAAAAATATATAAAATGTTTTTGATGTTTTATAAAAAATCTAGTTATTAAGAAAATGTTCCTTTGATCATATAATGCATTAAGCACTTGTTTATTCATACCTTAAGTGATTAAGTTGTAGAAGTGAATATTTACAACTAAATACTTGTTTATTTGATAAGTTTATGTTTTAATGAGTTTACATTTTGTGATCATCAAAACATAGAGATATGAATAAATATTGATAATGTTTTTAGGCATTATTTATGTCAACACAACTACTTATTTGTGATTGATTAAAACCAAAAACATAGGTTTCAACACACGTTTGCACATAGATCAATCTGATGATAATAACTTACCATAAATGGATGTTCAGCCAAATAGTAGGTTAAACACGGAAACTTGATAACATCAAAATGTTATCGTCCTGCATTGTCACGGTTAGTTCACATGATCATTCAAAGATAAGTTTCTGTCCTATGACAAGACAAATACATTAAACATCATGATTAGAAGCAAATGAACCAAACACCTTTTTCAAAGATACTACATGTTTACACATTTTAACACTTGAGCTAAAGCTTGTGAAAGACAATACTTTTCAAGACACTAAACTAGTTTCACTTAGTTCTCATTCCTAAGTAAGTTATGCAAGGTTTTCACATAACATATGTAAACAAAAATATTTAAGTCTATGAGTGAAACAAACACAGTTTATCAACTTATTTCACAATATCTAGCAAATGTCCTATCATGCATAAAACAAGCAATTGATAAACAAGCAAATAAGTATCAGGGCAAGACACTTATGTATTACAAATAAACAAGTACAATCACACCTATCAACAAGCAAACTACATGTATGTAAACAACTAGAACAAGTAGTCACATAGCATAAAAAATATACTTTTCGTCACTTTGTGTTTAAATATGACGATGTATACCAAGCTTGATTTGTTTCCTTTATATAAACCAAATTCTTTAGTTTCAAAAGAAATCATATCAATGTTCAAAGGATACCAACTTACATTACCCGACTCAAAAGTTTAAGTTACTGTGTCAAAATGAAATTTAATATTTTGAACAGGTTGTAGTATTTGATTTGTTTTTCATACTTTAATTTAGATTTAGGACATGAGATTATTTTTGAATGAAAGTAGACTTAATTCTTTCAAAATGATAGGTGGCGCGACTCCTACGGACTTACGGTTAATTAGTTATGAATTTTTAAAGTTGGACAAAAACTGCATACTATACAGACGGATTTGGTGGAACCAAATCAAGGGGTCCGTCCTTTATGTGATTTGGTTCCGCGGGTCTCTGTACCAGATTCAACAAAACTAGTATTTTGACATAGAGAAAGTGTGTGGGACTTACTAGATTAGATAGTAAACTTACAATATACTTATTTAACATTATTTCTACTAATGTGACTTATCTAAACATTTAAGAAGAGATTTTTCAACTAAATTAATAGTTATCCCAAACGCTCCTTTAAAACCCGTGCTTTTCGTAAACTAGCTTTACGCACACAATTTGACACTCAATCCTTTTAAGAAATATTTTTTTTTTATTTTTCAAGGATATCTTCAAGCTTGGATACAAAGTAATGTCTAACAACAAAATTTCTAAGTATACTTAGCTAAACATTTTTTATATTATATTCCGCTTCAATGGTAATTTGATACATGGATCGTACTCCATTTTAAAAACCATTTGTTTTGAAAATAAGAGCCACGAGGCTTTGGTACCAATTGTGAAAACGTAGAGGGGGGTGAATACGTTACCGTTTTAAAAACTTTAAACTTGTTGTATCAAATATCCTTTTAAGCTTGTTCTAATATGAAAGATGTTTATTGAAGTTTATGACTAGCATATACTAAACACGTTGTCATCTAAGTATGATCATCAAGACACAACACAAGCAATCATATAGTGCAAACATAAAAGTAAAGAGTAAAGAAAGCGCAAACCGAACAAGATGATTTATAGTGGTTCGGTCACGGAGCTCCTCTCCGCCCTACTCCAATCCCAGAGTACCCAACTCGAGAGTTACTTCACTAGATCAACAAGCTCCCTTCTCGGCGGAGAAAACCTTACACACGTCGCTTACACTTTTTCAGGTACAAAGCTAAATACCGGGTTCTAGTTCGAGGTAGAACCAACCTAACGTCGCCTATACAATTTCCGACACTAAGCTAGATGTCGAGTTCTTTTACATGGGTACAACCACTCCCGTCGTCGCTTAACCTTTTTCCGGTACTAAGCTAGATACCGAGTTCTTTACAAGGGTACAACCACTCCCGCTATGTTTTATGGCCCAAACACATAAACCACCTAATCTAGTATGAATAGATTACAATGACGATCCATGACATAAATAGGTCATGGACATGAATGGCTAATCTAAATGAACTTCCATTGATAGGAAGCCTTCAATGGATGAAGATCACAAGCTCCCTAAACTTGTTGTGATGGATCTTCATATATGCATGTGGAATCTACATGAACTTCTTGAATAAGAAGTCTTCAAACATTGACGATGTCAAGTGCCCTTGAATCTTCATATGTTGGTATGCTATGGTGGATAATGACTTCAAGATCTTCTAACCTTCTTGGTGGATCAGGAAGTATGTTATGATCATGACTCACGATCTCTGAGCTAGCTTCACAGGATCATTACGAGTATATGCTTACAACATAATGAAAGTTAGTAACATTATGATCATTATGTAAAGGGTTATTAATGTGTGTTTCTACATGATTTACTAATGATCTAAATGTATACAAAGAGTAGGAGGAATGTGTGTTCAAATGGGATGAACCATGGGTAAACAATGGGCTGCTATTTATAGCCAACATGAATTTTACCCCGCGGATTTGGCGGAACCAAATAAAGGGATCCGTCCTTTATACCATTCGGATCCGCGGGTGTCTGACAAAAAATCTCCAAATATCTTTCCATATCTAACCAAGATCTTGCAAAGTCAACTACATTGCTTCAAGATCTTTCCAAAATATCTTTCTAAATCTACAAGATTTCTAAATGATGTATGCCATGATGTCATATATATATTTCCATTTTATAAATGTAAATAATGTAAATGTATATATGTATGTAACATGTATCCTAGTGATCATGTAGCATGTATATACTAGCTTAACTAATATATGTTTACCAAGATGTATCATGTCAGTTTGACACCTAAAGTGTACTTATCCTATTAAACTTAGGAAACATGATGTACAAGTAAAAATACTTGTATATGCAAAGGTGTAAAATGAGGTTCTAAGTAGAATGATTAACCTTTTAAAATACTTAATGACCTAACCATATTTTAAATATTCTAAATGGTTTGTTAAGGGTTTGATCATAATGCCACATAACAAACATGTATGAACATGTGTTGTATCATACGAAGACTTGAGAAGTCGAGAGGTGTTGAATGTATGTTGAGACAAAATAAGATTACAAGTAACTTGTACATTTTACGTTATGTATCAAGTTACATGTTTGTCATCATTCAAAACAAACGAGATTGCTTGCACTAACAATCTCCCCAACGAGACTGCTTGCACTAACATGTGCGTTATGTAGTTTCAATGAAATGTGACAGGTGGTGTAGGTTGAGCATTGTTCGGAATTGAGAATGTTGCCAAACGTGTTTAATTAATGTTTTTTGATTAGTTGAGTTATAGATTTGTTTATGCATAGTAGTAATAGCAGTGTTTATGTGATGACGGATAACGAGTGTGCGAAAGTACTTAATATGTTATTTGATTGTAGTTTAAGAAATCAAATGTGTATGGTTAGTGGCAGTGGATGATTTATGTTTCTGAATTGGAATTGTAGTAAACTGTGATTTAATGTAGATTTGTTTGAGTATGGGTATTTGATATTTTTTGCTTTTGCTGGATCTTTAAATTTATCGGCTTATTGTAATTTGGTATATTAGCCGAGTCAAATAAGGTCATAAGGTTTGGTCATAAGCCATTTATGAGCTCTGGCCATAAGTGTGTATTTGGTAACGACTGCTTTTGCTGGCTATTTTTTGGGCAGAATAATGGGGTGTTTGTTTCGGCTTATTTGATTTTGGGCTTATGTTTCATAAGCTCACTTTTTGTGGCTTATTTCAGTATGATAAATTTAAAGTTATATAATGTGGTAGATGTGTGTCAACGCATATTCTTTTGTTCAACTTGGCTTGGTTTCAGTCACATAATCGGCTAATCTGTCATCATAAGCCGTGTATAAGCTGTGGTAGTATAGTTAGTAAAAAGAATTCACTTATTTATTTGTTTTTCTTATTAAGGCGATGATGATAATTTCCTGCATTTATAATTTTTTTGAATGTGCTTTCGTATTTGAACTGATTATGGGCTAACTTTAAAAATTCAACTCATAAATGATAGCTTAATTTTTTCAAATGCAGGTTCTTAAAAGAAAGTCAAAAGAATCTACAAGAGCTACCAAAAACTTAAAGGAGTTTCTTGAATCCCCTAATGATCATAGGTTGTCTCAGCCCTGAAAAAAGTTTGAGAATTTGGGACGGAGTTTCGAGAATATATCAAGCTCCTTGAAGACAAAGATGCATTTGGAGGTGTAATAGCAGGTAATATGTTATGTCACAGTATTTAATGGGGTATTTGGATGTGGTATTATGGGGTTCTGGGTGCTTTTATTTGGTGTTCAGGGCAGCTGTGAAACAGCAGCACTGAAGGGGTGAACATGGTCAGTTTTAATGGGTGCTTGGATAGCTTTTAGGAGTGTTTTGGTCAACAAAAATCTTGAGGTTCAAACTTATCTACAACATACTAAAAGATCGTAATTCTTAACACACCACCAAATTGGATTAACAAATATGTATCAAGTTACTTATAGTACCATTTTTTTTAAGTTTTAACTTGATTTTACATTTCTTCCGATCTTCATTTGGTTCTTTATGTGCTACAGCTTGCTATTTTGGCCAACTATTTGCCTCTTTGATTAGGCTATGATGCTATGATTGAAATCACAAGTCCAAGTTCATTGATGAAACTTTAGACAAAGACGAGGCAGAGGACGAAACGGAGGAGTTCACAAACCAGGTAACAGGTTCTATGGAAGGGTTGGGTAACGGGTTATTAGCAACCATATTGGCGACATGACATGTTATTAGCAGCTGTTTGAATAGCATATTTTAGCAACCATTTTTGTGTTAAGGGCTGTTTGGTATTTTTCATTTGGTCGCAATAGCTATTTTTTAACACTTAAGTTTAATTGTTTTGTGTTATGAAACAACGAGATAACCACGACTGACATTTTTTTTGGTTTTCTTTTTCAGTTCCGCAACGAGGTTAGGTCCACTTGATGTGAGGCGAAGCATGTCTGCCATTTGCACCAGGCCATGTGTGCCTCTTTGTCAAGTAAGCTTTCATTCTTTGCACCGTTTTTTTCGTTGTCTTAATTTAGCTTTGAATCTCCTTTTTGCCAGTCCTTAAAGTGGATAGTTAGTGGATGTAGTAACATGGGTCAAGACAACTAATTTGAGTTGTGGGTTAAAATAGGATTGATTACATAAATCATTTGTTGTAAAAGAAATCATATATGCGTATACAATTGCTTTTCATATACCTGTATTTGGTAACTAAGTTACAGTCATCACCTGCTTTGGGGAGAGTTTGATTTGGATAAAATGAGTGGGTGTCGCCTCCTCGAAGCAGCTCCCTCTCGCCCCGATTGATGAAAAAGAAATAGAATTGGAAAAGTCCAAAGAAGACTTTGACCCCGTAAGCTATCAAATATAGCAAATGGATGCACTATGCATTTGGTTATAGATAACCTGCTTTGGATATATATAATGTGACTTTGCAAATCTTTGTAGTATAAGTTGTTTAGGTAGTCGAATAGTTTCAGATTTCTAACTGTTGGGAATTAAATTAAGCAGTTGGTACGGTTCTGTATAAGTTAGTACAGTTGAAGTGTTGCTGAAGAATACATCAACAGTTGGTACTGTTGATAAGAAGACTTAGTACTGCTTATAAGATTAAGATGAAACCGTGTATAGAAAAGATTTAATGTATATCTTATAAAGTTAGGTTTATACGGTAGATTGTTTACTTGTAAAGGACTCCTTGTCCTATAAAAGGAGATCCTAGGTTAAGGTTTATAAACATCATTATTGATATAGCTTTTACGATTTCATTGTAATACTCATAATATATCAAAGCTATTCGTTTGGTTAAACTGTGTGCAATTATCTTTATTGTTACATTCATACAATCACATTCAATCACCAAACAAGAATTCTTCTAAGTACTTGATAGTAAATTCCACGTGCTATCAAGTATATACTCAAAGTATCTCCAACACAAATCTTGTGTTTAGATCCGTTCAAGTGGTATCAGAGACAGGTTCTGATACTTTGATTTAGAAGATCCAGAAGTATTCATTAACTTGCTACCAAGAAGATGGACATGGAGACACCACAAACCTCAATCATTGCTAAACTCCCCATGCTGAAACAGAATGAATACGATTTATGGCGGCTCAGAATAGAGCAATATTTCATGGTGCAAGACTATGCATTATGGGATATAATTATCAATGGTGATTCATTCAAACCAATTCCAACTGAGGAAACACATGCTGATGGCTCAAAGACAACAAAGCTCAACACTGAGCCTGTTACTAATGAGGAGAGAATCAAAAAGAAGAATGATCAGAAGGCTAGGAATTTGTTACTAATGGCAATTTCTAATGATCAAGTGCTGAACTTTAGCAAATATGAGACTGCTAAGACCCTTTTTGAAGTAGTGGTGGAAAGATTTGGTGGCAATGAAGCTACCAAGAAGGCATAGAGAACTCTACTTAAACAAAGTTATGAGAACTTCACTGCATCAAGCAATGAAACTTTGGTCCATATCTTTAATAGGCTTCAAAAGATCACCAGTCAACTTACTGTCTTGAATATTGTGATTCCATAGGAAGACCTCAACATGAAGTTTCTTAATAGTTTACCTGCTGAATGGAACACTTATGTTGTGGTTTGGAGCAATAAACCAGAACTGGAGAAAATGACATTGAATGAGCTATACAACAATCTTAAGATTGTTGAGCAGAAGGTGAAGAAGAGTGGTAGCACCAGTTCTAGTTCAGGGAATATGGCTTTCTTATCTTCTTCAAACAGTTCGAATCATGAAGATGAAGAAGCAGTTGGTACTGCTAACCCAACAGTTAGTACTGCTAGTGTAAAAACTAGTACTGCTGATTGACTGAAGAGACCATATATGCATTTGTGTCAGAACAATCTGGTGGGTCTCAGATCTTTAATGAAGATCTTCTTCAAATTGCTGAAGATGATTTGGAAGCTATGGATTTAAAGTGGCAGTTGGCTTTGATAAGCATCAAGGCTAAGAAGTATTACCAAAGGACTGGGAATAAGATTACCTTTAATGGAAGAGATGTTGCTGGGTATGATAAGTCTAAGGTGGAGTGCTATAATTGTCACAAGATGGGGCACTTTGCCAGGGAATGTAGAAGTCCAAGACAACAAAGCAACCAGGGTCAAGGGTTTAAGAATCAGCAAGGAACAAGGAGAACAATTAATGTTGAAGAGCCTTCTTCCAAGGCTACGGTAGCTGTAGATGGAGCTGGATTTGATTGGAGCTTCATGGAGGAAGAAGAGGTATTAGCTAACTTGGGTTTGTTGGCTTTCTCAGACTCTGAGGTACATGTTGTTCAAAAATGTTCAAATACTTGTTCTGCTTTAAAAGATTATGAGTGTCTTAAGAAACAGTATGATGATCTTAGAGTAGAATTTAATCAAGTAAATTTTAGTCTGGCAAATCATAAAAGAGGACTAGCGGTTTTGGAAGAACAAATTATGTTTTATAGACAGAATGAGTCAAAGTTCTCTGATGAGATAGGTGTTTTAAAGAGGGATTTGCAAATAAAAGATGATAAAATGAGTGGACTTGTATATGAACTAGAGAAGCTTAAAAAGGAAAAAGAAAACATCCAGTTAAGTGTAGATACTCTTGAACATACTTCAAAGGGAGTTCAGAAGATAGTAGAGAATCAAATACTTAACAAAGCTAAGTCTGGTTTAGGGTATAAGTCAGTTGCACCCCCTCTTAGAGGAATGTTTGTTCCACCAGGAATTGATTTAGCTCATACAGGTTTAGAAGAGTTTAAGGATATGGATTTTCCTGGATATGGTGTTAAAGTGAGTGAGAATCCTGTTAAATTTGTTAAGGCAGAAGATTCTTTTGTGAGTGCTAGTGATAAATCTCTTTCTGAGGAAAAGATGTCCTCTAATAGGAACTCAGATGCACCAACTATTGATGATTGGACATCTAATGATGAGGATGCAAAGGTTAAGGTCAAACCTAATGTTGTTAAGGTAGAAGTTAAGCATGCTCCTAAAGTGGTTAAGACTGAAAACATAAAACCAGTTAGGAAAAGTGTTCAATATGCTGAGATGTATAGGACTAAGAACAGATCACCGGTATCTGAGGGTAGTCATAGGAACTGGAATCACTCAAAATCTAAGCAATTGGATGATGAGTTTGTGATGCGTGGTTTTGCAACCTTACAACAGGTTTTACCTCTCGAGGGATCTCAAGAGGCTTACAACCCCACCAGGCAGTGTACCTGACCGATGTAGTATAGTGTAGTGGTAAGTACGGGGGATTGATCGTTCTCCACAGGGAATAGTGTTCGTTAGGTATGAAAGACTACTCTAATAGGTCTAAGGGTTGAGGAAGATTCTTTTTTTATGTTTTTATATTTTTATGAAAGCAAGTAAAATCTCGGGTTTGAAAGAGTGGGCGGAATTAGTTGCTAGTCAACTAACCCAAATAACTATAAATGCAAATAAAATAAATAACTGAAAATAAAATGTTGGTGAGAACTTAAGTGTAGAGAAATGTGTCCACTTAGATTTCCTTACTCCCTAACTATCTTTTACCGGTTGATTAGTGTGTATTAGTTGCGTGGATGACGGGTGTATTCCTTAATACCAATCGTGGGGTGGCGTACGTACTTCCCCAACTCTACAAGCTCCTACTTCACTCCTATGTCGAGCCGGCTAGGAAGCTCCTAACATGGGATCACTAGAATTCGCTTATGCATTAAATACAACCATAAAAACCTTTAGTACGCATTTGGTTCATGTTTCTTAAGACGTTCAAGCAAGTTACCGAATAGGAAGTTAGCCAGTTTTCTTAAGCCTAACATAGATAAACAATCATCCAATACAACTAATAACACACTAATAACCAATAATCAATAGCTAGGTTTCATTAGATCTAAGCAAACACAAGATAAATCTAGCCTAACATGTTAAACAAAAGACAAGAACAAGATAAAATCAAACAACACATAGACATATTGAATGATTAATTGATAACTTATCTTTCAATGTAACATGGAAGATCTCAAGGCAAAAAGCCTTGAAAAAGATGCTAAATTCGTCTTAGGGTTTTCTCCCAAAAATTCCACACTAAGCTCTCCTCTAATGACAAAAAATTAGAAAACTATATATAGACTTTTGGATCTGACGGCGTCACCTTATGGAGTGTGACGCCGTCACCTCGCCGCTTCTAGGGTTCCCGGATGGCCTTCTTGACGCCGTCCCTCTTTAGCTCTCCAAAATCCGTTCTGGCTTATCAAGGGTTGACGCCGTCAGATCTTGAATGTGACGCCGTCCCTCTTTGAATTAAGCCGTGACGCCCTTGATCAGGTTAAAGCGTGACGCCGTCAGAATTTACATGCAATTTTCACTGGCTTATCATGAGTAAATTTCACATCCACCTTTTCTTGCCAAGCCATGACGCCGTCCAGAGTAAAATCTGACGCCGTCAAAGGTAACTTTTAGCCGATTTTTGAGACTTTGTCATTTTCTTCACTTATATGCTCCAAAAACGTCCAAAATGCCTCCTTTTCCAGATTTCTCCTCAAAAGTACCTAAAATGACAAAAGGAACGATTTAGGGCAATATTTGATCAAATAAATACGATTTAGGGCTTAAATGACCCCTTAAAAGCGGTACACTTTTCGCTTCATCAAATACCCTTACACTTGAGATTTGCTTGTCCTCAAGCAAATGCGCTTTTATTCTAATCAAAATACAGGTTAGGGGTCATTTAATGCAAACATAAAAGTAATTACAACAAATAATCGTTCCACTTCAATCATAATAAGCACGGAGATTACAAACTAGCACCTCACAAGTAGTGTTTAGATACTCACATCTCTCAAGTGTCATCAAAATAAATCTCATAAATGAAAACGGATAATATCTCTCACTACCTGTCATAGCAAATAGATTACCATAGGCTTGGGAAAGGATCGAAAACCTCCTCCACTAGGCGTAAGCACCTAAGATAAACTATCAAAGAGGGCTTTTAAATGGGTTGTAACGTTAGGTGTAGGGAAAAGGAAAACACGGTTTTGTTGGATAAAGGATATTTTACTGGTGGCGAGTTAAAGATCTTGATCAATTACATGTACTATACAATGTTGCTAAGCCAAGACTCGACTCAATCTTAAGCTAGAAACAAAATAACAAAAACATAAAATGAAACGGGATGGTAGTCCGTATGTTTTTTCTACTTTTCTTTTTCTCATTTTTTTGTATTTTTCTTGATTTTTTTATTATTATTATTATTATTTTTTTATTTTTTTTTTTGCATACACTTTTGCCCTACCATCCAAAATAATACATCATAGGGGCGTTGCATTCCCCTTACACTTGAACTTTTACATAACTTTACAAATAACTATTCTAATGACTCGAATTAAGAAAATCAAAACACTTGGAGTACTTTTAAAATATTTAGCACATATGGGGGTAATAAATGATGTTCTTTCCCATTACTCCATTACACTAGTACTTTACCCATGAGTCCCAATCGTCCCAAAACAATATGTACAAGGATATGACTCGACTTAGCAACCATGTAATCAACTAGATAATTAACTTGGGTTTAAACAAATGTTGTCACAATAATGCACTAAAAATGAGTGCATACAAGGTAGGCTAAGGCGATTTGGGTGTACATTTAAGTGGGGTGTAACAAATTCTTCCTTTAAGTAAAATGCTTAAAGGTCGAAACGAAAAGATAGGCTCTGAGGGGTGTACTAGGGGTATCGTGTACTAAAAATGAGTACAACGCAAAGGGTGTGGGAGAATTACTTGACCAATGTAGCCAAAGTAATTATAACAAAAACACAGGTGTAAAACAATGGGTTAATCCTAATGCCTCTTATCATGTAGTAAATCTAACTACACGAATGTAGTCTCACTTGTGGCCTTGGAATGGTCCTAACGCAAGTTCTAGAATCTAAGTGCTACCGGTACACACATCATAGCATAAATGCTTTTCCTACCAATTCTAGGGGCGAACCTCACATATTTGGGGGTGGAAAATTTTTTAGTGGTACGGTTTTTGTGCTAGTCATATAACTCCTATCCGTGAGACGCTCATTAAGATCAAAGTTTCACTCCTATATGTTGTAAAAAATTTTAAATTTGGCACTAAAATTACCTTAACAAGTATTTCTCTCAGTTTTATTACACATCTACTATTAAACAAACAAAAATCAAGCGCAATTGTATTCTCTAAAATCGTACTTTTACCCTCCCCTTACACTTAAGATGAACATTGTCCCCAATGTTCAAATAACAAGATGTAAAAGCATAAAGTAAAAGAATGAAATCAAATACTCCCCTGATTCGCTCGGTGGATAATGAAGTAACACGGTTAAATCTTTTTCCAAAGTAATGTTGAAGCTCCATGACTAATGCATCGCCATAAGCTTGATCCAAAAACATTTCCTTGTCCAAAATAACCTGTTAAACCTGAGAAAACAAACACGAAAACCTGCATAACATCGGCGGGATAAAATCTATATATAAGGATATAATGCTTGTGGAATGATAACTTTGCAGATTCCTGGAGATTATAAGTTGGAGATTTTAATAAAAACTTTTTTAAAAACAAAATTTTCAAAAATTTCTGAAAATTAAATCTGACGCCGTCAGGTTATAAACCCTGACGCCGTCAGAAATGACCTGACAAAAATTTTCATTTTAAGTTTCCGGAAAATTTCTGGAAAAACCTTTACCTTACTTCCTGGAAATCCTGCAAAACATCATTATGACTCGATACAAGCATTTGACTCAAACAAATACGAATATGTATGTTAATTTATTATTATTACGATTCATGTTCATATGTGTTCTAATAAACCGAATTAGATTTCCCTTACATTTAACTTTTGCAAAATACCTTTATATGTAGTTAAGACGAAGTTAAAAACAAAATAAAGCATTTTCACAAATTACTTTTGAACATGAATCAATACTAATAAAAATTAAACACACATACGGAAACAAATAAAAACAAACAAACAAACAAATAAACACACAAAGCAAATAAAGCTTGGGTTGCCTCCTAAGAAGCGCTTTTCTTTATTAACGAGTCTTGTTGCTAGACTCAAAGTCACTCTACCCTATATAAGTGAGCTCATCATCGAGGACGTCTTTAGGGTTAAGCTTGGGTTGAAGTTTCCTGTTGGTCCGCTTAGTACGATATATCTTTTCAAACTTCTCTCCATCCGGGTCATACAGTGTCATCTTAATATGCCATGACCCATCTCCATCTTTGGGTGGTTTGTCCCAACTCCACTTATGATCGTCTTCCTCACAAGTCCACTTATTCATTCCTAGGTTAATTGGCAAAACTCCTAGGAACTCAATCATCCTTCTAAAAACTAGAGGGTCTTCAAATGGATCCAATTCGGTGTCCCTAGCCAAGAGTTGTTCTACCGTATGTGTTCGGTTCACAAAGTCCTCTTCTAGGTAAAATGGGCGTTGGGGTCCTATGAAGCCTCTATCTATCCAAGGTCCATATCTAGATGGTCTCCTATTCAACTCTAACCAATGGGGTGTCGGTTCATCACTAGTATCATAAGCATGTTTCTTCACATCATAGACTGACCAAGTATCTCCTTCTCCTACCGCTATCTTAGATTCCTTACAATCAATCTTAGCACTAGCGGTCGCCAAAAATCCTCTACCTATCAACAAGGGGCATGTAGGGTCGCTAACCATATCAAGGACGTGGAAATCGGCTAAAATGGTTAGTTTTCCAATGTGCACTAACACGTCCTTAACTACTCCAACCGGGTAAGCAACACTCCCATCCGCTAAACCTATTATCACCTCGGTTTCTTCAAGTTTTCCTAGTTTTAGAGAGGTGTAGAGAGGTAACGGAAGTAGGTTAAGGCTTGATCCAAGATCGGCTAATGTGTCATAAGCCTCCGAATTACCGATCTTGCAAGGTAGAACGAATAAGCCCGGGTCGTCTAACTTCTTAGGTAGTTTGTTTTGAACGAAGGCGGTCCCCTTTTCGCCTAACTTGAGCTTCTTCTCATCCAACACATCAACAACCGGACTTTCAAGGTGGAGCTCCTTGAATTCTTCGTCAAGGTTTTGAGTGGGAGGTGTTTCAACTATGTTGTTGACCAATTTGGATGTCATAACTTCTTGGTCATTTGGAACGACTTGGGTTTGTTTGAAACACGTGCTCATTGAATTGACCGAATAATATTGTGGACAAGAACTAGGGGACGAAACCGATGAAATAGCGTTGACGTTTAGTTTCGGGTTCTTGACCGTGTTGCTAGGGAGTGCTCCCATTTCTCGGTCATTGAGGGCTTTCAACAAGGTGTCAATCTTATTGGTCATCTCGCTTTGTTTTTGTTTGAAATCGGCTTCAAACTTGGCTAAACGAGCTTCTTGAGATGCCATAAATTGAGACATCAATCCTTCAAAGTTATTGGTACTACCATTGCCGGAAGGATTGTTGTTGAAAGTACGGTTCGAGTTGGAACCGTTTGATTGGAAACGATTAGGTGGGTTGGAAGAATTGGGTTGTTGTGCGTTTTGGTTTTGTTTCCACCTAAGGTTCGGGTGATTTTTCCATGAGGGGTTGTATGTATCACCGTAATGGTTTGGCTCGGGTTTGAAAGTGTACCACTTGTCTCCCGCTCCGTCGGTACGCGAGGATGCGTAGTCCACAAAAGCTTGTTCGGGGAGTTCCATGCAATCACGAGTGTCGTGGGGACCACTACATAATTCACATGAAGAAGTGATTTTGTTCACTTGGCTTGAAAGTTTAGGAACCTCGTAGGATTTCATGAGAAACTTGACTTGGTCTTCAAGTTCTATGATCCTACGGTCGGAAGTGCTTGAATTGTTCGAAGGCAAAGATATTGCCTTGACCATTTTATTCAAATCACGGGGATCACTCCAACTTTCATTGTCATAAAGAGCAAGATCCTCTAGGAGAGCCCATGATTGTTCCGCACTTAGATCACGTAGCTTGCCATCGGCCGCTTGGTCAATGGTTTGCCTTGTGTAGAGATTGATATGGTCATAGAAGATTTGGATTTGGAGCCAAAGTTCTATGCCATGGTGAGGGACTTTCTGGAGTAAGTCCTTGAATCGAGTCCATGCCTCGTAGAGAGTTTCGCCTTGACATTGTTGGAACATCAAGATATCATTCCTTAGCTTGGTAGTTCTTCCCGGTGGGAAAAACTGAGCAAGGAAACGAGTGGTGAGATCATCCCAAGAGGTGATGGATCCTGCGGGTTGACGTTCTAGCCATTGACTAGCTTGATCCCGCAGAGAGAATTGAAAGAGACGCAATCGGGTCGTCTCTCGAGTGGCAACATCAAGGTCTATAGAATCAACGATTTTAAGAAAGTCCTTGAGGTGTTGATTAGGATCTTCAGATCGAAGTCCATGGAATCCGCATCCGCTTTGCACCAACCGGATGGTGTCGGATCGCAAGGGTGTGACATTGGCTCCTTGAGTGAGCTCAATGGTGTTTCGATAGCCATGGTGGCTAGGACGGGAATACTCTCCTAAAGTACGGGCTCTAGGAGGTGGTGGTTGTTGTGGTGGTGGGTTGTTGGGATTAAGGATATTACCATCTTCCATGATGTCGGATGGTATGGTTACGAACAAAGAAACGAAGAAAATAGATAGACTAAAGAAGACCTAAAAAAAGAAAATAAAAATCTCACTAGAAGGGAATCTAGTGAGTAGACCTATAAAGTAAAAATTCAACCTAAACAATAACTATTCCCCGGCAACGGCGCCAAAAACTTGATGCGTGGTTTTGCAACCTTACAACAGGTTTTACCTCTCGAGGGATCTCAAGAGGCTTACAACCCCACCAGGCAGTGTACCTGACCGATGTAGTATAGTGTAGTGGTAAGTACGGGGGATTGATCGTTCTCCACAGGGAATAGTGTTCGTTAGGTATGAAAGACTACTCTAATAGGTCTAAGGGTTGAGGAAGATTCTTTTTTTATGTTTTTATATTTTTATGAAAGCAAGTAAAATCTCGGGTTTGAAAGAGTGGGCGGAATTAGTTGCTAGTCAACTAACCCAAATAACTACAAATGCAAATAAAATAAATAACTGAAAATAAAATGTTGGTGAGAACTTAAGTGTAGAGAAATGTGTTCACTTAGATTTCCTTACTCCCTAACTATCTTTTACCGGTTGATTAGTGTGTATTAGTTGCGTGGATGACGGGTGTATTCCTTAATACCAATCGTGGGGTGGCGTACGTACTTCCCCAACTCTACAAGCTCCTACTTCACTCCTATGTCGAGCCGGCTAGGAAGCTCCAAACATGGGATCACTAGAATTCGCTTGTGCATTAAATACAACCATAAAAACCTTTAGTACGCATTTGGTTCATGTTTCTTAAGACGTTCAAGCAAGTTACCGAATAGGAAGTTAGCCAGTTTTCTTAAGCCTAACATAGATAAACAATCATCCAATACAACTAATAACACACTAATAACCAATAATCAATAGCTAGGTTTCATTAGATCTAAGCAAACACAAGATAAATCTAGCCTAACATGTTAAACAAAAGACAAGAACAAGATAAAATCAAACAACACATAGACATATTGAATGATTAATTGATAACTTATCTTTCAATGTAACATGGAAGATCTCAAGGCAAAAAGCCTTGAAAAAGATGCTAAATTCGTCTTAGGGTTTTCTCCCAAAAATTCCACACTAAGCTCTCCTCTAATGACAAAAAATTAGAAAACTATATATAGACTTTTGGATCTGACGGCGTCACCTTATGGAGTGTGACGCCGTCACCTCGCCGCTTCTAGGGTTCCCGGATGGCCTTCTTGACGCCGTCCCTCTTTAGCTCTCCAAAATCCGTTCTGGCTTATCAAGGGTTGACGCCGTCAGATCTTGAATGTGACGCCGTCCCTCTTTGAATTAAGCCGTGACGCCCTTGATCAGGTTAAAGCGTGACGCCGTCAGAATTTACATGCAATTTTCACTGGCTTATCATGAGTAAATTTCACATCCACCTTTTCTTGCCAAGCCATGACGCCGTCCAGAGTAAAATCTGACGCCGTCAAAGGTAACTTTTAGCCGATTTTTGAGACTTTGTCGTTTTCTTCACTTATATGCTCCAAAAACGTCCAAAATGCCTCCTTTTCCAGATTTCTCCTCAAAAGTACCTAAAATGACAAAAGGAACGATTTAGGGCAATATTTGATCAAATAAATACGATTTAGGGCTTAAATGACCCCTTAAAAGCGGTACACTTTTCGCTTCATCAGTTTGCTATGATTAGAAAAGTGTGCTTTGTTTGTGGAAGTTTTGATCATATGGCAGCTTATTGTGATTCTAACCCATGGAAAAAGAGGGTTTCTGGGAATACAAGGGTGAATAGGAATAACAATGCTAGGGTAACTCAAAACAGTCCAACTAGATTGACAAGCCCTAATGCAAATCATAAGATGTCATCCAAAGCTGTTATGTTAAAGACTGGCATCAAAACAGTTTCAACTGCTAGGCAAAATAAGTGGTTTAATAACAAGCAAACTGTTTCAAGTGCAAAACAATTTTCAAATCATGCACAAACAGTTAAAAGGCATTTTTATAAGAAAACAACAATGACCAATCAGAAATGGGTGCCTAAATTTAAACAAGCAGTTCCAACTGCTAGGTCAGCAAATTCTACTTCTAGGCACTTAAATGTTAAGGGAAAAAGGGGCAATGCTGTCAAGGCCTCAGCACATTAGGTTAGAAAATCTACCAAACCCAATGGTGCATCAATGAACTCCAACAAATTTTCTCATCTTGATGCACAAGGCAGATCCAAACCAGTGATGGTTTGGGTCCCCAAAAGAAACTAACACCTTTATTTTGTGTGCAGGAACATCCTTCAAATGGTGAAGAAGATAGAGGATACTCAAACAGTGGATGTTCTAGGCACATGACTGGCAACATGTCCTATCTTTCAGATTTCATAGCATTGGATGGTGGACCAGTTGTCTTAGGTGGTGGTGTTGGTGGACGGATTACTGGTAAAGGTGTCATAAAAACTGGTAATCTTGTTTTTGATAATGTGTATTTTGTACCAGAGTTAAAGTACAACCTTTTTAGTTTGTCACAGATATGTGATAAAAAGAATAAGGTTCTTTTTACTAATACTGACTGCCTTATTCTTTCTCCTGATTTCAATCTACCTGATGAAAATCAAGTATTGCTTAAAATCCCCAGAAAGGGTAATACATACAATATTGAGATGAACAACCTTGTTCCTAAAGCAGGTCTTACTTGCCTTGTTGCAAATGCCACATTGAAAGAATCAATGTTGTGGCACAGAAGGCTTGGTCATGTTAATTTTAAAACCATTAACAAAATTGCTAAAAATGGGTTGGTAAGAGGTTTACCAAATAAAACTTTTCTCAATGACCAAACCTGTGTTTCTTGCCTTAAAGGTAAGCAACACAGAGCCTCATGTAAGCCAAAGGCCCAGAACTCTATTTCTCAAACTTTATATATGTTGCATATGGACTTATTTGGTCCTACTTCTGTGAATAGCTTGAATTTTAAAAGATACTGCCTTGTTGTTACTGATGATTACAGTAGGTTTTCTTGGGTATTCTTTATGAAATCTAAGGATGAGACAAGTGAAATCCTTAAGACCTTCATTGTTGAAGTAGAAAACCTAGTTGATTAGAAAGTTAAAATAATCAGATGTGACAATGGGACTAAATTTAAGAATAGAGTGATGGATGACTTTTGTAGAGAAAAAGGTATTAAGAGGGAATTTAGTGTAGCTAGAACCTCACAGCAAAATGGAGTAGCTGAGAGAAAGAATAGGACTCTTATAGAGGCTGCTAGGACAATGTTAGCTGACTCTAAGCTACCAGTTTCATTTTGGGCTGAAGCAGTTAGCACTGCTTGTTATGTATTGAATAGGGTTTTAGTTGTGCAACCTCACAATAAGACTGCTTATGAGCTTCTTAGAGGTAGAACCCCTGCTTTAAGCTTCATGAGACCTTTTGGTTGTCATGTTACTATCCTTAATACCAAAGACCAACTAGGAAAGTTTGATGGGAAATCTGAGGAAGGTTTCTTTGTTGGTTATTCTCTGCACAGTAAGGCTTTTAGGGTGTACAATAAAAGTACCAAGCATGTAGAAGAAAATCTGCACATAGAATTTTTGGAGAATAAACCAAATGTTGCAGGTGTTGGTCCAGATTGGATCTTTGATATTGACAGTCTTTCAGATTCCATGAATTATGTGCCTGTTACAGGTACAAATACTAACCATGGTGCAGGTTCAGAGGAGGAAGATGAAGATTGCATTTTTATGCCAATCATGGAGGAAAGTCCATTGTATGAGTCTGGTTTAACAATTTATATTCCAAAGGGATTGCAAAGGAAATATGCAAAACCCGAGGTTCGTTGTCCCGATGAAGATTGAATGGAATTGTCATTTCGGGATCGTGATTTGTGTTGTGAATGGTTAAAGAGTGGGGTTTGGTTTTTATAAACTAAGATAATGAAATTATCTAGAAACAATTAATAACGCTAGGGAAAAGCTAAACTAAGGCAAACGTATCATAAAAACGCAAAAGAAACTTAAATACGAATAAAACCCGGGCTAAACCCGAGTTCAAAAGTGAAATCTATGGAAAACTAACCCTAGGAATGCCAAATTAATTTTCCTATGTTCTAATCAGTAAAAGTAAATTTTAGAAAAAAGAATTATATTTTTTTGATTTTTATTTATTTTTTTATGAATTAAAAACTATTTAAAAGAAATAAAATGATTAAAAATAGTAAAACGATTTGGAAAATTATGAAAATTAACTGAAAATTACTTTAAGCTATACTAAATGTAGGAAAAATAAAAGTTTGGAAAAAACTACTTTGGATAAGCAGAAATAAGCTACACAGCTTAAATAAGCTAAAATGGGAAACAAGTATAAGAAATAAATGATGTATTAAAAGGACTGAGCAGAACTAGAGCATAACGGTAAGTGTGTTGGTGTGTGAGTTAGGAGACCTGGGTTCGAGTCCCAGGTTTTGCACTTTTTTTAAAATTATATTTTTTTATGTTTTTCTTTTTGAAACTGAACAAAGGCTTAATTATGAGAACTTGTGAGAAGGGCTTATTGCTGATCAGTGGGCTTGTAAGGAGAAAACAAGCAAAACCAATTATGAAACAAGTGAGAATAAGCTAGATTAAGCTATAAGCAACTAACATGAAGCTATATCATGCAATCACTATCTGAATAACTCAATGGAATCAGAATAAACACTAATCAATAGCAAATAAGCACTAATTTCACCCCAATAAGCAAAAACTCAAACTGAGCAGACCTAAAGAAATGGGTCTGAGGGTGTTTTGCAGACCCTCAAAAGCTTATCAATAAGCTCTCAAAATGAAATCTAAGCTCAGATCCCTAAAGCCAGTACTACAAACTACTAGTAAACCAAATATCATGCAATTAGCTCAAATGGATAAGCAGAAAAAGAGCAATAAAGAAGCTGAGATGAGCAGCTATGGTGGTGCAGGCTGCAATAAGAGTCTGATGCAGCAGTGATGGTTTAATGACCTTAATGCCTTCAAAACTTAGTGAAACAATGCCAAAACTTGGAATCTCACTTAAACTATTGAAATAAACCTAAAGTTGCCAGAAAATATGATTAAACAAGCTCTGGCTTATTGAGAGCTTATATGGGCAGTATGAGTTCTAATATTGCACTATTCAACACAAAACCTCAAAAAGCATCAAAATGACTTAAGGTCTATTAAAAACAGCTTATCTAGCCTCAAATAATCTCAACCAAAGTTCATGAAAAGGCAAATAAACAGTAAACTCCTATTTTGCACCAAAATAAGCTTATTGCCAAACACCTTTTTAGAAAGCTGATTTTGCAATTTAACACTAAACCCTACTGATTTAAGCTATAATATGGATTCCTAGTAGTTTACTAACTTAATGATCTACTGATAAGCAACTTTCAATTTTAAAATAGGCACTTAATAAGCTATATCTTCTAGTGACTGTTTTAAGCTTTTTATGACTCTTAAAGCTAAAACTGAATCCAAATTAACTTAAACTAATTTACTAATAAGAGATATACTGAACTACTCCCAAATAAGCAATAATAAAGGAAAAGCAACCAAAAAGCTTAAAAATAAGCAATAAGCAGTTTTATCTAATAAAGTAGATAACCAAGAGATCTTACAAGTTCTTTCCTTAAATCAATTCTGGACCAACTAGCACACAACCAAGGCTTGTTTTCACAAGCCAAATAATATCCAGAGAGCTTATCAAAATAACTTATTTCTTCAGAACAACTTATTTGACCTCAGTTGACTTTTTGTTGACTTTTTGGAATTTTTAGTTTAAAACAGTTTCAACCTATTCTAAAGCTCACTATAAGCTATAAGAGCTTAAATAAGCTTATACTAATGGAAAATAGCTTAATGAAAGCTGAGTTTTCATATTTTTTTAATGTATTTTTTGAGTATTTTTCTTAGTTTTACGAATTTTTGAATGAAAATAAGAAAATATAAAAATATTTTAGTGAAAGCTTTTAAAAGAGATTATAGAAAGGTAAATGAGACAGCAAACAAGCTAGATTAGCTTATAATAACAACCATAAAAACAAAACAAATGATTCAACAATAGACCAAATCAAACTAAAATTTCATTAATTCTTAAAAAACTGAGTACAAATATTCTTTACAACTTAAAAACACTGAATTGAAATTACACTAAAAAACATAAACTTGACACAAATTAAACCCTAATCTAAACTCTAAAAAATTAACACCCACTGCCTTGAGAGGAGGGGGTATTTATAGCCCTCAATTAGGGTTAGGAAACTTCAGGAAACCCCATTTTCAGCCCTTGGATCAAAGCTTGGGCACCACTTCTTCCAATCGTGGCCTTTGATTGTGTAATGTGCTGTTTTGGCCAATGATATTGCTGGGAAATGCCAACATGGCATTCCCTGTCTTGTCAGCATGCTTCTAGAATCATTTAAGGAAGGGTAATTATGTGGGTTTCAGGGTAAAAGGTGGGAACGAAGGTGGAACAGTAAGTTGGGTAAAAAGGGAGGGAAAAATGGTTCTAGGGGTTGACCGGGTATAATAGTGTTTGACTTGGGTTATTTTAAAAAGAAAACGGGTTGTGGGTGGATATTTAGGGTATGGTTTATCCGGATATTTTTATTATAAGGGTGTTGGATTGGGTTTGTAGGCTTCTGGTTTGGGTTGGCTATTTAGATTGGGTTGTTTTTATTTATTTTTAGTTTAAGACTTGTTATAAGGGTTAGGTTTTAGGATTAATTTTGAGAGTATATTTGTCATCAAGGGACTAACTCTGCCAAATGCTGAAAGTTAACACCAAGGACTGATTCTGTAATTATGCAATGATCCAAGGGCTGTTCTTCAAATATCTTCTTTGACGATTTTTTCCCTGCTTCGGCTCTTTAAATATTTTTCTTCCGAATCTCGTGCTTGGGTTTTCCGGTTTTTGCTTGATTTTTTCCTTTTTTCGAGATATCCGTACCTGCATATTAACAAACACAAAAACACAAATATCTTCGGCATTTTCGTTAGTTTTTGGTCGTTTTGGTCTTAATTTGGTAAATAAAAGGTATGCGATTAAGCACATACCAGGGTCTTCTACAAAGAATGATGATATTCCATCATCAAATGATGTGGACAAAGAGAAAGATGTTGCTGAAACCAGTGGACAGAATGGTAAAGAAACTGAAAATCCAACGAGTAGTACAAATGGAGTTAGTACTGCTCAGCCACAAGTTCCTACTGCTGAGCAAAATAGTTATGCCGCTGGACCAAGTCAACCTCATCTTGATTCACCAGTTCATACTGCTCCTCAAGTTGATGAGTTTGATTTCTTTGGAGATGGTCTGCAAAATATGCCTATCAACTATGCAACTCCTTCTACTCCCCATACAATTGTACATAGGAATCATCCACTTTCCAATGTCATAGGAGATGTACAATCTGGAGTCAAGACCAGAAGACAAATTCAAGACCCAGATCATCATGGCTTTCTCAGTGTGGTATATGAGGAAAAACATCATGATGATGAGCATGAGTGTATGTTTGTATGTTTTCTATCTCAGGTAGAACCCAAGAATGTGCTAAAGGCTTTAGAAGAATCCAGTTGGGTTGAAGCTATGCAAGAAGAACTGCTTCAATTCAAAATTCAGAAGGTTTGGGTTCTGGTTGATCTACCAAAGGGAATGAGAGTGATTGGTACTAAGTGGGTATTCAGGAACAAGAAGGATGAGAGAGACATTGTGATAAAGAACAAAGCAAGACTGGTTGCTCAAGGCTATACACAAGAAGAAAGGATTGATTATGAGGTGGTTTTTGCTCCTGTTGCTAGACTTGAAGCAATAAGGTTATTTCTTGCTTATGCTTCCTATATTGGTTTTCTAGTGTATCAAATGGATGTGAAAAGTGCCTTTTTGTATGGTACTATTGATGAGGAGGTATATGTATCTCAACCTCCTGGTTTCATAGACCCAGACCATCCTGATAAAGTTTATAAGGTGGTTAAAGCTCTTTATGGATTGCATCAAGCTCCAAGAGCTTGGTATGGGACTCTTGCTACTTATTTATTGAAGAATGGGTTCAATAGGGGTAAAATTGATCAAACTCTGTTTATCAAGAAGAACAAGGGTGATATTCTACTGGTTCAAGTTTATGTAGATGATATCATCTTTGGTTCTACAAACAAAGAAATGTGCAAAGAGTTTGAGAAATTAATGAAAGATCAGTTTGATATGAGCTCTATGGGTGAGCTTACTTTCTTTCTTGGGCTTCAAGTACAACAGAAGCCTGATGGAATATTTATCTCTCAGGATAAATATGTTGGTGAAATATTGAGGAAATTCCAATTCACAGATGCCAAGGTTGTTAGCACACCGGTTGATAAGGAGACACATTTGCTATTAAAGGATTACAGTGGTGAAGATGTGGATGTGCACATGTAAAGATCTATGATTGGGTCTTTGATTTATCTCACATCATCCAGGCCTGACATTATGTTTTCAGTTTGTGCTTGTGCAAGATTCCAAGTAAATCCTAAGGTGTCTCATCTCACAGCAGTAAAGAGAATCTTCAGATACGTTAAAGGTCAACCTAATTTGGGGCTATGGTATCCTAAAGAGTCTGCATTTGATCTAGTGGCATTCTCTAATTCTGATTATGCTGGTGTTAGCATGGATAGAAAATCTACAATAGGTGGTTGTCAGTTCTTGGGTTGTAGATTAATTTCTTGGCAGTGTAAGAAGCAGAATATGGTGGCCACTTCTACTACTGAAGCAGAATATGTGGCAGCAGCAAGTTGTTGTGCTCAAGTTCTTTGGATTCAAAACCAGATGCTTGATTATGGGTACAATTTCTTAAACATAATTATACATATAGACAATAGCAGTACAATGTGTATCATTAAGAATCCAGTTCAACATTAAAAAACTAAACACATTGAAATTAGACATCATTTTATAAGAGACTGTGCTGAAAAGAAGTTAATACAAGTTGTTAAAATACATACTGATGACAACTTTGCTGATCTCTTAACAAAAGGTTTTGATGTAGGAAGATTTCAGTACTTGGTAACAGGTATTGGAATGCTTAATCCTTCAAAAGATTAATGTCTAAGTGTTTTTGGTTTTTGTACTGCTAGTTGTGCTATTTGTATAGTTTGTAGTGCTTGGTAATTTTTTAGTACTGCTTGTGAATTTGTTAGTCAATTGTGATAACTGTTAAAAGAAAATATTGTGTATTGTGTTTTCTTTGGTTTTGGACTAACATTTCAGGTTAAGAAAAGCTTTTTGCTTTGGATTGTGCTTTGGGAAGTATGGTGATTTGGACTATCAAGTGTGCATACTTGTCACACAACAAATGGTAATTGGTTCACCATGTCTAATCCACATAAGAACCAACTAGTCCAGATCAAACGGTTTCTGGTAAAGACTTCTCAAATCCGTTTATGGTTGACAGTTTACCAAAAACTGGCTGGTTATCAACTCACCATATCTAAGTGTGAAGAGTTGGCTAGTCCATAGCAAACGGCTATTGGTAAAGACATAACAAATCCGTTGATAGCTGATAGTTTGCTAAAAACTATACGCGGACAAAAGTGTTTTCAAATCCACATTAAAATTTACATTGATTTTATCTCTGAAATTTTTTAAACAGTTAGTACTGCTAGTTTCAACTAGTTTGTACTGCTTTTTCAAACTTGGTTCATTCTAAGTTTATGCTCTATGATTCACCTCTCTCAGAAGGTTACACATCTGGAAGTGTTGAGAGCAGTTTGAAACTACAAAACTTAATTGATGGTAACTTGTACAAATTGTCATATTGGATGCTGAGCTCGAATGTCATATGTTCTAGTTCATCTGATGGTGAAGATTCTTCCAAACAGGGGAGGAATTAAAAGTTTGTTCAGTTGCTGTTAAAGATGATTATGTAATTCAGGGGAGGATATCAATTCAGAATCTGAGATGAGTGTGAAGTTTATGTTGAAGTACTTACTGTTAAAGTTTGTTCAAAGGATTATAGAATGTTTCTGTACACAAGGAGATAAAGTTTATTCATTAAAGTGGTGCATTCATTACATAAGCAGAAGTTTTGTTACAATCCTGGACTCAAAGTCAACATAACCAACATACAAGCTTACTCTCAGCACACAAACCTAACACCTTCATCACTACTCAAGCTTCCTCTTCCCTTTATCCTTAAAGTCAGGCATGGACTTGTAAACTCCTTTGTCTTTGATTGAGTTCCACACCTTCGGACTTGGGAGCCCCATCACTTGTTTATCTGGCTTTGGTCGTGGTTGATTCCTTACAGGCACCGAGATCCTACTCATACCTGACACAACTTTTTCGATCTCCCTTGTTAGTAAAACTGATAGTGGAGGTGGTTGTGTTTGTTGATCATCATCATCAGAGGAAGTTGGAAGGTCATCAGAAGATACTTTTTCAGCTTGTGGATTTGGGTTCCTGATGGTCAGATTAGAATAGTTTGGTGGAAAGTAATTTTTTCATCCTTCACTTCCTGAATCTGAAGACGAATCCGATGAAATCTCAACCATGTTTGGATTGGATGAACTCATTGTGTTTGATAGTTGTGTTTTGAAGAATGTGATGGGTTAGTGTTAATAATTCAAGATCTTTTATAGAACCAATGGAGATTTAATGCCATTGAATGCTGGGTTGGTATTAGGAATTAATTCCTTGCAGGAATAAGTTTAATTATGGAGACTTTTGAGGAGTTGACCAAATTTGATGTATTATTATGAATATTGGTCAAAAGGTGGATATGTGAAGAAAATTCTCAAGTGTTTCAAGATTGAAGATAAGTGTTTGAAAGAATCCACCCCATCATATAACGTTGGAGTTTAATTCAAGAAAATTGTTGATTTACACAGAAATCATAAGTTTAGGGGATGATTGTTGGGAATTAAATTAAGCAGTTGGTACGGTTCTGTATAAGTTAGTACGGTTGAAGTTTTGCTGAAGAATACATCAACAGTTGGTACTGTTGATAAGAAGAGTTAGTACTGCTTATAAGATTAAGTTGAAACCGTGTATACAAAAGATTTAATGTATATCTTATAAATTTAGGTTTATATGGTAGATTGTTTACTTTTAAAGGACTCCTTGTCCTATAAAAGGAGATCCTAGGTTAAGGTTTATAATCATCATTATTGATATAGCTTTTATGATTTCATTGTAACCTTCATAATATATCAAAGCTATTCGTTTGGTTAAACTGTGTGCAATTATCTTTATTGTTACATTCATACAATCACATACAATCACCAAACAAGAATTCTTCTAAGTACTTGATAGTAAATTTCGCGTGCTGTCAAGTATATACTCAAAGTATCTCCAACACAACTCTTGTGTTTAGATCCGGTCACTAACTTATGCAGTGAATCATAGATAAGAAAAATCTAATACCATTCCCATCTATGATACAGGTAACACAGGTTCAGGAAGATTGCTCGATTGGGAAACCAGATTAATAGTTTGACTTTGGAACAGCGGAAAGGATTGCCCATATTCATCCGAAAATCATGGAAACATCAAATCCTCCAATGTCCTTCTCAACCAAGACAATGATGGTCGAGTAACTGATTTTGGGTTAACTCTACTTATGGGCATTCCTACACTCCCTCCTAGAACATCAGGTTATGAGGCACTAGAGGTAATTGATAACAAAAAAGGCTGTCACGATAATGTAGAAAAAGAAATTGTGTGTTAAATATCTCTTAACTGAAATTGGTATTTACATTTGAATATGATTATTGGAACTTCAGCCATATGATTATTGGGATCACTGTTAATACTTTATCAATAAACATATTTAAACCGAAAGTGGTTCTTTGGACTTATTATTTGTGGCCGTTTGTTCACCTTTAATGTATCAAGTTTGTATGTGTATACATAATGCAGAATAATATTACGGAAAATGCCCCTCAGCAACACGCACGCAAGCCCACTCGTTTTTATCAAATGTCAAGTTTTCTTTTAGTATACTTACTTAATTACAAAAATATATATATATATACGAAATGAATTGTAGAAGTGAATAGTAAAAATACGAGGACAAATAGTAACCTGAAAAACGGATGAAAACTGATAAAAACGTATGAAAACGTGAGAAAATGGACGAAAACGTGTAAAAACGGATAAAAACTTGAAAAAAACTAACGAAAACATGTAAAAACGGACGAAAACAGATACAAACGTGAGAAAAACGGACGAAAACGTTTAAAACGGATAAAAACGTATGAAATCGGATAAAAACGTATGAAAACGTGAAAAAACGGACAAAAACGTGTAAAAGCGGACGAAAACGTGTAATAACGGACGAAAATGGATAAAAACGGACGAAAACGTAAGAAAAACGGACGAAAACGTATAAAAATGGACGAAAACATAAAAAAACGGGCGAAAAAGGATAAAAACGTAAGAATAGTCAATGAGGACTAACGATGCAAATATTTTAACTCTTGTTAGGAGATAACGGAAAATAATTTGCATCGTTAGTCCTCATTGACTGATATTACTAACGGAGGGATGGTTTTGTGCCAACTTTACTAACGGAGGGATGATTTTGTGCCAAAAAAATCACGGGGATGTAAAGCGAGACACGGGACAAACCACAAAGATGTATTTTGGACTTTACTCTAAAATGATTGTTCACTATAATTCACAGATATATAAACCTTTTCAATATTTTTAGACTTATTTATAAACCACTATAGTAGATTCTGTTATAGCAATATAAATTACATGTAAAATTTGAAGAGCCATTTAATGTTTCACACCCGGCATTGCATAAAAAGGAATAAATCTTGTTAGGTATACTTAGGGCCAGTTTGGTTTGTTAAGGGATTTGGATTAGGATTATGATTTAGATTTGGATTTGGTATAGATTTTAGGATAAAAAGTAGAAGAAAGAAAATATATAAATGATATAGTTTTATAATTTAAAAAATATATAAAAGTAAATTAATTAATTTTTTTATTATAAAATAAATTTTAAATTAAAACTAGTGGTGTAAATTAATTAGGGACCCACATTTCTGGAATAAGACAAAATGATAGCTGCAATTTATGTTATAATCCTACTTTCATGAGTATGATTCGTGTTGATGCAAATAATGTTCTAAAAACGTTATTTATATCTTTCGATAACTTCACGTTTTGAGGATGACAAAATGTGAAAACATTTTACGTTAAAATTAACGTAAACAAGTTTTTAGTCGAAAGATCCCATTTCTACGCAAATCACTCTAGGTATGCACAAACAAATTTACAACTTGACAAATGATCAAAGAAGTGAATTTGTGTTTAAAACTTCACATTTTTAATGCTGACAAAACATTTTTTTCAAAAATATATTTTACAAGTTATTTTTGAATAATTAAGAAATGTTTTATTAGAAAAATAAGTTCAAATAACATAACAACTATTTTCCCTCCCAAAATCAGCTCCAAACTTCCCCAAATAAATTTTCACCACTAAAGACAAAAAGAGGAGCGTTTTTGTCTGGCACGGTACCATGGTACCACTAAATTTAGTGGTACCGTGAGTGATTTAGTGGTATCGTGTACCTGTAACGGCCAAATTTTTTCTGCCTATAAATACCAGCCCTCTTCACAGTTTTTGGGCATCCTTTTTCATACAGAACTTTCTGAGTTCTATACTCTCACCACATCTTTTCTTCTTGATCATTTAGTTTAGTTTTCTTTTGTTTAAGAGTTATCCAATCATCCAACCTAGAGATCACCTTCATTCCTCTTCTAGTGCAAGAGAAGAACACAAGGTATCAAAGAAGATACAAAGTGTTGTAGTTGTAGTTGTAGTTAGAGCACTTGTAACACTTTTTACATACTTGTTGTATCTTTGTATACATCAAGTTCATTTTTCTTTTGAGAGTTTGTGAGAGAAGATCATTGTGATCTTATAGAGATATTGAATATCTCTTGTCGCTTGTGAGCTAGTATGTTGATCAAGGGTAGATAGGGTAGATTGAGTCAAGTTTGGGTTGATCATTGTGATCTTGGAGATCTCTTGTAGCTTGTGGGCTAGTGTATTGATCAAGTGGATCAAGGTTAGATCGGGTAGATCGAGTCAAGGGTGTTGATTGTGTGAAATAGAAAGGATCGAGTGGATCGTGGTAGATTGGTGCTAGCTAAGATTAGCACTCGATATTTAGCTTAATGTCGGAAATTAGGATAAGCGAAGTTGTACGGTTTTCTCCGCCTGAAGGGAGGTTTGTTGACATAGTGCTTGAAACTCTCGAGTGTGGTACTTGGGGAGTGGAGTAGGGCGAAGAAGAGCTTCGTGACCGAACCACTATAAATCTCTTTGTCCCGGTTTGATCTTTCCATCTCTTTTCTTTACATTCATTGTTTATATTAGATAGTATAGTGTAGTGTTCACATTGGTGTTGATTGATTACACATAAGATTCAAATCAAGGTTTTTCAAAAGTAAAGTTTTAAGAAGATTTAAAAACCGGTAAAACTATTCAACCCCCCTGTTAGGAAATTAAGCTTAAGCAGTTAGTACGGTTGAAAAGAAAGTTAGTACTGCTGATGAGTTTTGAAGACAAAGAGCAGTTCGTACTGTTTGTATTAAGAAGTTAGTACGGTTTATATTTTTGTGTAAGATAATTATAGAAAAGATATTGTGTATATCTTATATGATTAGGTTGATAGTTATATTGTAAAGGAATCCTTAGTCTATAAAATGATTGCCTAGGTTAAAGTTTATATATACGAATGAATGTTTAGTTAAGATTCAAGGTTGTAAACCCTAGTGATAGGAGATCACTCGTATTATTCATTAATAATATTGAATCGTTGAAGTTGAAGTATATTGTGTTCATTGTTCATTCATTGATGATACGTTAATACAAAACACAAACAAACAAATCTTCTAAGTGCTAGCTAGTAAATTCCGCGTGCTAGACTAGACATCATTCAAAGTATACATCTAACACAAGGAGTGTGTGTAGATCCGGTCAAGTGGTATCAGAGACATGTTACTGATACTTTGGTTTAGAAGATCCAGACGAATTTGTTTAAGAAAAAATGAACATGGAGTCAACAACAAGTCAGACTAATATTGCTGCTAAGCTTCCAATGCTTAAACCCAATGAGTTCGATATGTGGAGATTAAGAATTGAGCAGTTCTTCCAAGTTCAAGATTATACTCTCTGGGAGATGATTGAGGATGGGAATTCGTTCAAACCTGCAACTACAACAACCATTGTTGAGGGTGTCACTGAAACTAAGGTGCAAACTAAGCCAACCACTACTGAAGAGAAGGCACAGCACAAGAATGATGTTAAGGCGAGAAGTTTGCTTCTGATGACTATTCCCAATGATCAGTTGTTGAATTTTAGCAAGTTTAAGTGTGCTAAAACCCTTTTTGAAGCTATTGTTGCGAGATATGGTGGGAACGAAGCCACCAAGAAAACTCAGAAGACCCTTCTCAAGCAACAGTTTGAGAATTTTTCAGCAACAAGCAACGAGTCACTAGATCATATGTTTAATAGACTTCAAAAACTAGTGAGTCAACTGGCTGTTCTAGGAATTGAGATGCCTCAGGAAGATCTCAACTCCAAATTTCTGAGGAGTCTACCAGCTGAATGGGCTATGCATGTGGTTGTATGGAAAAACAAGCCTGATATAGATTCCATGAGCTTAATGGATCTCTATAGCAACTTCAAGATAGTTGAACATGATATTAAGAAGTCTGCTGGATCAAGCTCAAGCTCAAGCTCAGGGAATTTGGCCTTTGTATCAACTCCCAGTACCTCAAGTCCAGATGAAGAAGTTCAAGTGACTGGAGCAGTTGGTACTGCTAGTTCCAATATTGGTACTGCTAGCACTTCAAGCAGTACTAATGGACTCTTGGATGAGAATACTTATTGTGCTTTCTTGACTACTCAGCACAATGGAAGTATGTTGACTCATTCAGATCTTCAAGAGATTGATGAAGATGATATTGAAGAGATGGATATCAAGTGGCAGCTCTCTCTTCTCAGCTTGAGAGCTAGGAGATTTTTGAAGAAGACTGGCAAGAAGATTGTCATAAATAGCAATGATGTTGCAGGGTATGACAAGTCCAAGATTGAGTGTTTCAATTGCCACAAGAAAGGTCATTATTCAAGGGAGTGCAGATTGCCAAGACAGCAAGATGGAAAGAGCAGAGGATATGGAAGCAAGTCAAGGGTTGTGGAGGTTACTGATTCAAGCTCAAAAGCCATGGTTGCCATTGATGGCTTAGGGTTTGACTGGAGCTACATTGCAGAGGAGGAAGGAGAAGCATCTACAGAGATTGCTCTCATGGCATTTTCAGACTCTGAGGTACAAGTTTCTAAATGTTCTAAATCTTGTGAAGCTATAAAAGATCTAGAAACTCTTAAGAAAAGATATGAGGATCAGAGAAAAGAGCTAACCCAAACTGCTTTTAACTTAGCAAATCATAAGAGGGCTTTAGCTGTGTTATAAGAACAAATTGTTCATTATAAAAGTAATGAGTCAAAGTTTTCTGATGATATGATTATTGTTAAGAGAGACTTAATGTTTAGAGAGAATGAAATTAGTGTGTTGAAACATGAGCTAGAACAGGTTAAGAAAGCAAAGGAGAACATTCAAATGACTGTTGACACACTAGAAATTGCAACTCAAGGTGTTAGTAAGATTGTTGAGTGTCAGATCCTCAATAAAGCTAAGTCAGGCCTAGGTTATAAGTCAGTTCCACCTCCTTATAGAGGAATTCCAACACCCCCAGGCATAGACTTAGAACACACAGGACTACCTGAATTTCAACTACCTGAGCTTAAATATGGTCCTCAACCTAAAGAGAATGTAGTTGATAAACCTGTGTATGAAAGTGCAAGTGATGCCTCATTTTCTGAGGATAAGGTGTCCTCAGCTAAGGACTCAGATGCTCCAACCATTGAGGAATGGACTTCTGATGATGAGGATAATCAGGCTGTGGTTAAGCCTGTTAGTGTTAAAGTAGAGGAACCAAAAGTTCCAAAGATGGTTAAACCTGAGACTGTTAGGCCTAGATCAAATGCCAAACCTTTTAGACCAACAGTTAGGTATGCAGAAATGTATAGAACCACAAACAAGCCAAGAGGTAACCAAAGGAATTGGAATGAGCTCAAATCTCACCAATTAGGGGATGATTTTGTCTGCTATAGGAAAGCTTGTTACTCGTGTGGTAGTTTTGATCATCTTGCAGATTTCTGTGATAAATGGTTGAGTGGATATTCAAACCATAGGTTGAGTATAGCAAGACTTCAAACTCTTCCTAGGAATGATAGAATGATACCCAGATCTGTTCTATTAAAGTCTGGCCAAAGACCAATTCAAACTGCTAGACCAGCAGTTCAGCCTGTCAGACCAATTAGACCTATTCACTCAAGGCCAACAGTTCAAGGTGCAAAAATGTTTTCCAAATCAGCACCAACAACTGTTAAAAGACCATTTCAAAACAGACAAGTAGTGAAAAACCAAGTTTGGAAGCCCAAGGTAACAACTACCAAGCCAGCAGTTCCAACTGCTAGCAGAGTAATTGGTACTGGTGTTAATAAAAACACTACTAAGGGAAATATGGGAAATGGTGTGAATGCATCAGCATTTTGGGTTTGGAGACCCATCAAACCCAATGGTGCTAAAATTGTTTTGAAAAGAATGAATTATGTTGATGCAAGAGGAAAGCCTAAGTCTGTTTTGGCTTGGGTTCCACAAGGAAATTAATTTTTCTTGTTATGTGCATTGTTAGTCATATGCTTGTATCTTGTTTCTTTGTTTTTGGACTAACATTTGCAGGTTTTGGATGATAAGCACCAAGAAATTAAATGCTTTATGTTTTGGACTATATGGTGATTTGAAGCTGAGTGTGTGATCTTTGCACACAACAAATGGTAATTGGTTCACCATGTCTAACCCACATAAGAACCAACTAGTCCAGAGCAAACGGTATCTGGTAAAGATTAATCAAATCCGTTGATGGTTGACAATTTACCAAAAATTGTATGGTTATCAGCTCGCCATATCTAACTGTGAAGAGTTGGCTAGTCCAAAGCAAACGGCTATTGGTAAAGACATATCAAATCCGTTGATAGCTGATAGTTTGCTAAAAACTATGTTTGAGCCATGGTATTTTAAAATCCTTTTTCAATAAGTTCATACGGCTCAACAAAAATTTTCCAACAGTTGGTACGGTTAGTACAATGTTAGTACGGCTCAACTAGCCGTTGTAAAAATCTGTCAGTAATTAATTTTCTAGCCGTTAGGGTATAACCGTTATTCTTAAGGTACTTATAGGGATTTTTCTAGAAGATAATTATCTTTTTACCATAAATTTATTTATTCTATTTCTAAAGATAATTTATCTCATACGCTTATTTCGCAAAACCCTAAACAGTATCTATAACCTCCAATAGGCTACATAAAACCTCAATTCTAATTTAAACGATCATCTTATTGCAATAATCTTTCATTTTTCATCACTAAAAATGGCTGGATTGGAATTTGTTAAGCGTCACAATCAGGTTGCGTTTCTTGAGAAAACAGAGGAGGGAGATGGACCAAAATTCTATGAGATTGTGGACTTTCTAAACCACTCTCACATAAGGTATGCTCTAACTGTTTCTCCTACTCTTTATGTCTCTCACATCACACAGTTCTGGCAGAATGCTACTGTCTTGACTAGTGAAGATGGAGACTTAGAAATTCATTCTGAAGTAGATGGTGTATCTTTTGTTGTTACCGAGTCTATAATTAGGAGACATCTTAAATTAAAAGACTCAGATGGTATCAATTCTATGCACAACACTGAAATATGGCAGGAACTTACCAAAATGGGGTATGATACATCCGAACATAAATTAACTTTTCAAAAAGGATGTTTCTCACCTCAATGGAGATTTTTGATACATACCCTTTTACATTGTTTAAGTCCTAAAAAGACTGCTTGGGAGTAGTTCAGTAGCAATATTGCTATTGCTCTCATTTGTTTGTCTATAAACAAGGTTTTTAACTTTTCAAAATTTATTTTTGAGGGCATGGCATTTAATGTAAACAGCAAAACAAAGTTTCTAATGTATCCCAGGTTTGTTCAAACACTTTTGAATAAAAAGACATACCTGCTGAGACAGAGCATGGAACAGTTTCAACTGGTGACACTTCAGCTGAGCTAGTTTATGAAAGAAAAAGAGCTGACAAAGGTAAAAAGGCTATGACACAAGAGGAAGAGGAAACAGCTCAAGAACTTGAAAGGCTCAAGACAACAAAACCAAAAACTCAAGCTCAGATAGATCATGATGCTGAAGTTGCAAGGAAGATGATTGAAAAAGATTGGGCTGATGAACAAGCTCAGATAGCCCAAGATGCAGAATTAGCAAGAAAAATGGCTGCTGATGATGAAAAGAACATAGCTGGTTTCATGGATAGAACAAGAACTGAAGATTTTAATCAAGAAGAGTTCAATGAGCAACTTCAATACTTGTTGGATTCTGATTGTATTATAAAAGCTCATGCTGTGATGATTCTTAATGATCAGGAGTTAAATGAAGAAGAAAAGTCAGAGGAGCTCAAAGAATTTATCTTGAAGACAAACAGAGAAGTTACTTGGAGTGACTTAATGCACAAAATCAGAGAAAGGCAAAAGTCAGGTTACAAGACAAAGTTGCCTACCAGGAAGGAAAAACTCAATTTCATGAAGCACTATTTGAAGAATCAAGCTAATTACAAGATGAGTGACTTTACTGGATGGACAGATGCTGAGATTGAAAGGAAATTCTTTGAAACATATGCAAGAATGAATACTCCAATCAGAGAGGACATGACAAGGAAAAAGAAAAGAGAACCAGAAGTTCTTGAATCTGATGCTGCGAAGAAACAAAAGTCTGAAGAAGAAGGATTAACCAATGAGAAGATCAAGAGCATGATGATGATTGTTCCAGAATCTTCATATATCAAACCTTTACAAGTAAAACATCCAATCATTGACTGGGAAGTTTTCACTGATGGAAGAATGAAAGGATGGAAGATAGTCAGATTTGGTGATATTTTTGAAAGGTACAAGTTGTTTGAAGATTTACTCAGAGGATTTGACAGAGAAGATCTTAATCAACTATGGAGCTTAGTAAAAGAAAGATTCAGAGATAAAGATCCTATTGAAGACAAAGACAAAGAATTATGGGTTCAGTTGAAGAGAATCTATGAACCTGATAGTGGAGAGTCAATGTGGAGGTTTGAAGCACAAGTTAAAGATGTGTATTGGTATTTGTTTGAATCGTGTGGAGTACATAGAGTTTCTACTCTAGATGGGATAGAAATCTATATGTTGGGGGAAAAGGACTATCCACTCAGATTATTTATGTTAATGGCTATGGTACAAGGAAGACTCAAGGTTGAAGAAGACTTTGAGATGGCAGATTTGTTAGTTACAAAGATTTTCAACCTTGTAGAGCAAAGAAAAGTCAAAGACTAAAATGACTGATGTGATAGATGTTTGAAATAATTTTCCACATTGAGAAGAAGAAGCTTAATTTGAAGAAACTTAGTGATTTGGACAGAAATCATAAGTTTAGGGGAGGATTGTTAGGAAATTAAGCTTAAGCAGTTAGTACGGTTGAAAAGAAAGTTAGTACTGCAGATGAGTTTTGAAGACAAAGAGCAGTTCGTACTGTTTATATTAAGAAGTTAGTAAGGTTTATATTTTTGTGTAAGATAATTATAGAAAAGATATTGTGTATATCTTATACGATTAGGTTGATAGTTATCTTGTAAAGGAATCCTTAGTCTATAAAAGGATTGCCTAGGTTAAAGTTTATATATACGAATGAATGTTTAGTTAAGATTCAAGGTTGTAAACCCTAGTGATAGGGGATCACTCGTATTATTCATTAATAATATTGAATCGTTGAAGTTGAAGTATATTGTGTTCATTGTTCATTCATTGTTGATTCGTTAATACAAAACACAAACAAACAAATCTTCTAAGTGCTAGCTAGTAAATTCCGCGTGCTAGACTAGACATCATTCAAAGTATACATCTAACACAAGGAGTGTGTGTAGATCTGGTCACCCCCCCCCCCTTCTAGTTTTCCACAATTGGTACCAGAGCCTCGTCAGTCAAGATTTTAAAGTAAATTGTATTTTAAAACTTGAATCAATAAATGGATTCCAACAAATATCAAGAAGGGCAATCTATGCAAAGAGCACCACTTTTCGAAACCGATTATTTTATGTATTGGAAAACAAGATTCGAAACGTATGTGAAATCAAAATACATTTATCTTTGGCATATTATTACCGAGGGTGACTTTCAACCAATTCAAAAGAATCCGAAAACTAAAAGGGATGAAATAGTTCCTTATAATAAACAAAGTGATGAACTTAAAAGAAAATTAGCCAAAAATGATGAGGCTAAAATGATGATTTATAATGCTTTGCCTAAAAAGGAATTTGAAAGAATTTTCATGTGTAATACGGCAAAAGATATTTAGAAAACTATGTTAGTCACTCACCAAGGTAATAATCAAGTCAAAGAGAACAAGATAGATCTTTTTGTGCAACAATATGAACAATTTTCCATTTCGGAAGATGAATCTATTGATAATGCTTTTGCTAGATTTAATACTATTATTATTAGTCTTAAAACTCTTGATGAAGGTTACTCTAGCAAGAACTATGTTAGAAAGTTTCTTAGGGCTCTACATCCTAAATGGAGAGCAAAGGTCACCATCATTGAAGAGTCAAAGGACTTGGCGACATTATCACTCGATGAACTAATAGGAAACTTGAAGGTTCATGAGATGATAATCAAGAAAGACTCCGATATAGTCAAAGGCAAAAGCGAGAGAGTTAGATCTCTAGCATTGAAAGCCAAAAAGGAGTCTAGTGATGAGGAATGTTCGGGTTCCGAAAGTGAAGTTGAAGAGTACGCGTTAGCCGTTAGAGACTTTAAAAAGTTCTTTAGGAGAAGAGGTAGGTTCATTAGGCAACCTTGTGATGATAAGAAGCCGTCACAAAAGAACCGAGTTGAAAAGAAAGGAGTGAGTGATAGGAGATGTTTTAGATGCGGAGATTCTAATCACCTCATAGGAGAATGTCCTAAACCACCGAAAACCAGCAACCAAAGAACTTTCATTAGAGGCTCTTGGAGTGATAGCGGTGAAGAAGAAGAGAAGAAGCCCAACGACGAAACATGTCTTATGGCTCAAGCTTCGAACGAGGTGCATTCCGACTCTTCTTATTATAGTGATGATAATTCATCAATAGATGACAATAGATTATACGAAGAATATAATAAACTATGTGATGGTGTGCGTGTATTGCTCTAATTCTTTTATATCCACGGTAGCGGCTCCAAGAACTTGGTGCGCGTGTGATGTCGTTGTGGTTTTAGCAGTATTAATGCCTACTCAAGTTTTAAATTTATATTTAGCTGACTTATCAATAAAACACACACTTTAACGAGCAGTGTACCCGGTCAGTATGAATATAATGGTAAGTAGAGTGTTGATCACTAAGAGTGGAACGTATTATCAAGTTATTCTAATCAGTATTTTAATATCCTAGGTTAGCTATACAAACTAATCTAACGCAAGGGGGTTCAGCCTGAGAGACTGGCACGGTTTGGTTATAATTAAATAGTAAACTAAACTAATGAGCACGAATCAGCGATTAGCACACACGTACACAGATAGATACTTGAGACTATAAGAAGACCTGTCCTGATAATTAAGTAGCTTGTCACTTGTTTTATTGCTAGTTTTATATGAAGTGTATGTAATTAACCCTTTCTCGTTGGCTCTAATCTTATCGGCGAGTAAACCCTTAATGATCACTTATGTCTATCCCACTATCCTAGAATATTGAGCATTTGTGATGCCCACGTTTCGTATACGCTAGAACAGATTGGCGAGGAAGGGGCATGGCGACCCAAGCAATGCTCAGCTAGACACAGAGGTTATCAATGCACTAATAAAAGTCACCAAAGACATCAACATATAAACTTTAATTAATGGGAAAGCAATTTTAAGGGGTGCCCATGATTTTCCGTAGTCACATGGAATCGGCCCATCAATCCTGATGAATTAAAGTGTACTAATACAATAAAACAAAACTACTTAATGAATTGAATACATGCAGGACCTTCTTACAGCTCTTGTATCTTCGTTTAGGGTGTGTCTTGTGCTGCTAATGCGTCTGAATTCGTCTCGTATCTTGCACTGTCCGACCTCTGAAAAAACTCTTGAAATTCATCTGGCCTTGGGGTATTTATAGTTTATGTCTGAGGGTTAGATGCGGCGCATTGAATAAGTAGATGCGGCGCATTGACTTAACTTCACGTGGGGTCCAAGATTAATATATTCAGGAATATTTGTACACCGCCTTAAGATGCGGCGTAACTCCATTTCTCTATGCGGCGCATGTCCTTTGCTGTCTTGGATTGTTACTTGTGAAATCTTGATAGTGATGCGCCGTATGTACGAAGTATGTTGCGGCGTATCTGGAGCAGAATGATCTTGATCTTGTACATTTCAGTAGACTCTTAACATCTTGCTTGTTTTGCTCCATAATTAGTCCAAAATCGCCAAGTTTCACATAATACTTGTTTTTACCTGAGAATTACAAAAGTAAACATTAACGTATCAATTCTCATATATAATATAATAAAACAAGTCAAATAAATAGGATAAATGATGATAATAAAATGTACTTATTTGAGTTCATCAAATATCCCCCCACTTGAACTTTTACTTGTCCCCAAGTAAACCTTAGAATAAATCTTATGAAAATGTATCCTAAAAGATATTAGGATTTATTTTTATATTTAAGCATGTATTCATTTTTGTCATAATTGCACAACCAAACACTTAACGAATTAGAAATAAAATAAAATATTTTGATAAAAGCAAATCTAATCGTTTAACTGTCCAGTCATGACGAATATTCTATCATAAGCTTGGCAAGTATACGCATCTCCCCCACTAAAGCTAAGGAATAACAAGTCTAAAGCGGTAAAAAGGGTTTGTTGGTTAAGGGTTAATCATTCTTTTTAATCTCTATCGATCTCAAATTCCAGAAAAGGCGACAAAATCACAAATACATGATCGAATCCACGACCACGATACTTGCAATTGCTCAAATCCTTAACTCGAATGGGCTAAAGATAGGACCAAGTAATCTTTACCAATAATATTATATCAAAAAGGGCGACAAAATCATAAATACATAGCCGAATCCACGACTACGATACTTAAGATTGCTCAAATCACTAATCTCAATAAATCAAAGGTTTGGATATAGAATGATGTAGGGTATGGATAATATTTGGGATACAAATTGGTGTAAAATGAAAAATAAACAAAACAGATAAATTAAAATCCTAAGTGTGGTTAATCACTATCCCAACCATCCCATGAATAAGACTCATATCATTGAATAACTCACGCTTTAACACTTGAAACACACGCTTTAGGTAGACACGAATTATACTCAACAAGATCTCAATCAAAGAATAACCTTAGTTGGCGTTCCCATAACGGCCAACTCCCATTCAATCCATAAATATAATATACAACAAATAGTGGTGATATCGCCCACTTAATACAAAACTTTACATAAGTTGGTTAAAACAAACTTCCAACTTTTCCTTTTTATTTTTTTATTTATTTTTATTTTTTTTATGTGTGTAAAATTTCACAACTTTTCTATCACTATTTTTCCGGATAATTTTTCCATACTTTTCATACTTTCAGAAATAACTGTAATAGCGAAAGTAGTAAACACACGAAAAATAAACTCAAAGATATACAATATTTACTTTCATACCAATTGCATTGTGCAATTTCCTGACTCAACCAAAGATAATGAATTACGCACGCGAACACAGGTAATGTAAGGAAACACACTTTGCCTAAAGCAATTAACCACGGATTTTAATCTACAGGGTAGGCTAAGGTGTAAGGGTGTAACGAAACATTATAACAAAGGTGTAAGAAACGAAAGGAATGGCTCTGAGTGTTTTTCTAGGGGTATCTTACTCTAAAAGTGAGAGTAACAAAAGGGTTTATACGGGGATTAACTAACCAGTGTAGTTAGTTAATATCACATAACATATAAAGGCTATTTGGGTGTAATCCTAGAAATTTACCAATTTAGACAAGTCATTCCAATTATATAGATAATACTTATTATGGTGGTCTCGAATAGTATACAAGCCAAGTTCTAAAGTTTACAAGTCACCGGCACACTCATAGATTTGTGAATTTTGATAAGTTCACAATTTTTGGAAATAATGTTATGTGTGCAGCTATGTAATTTAGACTTTAAACAAAAACATGCTAAAATTTTTAAATTTTGATATATTAAGCGCATTTTAAGCATATTTTGAAAAAGTTTAGGACAAGTAAGTGTTCTAATTCTCCAATCCCCCCACTTAAGTTAAACAACGTCCTCGTTGTTTGTGTCAAAGATTAAAAACTGGAAAATAAAAGAATTAGAACAGAAAAACTCCCCTGAGATTTGCTCGGTATGATCCTCCATTATTCGTATAATTCTTGTGGATGAGAACGTTTAAGCTTCATACATGATGTATCCACAAGAATGCAGGAATCTATAATACCATTAAGACTTTAACACACCTGAGTTAAGAAGGTTCAAACTTGCATAATACATTAGTAGTTAGTAAAAATAAAACTTAAAAAATTAAAATGAAAATCATCAGGTCAGTCGATACGCCGTATCTTATGGAAGAAGATACGCCGTATCGAGCCTGGAATAAATACGAATCAGAATAAAAGATGCGTCGCATCCTTAACCAGGGATGCGCCGCATTAAAATACTGACAGAAAGTTTTAAAGTCAAAAATAAAAATGCAGAAAATTAAATAAGATATGACTAGTGCAGGAGATGCGTCGCATCTTAGGATTGAGATGTGCCGTATCTTCTGCAGGTCTGACAGACTCGACACAGAACATAATGTAAAATTTTTTCTTTCGGGTTGTCTCCCGGTCAGCACTTGTCTTTATTCCAGAGTCTTCAAGTTAGACTCACGTTCAACTCCTTATTTTCGATCACTGAAAGAGTTGGAAGCATCGCGCTCCCTCATCGCCAGTCCAGTAATATTGAACACTCCTTGCTCGTCCTTAATTTCCACGCCATTCTTCTTTAATATCTGTATAAATAAAGTTCTGTCCCTTTCGGGTAGAGATGACAAAATGATAGACGGGAAATTCTTATTATTATATAGGCATAAATATGCAAGGTGTGGTGGTAGTTCAATAAACACATCATAATTCAAATTTGTATTCTCAACTATTCTCCTACGTTTGTTAATTACTTCGCAATCATACCACTCATCATCAGAATCATTAACAATATCGCGCCTAAGTTCGGTAGGTACATTAAGGTCAATAAATTCCTCGAAGTTCTCATGATTAGGATTAGTTGAGTTGTTTTGAATCAATGTTTCCCCCATAAGCCTAGCTTCAAGATCGAGGTCCATACGTTCTCTTAATCCTAGCACATAGACGCCTCTAATTATGCTTTTAGCAGGATTTTGGCACTTATAGACTAGTTTATTATTCCCTACTTTTAATGAGATTTTTCTTTTAAACACATCAATCTTAGCATGGGCGGTAGACAAGAAAGGTCTTCCAAGGATTAAAGGAATCTTAACATCCTCGGGCATATCTAATATAACAAAGTCTACGGGGAAAACAAACTTCTCAATCTTAACTAGTACATTTTTAGCAATCCCTTCAGGTCGTTTTACCGTTTTATCAGCCAATTCAATAAGCAACTTAGTTGGTGCTAATTTTCCTAGTCCTAGGGTAGTGAATGTCTTAAGGGGCATAACACTAACGCTAGCTCCTAAGTCAGCTAACACATTATTGAAAGATATATCATTAATTGAACAAGGTAAAGTAAAACTTCCTGGGTCCTTTTCTTTATGAGGCAAGGTGATATGTGTCTAAATACACATATATGTACCTTGTTTAAACCCACAAAAACAACCAAAAACACTTTGAAAAGTCAAATAATACAAAAAATATCATAAAATGTGTTTTTATGTGACTCAGGAACAAAAAGATTGAAAACAAGTGAAAAACGAACAAAGTTTGCATAATTGTCATTTTCAGTCCCTGAAGTTTCACAAATTGGCAGAACTAGTCCCTGGTTATTCAAAACATGTTAAATATCATCAAAGGTCCTTGGGGATTTAAAAGTTGTCAAGATTAGTCCTTTAAAGGTTCAAGATTGCAAAATTACAACTTTGGTCCCTCAAGTTTGAATGTCAAAATTAGTCCCCGGGTGTTTTAAAAATGGAAAATTATGTTTTATACCCTTGTACTATTCACACTTGACAAGATTGGTCCTTTGGATAACTTTGGAAATATTGCAAGTCCAACCCTTCAAGAATTCTGTAATTACAAAATTGGTCCTTGTGTTTAACTAAAACCAAAATCCGGATCAAACTAATCCCTTAAACCCATTAAACCCAATCCTAAATAACTAAACCCATTTACCCAGCCTATCCCAACCCAACTATCCAAGCCCAATCCACAAATAATAAACCCGGCCCACATTTTTTGCTAAATATCCCAGGGTCAAACAAAAGTTTGACCCGTCTTCTTCTTCCCAATTGCCGCCAATACCACCCCTCAACCCATAGTATTTCTCTGCAATACCACCATCAATCTTTATCCCATCACCTTCCCCCTCCTCCAATAAAAGTCTTCACACGTTATCTCCCCCATGTGCTCAGTACAAGTTAAAAAACCCACATCCCAATTTCCCGCCAAAAATTAAATGGACGAACCAGATTGAATGAATGCTATCCAAGTGGTGGGATTAACTCAGGATGACTCAGAGAAGCTTTTGGGATGTATAAAAGGAAGAGAAGCCACAGAGAACAAGATGTCAGTAGATTAGGACCAAAAGTAGTGTAGAAATTAGATAAATGTTATTTCAGTTTCAATTAAGGTTTTTGTTATAAATTCCAGTTTGTTTCAAGTATTATGTTGTAATTTACTTCTGTATTGTACTCTATTTCAGTTATAATGAAAGTTCAAGTTTCCATCTTCTCTGTAATTCGTATTTAGTTGTTTAGCTATTAAGAACCAACCAAAAGCCATAAACACCCTTACTATAAGCTTATGAAAGCTTTTCTTAGCTTTTTGTAAGTTTATTTAGTGATTATCTGTTCTAATTCAAGAAAAGGGAGAAAAGTCAAGAAAAGTCAAAGTAGTCAAATAAGCAGTTCTGGTGTTGTTAAGCAGTTGTGATTAAGCTAGAATGGGGTCTAAACTTGGTAAGTGACATTCCAAGTTCAGTTCTGATCTAGTGCTATCCTGTTTCTTAAACTCACAGTTGTAAGCTTTTTCTAAGTTTTTGCTTAATTGTCCATTTTACTGTTCCAGTACTTATTAGTAGCTTATTACTTATATTTCTTGCTTATTATTAGTTTATAAGTGTCTTTCACTAGTAGAATCAGTTTTTATTAACTTTTATTTCATTTTGCTTAAAAACTATAAAAAGCCAAAAAACAGTCACACATAGCATAACCAATTAGATTGCTTATTTCTGTCTTGAAATTTGCTTAATATAGTTAAAATAAGTTAGTTAATTAGTTCATATCAAAAATCATAAGTTTAAACAGCCTGTGCTAGTTCAAAATCCAAAACTACCCTTGTAAAGGGGTGTTTGGTAATAGCAGTCATCAGGCCAAAACAGTAGTTACTGTACATTTGCATATTTTCCAACTTCAAACCAGCTTATTCTAGACCATATTAAGCTATTTTCAAGTCCCAATTAGCCAATTAGATTAGTATACTAGTTTTCTTTAGTCTATGTTAATTTCAGCCAATTAGAGGACCAAATAAGCTAGAATAAGCCTTGAGCTTATTCTGACCTTCTCCATGGCATTTCTGAGTCCCACTCAGTCTATTTAGTGAGTTCCATAAGGCCAGTTTGAATCATTTGGGTGTGTGCACTCATCTGCACAAACTCTGCAAATCAGCCTTTTATTGTTTTCTGCTACCTGATCTTGGCTCTAATTGGACTTCAATTGGTGTTTTAGTCATAGGGCTTTTAGTGTTTTTAGATAGCCAGTAGTATAGAGAATATTTTGCCCCCATTAAGTTCAACTTATCAGCTTATTTTAACTGCTTAATCAGGTCTGCAAGTTAGGGGTTTAACTGACACTTTTGCCCTAATTTTTGGAACTGCTTAGCTACTTATTGGCTTATACCTTGTGCTTAATTGAACTTTCTCAGTTGTATTGTGCTTCTATTAGTATAAATAACTAGTTTCTAGCTTCTTGTAATTTTTCTATTCTTTTAGCTTATTTTTGGCTTATTAGCAAACTGCTTATCTGCCCAAATCTACTTTTTGGGCTTAGTCAACTTCCACTTTTATTTTTCCTAGCTTTCTAATATTAATTTAGATTTACTCAGAATTTTTCATAATTTTCCTAAGTCATTTAATATTTTTAATCTTTTTTATTAGTTTCTAGTGGTAATTAAATCATAATAAATAAAATAATAATCAGAAAAATATAAATCTAATTTTGATAATTTTATTTTGTAATTTTTAATCTAGGAAAAATATAATTATATTTTTAGACCTTAAGAAAAACAAAAATAGAAAAATAGTGATAGCTTCTATTTAATAGAATTTATCTTTTTAAATTTTAATTAAGTAAGTTTCATTTTTATAATTTTCTTAGCTTCTATTTACTTAATAATATTTATAGAAAAAGTTTTAGAATTTTCTTTGTTCATTTAGTATTTTTTATAAATTTAAATAGTTTAATAAGTCATTAAATAAATAAATAATTAATAATAATTAAATAAAAAGTATAAAAAATATAATTTTAGGTTTTAAATAAGTTTTAAGTCATTTTACATTTTTAAGTTTTAATTTCATAAATTTTACTTTTTAGTCCCATTTTTAGATTTCCTATTACGCGTTTTTAGGTTAATTAATTCGCGTTTAATTTTCTTGTGCATATCTGTTTTTAATTTGTTATTTAGAATTGTTAAATAAATCAAAATCAAAAATATCATATCATCAATCACTCTAATCCTAGCTTTTCACAGTTTGCCCATTCACACCTCGTTGGGAAACGACCCAGGTGATCACTTGCCTGGTTTCACACTACACACGAGTATTCGTTCTGAGACTGTTTATATTTATATATACGTTTTCAGACGAATCACAAGGCATGTAAGTCAGTTGCAGAGCTCTCTTCTTTCATTGTAGCCTTGATCTCCTCTTCAATCTTTAACTTCTCTTTATGTAACCTCCTTAAACTGATTGAAGAATTAAAGAAAAATTCGGGCTTTGCACCATCATTACCATTCATCAATCTTCTAGGTATGTTAGGTGTGACTTCTTCAGTAGTGCATATGGCCTTGACATGATCTCTTGGGTTAGTTTCGGTTGAGCTAGGTAAACTTCCGTATCCCCTTTCTTGAAGAACTTTGCTCATTTGTCCGATTTGTTGTTCCAATGCTTTGATCGAAGCTCCTTGATTTCTTGTAATAGTATCCGTTGAGGCTCGGATTTCTTTGATCATAGCAGTGTTCTCTTCATGTATTTTAGCAGCATCGGCCATAATTTGCTTTAGAGTGTCATCTAAAGTCTGCCTCCTTTCTTGATAAGTGGGATTAAAGTTGTTCTTTTGATAGTATCCTGGAGCAGCTTCCCTAAATCTTCCTGAAGGTCGGAATGGTTGTCCAAATTGTGTGTAGTATGCTTCTTCAAAAGTCTCAATTTCATTCTTATTAGGGCAATCTTTGGTGTAGTGAGGTCCTTCGCATTTTTCACATCCAACTTGGGCAGCATAAACTTTCTCATCACGCTTCTTCATCTCTCTACTAATTTTATCCAATTGAGCTTGAATTGCAGCAAACCCGTCAAAATTAGTGCTGCTCTTAGATCTAGTAGAGGTTCCATCGTGCCATTTTTGAGAGTGATCAGCAGCTTCTTGGATATCTTTTCTAGCATTGGCTGCACTCATTTGAGGCACAGCTCCCTTAGCATCCAAGATTTGTCTAGTAGGCACGTCCAATCCTTGATAGAACAATATTATCTCCTGCATTGGACTTAGATAATGTTGAGGGCATTTCATCAATAGGTCTTTAAATCGTTCCCAAGCTTGATAAAGAGTTTCATCAGGCTCTTGCTTGAAACTGTTGATAGCCTCCATCTTTTTAGCAGTTTTAACAGGTGGACAATATCTTTTCAGGAATTTGCTCTTCAAATCTTCCCATGTTGTGATTTAACTAGCAGGTTCATTCCTTAGCCACTTATTAGCAGCTCCTTTAAGCGAAATTGGGAAGATTCTTAGCATAAGTTGATCGTCAGAGACTCCTTCTGTAGTAAACAAATCTGCAATCTCGAGGACCTTTTCAACATGTTCATTAGCATCTTCATGTTCTGTTCCACTGAAAGCATTTTCTCTTAGCTCCTTGAGAAACTGACCCTTCAACTCAAACTTTGACTTTTCATCAAACTTTGGTCTAGCAACTCCTGAACTGTAATCAGCACGGGTTTTGTTCATGTATTCCTCCATAGTAGTGTTTTCCGCCATTGTTTCTGTCTCTTCTTCCTCTTTCTCTTCAGAAAAATAATCAAGCTCGAAAGAACTTGAAATTTCAAAGCTTTTTGTGTTGAAAAGCCTTTTAAGCTAATGTAAGGCTCGTTCAGGATCTTCGAAAGGTTTAATCAAGTTCTTAGTTGAACTCCTGGTCATGCACTTCCTGAAACTATCACAAAAGCATCAGTAGGGTATGTTCAAGAAAGTAATATATCAGAAAATTAACAACGAAAACGGAATACGAAAAATAAAAGTTACTGATATCTGCAGATGATGCGCCGTATCCAGAAAGTTGGATACGCCGTGTCTTATAATCGTTAAAATTTAATCAGACTTTTATTCAGAAAGCAGATACGCCGCTTATGAATTAGAATGCGCCGTATCAGTTTTAAGTTATCAAAAATCGATTATATTTATTAAAATTAAATGCGTCGTATTAACAAAAGCTAATGCGCCGTATTTTCGTTACGTTTCAAAATACAAGATTTTTGATTCAGAAGATGCGCCGTATCGATAAAAATCGATGCGTCGTATCTGTTTAATAATTCGAAAACTGTTTTTAATTTAAAATAGAAAATACGCCGTATCTGTGAAAACAGATGCGTCGTATGGCGTTAGGGTTTAGAAAAATTTCTTATTAAAAACACAATACGCCGTATCTTGGGGAAAGATGCGTCATACTCGAATTTATTAAACGCGTTGTATTTTATAAAAAATTAAACGCAATACGCCGTATCTGTGAAAACAGATGCGCCGTATCGTTTGTATCAGCACAGTACAACGATAGCAGAATGCAGAAAAAATACAGAAAAACAAAAATCTAAAATAAAAATAAGCAAAAAGAAACAAAAATTAAAGAAAATAAAAAACACACAAAACAGAAAATATGCAAATAATACAATGAATGCAATTTATCTAATATATAACAGGGTTAGGAGTTAGAATTAAAACGAAAAACCTAATTAAAATACTAATCAAATTAACAGATAATAACAATTCACTCCCCGGCAACGGCGCCAAAAACTTGATGGTGTGCGTGTATTGCTCTAATTCTTTTATATCCACGGTAGCGGCTCCAAGAACTTGGTGCGCGCGTGATGTCGTTGTGGTTTTAGCAGTATTAATGCCTACTCAAGTTTTAAATTTATATTTAGCCGACTTATCAATAAAACACACACTTTAACGAGCAGTGTACCCGGTCAGTATGAATATAATGGTAAGTAGAGTGTCGATCACTAAGAGTGGAACGTATTATCAAGTTATTCTAATCAGTATTTTAATATCCTAGGTTAGCTATACAAACTAATCTAACGCAAGGGGGTTCAGCCTGAGAGACTGGCACGGTTTGGTTATAATTAAATAGTAAACTAAACTAATGAGCACGAATCAACGATTAGCACACACGTACACAGATAGATACTTGAGACTATAAGAAGACCTGTCTTGATAATCAAGTAGCTTGTCACTTGTTTTATTGCTAGTTTTATATGAAGTGTATGTAATTAACCCTTTCTCGTTGGCTCTAATCTTATTGGCGAGTAAACCCTTAATGATCACTTATGTCTATCCCAATATCCTAGAATATTGAGCATTTGTGATGCCTACGTTTCGTATACGCTAGAACAGATAGGCGAGGAAGGGGCATGTCGACCTAAGCAATGCTCAGCTAGACACAGAGGTTATCAATGCACTAATAAAAGTCACCAAAGACATCAACATATAAACTTTAATTAATGGGAAAGCAATTTTAAGGGGTGCCCATGATTTTCCGTAGTCACATGGAATCGGCCTATCAATCCTGATGAATTAAAGTGTACTAATACAATAAAACAAAACTACTTAATGAATTGAATACATGCAGGACCTTCTTACAGCTCTTGTATCTTCGTTTAGGGTGTGTCTTGTGCTGCTAATACGTCTGAATTCGTCTCGTATCTTGCACTGTCCGACCTCTGAATAAACTCTCGAAATTCGTCTGGCCTTGGGGTATTTATAGTTTATGTCTGAGGGTTAGATGCGGCGCATTGACTTAACTTCGCGTGGGATCCAAGATTAATATATTCAGGAATATTCGTACACCGCCTTAAGATGCGGCGTAACTCCATTTCTCTATGCGGCGCATGTCCTTTGCTGTCTTGGATTGTAACTTGTGAAATCTTGATAGTGATGCGCCGTATGTACGAAGTATGTTGCGGCGTATCTGGAGCAGAATGATCTTGATCTTGTACATTTCAGTAGACTCTTAACATCTTGCTCGTTTTGCTCCATAATTAGTCCAAAATCGCCAAGTTTCACATAATACTTGTTTTTACCTGAGAATTACAAAAGTAAACATTAACGTATCAATTCTCATATATAATATAATAAAACAAGTCAAATAAATAGGATAAATGATGATAATAAAATGTACTTATTTGAGTTCATCACTATGTGAAGTAAGTTCTAAAATCATAACTAGAAACAAAACACGAAAAACAAAATTGCATGAACTTGAAGTGCAAGTTTTAGAACTAAAGGATCAAGTAAAAAGACTTGAGAATAATAAAGAAATAGATTTAGGTTGTAGGTCATGCATAAGTCTTCGAGTAGAGAATGAAAAACTCAAAGAAAATGCTTTAAGGATCATTAAGTTTGAAAAAGGAACAAAGACACTTAATGATATGCTTGAAAACGTTAGGTATAGTGAACATGCCGGAGCGGGCTTAGGGTTTGACCTAAACAAAGCTTCAACAAGTAATACGAAACAAGTAAAATTTGTCAAACCCACAAGTTCTGTCAAAACTGTGGACGGTACCATTAAAGGTATAGACGGTACCACTAAAATTAGTGGTACCGTATGGTACTGGAGACAGAACTGAGTCGAGTTTGAAAAATAATTCAAGTCCTAAACCAAGTCACATAGTTGTAAATGGTACCAAAGTACCTATTGCTAGTAAAAAGGAAGTCAAAAGCTTTTACAAACCTTTGTCAACCCCCGGGCTTGGCTTTGTAAAACCTGACACTAGGTCAAAGACTCCTCCACCTAGAAAAACAAATGTTCCTAAACCTCAGTCAAGAATTCCTCTACCAAGAGGTAACTCTAGAAGACAAAGTTATCCAAGTAACTATCCCGTAACTTGGAATAACCATCAACTACAAAGTTACTTACCATGGGAAATTTGTCCTCCGTTCCAACATCCTAACCAAATGCAACTAATGCATGGGATGTTTAATACTAACAACTTTGGACCCATGAGATATTGGGGACCAAATGTTTGAATGTTTGTCTTATTCAATAGATATGCTTGGGAATCGACTTGGAGCCCGATGAATGGGTGATAACGCTCAAATTGTGCATGTTTTTAGTAGCGTTATTCGTGTTTTTATATATGTTATTTGGTTATATTTATATGCTTTTACTACTAAATCATACCAAAGCGTGTTTGCAAAGTATATGTACCCAAAAACAGGAAAAACAAGAAAAATATGAGAAAAATGAGGAAGAAGGAAATATTTATGATAGTGCAAAGATTTTCTTGTCAAGATCCAATCAAAAAGGCATTTCAAAGAATAAAGATCCAAGTATTCAAGTTGACAAGTCCCAAGATAAAGAAAAGATCAAGTTTGGAATGAAGAACCAAGAACCAAAAGGAAGGAACAAGGCCAAAAAACAAAAGTTCACAAAAAGAGAAAACATCAGTGCTCCATCCGATCGGAGGCTACCCGCAACCGATTCGGTTGGAGGCTAATTCTGAAGACCAACCGATCGGTTGGACAAAATACCGATCGGTTGGATGTTGTCTGATTTTCCAAAACTTCATCATTAAGATTCCTATCCTTAGGTGCACGATTCCAAAGCCTTCTATTGAGCATTCTAGACTATTCTATCTGCTTGGAGGCCAAGTTGAACCATTAATAACCCTAGGCTTGAGAATAGTATAAATAGAACCATTTGTGAGGAGTTTTACACACACCTTTCCAAGAATTATCATACCAACTCTCATAAAATCATCAAGATACTCTCTCAAAAGTCCCAATTCGTCCTTAGAAGTTTAGGAAGCTTTGGAGGTTCAAGAAGTCAACATTTGGAGGTCAAAATATCAAGAAGTCAACACCAATACTTTGGGTATCATTACCTTATCATTTGTAATCTATTTCCAATCATTGTAAGACTTTCAATTATGGTTTCTAATGTTCAAAGTTCTGAGATTATGTTCATGTTTGCTATGAGTGGCTAGTGCCTTTGTGCACTTGCTTAGATGATGTGTATTGCTTATTGATTTGCGTATGATTGTGATAACATGTTTTAATTCAATTTCAAGTTGATTCTAAGATCCAATTGTGATTAAGTTTCGTAGTGACATTTGTTGATCAAGTTTAACTAGTTGCTAATAATTTTAAGGGTCGAAAGAACTATTGTTATTCAACTAGTTATAATCATTTGTCTATGAATGATTGTTTTTACCCATTATTCTTGATTAAAAAAAGAAAGTTAATTGTGGTTGTAATAAGAATGCTTTTTTCTATCAAAATAGGATTGATTGCAAACCATTTCAAGGGTCGAAAGATTAATAGTTTACTCTCAATTATGACCTTTTGTCTATGATCAGTTACCTTTTTTATTGACCATTTCCTAAGCTTATTTGATAGAACAAAAGAATATTTTTCTGTTTAAGGTACACCAACTTATGAACCTTGAATTGATTGGTTAAACTTAATGCTTGTTTTTATGAACAAAAATCTTGAAGAAGGTTTAATTTGTAGAAACAATAGATTAATTCACCAAACTAATTATCATAACTAACATGTTATCCTAAGTTATCACAATCATGCTTTTCAAGAGTAGTATATTAGTCTAATCAAGTGTAGTTTTTAATCATTTGAATTATTATATTTACATCATTGCTTGTTTAAGAAATTTACTTCTAGTAGCTTACAATTCGATTCACTACACAAATCCCTGCGAACGATCCCGACTTACCATCATAATCTTGCTATAACGAACGAGTTCACTTGCTCGTATGTGTTGTTTCTAGATTCGGTTATTCGACCCTTATAAATTTAAAACTTGTACTCACACACGACACATCAATGGGTCAAGGATAGTGGATGCACTAATCATATGACGGGTAACCGAAGTCTATTCTCATCATACAAGGCGTACAACGGAGGTAATGTCACTTTCGGTAGCAAACTTAAGGGCAACATCATAGGCAAAGGTACGATTACTCAAAACTCCCTCACTATTTAAAATGTTGAGCATGTAGATAACTTAGGATTTAACTTGCTTAGCATTAGTCAAATGGTAGACAATAAGTGTAGAGTTATATTCTCCGAAGAGGGTAGTGAGATTACTAAGAATGGCAAAACCATAGGCAAAGGAGTTAGGAGAAATGGCTTATTTGTTATGAAAATAGGAAATAAGCCTCAGGATAAGATTTGCCTAGCAACCATAGATGATAATTTCACTCTATGGCATAGGAGACTAGGTCACGCCAATATGCGTTTAATACAATCATTGGCGTCTAAAGAACTAGTTAGAAATCTACCTAAGATTAAGTTTGATAAACACTTTTGTGATGCTTGTAAAGTTGGAAAACAAGCTCACTCTAGCCACAAAGCTAAGAATATGGTCTCGACCTTTAGATGTATAGAACTCCTTCACATGGACTTATTTGGTCCATCCGCCGTACGGAGCTACGGAGGAAATTACTACACCTTAGTAATAGTTGATGACTACTCTAGGTATACTTGGACTAGATTTCTTAAGAATAAGACACAAGCTTTCGAGGAATTCAAAATCTTTAGTAAGAAAGTCCAAAATCAACTAGGGTGTACAATAGTTTCTATTAGGACGGATCATGGTCGGAAATTTGATAATGAAGTGCAATTTGGAGTATATTGTGATGCTAATGGTATTATACACAATTTCTCGGCTCCACACACTCCACAATCAAATGGGGTAGTTGAGTGAAAAAATCATACTCTACAAGAGATGAGTAGAACGATGTTGAATGAACAATCAATTCCACAAAAGTTTTGGTGTAATGCGGTGGGCACCTCAACTTACATACTAAATAGGATTCTAATTACACCTATTTTAGGAAAAAAAACCATACGAAATCTTGAAAGGTAGGAAACCTACTCTTGATTACTTTAGAGTGTTTGGAAGCAAGTGCTTCATACTAAACACTAAAGACTACCTCACCAAGTTTGACCCAAAGTCTTACGAAGGTGTTTTCCTAGGTTACTCCCAAAATAGTAAAGCCTATGTTATCCTAAACAAGGAAACAATGAAAGTCGAAGAATCACTCAACATGACATTCAATGAAAGTCCTTTACCAACTAAGACATCACCCTTGGTGGATGATGACTTAGATGAGGAAGAAGTCATTAAGGTTAATGGCAAGAAAACCTTAGAAAATGACATTGAGGATGAGATAGTTGAAGTTGACGAAGTTGTCAACATTAAGGAATCCAATAACCATCATATTGAAAATGTCATAGGAAACCTAAACCAAAGAACTCTTAGGTAACAAGCACAAAACAAAAGTAATTTCTTTTGTTTTATATCTACCGTAGAACCTAAGAATGTCGGTGAAGCAATTAAGGATGAAAGCTGGGTAGTTGCCATGCAAGAAGAGTTAAATCAATTCACCGCAAACCAAGTTTGGGATTTAGTACCTCCACCTAAGAATCAAACCATCATAGGAACTAAGTGGGTGTTTAGGAATAAACTCGACGAAAATGGCTTCGTAACTAGGAATAAGGCAAGGTTGGTAGCACAAGGCTATAACCAACAAGAAGGAATAGATTATGATGAAACTT